>CM052546.1:20182040-20206264 GCA_028533065.1 Trachops cirrhosus
TTTCAGGGGAGAAGGGAAGGGTTTACAGGAACAAATATAGAGGACACATGGACAAAACTAGGGGAATTGGAAATGGGAGGGAGGAGGGGAAGGATGGGTGGGTGGGCTGGAATGGGAGTAAAGGATAGAAACTGTACTGAATAAACCAAAATTAAAAATTAAAAAATAAATAAATCATGTGAGATCTAAGCTGCAAAAAAATACTAATAATAAAAATAAAAAAAATAAACTTGCCTGCCTGCCATGCTCAGCAGGGACATTTTTATTGCAAACCACTTGAGGGCAGTGTGAGGCAGAGTTTGCTTCTGAAGTCAACTTTGTCAGGTCTCCACCTTCATTTCTAGGGTTTTTTCTGCTGTTTATTTTTAATTTTAAAATGCTTAGAGATGCTCCAGATTTTCAGAGCACTATTCTTTTCCAACCAAGCAGTGTGGTGCTGTGGGTAAAATGCTGGGTACTTGTTAACTTGTGGTCCTGCATCTGTGATTCCCTGATCTTTGGAAATCACTTGGCTCCCTGGATCAGATTCATTTACATAATGAGATGATGAGGTTGGATGAGTTTTAGGGATCACTCTAACTTTCACATTCTTCTATTTCTAATGTAGGAAGTGATATGAGTCTTATTTAACACTGTACAAACGAGCATGAAAGAAATGTCACGTGTTATTTTGGTGAATAAATAAAATTAAATGTGAATGAGTCCCCACCCTACCAGACTGATGAGAAATGTACTCTGTCATTATTGGGGCTCTGCCCCCAACTCTTAATGCCCCCAATTGCCTAGCAGCCCCAAGAGCCTTACAGAGTGTCAAGACCTCCTGGCAAACACTCCTTGTGTTTCGCTTGGAGGACCTGTGTCCAGGTTGGGAACCTGGCACCCACTTCCCTGGGTAGGTCTCAGGGAAGGCTGTGACCAACACTAGGAAAGCTGTGTTGGAGGTGAAAGCTTTTCTCCAGCTGCACAAAGGTACTTTCCTTGCTCCCTCCTCCCTATCATGGTTGCTTTCATGAGCTCAGATTTTCACTCACAGGAGAGAGAAAGAGAAAGGAAGAGGGGAGAGGGACAGAGAAGTGGACAGCTGTCTTCCATTGGCCTCTACTTTACCCCTGCCAGAAGTCCTAGGAAGAGGAAATACGAAGGTCCTCGCTATCACCATGGTAAGGGGTGGGACCCCACATGTTCCTGGTTAAATAGTGCCATGCCATTCCACAGAATCAGAGCCTTGATTCTGTCTTGAGGGTAAGGGGGACACAGTCTTGAGCTAGACTGTATTCTCTATGGTGTCAGAACTACAAAGTTGTTCAGTGAAGATCAGGTGGTTAATTTTCTTCAGACTGAAAGAGAAAAGGAAAAAGGAGCAAGATTCGTTTTTGAAACAAATGATGGGTATTTAACCCATGAGCTAGGCATGGCTGTGGGACCTTGGAAAATACTGATTCTTCCTCCTCCAGCATGGAGGTGTACAAATTCTGCACCCAGCTGAAAGAAATTTTCAGATTACTTGAATTGGTTTCCTATCCCCCACCCTTGGGAGAGGCACAGACACTTGCATGGAGTCCTATAGCCACGCTAGAGAGAACCTTGGGAATCCCCTTCTCCTTTTGGCGGAACCTTTGGCTCTGTCCCTCTGCTCACTTGTCCAGACCTCTTGGCCTATTGCTCGTCCTCAGCCCTCTGCAGAGTCCTGGGGATTGATGGTCTTCTCAACAGTCATTTCTCTGGACACCCCCTTTACCTCTGGATACAGCTGTTTCATACGTTGCTCACTTTATAAATGGAGATCTTGCTCTAGATTCAAAAACCCTAAACCAGACTCACAACCCTAAACCAGAAATGGTCCATGAATTCCATAAAGGTCTTCGGTACCAAAGCACATTCCCGTGAGCAGTGCTCGAGAGTTTCCATTGCCCGTCCTCGCCAGCACTGCGGCTGGTGTCCACAGACTTACGTTATTTGCCATTTGCTGGGTGTGATGCTGCTTTTCATTTTGTCATTAATTTTGATTTAAGAAAAAGCACAACATGAAGTCTACCCTCTTAAAAATGTTTCAATGTGCAGTACACTTTTATTGTTTTTATCATGCATATCCTGATTTTTAAGAAAAATTAGCATTTTTAGACAGGTTTATTAGATTTCCTCTTCTCTGGGTGGTCTATTCAAACACTTTTGCCCACATTTATGGGCTTTTCTCTCTTCTTATTAATTCATGCATTCTTTATATATCATAGATGTTAGCCCTTTACATCTGTAGTCAAATACATGTGTGATAAATGCTTCCAATCTACAACTGATGTTTTCATTCTGTTTATAGGAACAATTAATGAAGTTTAATATGTTAAATCTATCATTTTTTGGATTGTGCTCTTTGTGTCTTGTTTAACAAATCCTTTTTACACTGGAAAATTGTATGGGGTCAAATTTTAAAGAGTTTTTGCATGCCTCCCCCCAAAAAATACTTCTAAGATCTCTTTTAGGTATAAAATTTCAAAAATTGTCAATACCCACCTTAAGGCTATTAATTGGTTATACACCATTGGGATGATTCGTTATTCATATAAACAACAATCAAGTTAAAGATTTCTACTATACACAGAAATCAATGTTAGGGACTTTTGTTAAAAAAAGACTTTTATTCATCTTCAGAGAGGGGAAGTAAGGGAGAAAGAGAGAGAAACATCAATGTGTGGTTGTCTCTTTCGTGCCCCCCACTGGGGGGATCTGGTCAGCAACCCAGGCATGTGCCCTGACTGGGAATCTAACCAGCGACTCTTTGGATCACAAGCCAATGCTCAATCCACTGAGCCACACCAGTCAGGGCAATGCTAGGGACTTTAAAACAGTATATGGGAAGAGGAAACCTTTCTGAAAAATATACAGGAAATATATATCATTGAAAAGTTTTTCTTTTGCAGTTTGGTCCCACTCTAGTTTGCCAGAGATCCAAAGCTGTAACCACAGTGCACGAGTGTGGTGCAGCGGAGATGCGTGACAGCAGGGGCCAGATGTGGCTGCCCATGTGTCAAGGCCAGATCCTAAACGGTCTTAACACTAGGCAATGAAGTTGGAATTTTATCCTGAGGATAATGGACTGCCTTCCAGAGGCTTTACATAGGAGAGTGATGCGAGGACCAGATCTACCTTCAGGGGGACAGCTTGCACAGCAAAATGGTCTGGACACCGGTAGGAGGAGGAATAGGGCAGAGGGGTAAAGCGGTGAGAAAGCTGTCACAGTCATCTAGGTGAGAGGGGTGGAGGCTTGACCTGGGACTGGAGCTGCTGCGATGAGCAAAGACGAGTGGATCTGAGAGCATGCAAGGACACGGACACATTTTCCGGGATCTAGTTAATGTAAATCAGCTTTTTCCTGGTTACAAGAAATCGGCCACCTGGAAATACAAAACTGCATGGTGGGCAAGGTGGTGGGCGGTGGGCACATGGAGAAACCCAACACCCCCGCAGGAGATGGAGTAAACCACTCCTGGTTATCCATTCTCCTTCTCATAATTCCTCTTTTCAGAGGAAAATTGGTGCACTATTCTTTGACAACAGCATTTTAATACTACAGAACAAATTGTCTGATTTTGATATTTCTTATTTTACATGGAAAAATAGAGGCTTAAACACAGTCACTGGCACCTCCCAGTGAAGGAAAAGATACTTTGAACATACAAAGTCAGATGAAACTCAGAACAAGCAAATTTCAGGGAAGTATGCGTAACAAATAGTAATCTGTGAAATTCACCTTAGTTCTTCACCTGCACTCCAGATGACTTTTCAAAGAGAAAGGAGAAGTAGGAGCTCATTACCCGTGTCAGGAAGTGTTCCCCCAACCCCCAACAGGCATAAAGGGTCAGTTATTGCATTATTTATTTCTGACTGGTTCTTTTTTATGTTTTTTATCTTTATTTTTATGTTTCCTATCTCTGTCTTAAAGTTCTCACTGAGTTCGTCTATTCTTCCCCTAGGTTCATTGAGCATCCTTATAACCAGTGTTTTGATATCTTGAGTCTCGTGTAGATTGCTTGTCTCCATTTGTTTAGCTCTTTAACTGGAATTTTGGTCCATTTTTTTCATTGGGGACATGTTTCTTTGTCTCCTCATTTGGCAGCCTCCCTGTGCTTGCTTCTATGTATTAGGTAGATTTGCTACATCTCTGTCTTGGCAAAGTGGCCTTATGTATTCACTGTCCTGTGGGGCTCAGTGGCACAGTCTCCCTGGTCACCTGAGCTGGGTGCTCCAGGTGTGCCCATGTTGTGAGTTGTGTGTGTTCACCTTTTGTCATTAAGCCTTGGTTGCTATTGCACCTCATGCTGAATGGCTGTGAGGACTGGCTATAACTATGCTGGAGGAGCTATTTTGCAGGGGTGACCCCACGGAGCAGGATTTGCTCTAGTGGGATTTTGGTGCCTGCCAAGTCTGCCCTTTGAATGTGTCATTTGTGGAGTTGGTTGGGTGATTCTCTAGTGTGGTCTGAAGCTGGCCACAGGGTGTGTTGGTTCTGAGGCCTCTTGGGAGGGGCTCTGTTGCAGACCAAAGTCAGACACTGCCTGGGCTTAGCCTGGGACCAGCTGGTATAAGCTACCAATGATCTGCAGATGGCTGCCATTTGTGCTGGGCTTGGAGGTACCTGAGAGAAGCTAAGCTGCTAACCAAGGCCAGCTGCCCCTAGTGCTGGGTGTGGGACTCCTTAGCAAGTGGTACAGGGCATACCAAGGCCAGATGCTGCTTATTTGGGGTTTGAGAACCTTTGAAAGATTTTAGGAAAGTCCTCAGCACCTGCCAAGGCCACCATTTTTGCAGAACTGCTGCTGAAAGAGGTTCCGGCTGGTGTGGGATCTTGGGGAATTAGGTGTTATCCAGGTTGATAGAGATTCAGGTAAAGCATCCACCTGCCAGCTCTGTGGGGGAAAGGGCTCAGTGAAGGAGCATTGGCTTCTGCCAGTACCTTTATCTGGGGGAAGCTGTCCCCCTAGCCTGCGCCCTAATGCCAGGTGATTCATTTCCTCTCCATGTGTCGGGGCTGGTGAGTCCATCAGCGCGTAAATCAGTGTGTGGACCCTGTAAAAGGAACGCAGGGTCTCCAGAGGACCTCCGTCTCACTCAGGCACAGTCCCTGCTGGTATTCACAGCCAGAAGTTATGAGACTTCTCTTCCTGGCACTGGAACGCTGGGCTGGGAAGCCTGGTGTGGGACTGGGACCCCTCGCCCCGCAGGGGAGACCTCCACAGCTGAGATACCCCTTCCAGTTTATAAGTGCAGCAAGGTGGGTTTTGGGCCTGTGTGGTCTGTGCCTTTACCCCTCCCACTGGTCTTGATGAGGCTTTTTCTTTAAATCCTTGACTGTAAGACCTGTTCTGCTAGATTTCCAGCAGTTCTGAATGATGGTGTTTCTAGTTGCAGTTGTGATATGGTCATGGGAGGAGGCAAGAACAGTGTTTGCTCACTCCACCATCTGGGGAAATGTGTGCTCACTCATAGCATTGTAAACACAAAGGGGAGAGATTTGGTCTTTTCTAATAGTAGATTCCTGAGAAGGAAACTTGGCCGAAATATTGGTGCAAATCTGAATTCCTGGTCTTTACCTTTCAAAGGTCTTTTGCACTGAATCACGTTTGATGCTCGTAAAAACCTTCGAGGCTTTCAAGGGAGATAACATGACTCCCTTTTATTTCGCAGATGGAGAAACAGACTCAGGCAGAGGGACTTGGTTGAGGGACTGTATCTTGGTTGTGGATCTAGGAAGGAGAAAGTGACCTAGAGTTAAAAGCCTAGATGTTGAAGTTAGGTAGGTGTGGCTGTTTGGGCAAGTTACTTGACCTCTCAGAGACTCAGTTACTTCGTTAGTAA
This sequence comes from Trachops cirrhosus, assembly GCA_028533065.1. Classification (NCBI taxonomy): domain Eukaryota; kingdom Metazoa; phylum Chordata; class Mammalia; order Chiroptera; family Phyllostomidae; genus Trachops; species Trachops cirrhosus. Next base: position 20,187,891 of record CM052546.1, read on the forward strand.
ATGGGATTAAAATATCCACCATTAATGGCTGCTGGAGAATTAAAATGGATACTGATTCACGGAATGATTCTGAAGGCAGGTGTATAGAGGCAAAGAGTCCAGGCACCCAATAGGCTACCTGGGTTCAAATGCCATCACTTACTGGTTTCATGGCCTTGGCAAGCCGTTAAACTGCTCTCTGAGCATCAGTTTCTCCTCTGTGACTTGTGGCTCATAAGACGGAATCAACCTGGTAGAGCTGCCTGCCTGCAGAATTCATTGAGATAATGAATGTAAAACATTTAACACAATATTGGGCCCAGGTGAACACCAAATAAGATTTAGGTGTTGGATGTTGGTCACGTGTTAACAAGGACCCCTAAAATTTGTGGCATGGGCTGTGTGATAGTCAAAGCCTCCTACTGTTTGTAAAATGAACAGCCAGACCAACAACTGTTGCTATATTTCCAGGACCTTTTCCTTTCTATGAGGTGGGATACCCTTTAAAACGCTTTTCATCATTAGGAGTTAAATCCTGCAGGAAAACATGCAACGCTTTCTTTATTTCTGTGTGATCACAGGCCGGGTTGGATGGCAATTTATGGAGGCCCCGCACACCCACAGGAGCCAGCTGCTCCGAGGCGAGGAGGCGTCTCCGCGAAGGAGGTGAGTTAAAAACAAAACTCCAACACAAATCCTGCTTTAATTACATCCATCTCCACAGTCAGGAGAAGGTTGCCGTGCTATCTTTTCCTTGTTTGAGAAAAGCAAGCGGAACACGCGAGTGAAACAGGCAAAGGCTACAGAGACACATTGGCAGCTATCTCACGCTCTTGCCAAAGGCCCGATCTTCGCCAGAGCCCAGAACACGGAGGGGAGCCATCCATCTGTCTCAGAGTTCAGAGGGCTCTGCAAGTCGAAGGCAGGCTTCTTGTGCTCAGCTTACAGGCCCACTTCATGTTTTTGTCACCTGGTCTTAATTGGTAGGCTCACGAAGGACTGAAGGACTGTCCTGGTTTATTTTCTCACCTTCGGCAAATAAAATATTGTATATGTCGGGCAGCTCTGAAGCATTTTTCTGATGCCTTTGCTTCTTAAAGATGTATCAGACATGTCGGTGCACTGACTGTCACTATTTATCACAACTGTGACATTGAACACTGTTTATTCAACAGATTAGTTAGGAGCTAATTGTGTTTGCTGGAAACAATCAAGGAGAATACACAGATGAACTAAAAACAATCATAACCCTAACACAAAGCACTCACTATTGTTAGCATTGTAGTATAGATCTTTCCACTCTCACTTTGTATGTTGGTTTTCATGAAGGTTGTTTTTTCAAAAAGGGTGGTGCATATATATGTAGGTATATACACATATTTGCTGTTTACTTATGAAATATTCTATATATATCCATGATTATATGAGATTTTTCTCTATTTAAAAATTACTAATTATAAAATATTTGGGGTGTATAAAAAGGTGTAAGCAATAGTATAACAAGCACTAAGTATCTACTACCACCTAAGATGTCATAACCAATCTGATTGAATACCCTCATGCCTGCAAAAGTAACTAGAAATCTAATTTTGGGATTTATCATTTTTATTTCTTTACTTGCTGCGGCCCTTCAGTAGTTTTCAGGTTGAACCATAACAACTTAGCATCCCCATTGGGAAGAAAGTTTGTTTTTTTTTTTTCAAATTTTCTGTGAATCACATGATTTATTCTGATTGGACCAGATTGAACTACTTGATCACCCACAAACCAATCCGGGGCGTGTGCTTAGCCCTGCACTGTTTAGTACGGACAGGGCTGACCTGTGTTCTAACTGGTCAGACCAAAGTCACATGCTCACACTTGTAGCGAAGTGTGGGAGCTGTGGTCCCCAAGAAAGAAGGAAAGAGAAGTGGTCTCTTACTGGTAAAAATGGCGAAGATGCGCGCTAGTCAAAAGTAACCACTCTCCACAAAAGGAACTCCCACATGTACCATCGTTTGTGATCTCCCCAGCCACTTCCTGAGACAGCAGACATATGCACTCTTGCTTAATAGATAAAAATCTATGAATAAATTGTTCCCAAAGTCTCCCAGGTGGTAAAAGACGGAGCTTGGACTAGAATTTTTTTTTAAATCATCTAATTCCATTTGGCTTAAGTAAACAGCTGCATTTTTTTTAATTCCCTCAAGTTTCATTTTCCACAATTGTTTCCTCACCTCTTCGGGTTAGGTCCTAGCTTCCCAGTCAGTCAGAGATTTCTAGAGACCTGAACAACTCTAACCAAGACAGTTTCCACAACTTGGTTGGCAAGGAGCCCCAGAAACCGGCCGTGTTCTGTTTCATGAAACGGTCGGTCTTCCACACATCTGCTCTTTGCTATCTCATCCTTAGCCCCGGATGTTCTCTCTCATTATGATGTCGCCGCCTTTCTTAGTCTAGCCACTATTCATTCTTACAGATGGGTTGCTCTCTAAGAGTCTTTCTTGTTCACCGCAGACAGGATCTAAGTACCCACCCACACTCCTCCCTGCAGGCCTCTGCCTTAACGTCTATTACATTTTGTTGACATTTTCTTTCTCCAGCAGGCATTGAGTTCCTTGTTAACTGCAAGGGACTACCACTTGTTTTTTCACTGAAATCTCCAGGGTCCATCCCAATACCTGGTACATAAGGAGCCCTCAGATCCCCCCAAAATGTTTATTGAATAAATAAAAGACTAAAGATGAGTAGTGTGACAGAAGAATGAGATGATAAATTAGGTGCAAAACTTTAAGGCGTGAAGAGAAGGATTGGCTTAATGAAACGGGTTCACAGAACGGTGACTTGTTGATAAAATCTGGGGAATGGTGATCCAACTAGCAGATAAAATATAAAGAACGAACATCTAGCTATCACTAGCTAGAGAGAGAAAAAGAAAGTTTTAAATTTGGGTGCAATCAAATGGATGATTCATTTAGAATTTGTCAGGCAGAAAACTATCACCAGAAGCTTTTACATTGTTTTTGGTAAAAAAAAAGCCCCACTTATCTTGTAAATAATACAAGACAGCCCTTGTTTAAGTAGCAGCGTAACATTTGAAAAGCTCTTTGGCTTATAGTCTAATTCTATCACTTAACAAACACATAATGAGGGCCTATGAGAGACAATATATGAAGTATAAAGGCAAATAAGACTGTCTCATAGCCTAGTGATGGAGACAGAAATAAGGAGTTACAATATATCAAGGGAAGAACCTTATTGAAACAGCCATGTACTCAGAATGTGGCCCAAAGGAAGTAGCCAATGCCAGTAGGTAGAGAAGAGAGCAGAAGCTTCACAGTGGGGGTATGTCTTGTAGGGATTGTGAAGCTTGGTATAGAGAAGAGGAAAAGGATATTCTAGACAAATAAATGCATCCATAAGTGCAAAAATTGTTGAAATGGTGAGAATGTGCTCACAGAACAATAGAAAATGATTGTGGCTACAAATTTGATACTCCTCTTCTCCCCAAGGTGCCCTCTCCTCTTGAGCCTGGGAAGCGTTGTGTAACCAATAAAATGCCAAAACGTGACACTCTATGACTTCTAAGGCTAGCTGAGGAAAAGGGATGTGGCTTCTTTCTTTTTACTGCAATGCCAGGGCATGGAGCCCTGAGCCCTATGGAGTTCATCTATTTGGAGACTCTTTGCTGAAGAAGCCATGTGTAGGCATTTAGTTGACAGCCCAGCTGAACTTCTCACAGACAGCCCTCTTGCAGGGCAGCAACCTGGGACACCCCACCCTGTTGGGCCTTCTGATGTCTACAGCCCCAGCCAACATCTCACTGTAGCCACAGGAGAGACCCCCAAGCAGGAGCAGCCCAGCTGAGTCCTCCCTGATTTCCTGACCTCCACAAGATCATGAACAGAATAAAATGACAGTTTTGCCTCACTAAATTTTGGAGCCTGAAGTAGGAGAGATGCTCTTGATTGTAGGGGTTATAAAATAGATGTTGTTTATGACAGCCTAATATTTATTTCCTCTTGTTTTGGTGATAACACTCTGATTTTTTTTGTGTGTGGGTAACACTAATCTTAAGCCACGTCAGGTGGGGCCGGCCCTACCCCCAGTCTCCGGGATGTGCCCACCTCATCACTGTACCCCTCCTAGCTCCATGTTCAGTAAGCGGGTGGGCCGATGACCCAAAGCAGACCCCTGTGGCTTTGCCCGGTGACTTTTGTTGATATTAGCGAGAAACAACACTCTCTTCTCAGGGGGTTGCTAAATAAGTACTAGGTAAGCACGAAACTTGTAGGGGCAAATTTGTTATTGCGTGGGGAGAGCCCAATCAAGAATAAAGTCACTAGAGAGACAAGCAAAGCCAAGGATGGAGAGAAGCAGCTTCCTAATGAGGCGGCTGGAGCCCTGGGACCCAGGCGGACTTGGTCTGCCCCAGGCTCTTCAAGTTTTATAAGCCAGTGAGTTCTCCTGTGAAGCCAACTTCTTGGAGAGGTATTTCATTTCTTTTCTTTTCTTTTTAAGATGTTATTTATTTATTTATTTTTAGAGAGAGGGGAAATGAGGGAGAGAAAGAGAGAGAGACATCAGTGCGTGGTTTCCTCTCACATGCCCCCTGCACTAAGGACCTGGCCCACAACCCAGGCATGTGCCTTGACTGGGAATCAAACTGGCAACCCTTTGGTTTGCAGGCCAGCACTCAGTCCACTGAGCCACACCAGCCAGGGCTTGGAGAGGGTTTCTGTCACTTGTACCTGAAAGATTCCTAACTATTGTGAGATCAAAGTCATGGAGGACTTTGGACCCTGGGCTGGCAAACATGTACTTTATAATGATGGAGATTCATATATTCCTTTTAATCAGGATCAAGATGGTAAGATGCGCACTTTAATAAGCTAACGTGCTACCCTAAGGAGAAAGGGTTGGTGGTGGTACTAGACTAGGAAAGGGACACGGGCGAGGGGCACTTAGCATTTAGTGTAGCGGGACATCACGATGCCTGAACTAACATAGCTGGGGGGAGTGGAGACCAGGAGATCGGAGACAGAATTCAGAGGCAGACTGGCTGTGGGGGGTAAGGAAGAAGGAAGCAACGAGGATGATGAGGATGACGCTGACATTTCTAGCTCATATACAGGCTGAATGGTGCGCCATTAAGGCAAGAACATTATTTCCACTTTGTGCCTGGAGACACTACGACTGCGGGAAGTTCAATGACCTGCCCAAGGCTGTGTGCCTAGTAAGAGACACAGCCAACCGGTCTTCAGGCTCCCAGACTGCTGCTCGGTCTATTGGACCAGGCCATTTCCCTTGCATGCCTGGGAAATAAACAAAGCCCCTGGGGCTGCTGGTGTTTCAGCACATCAGGAGGAAGGTGATTTCATTAACGGTTTATTCGGCGCCGCTCGCAGGGTCTGTGTTGCCACCAAACAAAACCTCCACAGCAGGGCCCTCCCAGCACTCAGGCTGCGGGGGCTGACTTAGCACTGTGTGAAAGAAAGGTCCAGACCATTCCGGTTCCAGCCCGTCTGCATTCGGACTCCTGAAGCTGATTACAGACGTGGGAGCAGAACAGAGAGAAAATCTATTCCCCAACATGGGCTATTGATTTGTACTAATGACCAGAAGAGTGTGACTTTCTAATAGTCTAGTAGAGGAGGAGCAAGGCGAGGAGTGAGGGGGAGGTTGAGTGGGAGCAGAGGCCTTGTTAAGAAGAGCAAATTGGAAGATTTGGTTTAAAGACAGGTATGAAAAGAAGGTTTTGAACTTTATGAAGAGGGCATTAGAGAAAGGGGGAAGCAAACTAAGTGGTGGGTACTCATTCTAATGCTTTTCTTCTTTGCTACCGGGGATGGAGCTCAGCTCCACCTGCCTTGAGCTGGCTTCACAGCCGAGTGGGAAGCTGGGTAGTGTTTGGTGGTTACAGATCAGACGTTAATTCACATTTGGACCTGCAGTTAACTGGATGTATAAACTTAGGCAAATGGCTTCATTTCTTTAAGGCTCAGTTTCCTCATCTAGAATGTGTAGATAATAATCGTACTGTGGTCCCCGTTATCCATGAGGGATGTGTTCCGAGACCCCCAGTGGAGGCCTGAAACCATGGTTAGTACTAAACACTATATATACTATGTTTTTTACTATATATACCTACCACGATAAAGTTTAATTTAGAACTGTAGGCATAGTAAGAGATTAACAACATTAATGATAAAATGGAACAACTATAACAACATATTGTAATGGAAGTTATGTGAACGTGGTCTCTTTCTTAAAATATCGGATTGCCCTGTACTCACCCTTTTTGTGGTGATATGAGGTGATATGATGCCTACATGGTGAGAGGAAGTGAGGTGAATGACGTGGGCGTTGTCACATGGCATTCGCCTGCTATTGTCCTTTTGAGAATAAGGGTGACTTGAACACAAGCACTCTGGTACCCTGGTAGTCAATCTGGTGCTGGAGATGGGTACTGAGTAACTAATGGGTGGTTAGCATATACCTGCAGTGTGGTCTGCTGGACAAAGGGACAAGTCAAAGGGATGACTCACGTCCAGGTAGTCCCGAGCAGTGCGGCACAAGATGTCATCACACTACTCAGAACAGCACACAATTTAAAACTTATGAATAGTTTATTTCTGGAATCGTCCACTTGATAAGTCTGGCCCACAGGTAACTGAAGCCATGGAAAATAAACTCACAGATAACGGGGGACTACTGTATGAACCTCAAGTGATCTGCCCGGTAGTGATGCCCTTAGCCAGACCTTATCACCCCCTTAGGACCAGAGGAGGGAAAATACTTTGCATAATTCTTTGGCTAGTAAATGTTAGCTGTTCATGTTGCATTTAGCATCTTCATTCTTATCAGTTATCTTAATAAATAACTCATGAGTTCCAAGAATACAATTTCATTTTTATTGTGTCAATACTGACAGGAATAACAGCATAAGTCATATTCATATCATCCTCCCGTGAAAGCAGTTACATGGATCCTCCATGCTGGAGACGTTTTCATGTCTGTAAAGTAGAATGGCTGAAATTTTAGTCACTAAACCATCTTTCCCCTTGGCCAGGAAAATTTCGTTTGGTTCCATTCATTTCTATGCAGTTCAATGCGGGCACAATGTTAGGTGCTAGGTAGAGAAGGAACCAGCTCTGCATCTTATCCTGCAGAAGCTCACAATCTCAGATCTCTAAGTAATAAGGAGCTGTGATCATATGCTGTCATCCTGTGCTGAAAGCTACCTGTGCCACTCTGAGGAATAACTTGTTATTTTTACGTACATGTCTAGGGTAACATTTGATTCTTAGTTTTTTTTGGGAATTTATGAATCTGAGGGACACTTGATTGTGTACAACTTCTGAAACGCATCCACACATTCATGATTAGATTTCTTGGTCTCATTCTTCACAATTTCAAAAACACTTTAACGTATGTATATACATTTAAGAAATACCTGCTCCTTTTTAGTTATGCCCTGTGTTTTAAGTCCTTCACCATCTCTAAGCCACAATGATCTCATCAGTAATACTTTGCCCTGTAAGAGTGCTCTGAATGTTAAATTATGATGTGGAAGTGCTCAGCCTCGTACTTGCTATACGGAATCTCTGCTGTAGATGCTGGTTGACTGTGAGCCTTCCTGACCTCCTCAGTAAGTTCTTATTTTAAAATGAAATCAGGAATGGGAAACTTCTGCCAAAACAACCAGTGTGTATTTCATAGATGTCAGGGAGACAGGGCAGCCAGCACGACGTTCACTGGGAGAAGCGGTAACTGAGGCTCACAGAGATTCAGTGGCCTGCCGCAGGTTGCTCGGCTGTCAAAGGACTGGAGGTGGGGGTTTTCCCCAGAGGGCCCCAGGTAAGATCCGCAAGTGTTGCCTGGAGGCTCCCCTCTGGGCTTCTTCACTTCACATGGTGATTTTGTGAAACAATTAACAATGTTTTCAACTACACTTGACATACAATATTATATTAGTTTCAGGTGTACAGCATAGTGATTAGGTATTTGTATACCTTATGAAGTCTGGTACCCATCTGACACCGTACACAGACATTACAATGTTATTGACGATATTCCCTGTGCTGTACTTTACATCCCTGTGACTGTTCTTATAACTGACAATTTGCACATATTAACCCCTTCCCCTTTTTCATGCACCACCCCCACCTCTCTCCTGTCTGGCAACCATCAAAATATTCTCTGTATCTATGACTTTGTTTCCGTTTTGTTTATTTTTTTTGGATTCCACATGAGTGAAATCATGGTATTTGTCTTTCTCTGGCTTACCTCCCTTAGCATAATGCCCTCTCGGTCCATCCGTGTTGTTGCAAACGGCAAGTTTCATTCTTTTCTGTGGCTGAGTGGTATTCCGTTATACGTATGCACCACACCTTCTTCATCCATTTGTCTACTGACGGACACTTGGGCTGCTTCCACACCTTGGCTGTTGTAAATAAAGCTGCAGTGAACATGGAGGTGCATGTGTCCTTTTGATTGTGTTTTGGGTCTCTTCAGATAAATAAATACACGCAGTGACTTTTATCAGAAGAGAAAGCCGATTCCCTGGACATAAGAGAATGGCATACATGATGGGGCCATGCCAAGCAGGGAAGGAGGAGTCCCTATATGAGGCTGGGAGGACTTAAATATGACTGTGAGGTCATGGGGTCGCAGGAAAAGACCAGAAGAACTTGTGCTGTGCTGTTCACTCCTCCACTTAGTACCCGCGTGACTTTCTACAAGTTGCTTAACCTCTCAAAGCCTGTTTTTCCAACTCTCAAGTGGAGGTAATAAGGCCTTATTTGATCATCATTGTTAGTATAGAATATGATAAGTTCTGTAAAGCACCCATCCCATCCAGTTCCTTGGGAGATACTCAATACGTTAATTATGGTTGTCGATGTTGATTTTATTTTGAAGCAAGCCTTAAGTAAACATTTCACTTGTGAAATAAGACTCCATGGCTGGGCATTACCCAGTCTGGAGGAGTTTCTAGCATTGCTAAAAGGCTGTGCTGCAAATAGGAACAGTTTGAAAAAGTCTGAAAATCAATCTATTAAACGTTCAGCTATTTTGAAAGAGAAGGTAATGCAGGTGGCAGGGACTTGCTGCCCAGTCCCCGCTCCTATTTTAGTCCTGAGCTGAGATTTCAGCTTCCAGTGAGAAGTAGAAACAGGGCAGGGCAGTTGGTGACTATGATTCAGAGCTGGGGTAGAGGTTAGAAGTATCTGTTGCATGTTGGTTTTTAAAATGAGCAGTTAATAAAGATGTGTTTTTTCCCTGTGGAATCGGCTGCACTTGATTTGTCTAGAAGGCTCTATATTAAGAATCACACATTGATGGTAAAGAGACAGCTGATTGGGGACTATTCATTCTGTCCTCACTGAATTTCATATCTAAGTTTTTTGTGTGTGCAGGGAAGGAGAGAACATTTGCAAAATTTTATTCTTATTGGGTGCTGGGTATATAACAGCTTGGGTTTGAGTTTGCCATTATTAATGTGTGACCCTGTGCAAGTCACATAAATTATCCACGCCTCAATTTTCTCATCTGTGAAATGGGGATAGTGACAGTAACTTGTTGGTAGTCTGTGTGTGAGGAATCAATATGGTCATTTTGTAACATGCTGGGATGAGCGTTTGGCATTGAATGTGTGCATGCTTGGTAAAGATGAGGTCACCTTTAAAATTACTCTCTCAGAGAAAGAATTGCACTTTAGCACAAGCCCATGTGAAATCCCCTCTTGATTGTTTTGATTACCTGCTTTCTGCTTCCCTGCCAAACATTTGAAAGGGAGAGATGTGAGTTATGGACTCTTGTCTTCAAAGCAGCAAAGAGGGGAAAACTGACATCAGGGGCATAACCTTTAGCGGGGAAGACCCCACAGAAGAACGGCTAGGAGAGCAGCTATTGAGATAATCATCTTGGGTCAAAGAAGTGGGTCTGGGGGCTCCTCTTGTGGAAAAGTGACCCCATGTCAATTCAATGTCAGTTTCAGACACAGTGAAGTCTACTCTCTGCTCCTTCTCAATTCTGATGTGTAAAGAGTCACTTGAAACATCCCTTGCTTTGGTGGCATTTCAGTTTCTTTTATTTGTTTAAAGAAATAGTTTTACAGAAAAGTTGCAAAGATAGTAGAGTTTCTGTATACCTTGTACTCAGCTTCCCCTACTGTTAATGTTTTACTTTAGCAAGATACCTTGGTCATAGCTAATGAACCAATATCAATATATTATTACTAGTTGATTGATTGTGTTTCATTAGTTTCTTTCTAATGTCCTTTTTCTGCTCCAGGATCCCTTCCAGAAGACTGTGTTACACTTAGTTGTCATGTCTCTGTAGGTTTCTCTGGTCTGCAACTATTTCTCAGACTGTCGTTTTTTGATAAATTGACATTTTGGGGGAAGTGTTAGTCTGGTATTTTGTGGAATGTCCCCCTCACTGGGGTTTGTCTGATGTTTTGCTCCTTGTCATACTGGAGTTATGGATGTCTTGGAGGAATGCCACAGAAAGAAAGCCATTTTCATCACATCATATTGAAAGTACATACTTTCAATGTAACTTACCACTATTGATGTTGACCTTGATCACCTGGCTTAGATAGTGTTTGTTAAGTTCTCCATTGTGAGGTTGCTTCCCCCCAACCCCACCATTTCATAATGTCTTCTTTGGAAGGGAGTCACAAAGTGTAGCTCACTCCTAAGGAGTGGGAAATACAGCTTTTGCAGTAAGACTGCAGTAATATCATTCAACAACAACAAAGGTATTAATATTTGTAAAACATATTAAGGGCTTATTATATGCCAATAGCTATGTTAAACCCTTCTTGCATATTAACTCATTTTATCCTCACAACAGTCATGAAGAGAAGCCAAGGCTCAGAAAAGTGACCTGCCCAATGTCAGCCAATGTCACCCAGCTCATAGTTGCAAGAGCTTGGCCTAAAATGCAGGTCTCCTTGATTAGCTGCCTGCTGCCCAGCAGTGGGATTTCTAAATGCTTTACTTTGATCTGTATAGTCTGGTGGGTTTTTTACCTGATAAATCAAAGAATCTGATATGGTCTCAATAACCAGGTATTATTCTTGCTGGGTTTATCTGTGAGTTTAGTGTGTCCTTGTCTGTTCTCCAGGCCTATGGTGTTTGTGACGAGGCCTCTTAGATATGAGAGGGTGAGCTTTGCTCCTTCCCTCCTCCCCACCCCATGGGCCCCTCAACATTGCTTGAAATGACCTTGGCCTTGCCTTTCAGCCAGGCTGTTCACAAAGACCCAACCCAGCCTTCCATAAGCATGCAACTAATTTGTAGCGCTATCTTTCGTCAGCTTTTATCTTTCTTGTATCTCTGGTGTTCTTTTGCAGTAAGGAATATTTGGCAGCTCTCCTTAAAAAAAAAAAAAAAAAAGACTAGCTTCCTTTCACCAAGGATGTTTATTCTATTTAGTTGTGAAATCCCTTGAGGGAAAAGTGATCAGTTTTTTTGCCCTGTGAAAATGCTACAGTGAACATCCTTGGAGACAAATCTCTGTGCACTATTAATGACTGATTATCTTGTGTGTTTTATCTTCTGGTCCCCTCAGTTTACATGGGTACTTGAGAAGTGACAGCAGCCTTCACTGAGGCAGACAGTCTGTTGCTGAAGAATAGTGATTCCACCCGTCCCAGGTTATCTATGGCGGGTTCGTCATCTTCCAGAGTCTTAAGTGACACATAAACCAAAACCCCTTAGTGTATTTTCATTATAAAACATTAGTTGGTGATGATCACAGAGATCACCAGGCAAGCAGTGAATTTGAAAAACTAGCTTGGGCTCTGGGACTAGACTCCTGCGTTCTCTGTGCAGCCCCTGGCTCACCCTGCGACTTTGCTGAAGTCACCTCTCTGTTTCTGCGCCCATCAGGTGTGATCCCTTCCTGGGAGAGTGAAGGCCACTGTGACTGAAATCACCTTTTTAAGGCATGGGGGCCCTTTTGTGTATTGACATCACAGAGATGGGAGTATCTATTGTTGCTGTATTCTATACTTTCGGTTATAGTGCAGATGGTTAAAAAAACAAACATACCCCACATCATATGGGAGATAATGAGATCCCCCCCTTGGGGACAAAAAGGGGAGTTTAATCAACAGCTATCTCTTCCTCTTCGCAATCATAGTTCGTTTGTTACAAGAGTTGTGTTTATAGATCTGACCTGGGTTGTTGCACTGGGGCAGGGTTCACACGGCGTTTCTCAGAAAAAAATAACAAGGCTTGTAAGTGAGTGAGGAAGCTTCCTGATGAGCACAGGCCACAGAGCTGCCAGGGCCATGCTGGGATGTCAGAGCTGCCCAGCCCAACCTGCCCTTAATTGCTACGGCCACAGGAAGTAAAGGCTCCGGTTTCTAGGCAGGTTAATGTTTGATGATATGCGAAGTACTTGAAAGAGTTGTCCAGAATGCGCTAAACACTTCCCAGAGGCACGTTCCCTCCCCCTCTTGTGTTTCGGTTTACTTCAGAGAGGTCTGTTGTAGGCAGATGAACTGTCTCCCTTCTCCTCTCCCCAGGCCTCTTTCCCTTCTGAATTTTGCAGTCATTACTTGAATGAAATGTTCTGGCTTTGGGTCGCTCTGTTGGTTATCGTGTGGTTTCAGCTTTGGCTAACTCCTGTATTCCAGGTGTGCGAATGTGCTACTCCCAGACTGCTCATCCATAATAATGCTGCACGACGCAATGATGATGTCACACATGGACAGCTCACATGCTTCACAGGGCTCAATTGTTTTTATTTTAATTTATTCAGTACAGTTTCTATCCTTTATTCCCATTCCAGCCCACCCACCCATCCCTCCCCTCCTCCCTCCCATTTCCAACCCCCCAAGTTTTATCCATGTGTCCTCTATATTTGTTCCTGTAAACCCTTCCCTTCTCCCCTGAAATTACCCTGAAATTCCCTCCCCTCTCCCCTCTGGGCCCTGACAACCTGTCCTCTATTTCAGTGTCTTTTATTATATTTTACTTGTTTCTTTGTTTCGTTGTTTAGGTTCTCTCAATTGTTATTTCTTAAGCAACCCAAAAGCCTCAAGAGAAAAAGCACAGAATAAGGGAGCAAGGTGGGGAGGTGGGAAAGAAAGGAAACGCTGCTTTGTTACATAGGGATCAGGTTTTCGATCATAACCCCTGAGGGTTTTAAAACACATACTTTGATTTTGTTGTTCTGCACAGCCTACATTTTAACCATTGACTACTGCATCTCAAATGGTCATGCAAAGTCCACTTGTTGTAGATGGAAAACTCAGAGGAAAAATGACTCGCACAAGGTCTGACAAGAAAACCATGGTTTCCAGAGTGAGTGGTGCTGAGTAAGGTGTGTCTCCCAGGCAGCAGTGCAGCCTCAGGCAATGAAACCATCTCCTTGCTGACTCTGGGGCAGGGAGGCCACCTGGAGGGCATGCCCAGTACACAGAGCCTAGGCTTTCAAGGTGAGAAGATGTGTATGCAGACCCTCACTCTCCCGCATCCTAGCAGCAGCCCTGATGTGTTGCCAAAGTTCTTAGGACTTCTGGTGGATAGTAAGGCCAACCTTGCTGGGACCCTGTAAGTGGCTGCAATTAATGGTGACTTTAAAGAAAAACAACATAGATTTGCCCTAGCTGAGTAGCTCATTTGGTTAGATTGTCGAGTCCAGATATGCCAAGGTTGTGGGTTTAATCCCCACTCAGGGCACATACAAGAGTCAGCCAATGAATGCATAAATAAGTGGAACAATAAATTAACAAATTGATATTTCTGTCTCTCTGTCTCTCTCTTTCTTCTTTCCCCCTCCCTCTGTCTCTACCTCTCCCCTCCCTCTCTTCCTTGTTCTCTCAAATCAGTCAATCAATAAGTAATTAAAAAACAAAAAGAAAATCATATAGATTCACTATTGGGTTTTTGTTTGGTTGATGAGGTATGAAATCTAAAGGACAGACCTGGGTTGCTGGACATGTCAAAGGACAATTTAGAGGTTACAGGGAGACAGGTGAGGTTACAGGAGAGGTTACAGGTAAGAGGAGAGAACAGCAACAAGCAGGCAAGTAGAGAAAATTTGGAGGGAGGACTGAAATGTTTAATAGTGGACTTAATTTCAGTTTTGCTGTATGGAACAGGAAGTAGCACTCTTCTCTGTCTTATGTCAAACCTTCAGGAAAAAACCCATTAACTACGAATTCTTTTATAATTGTGTGTGTGTGTGTGTGTGTGTGATAGTAAGGGAAGCACAGTGATGTTCCACGTCAGGCCAGGGCTCCAGGCAGGCATGAGGAGGGAGGAGTCAGGATACAGGAAGTCTGCCCGTGTGTGCATAACATGCATGATGGCCCCCACAGGAAGTATTAGTCAGCATTACTCTCATACCCAATGTATGGTCCTGAGTTGGGAACTATTCAGTGACTACAGAAATTCCATGGCTATCTTTTTAATAGATTTGGACAACAATATGTATTAAGTTTACCACGTGCCTGGTACTGCGTTAGGTGCCATAGAGGAGACAAATCCATACCTGCTTCTGCATTTGTCTGTCTCCGTGGCCATACTCTTACACACAAACCCAAATCGCCCTTAAAGACTTGACAGCCTCGCTATACAGAGACTTATGCAGCAAAGGGAGGCAATGAGAATCACATGAGGGATATTAATAGCTATCGTGTCTCAGACAGAGAAGACTCTCCAGGGGCTACCATCCTCGGTCATGCTGGGCGGCCTTCTGAAGCTCCTCATTTCACCTGGTAAAGCCAAGTCCTTTCCATCTGACCCAGGTCTATATGACCTGACCCTCGGTGGCCTTCGAGATGTCATCTCCCACCTGTGCTCTCCTTACCCCCTTCATTTCAGCCACCCTGGCCTCCTTCCTATTCTGTTTTTATAATAGGAACAGAGTAATCCCTTATTACCTCTGCCTCAGGGCCTTTGCACTTGCTGCCCTTTGCATGGAATACCTTTCCCTCCACATCTAAACAACTCACTCTCTCTCTTCCTTCAAAATCTGCTCAGATGTCTTCTTACCAGAGAGCCCTTCCTTGACCAGTGTGTGAAACAGCATCCCTGAGCCTTATGACTCTATACCTTAACCTGCAAATTTCCACATGAAATTCCTGTGCGGACAGGTAGTCTTTCTTTTACTGCTGAATTACTAGCTTCCAAAACAATGCCGCTTAAATGTTTTGACCACATGGCACAGCAACGCTGTGAACCTGCAATCGAAGACTTATATAAAACTGGAAAATATTTCATAGAACGATACTCTTACTACCTGTGAGGCACTGTGGCCTTTCTATTCTATTTAATTCTAGTTCTTTTTAAAAAGTCTTGTCCATGACCCACTAATGGGTTACAAACCACAGGCCTAAGATAATTCCTGGAATATATTAGGCACTCAAATAATAGAAGCTGAAGTTTTGTAAAAAGGATTGTATCCTAGTAGTTCTGAGTAGAGAAGCCATTCTCCAATGAAAAGAGGGAAGGTATGGCTGTGTTTGGCCAGGTCTGGGGCAGTAGTCAGCCCAAGTCTGGCGGGCACAGAGAGCCCTTTCAGGGGAAACCCCAGCTATATCGGGGCTTCTGTGCACATGACTTGAACCCCAGTTGTCTACCATCAGACACATTAAAAGAACTCTTTAATGTGTTAATGGAGTTAATCCTTATTAACTCCAGCATTGGTAACAGCCAGGTTCTCCATAAAAGGCTTAAATTCACAGACACTGGGAGGTTTAACAGAATTCATGTCTTATTTTGTCTTTATCAGTGGATCCACAATAATGGTAGAAAGTCAGGTGAATAAAATAGTCTTCTATTAAAAGAAAGCTATTTTTGTTCTAGTTGCTAAAAGAAACAAGAAAACTTTTAAAATAAAGAGGCTATTATAAGCTTAAAGTAGAAAACTAATTAATCTAGAGTGAATGCTTGTTAATTCCATAGCTTAATAGTGGTACTATATTAAATCATTTTTAAATACTCTTTACTATAAATAAGGAAAACTATTGATAACGTCTTCTGTGAAAAAAAGGTAACAATAACATACTAATTGTTTACATCGATTATAAACCTCTTATTCTACTTTCAGAGACATTTAAAATTTGAAAAATGTGTATCTTAATATGAGAAAATGTGGTAACTAGCATTTATTGAGTACCTGCCAGGCAATGTGCTAAGTGCTTTACATAAATTAATATTTTTTACAATACTGTGTGACAAATAATTGGTTAGGCATGTGCTGGCTGCAAGTGGTAGGCTGAATCATATAAAACTGCTATTTTTATACGTTAAATGTGCTTGACTATAGACAATTTCACATGGTTGCACATAATAATAGAACATTTGACCTCAGTATGTTAAATACACTCTATTTTTTTAAAATAACATGAAATTAAGGGATAAGTAGCTACTACTTTTGGTAAAAAGCTCACTATCAAGACCAGCAGCTCAATGATTATCTTGGTCTAACTTTCATTTCAATTTCCTCATGGGTACAAGATGGCAGCTGTAGCCCCTGCCATTTCATCCTCATTTAAAGCAAGAAGAAAGAATGGAGGAGGGCAGTCACAATTTTTTTTTGAGTGGAGAATTTACTCTGAATTTCCCAGCAGATTTGTATTTTTACCTCACAGGCCAGAAATCCAACTTCATCTCCTGTGGCTAACCCTAGCTGCAAGAGAAACTGGAAAAGTAACTGTGCCTGGATGGTGTGGCTCAGTTGTTTGGAGCATTGTCCTGTAGACCAAAAGGTTGTGGATTTGATTCTCAGTCAGGGCACATGCCAGGTTGAGGGTTCGATCCCTGGTTGGGGCACGTACAAGAAGACCAGCAATCTATGTTTCTCTCTCACATCAACGTCTCTTCCTGCCCCCATCCTCTCCGCACACCTCCTCTCTCTCTCCTTTACCCTCTCTCTAAAAGCAATGAAAAAAATGTCCTTGGGTGAGAATAAACAAATAATTTAATTTTTAAAGAAAAGTAACTATTTAACTTTTCTGCCTCAAGTAAACATGAGCAAGGGGCAAAGAAGTTTGAAAGGAAAGTTATGTTTGACAGCCAATTCATTCATCATGGTAAATACTGTTTTTGCAGCCTCCCTTTGGCAGAGGAAGAGACAGGGGCCTTCGGATGGAAGTATTGCCTGTCTACAGTCACATACACAGTAATGGCAGGGCCGATGTTTCTGAGTGGGCTCTGCTTCTTCAGCCTGGGCTGCTGACTTCTGCAGTACACTATGTAATTTCACCAGTGTTTACCATTTACTCAAGGTTTTAAAGTCACAGAGCCTTAATAGAAGTTTATTGGGTAGTTGTTTCCATCTTGAAGGCAGATCCTCAAGAAAACAAATGACTTACTGATTTGCTGATCAAGTTTCCCTCTCCTGTGCATCCTTCCCTGAAGAGCTTAGATGCAGTGAAATTTTCAGAGGTATATGTGGTGAGAGAAACCAAATCATAATCAAAGATTATGGAGGGAGCAGTTACTGGCCTAAAAGGGTCAGTTTATCTGTGCATAGCAGAGCCCAATAAGACACAAACAGGAGCTTGTAGCGAAGAAAGCAAGGGTTTATTTCTAGGAAGTGGTTCATGCCCGGAGACAGGTGAGCCAACGCTCAAAGACCTGGCTCCCCATGGCTTCCGGGGTGGCGGGGGCGGCTAGATGGGGGGAAATCATTGGTCATGGTGATCAAGGGAGTCGGTGTCCTGGTCAGGGCCATGGTCTCTACTGATTGGCCCTCACTAGGGTAGCTGATCAGTGCACATCTGGTCCTGAGATGAGCCATAGCGTCACCTCATCTGGTGTCACCACTTTCCTGGCTGACACACAGCGGAGGCCTAGGTGTTCTCTGAAGCAGGACTGAAACTGTCTCTGGGGTCAGCAGACTGAGACTTTGTTTCTGAGGTTATCTGATGCTGATCAGAACCTCACTGTCCTGGGGGCTTCATAATTGAGGGAGTGGTCGTGCCTGGGAGAAAGAGGCAGGTGGGTCACAGTGCAGGGTGAGGCCAGTTTGAATCAAAAGGAAAGAAAGGAGAAAAGGTCATTTTAAAGCAATGAAATTTCTAGTGATTACAGAGTGAAGAAGACAGAGTAGGAGAAAGGGAAGAAAGGCAGCCAGCCTAAGGGCTGTTATTAATTGAATGAAAACCTGTGCTTATTCGGGATAATTTGCAAGCCCAAAAACTCCTCTCACCCTGGCTGGTGTGGCTCAGTGGCTGAGTGCCATCCTGAGAATCAAAGGGTCGCTAGTTCGATTCCCAGTCAGGGCACATGCCTGGGGTGCAGGCCAGGTGCCTAGTAGGGGGCACGCAAGAGGCAACCACACATTGATGTTTCTCTCCCTCTCTTTCTCTCTCCCTTCCCCTCTCTAAAATAAAAATAAATAAATAAAATCTTTAAAAAAAAACCTCTTAAAAAAACAAACTAACA
>CM052546.1:20206364-20251492 GCA_028533065.1 Trachops cirrhosus
ATTTCTTTCTTCACAGAAAACTACCAATTTGGTTCCCAAGTTTTATTCAAGAACTCATGTAAAATACTCCAGATAAATTGAGTCGTAATTCTCATTTTCCTTCTCTCCTTCATCCTGGTTAATTTGGAAGTAATTTGATTCAAAACTCTCTTTGCTGCTGGCAACAACACACAACCAGTCACACTGATTATTCTTCTTCAAGTGTTTTTTTGTAAAATATTTCAAATACCTTTTGGAAAAAAAGCCCCTTGAAAGGTCCCTTGCTCTTCTCCTTTCAATGGTTCCAGCCCCCCTACTGAGGTTCCCAGCTTTTCTTCTCATGCTTCTCTCCTGAAGACACTGCTCAAAACTGGCAGCATCCACGATTCATTACTCTGTCTTCTACAGAGTGGGCACAGTCAAGAGTAAACTTCAGAACCTTTCCTTTCCCCCTTTTACTGCAAGCTTTTCCCCAGGCACCACAGCAGCAGTGGAGGCAGAAAAAGGCTGTTGGGGACTGTTTTGATAGACCTTCTTTCATTATCCATAGATTGTCTGAAAGGTAGGACCTTCCCCCAGGGCTAGGAATCGTAGGAAATAATGCAAAGAGGACTTCGGCGAGGTCCAACAGGGTTTCAGCCCCAGCTAGGTCACTATCAACTAAAACAAAACCAAAATCAACCATCAAGCACAAATACCCTTTCACTCTTCGGGGCCAAGTTTCCTCACCCATAAAATAATGGAATTAGAAAAGATGGCAATGAAGATGTTTCTAGCTCTCATACTCTGTATCAGATAGAATTGTTTGTTTGGGGGGAACAGAAATCACATGAGAAAGCTGAAGAACCAGGCCTGGGACAGGACGAAAGTCGCAGAAGTTCTTGGGACCTGGGAGCAGTACCTGCTGTCCATTTCATCCTCGGGCCTGCTTTCAGGCCTTGGCTTACCATCTGGAGCACAAGCATCACGCTGGCCTTGCTGGGTCTTTCAGGTCTCTCAACAGAGACAGGACAAGGACCCAACTGTCATCCCCCCAAATTGCATAATTGGGAAGGAGTCATTTCCAACATAGACTTGATAATAATTAGCAGAAGGAGCACTAGGCACTGGGTAGATTGGCCACAGGGTCTGAATCTCGCTCCTGGTTGGTCCATTTTTGGTTCATCAATAAGAACAAAAACTTCCATTTATTGAGCGCCTTCTATGTGCCAGAAATTTTGTGGGATACCCTAAGCCCCTTTATTTTCTAATCTCACAGGCCAGGTGTTTACTGTCCACACTTTCCACAGGAGTGAATGAGGTTCATTTCCATGCAGATGCCTGCGAGGAATCAATCAGCAAGTCAGGTCTGGGCAACTCTGAACACACCTCTGTTTCCCACGCCCCCTCCTTCCTCTTGGAAAGTCCTCTTGTGACTGTGTATATGCTTTGCTTTGGTGTTGTGCAATTAGAGTATCAGGATAGCAGTTCAGGGGGAAATTATGACATTTCCTCAAGGAGTCAAGTCATTGGTACAAACTCTAATGCCTCTGTTCGCCCATCTATTTCTAAAAACCCTCAGTGTCTGTATCTGTATAGACACATTACCATTGCAGTTTCCATGCGGTGTAATTCAATAAAGGCAGCAATAATAGCAGCTCTGTGAGGCAGAGAATAAGTAGAAATTTTATTATTTAGTCCTGAAGTAAGGATCTATTAACACTGAAATCCAGTCAAATCGACATCCAAATGCACTGTTAACACAGCATTTTAATAATTTACAGCAAGTTCTCAGGTGCTTTGTCCAGGAGAGTAATTAACATCCTCTGCATCTGTGCACTTGGCAGTCCTCTCCCACAGCCTTCTGATATGAATTGTGAACGTGCATTTCCTCGAGCTCCTTGCCAACACAGGGCCGTAAATGCATCAGTAGATTTTCAAGCCATAGACTAATATTAGCATCAGCCTCTCTGGATCCTCCTTACCCCTTTGGCTGGTCACAATGATATTGTTCTATGTTGTTTCCATGAGTCTCAAGAAAAAACTCATTGCTTTACTCCAACGCTGTCCCATCTCCATGACTCTCCACTTCCCTACAGAATACAAAGAGACTGAAAAAGAATGCAATGGAATTTTAACCCCATCAAGATCTTGGCTCAATGATCTGGCCCTGCCAAAGAGAAGTTCCTACCAAAATGAATGGCTTAATATTCCCAAGTGCCATTACCTCCGTCAGCCTTAGTATTTGCTCAGACTTTTCTCTGTCTCTCATGACTGCTCCATTTTCACAAAAGAGCTTGTTTAAACACAGGTAACTGAGTCCCAGCCTGAGACATTCTAATGTAGTCATTCTGGGATGGGGCTCAAGAATTTGCATTGCTAACAAGCTGCCAGGTGATACTGGTGCTCCTAGACCAAGATCATAAATTTGAGTGGCCTTGCCCTTACAGACATCATGGTAAGAATAATTAAGATCTCATGGAAGTCAATTCCAGATTATAATTTTAAGAGGAGGGGTTTTTAAATTACATCTAACTGTTCTGGAGGTGTGAATAAAAATTTATGCACATGCTAATGTGCAATATATCATTGCTTCCTTTGCTGGAGTAATTGCAAGTGGACTACAGACCACATAACGTGTGGAAACTGCACAGGGAAAAAACTGAAGGTAAATAAGAGCAATCCCAGAAGACATCTTCAGAAAAATGATGACGCTGAGCTTCCATTTTGAAGGTTACACAGGGGACAAGTGGAAAATCCTCCAGCCCTCCCAAGGTTGGGAATTTAATATGAGATCTTTACCCCTGGGATCCCCGAAGGGCTATAGCTTCAAACGAAGCGGGGATGTGAAGTAAACCCATGGCTCAGGATGGAGCGGCACTAAAGGAAGGGGGAAGATAGAATACACAAACATTTACCCAAGATCTCATAACTCCAGAGTTAGTCCTTCTGTGCATTTCCACCCAGATTCACATTGCCTGTGGGGTTCAAAACAGCTCAAAAGGAAAATTTGATTAAGGAAGTCCCAAGTTGTTAGCGTCCCTGGTGATTACGAGAAGGAATGGCTTTTATTTCTGAAGGAATGAAACCTCAAGTCAACCCCTCTCCAGATTCGTTTAGATGAATTTCCAAGGCACAAGAATTCACAGTCCAACACACACACACACACAAAATCATACATGTACATATATGAAATATACAAGGAGATATGGTCACACAAAAAAGAAACAAAAGGCAGCAAAATCACGCTTGTAAAGACTTACATGATTTTGGAATTATCAATTTGGCAACTAAAGAACTCTTTAATATGCTTAAAGGAAAAGTGGTTGAGTAAATCATCCTTGTATTTTCCAAGTACTTGTATGTAGTAATTACTCAAGCAATATCAGTTGACCATATGGAAAAGAAAAACCCAGGTAGCTGTAATAGAGATCCTCAAAATTAAAGGATTAAGGAATGTTAGAAGACAGTAGTCAATTACATTCTCCCAGCAACAATCAATTGGTATCAAGGAGCACCTCACCCCTAGACATTACTCAGTTAGTAATCCTATACTCTGTCCAAGACTACCAGCTCAGCTCTTTGTGAAAGGCTTATCCCTTCACAAAGTTTAAATATTTAAGGGAAGTTCTGAAGGATCTAGGCTCTTTGTTAGCCTTGGGTGCACATCTATTAATCCTAAAGATGTCTCCTAGCACTTTGACATAAACTGCTAATCTCTTGGCAATTGAATAGCAAGAATAGATGGCTGCTTAAGCAAATAAAAAAATCCGAATCTTTATGAGTGTTAAAAATAACACAATATTTTTTTCTCTGAAATTGAATTGAGAAATAAATTAGATAAAAGTCTTTGAACTTGGGGTCCACAGTCATATGGAGACCTGTTCTTGGGTTTCCCTGAAATGAGTTTCCCATTACTGGGTTTGTTAATTTATATATCATAAATTTTGTATATTTCTGGGGAGGGAATCCAGAAATATCATTATATTCTCAAAGGGACCTGTGAAACTACAAAGGTTATAGAAAGATTTCTTTCTATATATTTCCCTTTCAAAAAGGAGAAAACAAAGTCAGAGAGCTGAAATGATTTGTCCATTATCACAACTTCACATGCATGTCTGCATCCTGAGTGCCGGTCACATCCCAGAGGACAAGTTTCTCCATTCAAAACTTCCCCCTTTAGTGAAGCCACCCAAAGGTTGTGTTAAGAGTATTTTCCAATCATGTATCTCTCTTGACAGATGAGAACATCTCTGTAGTTTCCCAAGCTTCCTCAGTAATTTGTCATTCTGAAACCTACTCATATAGAACATCTCAATTTGCTTCTTTGCAAGGACATTACCATACTGATGCAGGGTTTTTCCAGCATACCTGACTTTTTCTACTTCAGGCACCCAAACCGGCCCTCCAGACACATCTTAAACCCCCAGCCTCTAGCCATCACCACTTCTTTCGTCAGTGTTTGCCCAGCAACCAAGACAAGGGACTTTGGCAGTTGTTCAGAGCTGGTCTGACAAGAGTGAAACACATACTGAGGCTGTTGAGAATCAAGAATTGTCTTCCCCAAAGATCATAATCAGTAGGGTTGCGATTAGCATTATAGATTCCTTAGAAAACAAGGTCTATTTGCAAGTGTGGTTTATTAGAAAGAGCACAGTCCTTGCCACTTGCTAACGATGGGACCTAGGCAAGACACAGAGGCTGAAGATTGTTAGGTAAAATGCTGTCACCTCTAAAGTTGAGTGGGTATAGTTTTATGAAAACCTAGGCATTGGGAAAAAGTCCTTGTTTCATTGCTATATGATGAATAGTCACTTTGCCACTGGAGGTCATGATCTATGAAAAATGTGTGTTTCATATGTGGTTTGCCCACTAAGCACTGAGAATTGACATTGTGGACACTAAACCTGTATGATCCACTATAGAAGTAATACTACTACTTACCTCCCACAGGACAGTTGCGAGGCGGTGAATAAGTTACGATAACTGAGACTTTCCTGAGGTTGGGCTGAGTTTTAGGTATCTGTACATCCAGGCTCTGCCATCTGCCTTTTGGGTGATTTGGGCTGATTTAGTGGACCTCTTTGGGCATCACATTCATGATCTATAACATAGGAATAGTAAAAGAATCAGTCATGTACAGCCATGAGTATTAACTGACTTACTAAATGTATTGTGCTTAGATCAGTGGTTAAGTTCTCAATATTCATTGTATTACAACCTTTATGATTCATGCTCATGTCTATTATAGACCTGATATTTATAGATGATTAATTGCATTTTAAAATTAATTAATATTGAACAACCAGGTTGGCACCTGGCACAGAATAGGACTCAGTAAATGCATCTTGAGTGAGTGAGTGAGTCAATTCAGTGTGTTGCACATGGTAGGCACTTGAAAACTGTAGGTGGGTCTGAATATGGTTGAGGTTCTGATGCCTCCCCCTTGCTCGCCCTTCGTTGTCTAATCCTCCCTCAGAGAACCCAGTGACAGAGGGGACTCCTGAAAACTACCAAAGCCAGTCTGCTCTCAGCCCTGACTTCATCAGTGAGAAACCTTTTGGCAAAATGAAAGTGGACTGCCGCAGAAAATCGAGAGGAGGAACCTGATCCCTGGCCCCAAAGGGAATGGGCAAACGTCCCTCTGGTGTGGGCAGCTGGGAACCCGGAATGACAGAGGCTGGCAGGTTTCCATCCCCAGCCACAGACAGCTGTCTCTGGGCTCTGCAGGCTCGTTCTGGTGAGCTGAAGGTGGAAGAGCCCTTTCTAGCCACAGCCTCCCACCAGGTCTCAACCTCTTGGAACTGAGGGGAGGAGAGGACTTAACCTGACCATACAGGTTCCCTCAGGCACTGTGTAAATTCAGACAAGTTACTTTCAAACATGTGTGCCTCACTCACCTCCAAAGGGGGAGTAAAACTGGTAGTTTCTGCCCCAGAGCTTCGTTGTGACTGCGGAATGTGTTAACACCTGAAAAGTGCTGAGCACAGTGCCTGATATCGTCAGCTAGGGAATATTAGTCACAGTAAACACTGGCTGGTATTGATACTCTGCTTAGGACGTAGGATCTTTGGGTATCTGGGGGAAATGGGGATTGTACACCCTTCTACTACAGAGTGGTTTTCATAGCTTGGAACTTGGATGTCAAAGTCCCAGGTTTAGTTCCTGCTGTTCCACTTACCAATGAATTGCCTTTGATGGAGCAGATACCTTGACTGAGTTGCAGTCTCACCATCCTACATTGGCAAAGTCAGGAGCTTCCCTTCCCCACGGGGTTCCTGCGAGTACCAATAAGACAGTGGATGACAGGTGCTTTCTAAACAGTGAAGGGCTAGGCCAATGGTATTGCTATTCCCCACACAGCCAGCTGGCCTTCCTCCAAATACCCCTGCTTTGTCACTCAGGGCAGATGGCTATGATGGTGACTCAGAGAAGGAGGACCTCAGTTGTCCCTCACAGCCCTGTAATTCTGAGAAGGATTCCCTGGGCTCCAGGCTGAGATTCTTTGCCCATGTGGAGTCAGCATGCATTGTTAGCCTGGCTTTGGAGAGGGAGGGTTATTTCCTGTGAAGAGTCACTGGCTGGTCTTAGAATCAGAGCTCCTTGGATAGGCTCATAGAATGGAGCCTCTTTCATAAAGTAAAGGAGCTTATTAACTCTCCTAGTTTAACAGCAAGAATATGTATGTGATCTATCACCACCTACTTTGGATCAGGCACAGTTCTGGGTACTAAGGATTTGGCAGTCTCTGCCTTCTGGGGGTTCAGCTTCCCTTTAGAACCCCTTCATATCAAAGGTGAAGAAACTGAGGCCAGGGGCTCAGAGGTGATGGAACTTGGACATATCACATGTTCATTTTGCAGCTGAGCTGGATCCACTGCCCAGGTTCCCACGGGCAGTCCAGACTTACTTCCCTATGTACAATCTCATAGGCTGGGCAAATTATTTCTCCTCTTCCTCCCTCTGAAGTTACCTGTCAACTCCCAGCCTCAAAAGAATGTGGTATGCAATGACTGCAAAGGCCCACATGCCTTTAAGGGCAGAATGCAATCATTATTTTGCATCAGGTTTATTTCCCTACATTTTGCTAATAGCATTAGTTTTTGCCAGACAACTTATTAATAAGAGAAGTGATGCTGAGGTCCCAGCAGGTAAATTTACTGAGAACTTGTTCAGCACTAGGGGTGATGCCATAACCCTTTGGGTCCCCTCCTTTGCTGGATTTTGTATCTTTTTCTCTGGTTTGTTGCCAGGCTTTGGAAAATTGCTAAACATTCACGGGCTTTGCGAGCTGACCCATGCTGGTCTCCATGGTGAGGGGCGGTCCTGGGCATGGCTGTGCTCCCACCAATAATGGAAATGAGATTCCCCATGTAGATACCAACTCCTATCACCCCTGATTAGGAATCCTGAAAGGCCTTCAGCAAAGCATAAAAGTAACAGAAAATAAACTCACATCGGACATTTTACTTTTTTTATTTTAATATTTAACTTTTAGAGCTTTTTTAAAGCTAGGTGTTTGTATTTCAATTTCTCAGTTGAAACTATTCCTATGTGAAAGATATTTCTCTCAGTAATAGCTATCACACTGAATGCTTTTGATGGTCCAGGCATGGTACCCAGTGGTTTCCCTGCATTATTATTTAATCCACACACCCCTCTAAGAGATAAACACTATCAGCCTCATTTTACAGAAAGAAAATGGAAGCCTAGAAAGGTTCAAGATCATATGCTCAGTGAGTGTCAGGCCTGGGACTGGAACTCGGCTGCCCAACTCCAGAGCCTGTGTTGCTGATCACTAAATGGGGCTGCCCCTCTGCAGGCTTCTCAGTTGGGGAGCTCAACAAAGGAAGCACTGTGACCCTTGAATGAGCCAGGCCCCTCCATGCCACCTGTGCTTTACAAGTCAACTTACTGACTGAGTTCTGGTTCTGTTGTTTCTGGAGTTCTGTTTTTCTAATAGAATGAATACCTACTGTAATGCAATTTTCCTCTTACTTCATGGAAAGCCCAGATTGTATTAACAACATGCAGCCTCCATATGAGATCACTGTAAAAGGAACAATAATAGTATCTCACTGTTCTCTATTCCTTCCAGTGTCTCCAGGGTCGCTGCATGGACATATGCAATATTCCTGTGTCTTCCTGAGAACCCTCAGAAGTTGGCAGGGTAGAGGTCGAGGTGGCTTCACTCTGAGTCAGTAGCTTAGGGGTTAAGGACTTGTATTTTGCAAGCAAATGGAAGCAAATTCAGATTACAGCTTGTCTACCTTCCAATGTGGACCTTGAGCAAGTAACAGAACTTCTTAGAGCTTTAGTTTCTTTATCTATAAAATGGACATAATAGCCTTTTGGAGGGTGATTTAAGGGATCAAGAAGATAAGGTAAAGGCATTTTAGTGTTATGATTGTAAAGAGCAGACACTCCATAAACCCTAGCTGTTCTTCACCTGTTACCAGCCGTATGTCATGCACATTTTTATATTGAATTAATACCAGTTACTGAATTCTGTGTATACTCTGTCATCCCCAATAATTGATATAACCCTATATTAATAATAATAGCATAAATTCACTAGTTCTATTACTTGGACAACAACAACAATAAAAATAATATCATTTTAGCATCCAATCTCTGAACTAAATATATAATTCTAGGAGACAAATGACTGACTCCGAAGTATAAGATAATCATCATAACAACGATCATTTACTAAGCCTCTGCTCTGTGGGAGGCATTTTATTATGAGTTTAAATATGGTAGCTCATCAATTCTCACAATCAGCTTGCCAGCCAGTCACCATTTTCCTACTGATGAAGAGACTGAAGCTCAGCAAGGTTATGTAACTTGCTTAAGTTGAACAGCCAGTAAGTAGCAAAACTAAACCTGTCAGATGTCAAAGCTATTAGACTACCAATTACCCCAATGTGGCTCTTGTGGGCTCTTAAAATAAAGGCCACTTCTTTATTACCAATGGGAAGTAGCCTTAAAGAGTAAGCTAAAGAAGGGGTGGATAGTGTTTAGTCACCAAAGTCACTAGTTAGAATAGGTTGTGCAGTAAACCCTAAAAGAAAAGAAAGTTGTTGACCACTGTTGCCCCTCCTTATTTTTAAAAGCCTCTTGTCTGTTCCTCTATGCACAACTCATTTAGCATTTAGCTTATTCCAATTAATCCCTCTTGTGTGGTAGATTAAGGCAGTTCCAAATCTTTGCTTTGATGTATTTTTCAATCAGATCTCAATAATGGAATATTAGTCCTATCTTCACAGCATCCAAACCATTTCTGCTTATCTTCAATCATCTGGACCATTGGCAAGAGTGCCTATTATGCCTCTTATCTCAGAATAAAGAGGAGCTGCTGGAGATGGTATTTGAGAGGTCAGCTCAGTCCTGCTTTTCAGTGCACGGTGCTAGGCTTATTTCTGCATGGGACCAGGGACAGGATCTACAAAGAGGAGGGGAAGAACCCAAGAACTTGTGTTAGAAGTACATGGTTGAAGCCTAAAACACAGGGAAGCAGAGAAGTAGCACCAGTTCCTCACTCAGAGCCATTTTTCTCATTAAAGAAGGCTAAAAACACTGACACATAGATCTACATAGTTAGGAATCCGAAAACCTCATTCTAGTTTTCATGTGCCTCTCTTTTTGGTCTCCATTATAGGTGCTTTCAAGAAACAAAGCACATGCATTCTCTCCAACAGGATAAAGTCCTCCCATATCCTGTCTCCATCACTTCCTAATCATTTGTTTTTGATAGTTATTCAGCCACTAAGGCTGTTGTGGAGATTCAGAAAGAAAATGTTTAGAAAGTGCTTGTCTCATAAGGAATACAAATGTTTTAACTGCTATCATCATCATCATCATCATCATCATCGTTGTTGTTATAATTAACAAAAAGTTGATCTGAAGCAGCAGATCAAATGATTAAATTTTTCATGCCCTCACTCCCTCTTTGTCTATATAGATACAGCCTAAGGAAAAGGGAAAATGAAAACCATTAAAACTAGGCAATTGTCATTATTCTGGTACCTTTAAATTTTTGAAGTACATCATGTTATTCCCCCTTTCCAGCAGTTAAATCCTTCTTGGCTGAAGCACTTCTATATTCATGTTTAGGCTCACTCAGACTAAATATGTTTCCACTGTGAATAGAATTAAATGGCATGTGAAAATTCTCTCATCTCTCGTTTTCCTATTAGTTATATAACGTGACATTTTTACAGAGCGAGGGTTGGATTTTTTCTTTTACATTTCACTTTGTACATTTCAAAATTGCACAAAAGGCATGAGAATTTATGCCTTAACTGTAAAGGCTTTCATGATTCAGAATATGTAATATTTCTCAGCAACAGGATTTTAAGTTCAGTCAGGAAAGCCCTGGAAATGTCTGTCTTTCTTTTGTCTAGAGGCTGATACAATTTTCTGCATTCAAAGAGTCTTGACTAATGTTTATATGCAGATTTTTTAAAGCTGAGTAGCTGAATACCTGAATAAATAACTCATTCTATTACTGAATAATTGGGGTCTTAGCACCTAGTTAGGCAGAGCTAAAAAAAATTCCAGACTTACTATGACTCTTTGTAGGAGCTGGACAGTGTAGCACCACGCTGGTGTATTATTGTCATTCTTAGTAACATTAGCCTCATATTCCAGCCCCTACTGACTGCCAGGCATGTGCTAGAAGTTTATGTATATTTTCTCATTTAGTTTTCACTGCAACTCTGTGAGGTCGTCAGTGTTGCGTCCATTATACAGGTGAGAAAACTAAACCTCGAAAAGAAGTGACCTCTGAGGTCACACAGCCGCTGGTGCTCAGGCTAACGTTCTAAACCAGGCCTGCCTGACTTTGAAACCCATGTTCTTTCCAGCAATATCGCAGCCCATCTGCCTGTGTCAGCTGCACCTTTTCTGCACCATGTTTGAGATCTAAAAGATCTCCAGGAGTACAGAAAGGCTAAAAATATCCGCCTATCTACTCTTTGACCTGCCTGGGGAGTGGCTTCAAGAGTCACAGCTCACAGTGTGTGCCAGAAAATATCATTAAATTCCCATCCGTCCCCTGGAACAATCAAGTCTGAAGACATACTTGATCTTCGAAAAAGCTCCTTATAGACCTGAATGGAAAGACATTTAATTTGCAAGCCCAAGCCTCAAGTTCCATAAGATCAAAGGAAGAGGGAGTTCCCTGGTGGGTTGAAGATGCATTAAATGCATGCAGAGCAAAGTGTAGCTCCCTCTGCCTTTTGTCTTGCTTTTTGGGTCAAGGATCAGTTTTTGCAAAGGCACATTGTGGAAACTCAAATGGGAGGCCTCGTCCGTGAATGAGGCTGCTGAGTTGGATGTGTGACCCACGGTGCCTTCTGCATTTTAATTAGGAAGTGTGGAGCTTCTGACCGTTATTTCTTCCTCTGTGCTCCCCTTACTTAAAGTTAATTAAGTTTGCTGCTCTCCGGATGTTCAGCTCCTGGTGCCCCGAGGAGCGGAAGCTGTCTGTGTGAGAAGGCCCAGAGCTGACAGAAGAGTCACCAGATTGTTATTCAGCCCCAGGATGGCCTGGCCTCCCAAGACCTTGCCACTGTCCCCACAGCTTAGCACTGGGGAGCTTCTCACTGCCGCGGACACAGAGACAGTAATTCTATACTCTGGCCTTCCATAGAGCATGGCAGACAATTGAATGAGGTGTCCTCTCTGCATTTCACCACAAGAGCCACAGCAGCTATGTCATGACTTAGAGTGCTAACAGGTGCCAAACCTTTCTTCCATGCCAGGCAGTGTTTGGTCTGTGAAATGACTCATGAAATTAACTCATTGCATCCCTTCAACATGCCTCTGTGGTAGATTTTATTACCATTCTTATTGTGTGCTTGAGAAAACGAGGCACAGAGGCTCATACATTTTCCCGTGGTAACATAGCTAGTAAGACGTCTCTCCGTTGACCTAATCAGCTATCCACTGATATCCCAAACTGTAGCACAAACACGCACAGAACCCCAGACTAGATCATCTTCCTCTTCCCCACTAGTGGCCATCCAAAGTTCACACAGAAAACCAAAGAAAGCAAACCAAGAAGAATGCTTTTGCGGTACACCTCCAAATCATTTCATTATTAGCAAAGGCTTACTCAGAATTCTCTGAGTGATGGAAATATTCTGGGGGGAAGGTTATGTTCTGTATTTTCATAGGGTTTGGGGTTACACCGGTATGTGAATTTCTCAAAACTCAGCAAATGTATAGTAAATATTTTTGTACTTTATAATACATTAAGTTTTACATTAAAAGAAAAAACTGAACAAATACTGAAATTTAGTTAATGACATGAGTACTGAAGTGTTTAGGAAGATGTGTTCTCATATTTGTAATTTACTTTAAACTGTGTCAGATTGAAATGGTCTGATGACTGGATAGAGAGATGGATAAGTTAAAGCAGATATAGCATTTAATGTTGATGGTCTGTGGGTGGTCATCTGGGTCTTAACTGTAAAATTCTTTTAACTTACCTGTGGGTCTGAAAATCGTTGTAATACTGGGAAAAAAAAGTCTGGGATTCCTATTAGTAGGTTTAAATGTGGGGAAAGCATTACCTAGCTCTGTCACCATTGTGCTGACTCACAGTTCCATGAAGGAGGTTTCACAATATGGAGTTGGAGAATATTAATCTGTAGCTAAGTGTAAAGAAGTGACTACACGTGACTCTCAGGGATCTGCTGTAGACTCACAATAAAGGACTCTCATGTTTTATTCCTTAAAGCCATTTCTGAAGTTTTTACTTAAAATAAGAGAATTATAGGTTGTGGTAGAATAGTCATTATAGATTGTTCTAGTCACTTCCCCTTCTTGGGCTGCCCTTCTCCCAGCCAAGGATGATATCATATACTCTATCTATACATTTTAGGTTTCCTAGAAGTTAAAAAAAAAAAAAGGAAAATGCCCCCTATTAGGAAAAGTATGTAAATTCAGATAAATGAGAGATGGGAGAGACCAGTTTCCTTAATTCTCTGTCCTGCAGACATTGATGTGGACAAGGTCTGTCCAGAAAGTATCCAGCCGTGCAATAAGAAAAATACTTTTATTCAAGATACAAGAGACATTGTACATAGGACAATGATGTCTCAGTCCCCTTCAAAGTAGGAACCTTGGGATCTCATGCAGTTCTTACAGTGTCTCTCCCACTGTTGAAAACACTCTGCAAAATCCTTTGTTGGAATCACCAGCAGCTGCTCCATCATATTTTCCTGAATCTCATCAATGAACTGAAATCTCTTCCCTTTCAAAGATGATTTTAATTTTGGGAGAAGCCAGAAGTCACAGGATGCCAAATCTATGCTGTAGAGGGGCTGAGTCATCCGGGTGATTTGATGTTTCTCAAAAAATCTCTGCATGAGACAATGTGATACATGAGCGGGACTGTTGTCGTGACGAAGATGCCAGCCACCAGTTGCCCAAAGCTGCAGCTGTTTCTGCTGTATTGTATCTCTCAGCCTGTGAAGAACAATGAGGTAGTACTCCTTATTGATTGTTGGGCCTGGAGGGGCAAACTTGTGATGGACAAACCTTCCCAATCAAGTAACACAGTTATCATGGTCTTTGTCTTGCTGCAACTTTGAAACGTTTGTGCCACCCTTTTATTTCTGCTGTACTCATCGCATCATCCTCAAAAGCCTTCTGAATCATCCAACTAGTTTCCACAGAGGCATGTTCAAGCTAAACACAAAATTTGATGCAGATTCTTTACTCTGCTGGCTCAGTCATCTTGAATGCAGTAGCCACACAGTACATGTGTTCATTCAGTGATGTCTACCATCCCCACTGACTAGAACTCATGTGCATTCCAGTCCACTCTCCTTGGCTGCCAGTTTATACTGACATCACGCAAACCTTTCTCATAATATCAACAATGGCTGGAATTTTCTGGACAGACCTCATATATACACACCAAAAGGACTCTATCAAGTCTATCCCATGACCAGTTTTTTTCAAAGGAGGAAAAGAGGTGAGATATCTAGAGTAAGAATTATGCAAAAATATGCTAATCAGGAAAGCAAAGTTCTATGTAAATTCTCTGTTCTTAGGTAGCTAGTGTCGCAGCAAGGCATTGTTGAAAAGGAATAAGGTTCCTCGCCTGCATTTTCAGGGAAAAACAATTATTCTGATTAATAGCAATCTAACAATTCTTAATTTAAGATCCCGGCTATCTACTCCTTAACAGTAAGTTCAGTGTGGCCCTGATAAGGGCAGCTAATGCAATCTCCTTCTCTCTTGATGGCACTAAAATCCACAATACTGCCAAGAAAAACATTTGCTTCATGCAAATTAGCACTCAGTCCTTTAAGTATGTCTATTATTCAACAGTCACATCCACAGAGATTTCTCCTTATGAAATATCTTTTGGGAGAAACACTTATTTGCAAGCTGCTGACCAGTTCATCAGATTGGATATAAAATGTCATGACACCAGGTACTTTGGTCCCATGGGTCTGCCAAGTGGAGAACTCCAAAGTTTTCTAAGGCTCTAAGAGTTTCCTTCAAGCAGCCTTGGCTGGTGTCACTCATTGGATTGAGTGCTGGCCTGTGAACCAAAGGGTTGCTGGTTTGATTCCCAGTCAGGGCACATGCCTGGGTTGTGGGCCAGAGCCGCCTGAGTGGGTGTGTGAGAGGCAACCACACACTGATGTTTCTTTCCTTCTCTTTCGCCCTTTCTTCGCCTCTGTTTAAAAATAAATAAATAAATAAATATTAAAAAATACTGTTAAAAGAGAAAGAAATTTTTTTAAAAGTTTCCCTCAAGGGTGGCCATCTTGACAAGTGAAGAAGAAGAAAAGTATCACTGTATAAAAAGCTAAACAATTCTTCTCTTCTAAGTGGTATTGTCTTAAAGCATCAGTTGTACTGAGTTAACTTTTTAGGTGCTTATTTAATCTATCCATTTTAATTTCACTTTGGGTTTCTTAAAGAAATATTATTACTTTTAATCATAATAATAAAAAATAGCAGTGATTTTTTTCTCTTATTCCCATTAAAGTCTACAAGTTAGCTGTATATATACAGTTTTTGGCCAAAGCAGCCAAAAACTTTTAGTTTAAAAGTAGGACCAGTACCTATACCTAATATGTATTCTCAGAACAGAAGTTGACTGATGGCTGGAAATAGGGTGAGTCACATAAGATACCAAGTCTTTTCATATCTCAGGGATTGAGTGAAGATGACCCAGTGCATTTTCTGCTGCAAATAATACCCCATTCAGAGTCTTTTAAATATTTTTCAAAATTTATTGATTTGCTTACAGATAATAAACCTCCTTTTCATATCTGCTCTTATTCATTATAATGTTGACAAAGTCTTGTATTCATCTACCCATTCAGTTACTCATTTTGCAAGCATTTACTGATCGCTCAGTATGCTAAGCTCTGTGCCAGTAAACGGGGGTTTAAAAATACATAAGACAGCGCTGGCTGGTGTGGCTCAGTTGGTGGGTTGTCATCTTGCAAACCAGGTCACTGTTCAAATCCCAGTCAGGGCACATGTCTGGGTTGCAAGTTCAGTCCTCAGTCAGGGGGTGTGCAAGAAGCAACTGATCGATGTTGCTCTCTCACATCAGTGTTTCTCTCCCTCTCTTTCTCCTCCTTTTCCTCTCTCTGGAATCAATACAAATGCCTAGGACATCACCCCTGTCTCCAAGGAGCTCACATTCTAATTTTGGAGATGACACATAAACAGTTAACTATAATAAAATATGAGATTTATAAATTTCATGTGGCATTTTATACTTTTCTACATCTTTTAAGGCAGCCAAGGAAGCAATTTTTAGTGCAACTTTACTACAAGATTATAATACACTGAGGCCTGGAGTATGACTTCTCCAAAGTCACACAGCTAGTTAGCTAAAACTGGAAGCAAAACTCAGGCCTTTTCTTTGCTAACAAGGCCTTTTTTGACAAAGCTCTCTGTCTATATTTAGTGATTATGCTTACTGCTTTAGTTAAATTTGAATATCTACTTTGTGCTTAAAAAAGAATCCAAATCACTTTTGCTTCAAGAAAAGAGCTGACTTTCCTAATTGCAAGTTTAACCAAGTACTAGAGTACATATACTTTGCGTATAGATCATTACCAATTAAAGTTTGTAGAAGCAGCTGATGTAGCTAATCTTGCAGGAAATAGTGTAAAAAGATTGAAGCTACCCTGCTGTGAGTACCATATATATCTGCCAAGGAAAGTAGTCAGTTTGTCTTGAAAAAAAGAGTCTACCATGGCATCTAGGGTCCAGGAAATACCAATTTCTCATTTTCTCAACACTTATGAAGACATCCCCAGGGTGAAAACGCTCCAGGTCCAATATCTAGAACAGGTTGATGAGCTAAATCCTGCAAAACAAATCCAGCCTGTCTCAAGTTTTATAAATAAAGTTTTATTGCAAATAGCTATGTCCATTTGTTCACAGATAGTCTGTGGTCACTTTCAGATTTAAACACTGGAGCTGAGTAGTTGTGACAGAAATCACATGGCCCACAAAACCCAAAATGTTTACTGTCTGGCCCCATACAGAATAAGGTTTTCAAGCTCTACTCTAGAATAAAAAGTTTGCACAACTTTCACACTAAACAAGTGAGTATAAACTGGTGTATACTTTCTGGAAAGCCATTTGGCTATTCTTGTTAAGGAGGTAAAAATGCATGTGCTCTTTAGGGCAGAAACTCCTCTTCTGTATCACATAGCCCTGGCTGGCCAGTGATGGGGTGGATCAATCATTGCTGAACACTTACTGCATACCAGGCATGGTACTAAGCACATTACAGGTACAGTCTCATTTTAGTCTCCAAACTCAGTAAGGTGTGTTTACTAATGAGAAAACTCAGTTTGACCAAGTTTCACTTCCCAAGGTCGCATACTTAGTAAATTAAAGAGTGTTTTTGTATCCTGATTCTAAAGCCAAATGATCTTAAACCTCCTATATCACCATCTATGGGTAAAAAAGGGGTATAATTGTTATCAATTGCTGTGTGATGAATAATCCTCTATTAAGTGGTATGACTAACCATTTTATTGTGCTAAAGACTTTCTGGCTTGAAGAGTAGAGTGGGAATGGCTCATCTCTGCTTCATGGTGACATCAACTATTTTTCTCAAATGGCTGGAGATATCTGGGAAGGGCTTCCTTATTATCATACCCTGGGGGTCTTGGTTCTGGTTCTTGGCTTGCTTCCTTGGTTTTTTTCTTGCATTTGCTTCTGTTGAGGCTCCAGTTTCTAAGATGGCATTACCGACATGTCTGATGCGTGAGCTGGGATTGTTGGAAGAGCTGGGGCTAGCTGAACCTCCCCCTCTTCTCACACAGCCGCCCTACATGGCTAGCTTGGGCTAACGGGGCAGATACAGGGTATTCAGGCCTCTTACATGGCTATTGGGTTCCCCCAAAGGGAGTATTTCAAGAGACAGGAAGTGGACTCTGCCTGTTTCTTAAAGTTTGTGCAAGAAACTGGTTCAGCATCATTTCCACTGTATTCTGCTAATCAAAGTGTTCACAGAGCCCACACAGACTCAGGGAGTAGGGGGGAGTAGAGCCAAAGAATTAGCAATCGTCTTTAATTTGTGAAGGAGTTTCCCAAAGAAAGTACATTTTGGAAGCGTTGATTATATTATCATCTATGGTGATTCATAATGCACATTTGTCTAGTAAACACTGTGAGAACCCTGGAATGAGCAAAGAATGGCTGAATGTATTTAGCCATAGAATCTTGTCTTTCTATTACAACTATTAATGTCTTATAGCACTCACTTTAGAAAATATTTTAAGAACATACTCTAAAATAGGATAGTTTTATGCACAAAAAAGTCTTTGCACTATTTGTGATATGTAAATGTTGCACACAGCTCTAGGTTAAATATTCAATACCAGACAAGTGGTTAGATAAATAATATTTCTACAATAGAATATTATCTCAGCATTAAAATTATGTATACAGGGAATTTTCCTATCTAAAATTATGTTTACATGGTAAATGTTTATGCTGTATTTTGCTTTGTTTTATCTTTTTTAAAATTTTTACTGAATTTATTGGGGTAACATTGATTAATAGAATCATTTGGGTTTCAGGGGTATGATTTATAATATATCATCTGTATATTGTATTGTGTGTTCACCACTCCAAGTCAAGTCTCCTTCCATCACCATTGAACCTCCCCTTTACCCTCTTCCCCATCGCCTTACCCCCCACCTCCCCCCATCCCTTTTCCTCTGGTAATCACCATCCTGTTGTCTGTGTCTATAAAGGTTTTTGCTTTATTTTTGCTTAACCCCTTCACCTTTTTTCACCCAGACCTCCAACCCCCTCTTCTTTGTTAGCTGTCAGTCTGTCTCTGTATCTATAAGTCTGTTCCTATTTTGTTAGTTTATTTTGTTCATTAGATTCCACATATAAGTAAAATCGTATGGTATTTATCTTTCTCTGGCTGGTTTATTTCACTGAGCATAATACTTTCTAGGCCCATCCATGAGGTAAATGGCAAGATTTCCTTCTTTTTCACAGCTGAGTAGTATTCCATTGTGTACGTGTACCACAGCTTTTTTATCTGCTCTTCTACTGATGGGCTTTTGGGCTGCTTCCATATCTTGACTATTGTTAATATCATTGCAATGAGCATAGGGGTGCATATACTCTTTCAAATTCATCTTTTGGGTTTCTTTAGGTATATTTCCAGAAGTGGAATTGTTGAGTCATAAGGCAGTTCTGTTTTTATTTGGAGGTAATTGTAGGTTCACATGCAGTTGTAAAAAAGAATAAAGAAAGAGCCTGTATACCTTCACCCAGTTCCCCCATTGGCACCATCCTGCACAACTTTAGTACAATATCAGAACCAAGAAGTTGCTATTAATACTATGCACTGACCTTACTCAGAGTTCACTAGTTTTACATGCATACACATGCATGTTTAATTTTGTGTATTTTCTAATGTGTTTACATTCATGTAACCACCACCACAGTGCAGGTTCCGAACAGTTCCATCTGGGATCCCTCATGCTACCCAATATGTTACCTTTTATGATCGGCTTTTTTTCACTCAGCATCATTCTCTTGAGGGTCATTCAAGTTTTTATGTGTATAAATAGTTCTTCCTTTTTATTGCTGAGTAATATTCTGTGACATGGATGTACCACAATTTGTTTAACCGTTCAGTCAGTGAAGAACATCTGGGGTGTTTCCACCTTTTGGCTATTACAAATAAAGCTGCTATGAATAGTTATGTACAGGTGTTTATATGGATATAAGTTTTCATTTCTTATTATATATAATAAGTGCTCCAAAGT
This sequence comes from Trachops cirrhosus, assembly GCA_028533065.1. Lineage (NCBI taxonomy): Eukaryota > Metazoa > Chordata > Mammalia > Chiroptera > Phyllostomidae > Trachops > Trachops cirrhosus. Next base: position 20,225,624 of record CM052546.1, read on the forward strand.
AGAGCTACTGGATTGTATGGTTATAATTTTAAAGGCAAACTACCTGGCACAATTATATGTGTGAACTATGTAAAAATGTATAGTAAGGTACTGAAAGCAAATATATCCAAAACATTAACAGTGGTTACTGCTTGCTCACAAATCAACAAAATAGTTTTAGAACTTTTCATACTTTTCTAATTACCAGATATTTACTGACAAATATAAAATATTTTCAGACATTGAAAAAAGGTTTTTTAAAAAAAAGCAAGAAAGAAAAATGCAGATAAGACTGAAAGAAAAAATAATGAAATACTTTTCTATTTCTGAATAATGGGACTAGATCATTGTGATCTTCTTTACAATGTTAAGGATTTCCCAAAATTTGTTTAGTGAGCATTTATTACCCTTAAAATTAGGAAAATATGTCATCTGTTTTAAGTGTTGAAATTGTTGTAGACTCTATTCAGGTTTTAGTCTTCGTTTTTCTATAGATCCATATCTGCTTATAATAATTTTCAGAATCTGATATTTATATAAATGCTTATAGTATCTCCTATTATGTCTTGAAACCGATTTTTATGCAAATTTTGTTAATATTTCCTCTGATTCAGAGGACATCTCGTGGTACTATTACTGTTCTCAATTCTCCACATCAAGCCAGAAATAAACTTCAACTCTATTGAAAATTAATTACAGTGGTTTGATCCAAACTTCTGCCCTTTAACATTGTTTAAGAAATTTGAATCTTTCTAAAGATTCAAACACAGGATGTCTCTCTGTGTCTATAGAGTTAAATAAGCTAAAAAATAAATTAACAGCCAAAGATAAGATAATTTCCATTCGGGTCTTTTTCTGTCATTTTCCTCTCCCCACTGTCCACCTGTTTCTCTGTTGCTACCATATGAACAGCTCAGCCTCTTTACTTAGGACCCTGTCACCAGAGCATCTAGTGACTAATAATAATTTGATAGTTACCTTAAAATAAAAAGTCATAAAAATATAGGGTACCCATGACTAAGATTCTATAGTTAAGTTTTTTTATCAAACAAGTAGAATATTTTACCTACGAGTGACACAAAATTCTGAAATATCCCTTAGTTGAATCTTCAAGAATGTGCCTTCTCCTAACTTCAAACTTCATAAAATAGATAGATTTCATTCAAGATCATTTTAAATAAAAAGTATACTGAACATGGGTCAATTTCCCTTTAGAAAAACAAGTGTTGAACTCATAAGGATTCAGACTTTGAAGGAATTTATAGGTATTGATTTATTCATTCTCACCAGAGGGCCCTAAGTCCGTCTCTCCCTTTGGTAGCTAGTGGAAGAGATGAGCAGTGAGGTGAGGAGTTAAGTGGTTTTGACAGCAGTATAAGAAAAATGAGTGGTTGTGATTTTATAATTTTCAGTTCCCACGTTCATGTTCAGATAGCCTGGTCTTTGAGGAGAGGTGAGAAAAGGAGCCCCCATATTGTACCAGTCTGCTTAGGAGAAGCAACACTGATGCTGGTTTAGCTTCTGTTTTCATCATGTAATTAATCCCTGTGCATAGATACCATCACGGTCACCGAACCGCCTTGGGCCAAGAGCATTGCGAAGCTCAGAAGGTGAGGTAAATGACCTCCTAAGGCAGACCGCTAAATCGGTTTACGGATCCTGTAAGTGGCAATTCAAGATTCTTCCCAAAATAGACAATAGTTCCTTCATCATATGGCTCCAGGGCCCGGTTTGTAATTTCAGGGGTCAGAAGGTAAGAATTCAACCTTATTAAGACATGAATTATTTTTTTCCCTGGTGTTTTTACCGAGAAACATTTCAAGCAAGGGAGCAACCGGCTGATGCTTGTGGAAAACTTTTAGTTGGCTCAGGCTAAAGCTAATCAAACTGATGAGTAACTTTGTACTTTATGTCCATATTCTGAGTCCCATTTCAAATATGCTTTCCCAAGGAAAATGGTGTTGACCACAGCACTGTGAAAATGTTAGAAATGTTAGAAATCGGTGGGTCATCCAGGCTTTTCTTTCTCCATCGTTTTAGCAAACATTTATTCAGTGCCCTGTTAGCATTCGTCTTTCACTATACCACACCTTGTGACTCAGAGAGTGAACAAGCACATTACTTAAAAGGAGCACATTGTAAATGTGCTAATGAATAAATGAATAAAAACACATTATTGTTGTTTCTATGGCCCCTGTGTGGAATTCCCTTCCTGTTCTCACATTGAATATTCCTGAGAATGATCCCTTTCCTCTTGTTAGACATGGTTTTGACCCCATAGCTAGTGCTGGGATGGAGCGTGTGACCTAGACCTAAAGCAATTAGGGTAGCCCATTACTTTGGGCAGTGATTGGTTCAGCAATAAGCATAATCCCCAATTAATGCCCCTGAGAAGGAATGAGATTACCATGGGAATCTTGAAAAAGAGCTTCTGTCTCTTTTCATTTTCATGATAGAAATAAAGAAGAGACAGAGGCTGGCGCTGCAGCAGCTCTTCTGTGAGTGGTGGGACTGAGAATGGAGTATTATTAAGGATGGGTGAAGAAACAGGAAAACCTCATCCTGCTGACATCATATGAACCTTGGATATACCCATTTTAGAAAGAGAATTATTCTTAAACTGTTCAGTTTTGTGACCTGCTGATTTTTTTTTTGAAGCCTTTATGAGTTAGGATTTCTATCATTTAAGCAGTCTTGATTAATGTAAATAAGAAAAAAACAGACCAGCCCTGACTGGTATAGGTCAGTGGCTTGAGAGTGGGCCTTCGAACCAAGGGGTTGGGTTTCCATTCCCAGTCGGGTCACATGCCTGGGTTGCGGGCCAGGTTCCCACACACTTTTGTTTCCCTCTCTCTCTTTCTCCTTCCCTTCCCCTCTCTCTAAAAATAAATAAAAAATATTTTAAAAAAATAAAAAGAGACCATATGGCAAGTACCATAGCAGATATATGGGTTAAATAAAGCAGAAGGTCAGGGGACAGAGGGATCCATCTGCCCCAGGCAAGGAGGAAAAGGGGCAGTGTACTAAGGAGAGAGGATGACACCAGACCTTTATGGACCTGCTACCCCTGAATTAATCTCACCTTTGTAATGATGTTGATTTAGAGCGAACAGTTTCCACATTTTTAACATCTGGCCACAAAGTGTCAACAGGCAGAAGAAACAACAGATAAGGATTTAGGTTGATGCTGTGGCAGCCATTTTGCGAATAGTGGGACATAAAAATCTATCAATCTCAAAATTTACCTTGAAAACCTACTATGTTTAGAGCTGAACGAGTGAGATATTTATAAAGGTCTCGCCCCACCTAAAGCCCATTCCCCTTATGCTAACATTTCTTCAGGGAAACCTTCTCTCTCCTTCACTTGGTCAGGTGATCGGATGGGGCTGAGTCCCCACCTGTGGCTTCAGGGTGGGCGCAGGACTGACGCCTGCTCATCGCAAAGCCGTCTGCCCTGGAACACGCAGAGCAGTGGCTGGAAAAGGCAGTCTGTTTCCTCTGGGCATGTTGTTATGAGGATGTGAACACAGAGCTCCCAACACAAGGAATGGAGGGAAGCTGGTCTGAGAGAGAAAGAGAAACTGGACCCTTGTGGAATCTTCTGAGTTCCCGGATCCAACTGTCCCTGATCTCACCCCGGACTCTAGGACACATGAGCAATTCAACATCTTTCCAGGGTTCAGCGTCTTGGTTTATTCAACACCATCTTCCTATATCCATATTTTTGGACTGCATACTATGTTTTTGATACTGAGCTCTGACCACAGGGAACTTATTAGCTGGGGAAAATTGGAGAACATGATGGTGGCTTTTTCAGAGAAGGGAGACATCAATGTGAGCCAAAGGCTTTGGGGAGGCGATGAGGCGTGAGCTGCAATATGAATTTACATATTATGCAAACTTCACTTTTTCATGAAATACATCAGTGGAGCATGCTGACACCTTTTATCCAGAGCAACACTGGCACACATCTGTTCAAATAACTTAATATTCCCATTCTCAAGCAGCTCCTTGGCAAGAAAAACAATTTCCTTCCCCATATAAATAGGAGTAAAAGGACACAAGAGAAAGGGAGGATAGAAAAGATAGTTTTTTTCACTTATTCAGAAACAATATTTATAGTAATGGTACACTTGTAATAGCAGTGGTGGTACCAGTGGTCGTTGGAGGGGGGAGTGATGGAAATAGTAGTGATAATACTGGTAATGACAGTAGTAACATGGCGGCGGCGGTGGCAGTGGCAGTGATAACAGTGTTGGTTCTTATCCACTGAGTTCACACTAGCTGTCCGGTGGCTTTGCTGATGATGAGTATACATTCCCTTACAACAGCCCTAGAACATGGGTATCATCATTATCTTCATTCTGTATAAGGGGCCCAAGACTTACAGAGATCCAGTTCTGGGGTCAAGGTCATAGAGCCTGGATTTAAATCCAAAGATACCTAATTCTAGAGCTTGTGTGTTTCACCACTACACATTCAGTCCCGTTTCTTATTCTAAAAAATGAGTACCCAGTATGTGTATACCTACCTATAAAAGTGCGTAGAATATTATGGACCCCAACTTGAACGGAGGGGGCTTCTGAAGGCTGCATGTGAGGCAGCTACTGAACCGGCCACCAGACAGGGAGGGTCCTGGGGACACTGGACACTGGGAGTAGGTCCTGTGAAGGGAAGCATGCTAGAGACAAGAAGTTCAGCCTCCCTTGAAGAATGTGTTTTTAGACTTAATTCTTTCATTTTAATATATACATTTAATACTTCGTGAGAATTGTCTACATAAAAGAAGTTTGGGCCCTAGCTGGTGTGGCTCAATGGCTGAGTGCCAGCCTGTGAACCAAAGGGTCACAGGTTCGATTCCCAGTCAGGCCACATGCCTGGGTCGCAGTTCAGGTCACCAGTAGGGGGTGTGAGAAAGGCAGCTGTATATTGATGTTTCTCTCCCTCTCTTTCTCTCTCCCTTCCTCTCTCTCAAAAAATAAGTAAATAAAATATTTTTTTAAAAGTTTGGGTACAAGTGTCAGATAAATGGCCCACCACTTATTTTTTCTTTAAATTTGAATGCTTTCCAGGGTGCAGTTTATGTGTTTTACTTGGTAGATACACATTGAATAGGGAAATGGTGTGCTGAAGACATCTCTTACCAAACCATGTTTATAAAATGCAATGGAACTGGGCCTTGTTGGACTTTATTTTAGATCTCCTGCTTATTCAGCTTTTCCAGCTTCACACTGACTTTGCGGTTCTAAGTCCAATTCTAGTATGTGACAGGTAAGATCAGAGAAGTGTTATTAGATTGGATTTGTGTTGGCCCAGCCATCTCAGTGGTTGTCTCTTGAAATCAGATTTTGTACCACAAGTGTCAGTAGTGAAACTTGAGTCTGGGAGCCTGTTTCACTCTATTGTTTTTCTACTCGGCTGATGGTGGGGTTTTCACATTGACAGACATGCCCTCCCGATCCCCTGTGTATTTACCCCCATCTCCATGACATGGCGAACTTGGCCAGTGAGACCCCCTCTTTTGAAACCCAGGTGTTGGAAGAATAAAATAGGAAGAAACGTGTCAGGAGGTTAAAAATGACCTGAACAGAGGTCAAGGTAGAATGTGCATGGCTCTATTGCTCCCCAATTTATTAGCTTTGTATAACTTTGAGCAAGGAACCTAGCCTCTCTAAGCCTCAGTTTCTACTTCTATAACATGGGGGACCATGGTACCCATCCTTTAGGATTGCTATGGGGATGAAATGAAATCATACCCAGCACACAGTAATTAGTGCAGATTAGTTGCTGTCATCATCGTTATTTTTATTTCAGGAACACGGGGATGTAAATTTTTCAGGTTACCACTTAATACAAAAATGTTGCCTTTGCTTCTGCTGAGGCACCTGAAGGCCAGAGCCAAGTGATGACTCAGTCACCGCATCCCGCATGGGAAACCTTCCGGGGGGGGTGGGGGTGGAGAAAGGAGCGTGACTAAGGAAATGAAAGGAAGGACCCCAGGTGGGTGTTCATGTCTGTGTGAATAGTGATAGCCACTGGGGCAATGAAAACACGGGCCAGGAAAATCACCCTGTTTTCAACAGCCGAGAGCTCGTGTGTCTTTGTCAGTGTTTTCTGTGATAGTTAAAACTTCCGGGAGGCATTATTATGTTTTTCATTTTTCTGAAAGCAGACCAAGTATAAATAGTAAAAAAGTAAATAGTCTTTTGGGTACAGTGCCCAGCAAACAACTACTCAGCCAATATCTTCTAATTTTTTTAAAAGACATTTGCCAATGAAATGGAATAGAAAAGGAGAACATCTTAAGCTAATTAGGAAGGTGTTCTGGACTGAATTATGTCCTCCTAAAACGTGTAGTTTGAAGCCCTCATCCCTAGTGCGATGTATTTAGAAATGTGGCCTTTGGGGTCTGCGGGTACCTGGTGCGCGGCAGCTAGACTTGGTATACCCTGGAATATTTGCAGAGTGGCTTCAGACCCAGCACTGGCACTGAGTTTGAACCTGTATCAATCCAGGGAACAGCACCCACCCCCACCTGGTGACTCACTGAGAACCTACCTCATGCAGCTCGAATACTGCCAAGGGTCTTTCAATGACTGAGTCTAACAGGGAGCTGGCAGGTGGGAGCAAGTGGCATTGGATGTCAGGGAGCCTTGGGACTTTTGCTAACCTTCCCCCAGGCCTAGTGCTGATTTTTCCTGCACACACCCAGGCCCAACAAAGGCAGCCACAAACTGTGGATTACTCTGTAGCTTCAAACATGTTGCCTACGGCCAGTCACAGGCATTGCCTGACCCCAGAGTTCCTCCCAAGAAGCCACAGAACCAAGATACCCAGTGGCTGGCTTCAGACAACATCGGAGCAGGATCAGGTAGTCTCACAAGCAGCATATGTAAAGGGAGATCTCAGCAGGCACCGGATCTTGACGTGGCGAATTCTGCTTTCCATAGTCGGCGTCTGCACAGCAGCTCATACACTGTGGGCAGGTCGGTTCTCACAGCCAGCCTGAGGGTCAACCCCATGCACGAATGGGCCAATAGAAGTCAGGACTCAATTACAAGAGGAAGACCCACATCACCCACACAACGGACATTCCTGGAGAACCCAGCTCAGGTGATCAAGGGGACTATGTCACTGTGTCCCACAGAACACCTACTCTACAAGGCCACCCTACCAAGACTGGGAGTCATCGCAGATATAACTACTACATAGAAACAAACACAAAGAGGCAGCCAAAATGGGGAGGCAAAGAAATGCTCCAAATGAAAGAATAGGAGAAAGCTCCAGAAAAAGAGCAAAATAAAATGGAAGCAAGCAATTGATCAGATATAGAGTTTAAAAAAATGATTATAAGGACATCCAAGGAATTTAGTGAAAACAACAGCAGCATGAAAAAACATAGAAACCATAAAAAAGAGCCAATCAGAAATGAAAAATATAGTATCTGTAATGAAGAATACACTAGAAGAAATAAAGAGTAGGTTGGATGAAGCAGAGGACCCAGTCAGCAATTTGGAAGACAAGGTAGTAGGAAACACCCAAATGGAGCAGCAAAAGTAAAAAAGAATTTTAAAAATTGAAGATAGTTTAAGGGAGCTTTGAGAACATGAAGTGTAACAAAATCCTCATCATAGGGGTACCAGAAGGAGAAGAAAAAGCAAGGGATCAAGAACCTGTTTGAAGAAATAATGACTGAAAACTTCCCTCACCCGGTGGGAAAAAAAAAAACACAGAAACTCAGGAAGCACAGAATCTCAAATAAGATGAACCCAAATAGGCCCACACCAAGACACATCATATGTGGCAAATCAAATGGCAAAGGTTAAAGACAAAGAGAGAATCTTAAAAGCAGCAAGAGAAAGACAGTTAGTTACCTACAAAGGAGCTCTCATATGTCTGTCAGCTAATTTCTCAACAGAAACATTTCAGGGCAGAAGGGGTTGGCATGAAATATCCGAAGTGATGAAAAACAAGGACCTGCAACAAGGCTACTGTACCCAGCAAGGCAATCACTTAAAATTGAAGGAGAAATAAAGAGTTCCCAGACAAGAGAAAGCTAAAGGAGTTTGTTACCATCAAACCAGGATTACAAGAAATGTCAAAATAAAAAGCTTCTGCAAGGTAAAGAAAACAGCATTAAAATAAAAAGAGAACCAACCATATGGGAAAACATATTTGCCAATGATACCTGACACAAGGGTTTAATCTCCTAACTATGTAAAGAACTTACATGACTCCACTCTAAGAAGACAAGCAACCCAATTAAAAAATGGGCAAAGGACTTCAACAGATACTTCTTCAAGGAGGACATACAGAGGATCCCGAGGCACATGAAAAGATGCTCAGTATCGCTAGCTATCAGAGAGATGCAAATTAAAAGCACAATGAGATACCACTTCACACCAATCAGAGTGGCCATCATAAACAAAGCAACAAACAAGTGTTGGAGATGTTGTGGAGAAAAGGGAACCCTAGTGCATGCACTGTTGATGGGAATGCAGGCTGGTGCAACCACTATGGAAAACAGTATGGAATTTTCTCAGAAAACTAAAAATGGATCTACCTTTTGATCCAGCAACTGCACTGCTAGGATTATATCCTAAGAACTCTGAAACACCAATCCAAAAGAACCTATGCACCCCAATGTTCATAGCAGCACAATTTACAATAGCCAAGTGTTGGAAATAACCTAGGTGCCCATCAGTAAATGAATGGATCTAAAAACTATGGTACATTTACACAATGGAATTCTCTGCAGCAGAAAGAAAGAAGGAGCTCCTACCCTTTGTGACAGCATGGATAGAGCTGGAAAGCATTATGCTAAGCGAAATAAGCCAGGTGGTGAAAGACAAATACCATATGATCTCACCTTTAACGGGAACCTAAACAACAAAACAAAAAAACAAGCAAAATATAGGCAAAGACACTGAAATAGAGAACAGTCTGACAGTGACCAGAGGGGAGAGGAGAGGAAATTTCAGGGGAATTTCAGGGGAAAAGGGGAAGGGTTTACAAGAACAAGTATAAAGGACACATGGACAAAAACTAGGGGTGGGTGGAAATGGGAGGGAGGTGGGGAGACTGGGTGGGTGGGCTGGGATGGGAGTAAAAGGCAGAAAACTATACTTGAACAACAATTAAATAAAAAAAAGAAATGTTAAAGGGTCTTCTGTAAAAAGAAGAGAAAAAATAGAGGAACAGAGTTATAAAGAATAAAATGGCAATAAATATGTACCTACCAATAATCACTTTAAATGTAAATAGCTTAAATGCCAATCAAAAGAGATAAGGTAGCTGAATGGATAAGAAAACAAGATATATATATATATGCTGTCTATAAGAGACCCACCTCAGAATAAAAGATACTCACAGACTAAAAGTAAAGGGATGGAAAAATATATTTCATGCAAATGAAAATATAGAAAAAGATGGGGTAGCAATACTTTATCAGGTAAAATAAACTTTAAAACAAAGGCCATAGTAAGACACAAAGAAGGGCACTACATAATGGTAAAGGGAGCAATCCAACAAGAGGATATAACCCTTGTAACCTTTTACGCACCCAATGTAGGAGCACCTAAATATATGAAGCAAATCTTGATGGACATAAAGGGAGAGATGAACAGTAATACAGTCACAGTAGAGGATACTGACACCCCACTGACATCAATGGACAGATCTTTGAGACAGAAAATCAATAAGGAAACAGCAGGCTTAAGTGACACACTAATTAGATGAATTTAATTGATATCTTCAAAGCATCTCAGCCTAAAGCAGCAGAATATACATGCCCTTCCAGTGCACATGGAACATTTTCCAGGATCAATCACATGTTAGGACACAAAACAATTCTCAGGAATTTGAGAAGATTGAAATCATGTCAAGCATCTTCTCCAACCACAGTGCTGATGGGATTAGTGCCCTAATAAGAAGAAACACCAGAGTGTGTTCTCCACCCCACCTGCTGTGAGTGCACAGCAAAAGGCAGCCGTCTAAAAGCTAGGAAGAGGTTTCTCACAAGAACGCAACCATGGTGGCACCTTGATCTTGGACTTCCAGCATTCAGAACTATAAAAAAATGAATTTCTGTTTCTTAAGCCACTCAGTCTGTGGTATTTTGTTACGGCTGCCCAGACTGTAAGCTAGGAGTGTTCTGTGCAATCACTGACAACAGACACACTCTCCTACATAGATGGGAGAGAGGGGACCTGCAGCATGAGGTGGTGGCATGAGCTGGAGGAATGGATCCCAGCCTGGCCCTGCCACAGCCCAGTCCTAGGGTTGGGGCAAAGACCCTATATTTTATTTATTTTTAGAGAGATGGGAAGGGAGGGAGAAGGAGAGGAAGAGAAACATCAATGTGTGATTGCCTCTTGTGTACCCCCTACTGGGGACCTGGCCCACAACCCAGGTATGTGCCCTGACTGGGAATTGAACCAGCAACCCTTTCGTACACAGGCCAGTGCTCAGTCCACTGAGCCATACCAGCCAGGGCAGGACCCTATATTTTAAACAAGTTGCCCAGTTGCTTCTGATGTATGCCCAGGTCTGAGAGTCATTGGTCAGGTGCAAAGAGCCATCAGACTCTGCCAGTCTTGTGGCCTCAGGCAATCCATCCACTTCTCCCTGGGACTTAGTTCCTTATCTTGAAAAAAAAGGGATAATAGTAATGCTAACATTTATTGGAGCCTGCTCCCCTCTAGGTATGGTGTAAGTGTTTACTTAAGCACATCACCTCATTTAATTCTCACAGCACATTTTATTTTTAAAGTGAGAATATTTAGGGGGAGACAGAGAAAGAGAGACTAAATGTCTTATGGAAAATCCCACACCTGGTAAATGCAGGGTTAGAGTCAAATGCAGACTTATCAGACACCAGGGCTGCGGTTTCTGTGAAGCTTTAAGTTAATTTTAAAGTATTGAGATTGGTAACTGACATAGTATTTGTTCACTAAATTATAGTAGCTGTGATTGCCTCTGTTGAATCAGTATCAGTTATCTTCGTTATTATTATTTACAACAGACCTGTTACAGGCTGTCATGGGTTGGTGTGTGACTCTAATTTAGACCAGAGTATTTTCCAGGAAAACAGGCAATTCTGACCTTTCCCAGGTAGAATCTAACTTTTACAAAAGGCAATAGAGCAGTCCAAAGCCTGGTTTTAGAATCACAAGACTACCAGCCACTAGTTGTGTGATCTGGTCAAGTCACTTAACCTGTCTGGGCCCGTTTTCTCACCTGCCAAGTAGGCTCATGTGACAGTTAAAATTTTGTGTCAACTTGACTGGGCCAAAGGGAATGCCTGGATCACTGGAAAAACATTATTCCTGGATGTGTCTGCGAGGGTGTCTCTGGAAGAGATTGTCATTTGAGTCAGTAGACTAAGTAAAGAAGATCAGCCTCCCCAACGCAGGTGGACATCATCCAATCTGTTGAAGGCTGGGCAGAGCGAAAAGTTGGAGGAAGGGCAATTCACTCTGTCTGCTTGAGCTGACACACCTCGGGCCTCAGACAGAATTATACCACCGCCTTTCCAGGTTCTCCGGATCACAAATGGCAGATCATGGAACTTCTCAGTTTTAATAACAATGTAAGCAAATTCCTGTAATAAGTCTCCTTTTCTATGTATAACTATATGTATATCCTATTGGTCCTGCCTCTCTGGGGAACCCTAATACAACATAATAATGATTTTCCTCTAGATGGATGTTTGTAGGAATTAAATAAGACAATCAAATATGACAATTCCCATAAGCATTAAAAGTGGCACCTGATATATGGAGTACTCAATATGTGCTAGTTATTACTAATTTTCTTTTTAACTTTCAGGAAGGGTCTTGGATCTCCTTGACCCTTTTACACAGAGGACAAAAATTTAGGCTTAGAGCCATCCAAGTTTGCCTCTGATTTCTGTTTGAGAATAACAGAAAATCTGAAACACAATTTGCATGACCTTAGGTAATGTGGCACGTCTCCCTGAACTTGGGCAGGATGATGTACATGAAAGAAAAAAGCAGGCACCCTGCTCACCTATCCAGAGGGCTGTTCTCACCTTAAAAGTCTGAGTAGGGTCTATAGCCCCCTCAGTCAATCTACGTTTCTGTTGGGCTAAAATTAAACCAGATTCTCACTATATTTGTGAATAATGAACTTCCAACACTGTGTGATAGTTTTCTGTATGTAGGTATATACAGGTATGTAGGTACCTCTCAATGAACAGAAATGTGCACCTAAGATTTTGAAACTGGAAAAGTCTATGAATTAAACTGGACAAGTAAGAGCTCAAAACCCATAGAAGGTGATGCCCCAAGATGCCATCATCTGGGGTGCTAGGCTTTTCCATCATTAGCTTTTTAACTTGAAACATAAATCTATTTGTTCATAATTCATTAAGAGCCATTGCTCCCTGGCAATTTACTATGTGGCCAGCACCAGGCTAAGTTTGATATGTATATCACTGTTTTGTCTAATCATCACACTCTATGCATAAATGTTATCACTTCCTTTGGGGAAACCAGGAAACTGAGGCTGAGAGACTAAGTGATTTGTACTAGGTTGCACCACAAAAGTATGGTGGAACCAGGAATTGAACCCAGATTGTTTGGTTCTATACCTATGAAACATTAATTATACTAGGTCTGTCTGGAAAAAGTCCAGTCATTGTAATATAAGGAGAAAGGTTTGTGCAACATTATGTAACCTGGCAGTCGAGGAGAGTGGACTGGAAATGCATGTATGAACAGTGACAACTTCACTGCACTAGTCAGTGGGAGCGGTAGACACCATTGAGGGAGCATGTGCACGGTGTGGCCATTGCATTCAAAATGACTGAGTGAGTAGAGCAACAAATCTGCATCAAATTTTCATTAAGCTTGAACATTCCTCCATGGAAACTATTCAGGGGATTCAGAAGGCCGCAGCTATGGGCAACTGGTGACTGGCAGTTTCATCACAACAATGCACCTGCTCATGCATCACCTCTTGTGCAGACTTTTTTGGTGAAACGTCACCCAGGTCACTCAACCCCACAGCAGCCCAGATCTGACACCTTGTAACTTCTGGCTTTTCCAAAACTAAAATCACTTTTGAAAGGGAAGAGATTTCAGACCATCAATGAGATTAAGGAAAACACAGTGGGACAGCTGACAGTGATTGGGAGAACTGTGTGAGATCCCATCCTGCCTGCTTTCAAGGGGACTGAGGTATCATTGTCCTATGTACAATGTTTCTTATATCTTCTTCAATAAATGTTTCTATTTTTCATATCACAGGGCTGGATAGATTCTGGACAGACCTCATAGTCTGCTCAGAAAGTTTTAAATTTCATGATTTTAAAAGTATGCTTTATGCTAAAGTGATAATTTTTATCATCTCCAGAGATCGTTTTCTCCCACTATTGCAACACCTCTTGTCTTTACCATGAAAGTCAATGAGTTGATTGGAGTCACTTAACAAAAATTTGTCATGTAGACAAGCCCTGCCCAAGCACACCTATTCCTTCCAGAGAAGACTTTCTGTAGCGCCTGTATCTAAGAACATATCATTTCTCTACACAGGCAAACTAATGGGAGCGCTGAGCGACTACCTGGAAAATGGAATTGGTGCCAGCAGGCAATAAGAATAATTTAAACCAATGAACTCTTTCCCCTCGACTTCAGGGTTCAGTGTAGAGCTTTCTTTTTCTTTTTGTTTTGTTTCCCATTGGCTGAGTTTTCCAAAGAATAGTTCCATCTGTCCACTTCACTTTGCCTGTGTAAATACAGCCTGAGGGGAGTTAGAAGTCAAATGTCAGACAGGCAGGGAAACTAATGTGTGGGAGGCCTCCGGAAAAGACATCATTGTTTCTCCTCCTTCCCTGCAGCTGGGCCAGGGATCTAGAAGTAAATTACTTATAAGCATCAATTGCCCGGGGGAGGAAGCTACAGTTTGGAAAAGAGAGTGGGGGGAGCAATTTGGGAGACCTCATTGTCCGGAGTGTTGGCTACCAGGATCAAATGCAATTAGCCTTGGGATTAAGAAAGAGATCACAGCTGAGACAGAGATGACGAGTGTGGTAGAACACTAGTAACAGCTTATTACTGTGCCATTTACCCTGTACTAGGCTCTTGGCTGGACCCTCAATGTATGTTATTATTTTGATCCTCCCAACAACTCTCTTTCACAGATAAAGAAACTAAGGCCAGAGAGATCAAGTAACTTGCCCAAGATCGCAAAGTTAGTAAAGAGTAGAACCAGTATTTGAACGAAGTGTATCTTAATCCAAGTCCCTCGCTCTCAGCCACTGCTCCCGGCTACTCTAAGCCAGGGGTGCTGACCAAAGGTGGAAGAGAGTCCTGGAGAAGATGAAGGGGAGCCAGATTATAAAAACAAGGCTACTATTTATTCCATAGCAAGATATTTTACAAGCATTAGAAGCAAAAGCAAATTAGATGTTTAATTTACAGGGGCACAGAAAGGTTAAGTGTCTCACTGAGGCCACAAAGCCAGTAAGTGGGTTAGTGAAGGGTCTGGGCCTGGGTCTCTGAACCTGGTCAAAGATAGCATTCTTCAGTGTGTTAAAGTGGACTCCTTTCTTTCATACTATTAACTTTCAGGAAAATCAAGTTAGCTCTGTGTCTTCTAAGTTATGTTGCACAGAATACCATGTTTCTGAAGATGTTTAGCAACAAATAAAAATAGGTTTGTCAAAATGCTATATTATACAGAAGGGTAAGCAGGTTTCTAGAATCTATGACTTCTCCTAGCATATGTCCTGCTAATGGCCATTGCAAATATCCAAGAAAGAGACATGATAAGCAGAATTTCCCCAACTTGTTTGACTGTGCAACTATTTTTTTTCTCATATGAAGTCTGGCCAATGGTTGGCCAATGTATCTGCCATAGACATGGCTTTCCTCCTGTGCTCTGGCCTCTGTTTAGCAGGGAGGGGTTAGTTAAAACATCAGCACTCACCCTGTTAGCTGCCTAATACCATGATCTTACATCCACTGAGCTGCCAACTGGGGAAATGGTAAGGTCTCTCTTAGCTGTCCTCTCGTTGGCTCTTCCGAACCCCACTCCAAACCCGTTTCTTAAATGTCCTTATATGATCCATTCCCTCTCAGAAGCAGTGAGTCACATGGAGACCGTTCTACCCTGATAAAATATTAATAGAAAATAATGTCCTCCTTCACCATTGAAAGGTTTGTGGAGGGAAAGAAAATGCAAATAAATGCCTCTTAGTGGTGGACTTTTAAACACAAAATCAGCTTGTGCCACGGGCAGTGAGTTGTGGGGCCTTTCTGGTGGTAAGGTGTAGGCTACATCTTTCTCTGACTGAAGACAAAGCCAGCATGAGGATGAGAGCTTCAGGGTGAGATGCCAGGGGTGTGAACTGTGTGGCTGGGGTGTTGTGGCAGAGTGGGTGGGACCACAACGTTTCAGAGTGACATGTATGGAAAACTGAAGAATAGGAAGCCACAGTGCCATTTATAATCAAGCAAATGTCTATAATTTATTTTGGAAATACATTTTCTGTGTTCTCCTAAATTCTGTAATAGTAAAGTAGCATTAGCATTTGGTAAGCTTGAGTTGAGATAAAAGTATGACATGAGCCAAAGGGGAAGAGAAGGCATTGACTCTGGTGGTGCCTGCGTGGGCCATGCCACTGGTGTAGTTCTTTGGCTCTCAGACCTGGTCCAGATGGGCTGTGGAAGCAGAGTTTCCATCGGGCCGGTTGCTACCACACGGAGGTGTTAGGAGGACTCACTCCTTCACACTTTGATTCATTCACCCATTCGCTAGTTACCAGGTGCCGACTGGTCAGGTACTGTGCTCAGTACTGGGATACAATGGAGAGACACATTGTCACTGCTCTCAAGGGACTTCTGCAGTGGGGAAGGCAGATGTCAGTCAAATTCACATGTCCTGTTAGATAAGACAGCATTGTTGGAGAGTGAGGGGATCATAGCAAAGGAAGGCATGCAATGCCTATTTAATATCTAAGGGACATCTAAGCACAACATTCAGAACACCTCCTAACCTGCTCCTCCCCTTCTCAGTTAATGGTAACTCCATGCTTCCAGTCACTTAGGCCAAAAACATCTTGACATCACCCTTTATGATGGTCTTTATTGTATACCCAACATCTAACACTCCTTACTACCTGCATTCTGGTCTACTTCTCACTGAGATTAGTGGACTAACCTCCAAAATAGCTGCTTTTCTGTTTTCTTTTCTATAGATCAGCCAAAGTGACTTCTTTGCTTAAAACTCTCCAATGGCTTCTCCTTTCATTCAGAGTATGAGGTAAAAGTCCTTGCAAGGTCCTACGTGTTTATGTCCTGTATATGATCAGCCACTGTGTCCTTGTTACCTACTATTCCCCTATGCAGTCACACTAGTTTCCTTAGTGAACGCCCTTCCCGCCAACACACCAAGGACTTACCAGCTTTAGGGATTTTGCAAAGGCTGTTCCTTCTCCCTAGAATGACCCCTCCTAGCTGTCTCACTCACTCACTCACTCACTCACTTCTTTTAGGTTTTCGTTCACATGCCACTTTGTTAGAGGGGACTTATCTGACCTTCTTATACAAACTAGTATCCCCTATAGCTTTTTATTTCCTGTAACCAGATTCTTTTTGCTTCATAGATCTTAGCAACACTTAACACATCATGTATTTACTTATTTCATTATTATCCATTTTGCCATCTCCTAGAATGTCAGTCTCATGGGAACAGCAACCTTGCTTTCCATGTTCCCACAGCCCGGGACCTAGTCAGCCCTCAACAAATACTTGTTGAACAATTTTTTGTTGAATAAATAATGCAAAAAGCAACAGTATCACACCAGCCATAAAGGTGGGAGGAATGGCCCAACCCCAGTGACAGTCAGCTCCTTTGTTCCTCCTGCCAATGGAATCGTCTTTCCTGCTATTTATTATTCGTGCATCTTCTCTTGCACAGAGTGGTAGTAGGCAGAAAGTAGCTTGTGCTCTGCAGAGTGCCATTCCCCTAGACAGCTCCTCTGCTGATGAAGCTCCTGAATCTAGTTCAATGGGGTCAGTTCAACAGGCGAGCCACTCGTGTCCCTTTGGGGCTCTCTCCCCACTCCTGGTTGTTTCAGAAGACAATCTTTCTAGTAGCTCGTCCAGTCAAAGAAGAGGCCATCCAATGTGTGGGAACTGTGTCACTTCAAAGAGGAAGCAGGAGAGGGGGAAAAATGAGATCATCAAAAAGGAACACAGCATTAACCTCTTTAATGCCCCTCTTCCTGCCACCTTTGTATTTGGTGTGTATGTAGAGTTTTTTCAAAATCTGAGTTTACTAATGTTCCATTACTAAGGGATGCTTCCTTTTATCCAGCAAGCCTTCTTCGTACATGCAGGATAGAATTTGGGTTGCAGAAATTCCATCTGCCTTTTACAACAGAGGCACCTAAGGATGATATTATGAGGAGGGAGGCCTGAATTCTGACTCCAGCTTTGCCACATGACCTTAACCTCTTAGAACTTTAAGATCTTTGCTTAGAATCACTTAATCTTTGGAGTTGTTGTAGTTATGAGTTTGGCTTCTGTTGGTGCCCAGTCAGTGTAAAGCAGAACCTCAACAGATAGGAGGTACTAGCTTTGCAGCTAGGAAACCAGGTCTGATGTATAAGGAGAACTCAGTGGTCATGTTTATGCATTTCTGTTTCTACTAGGGGCAATTTGTAGCTTCCATGTACGAGATGCCAGTATTGGGCAAACTTCCTGCGCTCGGGCTGGCTGCCAGAGCCTGGCTGCTCTAGGATCCTGGAACACATTTTAAATGACCATTCCTTGCAGTGTTTCTCATGCCTGCAGATTCTAAGTTTTCACTTTCTGTTTCCATTTGCTGTCAGAGCATTATTTTAGCTTCTAACTTTGCAGATTCTTAGGTCATATACCTTTTTCCATAGCAAGAAAAGAATGTTGAGGAAGGAAATGAAAGACAAGGATAACAAATAAGGCTGTATCTGCTTGGCTGGGTTTCCTTCCTTTATATTTTGATGTGGTACTGTTTGAATGCCCTGTTTGCAAATGTGCTCTTTGCTTTTCATCTTGCCAACTTTTTGATTATGTTCTTCCTTCAGCAACAAAAAAACCCAACCATCCAAACCCCCTTTTCATATAATTTAATTGAATTTATGGCAGCTGTCACCGAATAAAAGAAAAACCTCACAGATACAAATGCAGCAAAGCCTAGGATTAGGTTACCTCTGAAATTAAAAAAAAAAAAATTCTTCAAGGCATTTACTTGCAAAGTGGACTCCATCTGCATGTTACATAAGCATAACACAAATGTATCATTTATCAGGTGAACTAGGCATGCCTTTCAAATGAATAATTGCAAATTCAACTTTCATTAAAAAACCCTCAATGTAAATCCATCCCCCAATTTGCAGGAAGGTGGGCTTTTCAACTTGGCCTTTCCTGATCTATTCAATAGGCTCCAGGCTCTACACTATGAGTGACCTTTCTCTGGATTACATGCCTGCAGATCTGCATAGAACAGCTTTCACTATATAAAGTTACAAAATAATTTGCAATATCAAAATTGCCTGCTCCCATCAGGCCACACCTTATCTGTCATTTCCATCACAGTGATACTCAACCCAAGGATGGTCTTGCAAAGCCTTCCAGCAGAAGTGTGAGCTCACACTTAGGCAATTTCAGTTGTCAGTGACTGGGGGACTTGAGCGTTTCATGCCTTGATGACTTGTGTAATCTTTGTGTGCAGCCCTGAGAAGAAATCCAATTTAAACTGGTGCTGGTTCCCAATGGTCTCAGATCCCACGGGCCAGAGAAAACCATGCCTCCCAGATCCAAGGCAATTGATGAGTGAGTAACTGGTACAGGAGAAAACAGAGTTAAACGAGCAGGCCATTGTTTGGCTTTTAGCCACTATGCTTTATAACTCACCATCCATTTTAAGTGACACAGTGCAGCAAGTATGATAGCTATTATTTATTTACTTATTTATTTTTACGATTTTTAAAAAACATTTTATATTTGGAGGGGAAAGGAGAGAGAAAGAAGGGAAAGAAACATTGATGTGAGAGAGAAACATCGATCAGTTGTCTCTCACACATGCGCTGACTAGGGACAAACCCTCAACGTGGGCATGTGCCCTGACCAGGAATCAAACCAGGGACCTTTCACTTTGTGGGATGACACCCAACCAACTAAGCCACACCGGTCAGGGCTATTTTTATGCTTTTTAAAGATAAATGTATTGGGGTGATACTGGTTAATAAAATTATATAGGTTCGGGGGTACAATTCTATAACACATCATCTCTATATTATGTGTCTACCACATGCAGCCAAGTCTCTCTATGTCTCCTTTGACCCCCCTTTTACCTTCCCATACTTTCCCCACCCCCTTTTCCTCTGGTAATTACCACACTGTTGACTGTGTCTATTAGTTTCTTTTTTTTTTTGTGCTTCATCCTTTCTACCTTTTTCTTCCAGTCCCCTACTTCCTCCCCTCTGACAGCTGCCAGTCTGTTCTATGTATCTATAAGTCTGTTTCTATTTTGTTTGTTAGTATATTTTGTTCATTAGATTCCACATAAAAGTGAAATCACTTTTGTCTTTCTCTGACTGGCTTATTTCATGTTGCATAATATCTTTAAATATGATTATCTTCTTTGGTGAAATGTAATCACAGGCAGTAAATGCTGGAAATGGAGGAATATTTGCTGAAGCATCTGTCATGGCTTCAGGGGTGTGTGTGTGTGTGTGTGTGTGTGTGTGTGTGTGTGATATTTTTCTTCAGGTTGCTAGAAGACACTTTTGTCCTTGTAGGGCCACATGATGTTCTCTGTATTACAGGGAGTTAGACAGTAGTACAGTGACAAAATGCAGGCCCTATATCCTGACTTCTGTATGCTTGCTTATTATATCATGTACCTGAGCATTGATTTTTACCTGTTGGAACAACTTTCACCATGGGATTAAAGAGCTGCTTCTTCTACTTTAATTCAACTAAGCAATCAATTCCTGATATTCTGATAGGTGCCAGGAAGTGTTTAAGCTGCAAAGGTAAATGGGTGAGTAAGACACAAGTCCTGCCTTCCAAGAATTTAGAGTCTATAGCCTTTGCTGGTGTGGCTCAGTGGCTGGGCATCCTCTTTCAACCAAAAGGTCACTGGTTCAATTCCTGGTCAAGGCATATATGCCTAGGTTCGTTCCCTGGTCTGGGCACATGCAAGAGGCAAGCAATTGATATTCTCTCTCACATCAATGATTGTCTCCCTCTTTCTCTCTCCCGTCTGCCTCTCTAGAGTCAATTTTTTTAAGTTTTTTAAAGGAACTTAGAGTCTATAAACAGAGATGTAAATAAAGAATGATATGTAATTGTACACCTGAAACCTATATAATTTTATTAACCAATGTCACCACAATAAATTCAATTAAAAATGATAACATAGTGCTGTTTGTGCTTTGGCACTTGACATTTTGGCTAGAGGTTGGGAGTAGTTAATCAGAAGATGAGTAAAATGGATAGTCTGACCTGACTTACCTTTAAAATCTAAAAATGGCTGTTTGTTTATTATTGCTGAAAAAATAAGAATGATTGTGTAATTATGCAGAGATAATACTTTCTCCATTCATATATGAAGGATTGGATTGAGCTGTAAATGAATAAACAGTGACTTTGACAAATTAAGTTGGATTTTTTTTCTGCCATGAAGCCAGGGAGTCACTGTGTTGTTTTCAGTAACTGAAAATACCAGGGCTCAGGCCCCTGTCTTCTTTTCTCTTTTGAAGGCTCCTGTCACCACGTACTATTTCAGAAAGGACAAAGAGGAGCAAGAGGACAAAGAGAAAGGACAAAGGACAATGATAAAGAGGAAAAAAGTTACAACTGTATCATGAGATCAAAAATGTTTCCTGATATTCCTAGTGGAAGCAGGAGTCACATGGCCAACCCTAGCTGCAAGAGAGTCTGGGATTACACATGAACTTTTTTAAAGACAGTGCAATGTGTAACAATAAACTTAATCATGAATCTCTTAGTAAGATAAAATGAAAACATGGCTATTTACATAACCATGTGTGTCAGGAATGCCTAACACACACCATTTACCATAAGTAAAAACAAAAGAGACAAATACAAGGAACATAAATAACTATCTGAGGAGATACTCTGCTACTGGAGCTGAATTTTGATGTATAAATAACAGTCTTTTTTTGCATAATTTTTTAAAAGATTGTATTTATTTTTAGAGAGGGGAGAAAGGAAGGAGAAAGAGAGGGAGAGAAACATCAATGTGAGATTGCCTCTCAAGTGTCCCCTACTGGGGACCTGGCCCACAACCAGGCATGTGCCCTGACTAGGAATTGAACAGGTGATCCTTTGGTTCACAGGCCAGCACTCAATCCACTGAGCCATACCAGCAAGGGCATAAATAACAGTCTTATTAGAAGCCAGAACTGTAGTATAGTTTGACTATGTATGTAATTTCAAACTTAGTTTTATAGGAATAAAGGTTCTGGTCACTTGACAGATATAGTATAATGAGAAACAAAATATTTGTTATCTCTAGAAATAGTCTTCTAAGGTGATTTAAATTTCTACTCTCAGGAATTCTTTAAGAACTTTTTAAAGAATCTGTCACACAGCTATTAGAAGTAATATAACAGCCACTTGTGGCTTAGGGTCACTGGTTTCACAGGTTAATACTGCCTTTTGCGGAAAACATGGTCTGAAGGAGTGCTACTCAGGACTACTCAGTGCTACATTTGAAGTCAGAGCAGTGCTGGAATGTCACACTGGGAAGCCAGGAATGTCTTCAGGCCAATGAGTGTTTTGGCTGAATAGAAACATAAGCAAGCAAAATAGTTCTGAAAGCACCTGATAAAAGGGCAAAGGAGTGCAGAATGTAAACAAAACCTAGCGTATATATGTATTTTTTACTAAGGACTAACTCTATGCAAGAAAATAGCTAATGGTTAAAGAAGAGTGGAGGAAACAAGGAAACCCCGTCCAGATGTGGTATCAGTTCAGGGCCCACTGCACATCTACTGAAGTGAGATGGTCAGGCCTGGAGGGGCGTTTTTTAAAACGTTATTCTAGGTTATTGGACTTTGGCTGTGACCCAGATGGAATAACAGGGAGTGGATTCACCCTCATTCCTGTAACAAATAAAAACAAAAAGGAGACAGTATATGAAACCATGGTTTTAAAGACATTGAGTAACAGACTGTGAATGATAATGATCTGTGAGACACAGAGGAAATGATGCCATTGCCAAAGCTGCCCCCAGCTTACCGCCTGGGGAGTCTCTAGGCCATGGCATAAAGAAGGGAAGTGCAGGCAGGTCCCAGGTTACCTGAATTCAGGAGATGGAGCTGAGAGTCAGAGACCAAGGAAGCTAGAGTTTGCAAGATCAGTAGTGAAGATAAGAGATCAGCAGAGAAAGAGAACTCTGCAGATGTTTAAAGGCTCTACACGGGGTATTCAGCAGAGTACTGATGTGTATATACATAGGAGAAGTTCCAGCAGCCACCCAAAAGGACGAGAATGAGCAGACGAACCATCCCCAGTGCTCACACAGGGCCAGGACGTGAGCCTGTTCTCCCCTCCCAACCTCATTAATTCATGGGACATCCTGTGAGATATGAAGAAGGGCATGGATAACTAATAAGAATAGTTAGCCCTCCACTAAACTGAAGTTAGTTTCACTTAATAAATCTTTAAAGCAAGCCCTGAAGAGATCACACTATTTCCAAGTAATTTAATTAATTGTCCTCCAGAAGAAAAATTTTAAAAAGAATATTTATAGGAAAACAAATATATACAGCAGTCAACAAGGTAAGATTCACAGTGTCTGTCATCCAATAAAAAATAACCAGGCATGCAAAGGGGAACGAGAATATAGCCCATAATGAGGGGAAAAAATCAACTGAAACCAACCCGGAACTGCCACAGATGTTAGAATTGGCAGACAAGGACATTAAAACAGTCATTATAACTGTATTATATGCATTCAGAAATCAAGTTGAGACACAGAAGAAATTAAAAAAGACTCAAATTGATCAGCAGAATTGTTTTGATAGTCCGTTTAGCCAATTAACAATTTTCTTAATTGTTGATGAAAATGACCCAGTGAATTAAAAGCAGCAAAACCCATCCAATAATGATTTTACCATAATATCTCTAATGATTGATTCAATCCAGTTCAAGGGAAAAGTCTGATTTAAAAAACTGACATACTCATCTTCACTGCTCGTCCTCACAAGCTCACTGGCAAGGTGGGGCCATGTAATTGACCTGTCTTTACTAAACACAGTGGCCATTGCTCTAATCAAGTGACAGGCAAGGTGTTAAGGTGGCGAGTGAAAAAAATAAAGCCCCCTCTTTTACTACTTTAAGTCTGGAGTCCCCTTATTTGCAACTGTCTCTGGAGAAGCTGTGTCTCTCCTCTCTGAGATCTGGCATCCTAGGCAAGAAGACCTTTACATACAGTTGGGACATGTATTTTAACAAGATAGCCTTTCACACTGAGTGCCTGCCTTAAGTGATGGTGGTATCCTCATAACCACACACTCAGTGAGGATGGCACAGTTGTAGGCTCTTTCTGTGTAATTGAATACACATCATCATCTATAGCCTGTATCTTAGCCAATTGCAAAATAGATTCTTCCCAGAGACAATTTCTCTGGGCAAGGATTCTCTCTCCTCTTTCTCTCTCTCTCTCCTTCCCTCCCCCTCCCTCCCTCTCCCTCTCCCTGTTCCTCTCTCTCTCTCTTTCTTTCTCTTTCTCCAGAGAGAAGCACACTGCTGACGCCAAGTCCATGAAAATAACTCTTCACAGTGGCCTCCCAATCAATAAGGAGCTTTATTTGCTGCATGTCACACCCTCTGTTCATTGTGTTCACACAGCCGAGTTGGCTCAGAAAAGGCCACACAAAGACAGGCCTCAACTCCGCAGGGCCCGGCAGGGAGAGCCTGTGTTGGGCCTAGGAGCTGGGAATCTGGCTCCAACTCTGCTGTTAACTCGCTCTGTAGCGGCGTCTCCTCTGGGCCTCAGTGTCCTCTGCTTTTAAATGAGGCGATTGGACCAAACGATCTCCAAGGGCTGACCAGATTCAGAAATTGGCTATTGCACGATCCTAGAAAGAAATCAGGCGTGTGTCATCAGAGAGCTGGCCTCCTGGCTGTTCAGCAGTTGAAACTCAGAGCCTTTTTCAGAGCCATTGTTTTGGGGAGAGAGGAATGAGCATCTTTCAGGATGTTTAGACACTGGATCTGCACCAGCATCCTGGTAGAGAATGTTCCTTATTGACATTGTTACCATAGCAACTGGAGTGTCATTTGGCACTGGGCTTTAGGGAAGCTGTCAAGATCTGTAATTTAAGAGAAACAGATTTTCCTCCCTGACTATGTCAGCTAATTCTCCCAGTTATCTACTTTGCAATCACACATACTTTCCTAAAGAGCATTCATTCATCTAGACAGATATCTCACCAACCCAGCACCATGAGAGGTAGCTGGGTGGTTAAAGGGAACATGGTATAAGAATTGGAATTGTCACCTTGGAATCCTCTGCTCTACTGTGTTGTGAGTTCTTTCCCCTCTTGGCCAGTGGTAAAGGTGGGCCAAGTGTTCTCGAAAATGTCCTTCAGCTCCAATATTCCAGCCAGAGGTTTGCAAGTTGTTGGCACAAGGACCACGTTCAACCTATAGATGTGATGTGTTTGCCCTATCTTGTGTGAGCCATAGAGTGTTCTAATTCAAATGGATTGACAAGATTTAAACATCTGGAGTTTTCACATAATAATCCAGATTTCTGTCTGCTTCTGAACAAAAATCAGTCAATCTGATGACACTGAGCTGAAATCCTCCATGGCAAGTCTCAAATGGATCTGAGTCACTGCTGCCCACTTTAAACAAGGACTGGGGTTCCCAGCTTGTCATTGTCATCCCAGAGCACCAGCTCAGTCAAGTGTCAGCTCCACTGAGCATCTTATGCCTAGAGCAGCTTTTCTCGTTTACATCCTAACCCCTCTCAGCAATTGGTGGGTTTTGAGCTGATGTTTTGCCCTTTTAGGATAGAGATGGTCAAAACCCTCTCTACATCATTAATGTCTTTATTTGGCAATGACCTTGGTGGAAGATAGAGACTGGGTCCAATCAAAGATTTCCCTGGACAAGAAACTAACAAAACTTTGGCTGCTTTGTCCTCTAATGCTAATGAATCGGGCCCAGGCAACCAAATCTAGGGACCTAAAGCAATATGAGTAATTCTGCATAGACTCATATTTAAAGCTATTAGGTTTGTCTGTGTGTGTGTGTGTGTGTTTGTGTGTGTGTGTGTTTCAGAGTTGTGTATGTCTTTCTACTTTACTGTTCAGAGAGAGTAAGTACAAAGTTGATACCCAGCGTCATAACTAATGAGACAAACTGCACCAGGACAAGAATCAGAAAGGATGTCATCTGTAGCTGATGTTCTGTAAGAGACAGATGCAGTCCCAGATTCAACAGCAGGACTGGCAATTTCGAGAGGGCCAGGGACAGATCAGAAGGAAAAGTAAGATCTTACCAAAAAATGCCTGATGCTGAAACCGGAGGTCAGAGCGTCAAGTACAAGAAGGGATCAGCAGTGCAGTTGTAGACTTGGTCTTTCTCTGCACTAATAAGTGCTGCCAATGCCTTCCTCTTCCCTCCCAGATGCTGTTTGTATTGGGAAATTGTAGCCCTGTGTGGTCTTAGAGGAGACATAGGTGCTTTAATAATTGACGTCTGAAACTGTGTTCCAGCTCAGCCTTCCAAATGAGACTCTAGTTCAAGCTGTGTAGCCCCTCTGAGCCTGAGGTCCCTCTCTGTTGAATGGGCACATGGGGAACACTGGGGTTTCAGGGCAGGCTGACCCCGGCACACT
>CM052546.1:20251592-20265698 GCA_028533065.1 Trachops cirrhosus
GGGAACACTGGGGTTTCAGGGCAGGCTGACCCCGGCACACTGGGAATACTGGGGTTTCAGGGCAGGCTGACCCCGGCACACTGGGAATGCTGGGGTTTCAGGGCAGGCTGACCCCGGCACACTGGGAATACTGGGGTTTCAGGGCAGGCTGACCCCAGCACACTGGGAATACTGGGGTTTCAGGGCAGGCTGACCCTGGCACACTGGGAATACAGGGATTCAGACAGCCTGCATGGATATCCCAGCTCTGCCACATCCTAAGTATAACCTCCATGAGTTGCCAAAACTGGCTGGGTCTCAGTTTCTTTACCTGTGCAATGGGGCTATAATAGTACCCTCATAGACCAGTGTGAGAATGGGACAGTGCACATAAAGTACTTAGCATGATGCCTGCCCCATAACATGTAACTGACAGTTTCTCAACTCATGTTCTTTTTTACTACCATTGAACATTTTACAATCTCTGCTAAGCACATTCAAAATCAACAACAACAGCAATGGCTATTACTATTAGCATTTTTAAATGGGAAACCACAGTCTTATCGTGTTTCAGAACTTGTCCCAGGTCAGAGCCAAGCTGTAAAATCTGTCTGACTGCAAAGTGGACACTCTGGCAGATGACCGTGTGCTATACTTTCGTTCAGTGTGCTGTCCGCAGCAGTGAGAAGGCGTGTGGACAGCGGCTCTGCTCTCTGCGTGGCTGAGTGAATGAAGGCTTCCATGTAGGAGCTGCTGATAGCGAGGATGGCTGCTCAGATCCCTGTATGTTTCAAAAGGGTCAGTTTGGTTTGGATATTTGATTTTTTTTCTACCAACATAATCATCCTTAAAGTTGTACCCTCTCCCAACATTTGACTATGCAATATTCCCCATGCCTTTAAAACTTACTAGAATTAAAGAGAACATCCCTGCTGTTCAGAAGCAAACTGGCACCAGTACCACCCAGAAATGTTCTGAAAAGGACCTTTTTTTAAAAAAAAAAGATTCTATTTATTTATTTCTAGAGAAAGGGAGGGAGAAAGAGAGGGAAACATCAATGTGTGTTTGCCTCTCATGTACCCCCAAACTGGGCAGCTGGTCCACAACCCAGGCCTGTGCCCTAACTAGGAGTCAAACCGGTGATCCTTTGGTTTGCAGGCCAGCACTCAATCCACTAAGACACACCAGCCAGGGCCGAAAAGGACCTTCTTGACTTGATAAATATATTAGTGCATGCGGTACCATATATATTCGTATATATATTAGTATTGGATGCATGTATTTGTAAAAACCAGAAGCCATAATAAGCCAGAAAATTGAAGCTGCCAAAGGCCCAATTCAAATTTGAAACTGAAACCCCTGTGCAACAAAATAGACCCAACTTGTCAGAAACTGACCTGCGCAACCCCGCGTTAGCACCCCTGCCCCCATCTCTCCTCCAACCTTGTTTTCTTTCCTCTGCTCTCCAGTCAGCTCTGACTTTGGCAAGCAGTCAAGAAGTGAACAAGGGAGATGGAAGCTCTCTGAGTATCTGACCCCTTACTGGCCATTCAACCACACAAGCTGTGAAACCAGTTTAAAAAAAATGTTGCCTTTCTTTTCCTCTCGCCCCTCTAAGGAACTGCCTCTTTCTCCTCCCCAGCACCACAGAAGGAAAACAATCGCAGGCATTGGCATTCCCATGAAAAGGGGCAGTCACACGGGATGTGACTGCGGGCTCGCTCTAGGATGCTGCCAGGGGCTGAGCAGGGACGGACTCCAATTGCCCCAGCCCAGACTAGTCCTGGCATGGTCCGATGGAGGAGACAGAGCAGTGAGGGGACAGGCAGGACGTGGTACCTGCAGACTGACCCTTCTCCCAGGCCTCACAAGGGCCTTCTCTGCGACAAGATGATACCTGGTGT
Source organism: Trachops cirrhosus (assembly GCA_028533065.1). NCBI lineage: Eukaryota > Metazoa > Chordata > Mammalia > Chiroptera > Phyllostomidae > Trachops > Trachops cirrhosus. The sequence goes on from CM052546.1 coordinate 20,253,476, forward strand.
GCAAGTCTCCTATTAGAAATGCATCGATCACACTGTGTATTTCTTTTCTTCTTGGCCTTTTAAGAACAACGGGGAACTCTCACCTAACCTGAGGTATCTCCTTGTGTCACTTTCAGGACTTGGGACACTCACGCAGGACACCCTATGGTGCTTCAGCCAAGTGAAAGGCACTATCGAGATTGGAGCCACAGAAGGTAGGAGACAGCTCCCCTGACCCCTCTCCTTGCCTCCTTGGGGTTTGTGCTGGTTCCAGATGTGAAAACTTTCATCTTCGTGTCCGTAAATGTAACTTGCCATACATCCCAGAACAGCATTCAGAGATCTTTCTACCCTTTTTCCCATTTGAACTTTATTGTATTCTCACTGAAATAAACTTCCTGTGAAATAGGTTTCTGGAGAGAGAGACTAAAAACAAGGCAAGTCTTGTTTCAAAATGGTCTTCAGCTCTGTAGAATCTTGGGACCTAACTTTTCAAGATGGTCAGACAGACGTTAAACTCCTTCCATTCCATGTTGAGGATCACTTGCTGCTACACAGGCAGCACACAGAGTAAGCAAAGAATTCAAGTCTAGTCGTGTGACCTATGGGTACCATACTTTGGGTTGTCTGTATATCGACATACTATTGCCTTTCTGGCTTTCGGGAGACTTTCTTGTTCAAGATCTCCTACCACATGGCCTTTACCTGAGATAATACCTTCCTTCTTCTCCTCCTGAAGAGCTTGCTTTTAATTCTCATGAATTTGTTCTTTTATAAGCCTGAGCTTGGAGACCTCCATGACTCCCACAATGGATGTCTGCCTTTCAAAAGAGCTGAATGATAGGCAGTTGGAGGGAACTAGAGTAGCGCTTTCGGGTGTTTTTAAATCAAGGTTGAGCTGTTGTAGTGGAATGCAGTAGAGGTTTTCTGAGACAGATCCCCTGCATTGGTGGAAGGTGTGGACACCAGATGTGGTATATAGCATGGGCCACGGACTGATTTTAATGAGTGAGGAGGTAAACAGTTGACAGGGTTGAACTTTCATATGGAAACTAACATGCTTAAATGAACGTAGGCTGTAGGATCATTCTATAGCATTGTAATTCTGAGTAAACCGTAATTTGCATAAAAGCTATTTTGAGCAATTCAAAGGAGGTATTTTATCTGCAAACTTGTTGTAATTTATTTTTAGACACTCAAAATAATAATGGCTACCCCAAAAACCAAATGACTTATAGTTCAAGAGTGGGAGGAAACTCACCAAAATTAATTAATGATGATCTATAAAATTATACTTTTGTATGGATCTGGTTTCAGACCCACTATCAATGGAGCTTTGCACCTGAATGGTTCTCCTAAAGCCCCTGCAAAGTAGACAGGACAGGACTTACCAGGCCCATTTTATGCTCATCTACCAAAAGTATCTTTGAGTGTCTTCTGTATGGCAGCAGTATCCTAGGTTTGGAGATAGAAATGGAAAATAAATGACTTACTCCCTAACCCCATGAAGCTTAAGAAAACGGAAGCTGGAGTCATCAGCTGTTTTAAATCTCGGCCACGGTTCAAAAATCACTTGTGCTTTTTAAGCAATGGAGACTCTCAGGTCCCTCAGGAACTACTGAGTTAGAGGTGTGAGACCCTGGGTGACACAATGCGTTTCAGTGAGCTACCCAGGTGATTCTGATGCCATGGCCTGGCTTTGGGGACCCCCAGGTTAGATGACTTGTTCCAGAATACCAGTTATTCTCAGACTCTGGACTTAAATACCTGGTCTCGGTGACTGGCTCCATGCCGAGTGGAGGGTTCTGAGTGCCTACTCCGGCTATATTTCTTATCAGCTGAGGACTTACCATGTGGTGGGCACTCTATGAAGTGCTTAGCACAAGTTAATAAGATAATGTAGGTACAGCATTTACCACAGTGCTTGACACTTTGTAAGTACTCAGTATTTGTAAGCTATTATAAACACCATTATAATTAGATTTTCATTCTAATTTAACACCTGCAAAAACTTCATGAGAGGTATATTTAGTCCTGCTTTATCTAGGAGGAATTGAGGCTAAACAAACGAACAAGCAGAAGATTAAGTTCTTTGCCAAAGACACCACTGCTAATAAATCAGTGAGCTAGGTTTCAACTGAAGCCTGTAGGATTCTAGAGCTCCAGCTCTTTGAACATTGTTTTGAAAACAGAGATTCTCATTCAGTAGTTTAGAATGAGGCCAAGGAACCTGCATTTTTACATGCTCTTCAATGGTCCTTATGGATGACCGGTGGATGGATTTAAATGTTGACTGCACACAGTCAAAGTCGCCTGCTTGAACTGTGCATTGAGTCACAGAATCAGTCAGAATGACAATCAAGACTGAATTTGGAAAAACCACTTCAAAGTGGTGAATAAAGGGAGGAGTTTCCCCTAAGAGGACAGTGAGGTTGGAAACTAACACAGCCACTGACATCTAGGGTCCCTGGCCAACATCTCTGACAGTATTTAACCTTCACTATCACAATGGTAGTTGAACATTTGCTGAGTGAGTTAACGAATGACTTTCACTTGGTAAAAAACAGCATTCTTAAAAATCAGGTTCTATTTTAAAAATCAGCCTGCTTTACCCAAGTTTGTTTTCTACCCTGATCATGGTTAACAACAATTATTCAGCTTCACCTTCCACTTTACTTATGTGTATTAATGACTTTTCCATTCCATTTCTACCCCAGCCAGTGACCTTGGTCAAGTCACCTAATGTCTCTGTGCTGAAGTTCCCTTGTCTGCAATGGAGATAATAACATAGGTATCCATTAGGATGGCTGTAAGGACCAGGTGAATTTTTAAAAACAAATACATATATGCTACACAATCTCTAAATTGTTATAAGATGTTCAAATTGCAATTATTTTAAAGGTATGGATCAGACAGGTGAAGTGACAAAAATAAAGATAAATATTTTAAAGCAATATTTTTAAATCAAAATTAATGCAGAGAATCCACAATGAACAAAATGTTGAAATGTTAAATAAAGGCAGGATCAGTATTAGTGATTTATTTCTTCTTTGCAGGTTCCAATATGGCTTCACAAGACACTGGTACTACTCATTTACTTATATGAGCACCTTGGGTATAAGCCAGTAGGCTAAAAATGTTCACATTCCAAATTATTCAGTAGGATACTAGATGAATGATACTATGAATTCAGCAATAAACATTTGGTGACGGCTTATTACATCCAAGGCACTTTCCCAGAAAGTGAAAAAGTTATAAAGATAAATAAAATATAGTTCAAACTCTCAAGGAATGCACCATTTAAGAGGAGACAAGAACTGGGATATAGGGATAAGCCATTATATCTACAAACATAATACGAGGCAAGGTGAGCTAAAGAGAATGTATTGGCAAGAGACTAAAATTCTCTGAATACTGAAGAAGAAGAAATTTTGTATATTTGGGGAGACAAAGATAGAAAATGGGAAGAAGATATGTAAGATAGAACTTAAATGATTTTTTAAAAATACAACATTTATTCTTTTCCTTTTCTGATTACTAAAACATGTTCTCAGTGTAGAAAAATGTAAATATAACTAAAAATTAGAAAACCACTTTAATTATTACCCCATAACTCATAGGTCAATTATGGTAAAAGATTCTGATATATTTTTCTAACTTCTTAACTATATATATTCATCAATTAATTCAGTCAACAAACAAGTACTATTTGCTAGAGTCTGTAAGAGGTAGCGGTGAGTTTATAATGAATAAAATCAACGTAACTGTTTTTTTTCTTTACCAAAATGGAGTCATCCTGGAAATACTATTTTGTAAATAGATGTTTTCACTTAACAATATATAGCAATCATCTTTCATATTGTAAACAGCAGGTATCCTAATTTATTTACCCAAGTGTTCCAGATTTATAACAATATTGTTGTGAACACCCCTAATAGCTAATCTGCATTTATCCAGGAAAAGCATTGTGGGAGAGCGATTAAAGGCATGTGTTTTACAATAAAATGCCTGGGTCAAAATTTGGCCCCATTTCTTATTGGCACAAAGCAAATTACTTAAAATTTTCATGATTTCATTTCCCGATATGTAAAATTTGGATAATAAAGTTTACTTTGAAGAACAGCTATAAGAACATAATTTAACAGGTATTTAAAAACCCACAGCACACAGAAATTTTCAATAGTTACAATTAGTTACTATGATTAACTAAATCATTGGGAAACTCTCAAAAATGATTAATTGGTTAAGTTTTATGTAGGTATATTTTAAGGTTTTTTTAAAGTATCAATGGTCTTTTAGAGAAACTCATGACTTACATATTCACTATCAATTTATAACAGTGCCCAGATCCTAAACTCTCCAATTTAAGGCATTTAAATTTTGGATTTGTTAAATTTTTTAAATTGACACTTATTTTTATTCCTTTTTTAAAATTGAGATATAATTGACATCACATGTTTTAAGTTTAAGGAATACAATGTATTGATTTGATACATTTACATAATTGACACTCCTTTGACTACCCAAGTGGCTCAGAAAATTTCAGGAAGCAGAAATTATGAGACATACAGAGGAGATTAGTTGAAGTAGTGTGAATAGCATGTGCAAAGGTCCTGAGGTGTATACGCTCAGAAAGAGAAAGGCCTTTATTTTGCTGGGGCATAAAGTACCTGCAGAATCAAAGGGAAAGACGAAACTGAAAAGGTAAGTGGGACCCAGGCTGTGAGGTGTGTGGATGACAGTAAATGAAGCTGTACATCCTGTGCCGTTGAAATTACTGGGGCCTGAAAAAGCTACTGCTGTGCCACACAGGCGTGACTGAAGTCATGTCAGCTCATTTTAGACACTAGCAATTAAATTGATTTATTGGTAAAGTAGGAATATCACTCAAATCCAGTCATTCATCCATTCATTCATTCATTCATTTAAATACTCAACAGGAATCTGTCAAATAGCTTCTGGGTACCAGGCACTGTGTCAGGTTAATAAAACATTAGATGTACAAGTAAAAAAATTGTTTTATAATGAAAGGCTTGTCCAACACAAAAAGTAAAAAAGTAAGAGGTCATTTGAGGTTTTGATGAGCACTAAGCAAGATATAAACGAGGTGGCATGAGCGTGCTTGGAGGAGGTCACGTCAGTGTGGGGCACAGGGAAGGCTTCTCTGAGGACGTGGCACCTCAGCCAAGGCCTGAGGGATGGGGCTGTGCGGGTGTTCCGAGAACCATGCCTTCAGTATTGTAGTTAAGTAATAAAACAAGCGCTGTGCGGGCCCAGTGCCAAGGGAAAAGCTGCTATTTTCAAAGCTCACAGGAGAGCCAAGAGTGTCTTGAGTTGGGTGTGACAAAGCTGAGTGGTCTTAAAGGAGGCACAGAGGTAGGAAAGGGCTAGATCGGGCTGGACCTGTAGGTCGCTTTACAGAGTCTGGATTTCATTTTGAAAATCGTGGAACTCCTTGCCATTGAAGGAGTTCAAAGAGTATATGTATACCATTAAAATAAGTTTGTATCAGAGTTCTTACAAGAGACTACATGGCTTTATTTGAGTGGAGAAGGTGCAGAGATGAAAAAAGCAGTGACTACAGATATATTTTGGGGAGAATGGACTGGATTATAGAAGAGAGATAACATAAGGAATTAAGATAGCGCCAGATTTTGGCCTTGAGGAATTGAGTAGTTTGTAGGCACCAGTTATTGGGACTGGGAAGTCTGGAAAAGAAACATATTTGGGGATGTGGAAGAAGAAAATCATCCTCTCTACTCTCCTAGGTTTGAAAGCTGGGTCTATGAAATAAACTGGCAACTGGCAGATCAATAGGAGAAAAGATATACACATTTATTGTTTTTAATGTTACGTGCAAGGAGGCATCTCAGGAAAACAAAGTAAATACTTACAAAGGCAGTGAGATCTGAGAGCTTACACAGCATCTTAACAGGGGAAGGGAGGACAGATACAGGCCTTTTGGAATAGCGTCGATGATTTTTAGGAAAGACAAACAGTCCCTTAAAAGAATAGATGGGTGATATGATCATTTGTGATGAAGTTTGTCAGGGTTTGTTGCCTACCTCTCTATTCTCCTGGATAACGATTAGCCTTCCCTGACTGATGAAGTTCTGGAGGAGAGAACTGATAACAATTGAGTTCCTTTGGAGGATGTACCATTAGGCCAGTGCGGGGAAGTTCAGAGAAAGCCCCTCCCTACATTTGCTCTTTTACAAGTGCCTTCAGCTCTAAATTATCAATATGCCAAAGCAGCATATTTTGGGGTGGCCTGTCCTGAACTGCAGAAAAATCATGAGCTTTAGTTTGAGCATATTAAGGGTGAAATGGTATGAGATATTCAGGTGTAAATGCCAAGTAGGAAGCTGTATATATGAGTGTATATTCTTCAGAGAGGGAGTACGAGATGGAAATGGAAATTAGGGGTGGGGCCTGGCCAGGTGACTTGGTTGGAGTGTTGTCCAGCACACCAAAAGGTTGCAGGTTCGATCCTGGTTAGGACACCTACCTGGGTGGTAGGGTAGATCCCATGTCAGGGCACCTGGGGAGGCAACCAGTTGATGATTCTCTATCACACCGATGTTTCTCTCTCTCTCTCCCGCACTCCTGCCTTCCTGGCTCTCTAAAAAAAATCAATAAACATACCTGCAAGTGAGGATTTAAAAAAAAAGAAACTGAGCTGGGCATCAGCACCTAGATTGTATTTGGAACCGGTGACCTGGATGGGATCACGCGTCATTCAGACATGCTCGTGTGCAGTCAATAAAACCACTTGTCAATGGCTCGAAGCTTTGACTATTTTGCTGTGGTTGGGATTACAGTATTCACTTAGTTTAATTCTTGGAAGACACACATTGAAAAGTTCCCCATGTATGGTTCTTATATCTGATTTGCCTAGTGTGTACATTTCACATAAAATATGATCTCATCTCATGAAGTTTTATACTATGTCATCACGGGAGCACTGCATGTTGGAAATTGCCCACTCTGTACATCAAACAATTTCTTTGGATATGGGGTATGATTCTGTGCATAGGCAGAAGTCAGAATTATCTGATGGGGTTTGGTTTTTTTTTCTTTCGGCTATAGCATACAGTCTTTCTTCTCCCTGACACTACAAAGCTCGGGTATCGTGTTCATTCCTCATTCTGCAGGTCTTCAATATCTGTAAATATAGTTCATGTCACCTTATTTGGGACGTAACTGTGCTATGTATTCTGCTTTGCCCCATGGGCAAACCTTCTCCCCTTCCCCTCCTGCTGAAAGTATGACCCGTGTCCAGGGAAGGTCAAGGCCTTCTATTGATTCAGTTTTCTAATAAGAGAAAAATATCAGTTTGGTTGTGACATGAGGCGTGTTCCATGTGGCCTAAACTAAAAGCTGATGACAGTGAGTGACTTCCTAGCAAAAAGGAGACCTCTAGCTAAAACATCTGCAAGGCTGTGTGACCTTTGCACTCATGTTTGAGAAGTTCAGGGGTCATAGGTAGAATTTTTCTGCTTCCGTCAGTAAGTACAACTGTTTGTCATCACCAAAGTGAGAAATACATGGATTGGGTGGTCTCAAAGCAGGGTAAAGGCAACAGCCTTCTTGCTTCGTAGAAATAAGTCAGTGACGGACAAATAACCTTTCTTAGAGATGTCTGTTACATAAGTGGCACAGGCTGATTTAACTTCACCCCACAGATCTTAGACTCAGAGCTATAAAATGAAGTCTCGCTTGCCTCACTCTCACAGGATATCGGGTGTGGTGGCTGTGATAAGAATTCCAGTTTCAGGAAGAAAAACTCTTGTCTTTGGGCAGAAGCTTTCTGGGTTAACAACTTCAAGACATGAACATAAGCTTATTAATCAGGCTCTAATTCGAAGTCAGGTTATCCCTAACTTTAAACTGGGTTCAGCTACCCAGTTAAGGACCTTAGGTCACCAAATGGTTTTCAAACCTTAGTGTGCATGTGAATCACCTGGGGACCATGTTGAAATGCATACCTCCAGGTGCTACCCTTAGAGAGTCTGATTCAGAATGTCTGGGGTGGCATCGGTGAATCTGCTAATTTCACAGGCATCCCAAATAATTCAGACATAGGTTGATCTAAGAGTTACACCGAGAAATTCTGTTCTTTCTTTCCTTACATCAGAGGACTGTGTGAGAGCAGAGCAGATAAAACATCTGAGCCATGCTGAGTGCTTTTAAAAGAAACCAGAATGCCAATACATGGAGATAGTATGCAGCCCAATTCTCTGCCCCAGGTGCTGAAGGGAGTGAGTGCAAAGCTTTCCCTCTCTGTGTCAAAAGGAAGCCCGAACTCTCCTCTTTGCATCCCGTCGACTACAAAGGGATTTCCTAAGCAACTTTAACTTTGTGCAGGGCTCCAGTCTGCTAGAAGCAAAATTGGTCTGATTAGAAAGAAGTTGCCAGGAGATGAAAGCATTTCTCCTAGCCGTGATGGGGGATGCCTGGAGGGGAGATCTGCCATGTGCTGTACTCTGACGGTGGCCTAGTGAGAAGTGGACACCCAGGAAGCTTGCAGGGAGGGCCCCGGATTGGGGGGGAGTGGGGAAAGGGGCAGAGAGGCAGGTTCTGTGCACAGCACTGAGGTCAGACATCCTGTTCTCTTTGTAAGCATTAAGTAATTAAACATTTCTAAGCCAAGAAAGAGAAGAAGCCCCATGGCTGTTACTTCACCCTTGCCCTAGTGTTTGATGAGCAAATATTTATGGGGCACCTACTATGTGCCAGGCACTGGGTTGGGTGACCAAGACACTGTTGCTCCCTTCCTGTAAGCATTTGCATTCTTCTGAGGAATATCAACAAGGGGATGTCAATTACAATTAAGTGTGAGTGTGGAAAGTGCTAGAAAGAGAGCAAGCCCCCCAACCCAATGTGCAGCTGGGGAGGGGTAGCAGCAGGGAAAGTCTACCAGAGTAACTGATAGTCAGCTTGAGACCTAAGGAAAAACTAGGAATGAGCCAGGTTTTTCAGTCCACAGACTGAAGTTTTACTTAGGATTCAATTGTTCTTTGGGCAAATTAGTCCTCTTTCCATTAGTCCTGCGCTATCTTGAGATGATGTTGAGAGGCTTTGTCAACAAAATCTTTGAAAGAACTGACCGTGGTAGAATAATAATGATACAATTCTATTTAATCAAACATCACTGGGCTGGATTCTATACTAATAACTTTTAGCGTGTCATCTCATCTTTGCCACAACGTTAAGATATGAGGCCTCATCACCTCATTTTATAGTGGAGGAAACCGAGGCTCAGAAAGTTTAACAGCTTACGCCAGTCACACATCTGTCTAACCTCAGAGTTTGTGTTTTTAACCATGAAAAGTAGCACTCAGTGAATATCAACTGAATGAACAGCCTTCAATAAGTAATACATGTCCGCAAACTAAAACAATCATTGTTATCGTTAATATAACAACAATGAATATTTTAGGAGAATAAAAGAGCTTATTCAAAACAATCCATTACAAAATATACATAGAATTTTTCTGCTTTTAACTTATAAGGGTCATTAATGTCCTATAGCCCCCATGGGAGATGACCAGAATAGGTTTTATAATTCCATGGTGCAGATACAAAAGATAGTTTAGATATTACAGATAATAGATAATTACAGATATTAGATATTATAGGTAATAGATATATTATTCCTCCTGGAGATGAGGAGATTAAGGGAGATATAATTTCAAATTGCCCAAGGTCTCATAGAGACCAGAAACCAAACTTCTGAATTCTAGATCAGAGATTTTTCTATTGCTGACCTTCCGCTCCACAACATGGGCTTTGGGGTGGGGAGCACTCTGGTTTAGAAGCACTGACGGTGCATTTCAACAATGGTTGACAACACCGGGTGCCAGTCACAGGGAAATCCATCACTCAAGATGCTTTCAGCTGTGACAGAAAGATTCATCTCAAAATATCTGGAACAAAAAAAGACTTCTTATCCTTTCCTTAGTTCCACAAATATCTTCTAAGTATCTACTGTGTGCTAGGCATTCTAGGCACTGGAGGTTCAGTGGTGGGTAAGAAAGACGACAGATAAAATAGTAGAATGTAAAATATAAGGGTGTACGTGTAACAGGGGAGAATAAGGCAATGGGGGGTGCAAGGCTGTGGGTATTATCTGAAATAGAATAATCATGACTTCATGCAAAGAAAATGACATCTGAGCAGTGATATGAACAAGACAAGAGATCAAGTCATGGGGGTGTCTGGGGAAGAGAGTTCCAGGTCATTAACAACCCATGCAGATGCCCTGTAGCAAGAGCTTCCCTGGTCGTGTTCAAGGACTAGACATGATGCTAGTGTGGCTTTAGCCAAGTGAACCAAAGGAGAAGTAGTGAGAGATGGAGACAGAAGGATGATGGCAGGTGGACGGATGCAAGAAGGGGCCTTTTAGACCATTGCAAAGAGCAGGACTTCTGCCTGAAGGAGACTGAAAGCCTCTGATTATAAAACACTCTTTCTGGCAGCAGGTCAATCACAAATGATAAGGCACCAAGGTCAGAAGCAAAGAGCCCAATAAAGCAGTTATTGCACTAATCCCCTGTTTCATATAAGAAGTCCTGAAGCAGGGAGCCCCCGCAAAGCTGATGAATTTCCGGCTGAAGAACAGCATGGAGGCTCAGATGGTCTCCACCTTCTTGCCTCTCCGGCCTTGGGATTACAGCATTGTTCCAAGATGACCACCAACCACTGCTGTTCTGGGAATCACAGTCAGATAGACACAGCAATATCCACTGAAAGGGCGCTGGGTTTTTTTTTTTAAATACAAAATAAGGAACGTTTTTTCCCCCAGGTGCCTCCAGCAAATTTCCTTACATGCCCCTTGACCTCAGTCTGAGTCATATGCCCACTTCTAAGCGAATGTTGACAAGGAAAATAAGGATTAGCTGAACTGGCCAGAAGACATTAAGCTTTCCTCTGAGTTTGGTACAAGATTGCCACCCTGGCTGGTGGGGCTCAGTAAATTGAGTGTCCGACTGTGAATCAAAGTGTTGCTGGTTCAATTCCCAGTCAGGGCACATGCCAGGGATACAGGCCAGGTCTCCAGTGGGGGGTGCTCGAGAAGCAACCACACATTAATGTTTCTCTCCCTCTTTCTCCCTCCCTCCCCTTCTCTAAAAATAAATAAAGTCTTTTTTAAAAAGATTGCCCCCTCTGAGGGGAGGAGGCCACAATAAACTCTGGGCCTTGCAGTAAGGAATGGGGGACAGTCCCAAGGGGTCCAACAGTGTTCACCACGGGAAGGAGAGGCAGAGGGAGGGGTCAGTTGCCTTGCTCTCGGCAGAACATCTGGCTAGGCAAGCCCATCTAGGCAAGGCCATTGCCAAGCTTCCCTAGCCTGCCTTGAAGCTGGGGTCCAGGATGTGTGAGATTACTTGCCTTTTGTTTTCTTTTTGTTGCTAATTAAGCAGGCTCAGCATCATCCCACTAATTGCCTATGTTTTTTGTTAATAGAATTTAAAAACTGAGAATAAGTAATTAAGCACATGGACTCTGCAGGGTGGTTCCTGGTTTTGTGCTTAATGTTTCAAGTAGGTCTTTGGCCTTTTTTTTCCAGCATGTTTATTTTTAATTTTTTAGGTAGAACTTTTTAAAAAAAGAAAAGGAGAAGGTAGCTAATTTTATAAGAGTGTGGCTGGGGATGAGAATATTGAATTTCATTTATCCACTTATTCAGTAAATGTGTACTGGGTACCAGATGTTGGAAAGACAGCAGCACGCGAAATAGCCAAGGTCTCTAATTTTACAGATATTACATTCTAGTGGGTGAGACAGACAATAAAAGACACAAGCTTTCAAAGACACAAGATAACTTCAGATGGTGACATGGGCTATAAAGAATATAACTGTGGTAATGTGGTGGCTGAGCAAGGGGAAGGGGCATGCTACATTAAACCGTTGTTCTGTGAATGCTTTTCTAAAGATGTGGCATTTAAGTCGAGACCCAAATAATGAGTAGAAGCCAGGTTCAAAAGCCCTGTTGAAAAGCAGACATAGGACACAGTAAGTGCAAAGGCCCTGAGGCAGAAGCAATATTGGTGTGACCAGAAGGAAGGCCAGAATGACTGGCGTGGTGAGGAGGAGAAAGATGAGGGTGTAGAGGGAAGGACAGGTGGTGTCAGGTGAGGCTTTGCAAGCCATGGTCAGCTCTTTGCGTTTCATTCCTGTTCCAACAGGAAGCTGTAGAGGATGTTAAGCCTGATGTTTTAAGAACTAATAGTGAAGTGGA
>CM052546.1:20266198-20314965 GCA_028533065.1 Trachops cirrhosus
ACAAAGAAACAATCCCCAAATGAAAGGAAAGGAGGAAGCCTCGGAAAGAATGCTAAATGAAATAGAGGCAAATCAACTATCAGATAGTGAGTTCAAAGCAATGGTTATAAGGAAGTTCAATGAGCTCACAGAGAATTACCAGAAACTACAGGGAAACTACAATGAACTCACTGCAAACTATACCAACATGAAAAAGGAAATAGAAACTATCAACAATGGCCAAGAGGAAATGAAGAATACAATTTCTGAACTGGAGAAAACGGTAGATGGAATCAAAAGCAGGCTCAATGAAGCAGAGGATCAGATCAGTGAGCTGGAGGATGAGGTAGAAAAAAACACCCAGAAAGAGCAAGAACAGGAAAAGAGGCTCAGAAAGAATGAAGAGGGATTAAGGGAAATGCAGGACAACATGAAATGTAATAATGTCCATATAGTAGGGATACTAAATTCAGAAGGAAAAGAAGAAGAGCAAGGGATAGAAAACCTGTTTGAAAAAGTAATGATGGAAAACTTCGCTAATTGAATGACAGAAAAAGTCACACAAATCCAGGAAACACAGAGAGTCCCACTTCAAGACACATCATAATTAAAATGGAAAAATTCCAAGACAAAGAGAGAATATTAAAGGCAGCAAGGGAGAAACATGAAGTAACATACAAGGGAGTCCCAATTAGGCTAGCAGCCAACTTCTCGATGGAAACACTCCAAGCAAGAAATATTCCAAGTAATGAGAACCAGAGGCCTGCAACCAAGGTTACTTTATCCAGCAAGGCTCTCAATCAAGATAGAAAGCCAAATACGGAGCTTCCCAGACAAAAGAAGTCTAAAAGAATACACCTCCACCAAACCAGCTCTGCAAGAGATGCTAAAGTGAATGCTTTAAGGAAAAGAAGGAAAAGAGAGAGAGAGGAACACAGGTATGAAAAAATGGCAATAAACAAGTACCTATCAATAATAATTTTAAACATAAATGGATTAAATGCTCCAATCAAAAGACATAGAGTAGCTGAATGGATAAGAAAGCATGACCCACACATATACTGCCCACAAGAGACCCACCGCAGGACAAAAGACTTACACAGACTGAAAGTGAAGGGCTGGAAACAAATTTTCCAAGCAAATGGACAGGGAAAAAAAGCCAGGGTAGCAATACTCATATCAGACAAAATAGACTTAAAAAAAGGGCCATAAAGAGAGACCCAAAAGGGCATTTCATAATACTCAAGGGAAGAATCCACCAAGAAGACATAAACATTATAAATATAAATGCACCCAACATAGGAGCACCCAAATACATAAAGAAAATCTTGGGGGACTTCAAGGAAGATACTGACAGCAATACAATTATAGTAGGAGATTTTAACACCCCACTGTCAAAAATGAACAGATCTTCCAAACAAAATATCAACAAAGATATTGTGGCATTGAACAATGCCCTAGATGAAATGGACTTAACTGATATATATGGAGCCTTTCATCCCAAAGAAACTAAATACCCATTCTTTTCAAATGCACATGGAACATTTTCAAAGATTGACCACATGAAAGGATACAAAACAAGCCTCAACAAATTCAAGAAAATTTAAATCATATCAAGCATTTTCCCTGACCACAAGGGACTGAAACTAGAAACCAACCCCAAGGGAAAAAAAAACCAAAACACTCAAAATCATGGAGATTGAATAACATGCTATTAAACAATGAATGGGTCAAGAATGAGATTAGGGAAGAAATCAAAAATTTTCTGGAAACAAATGAAAATGAACTCACAACAGCCCAAAACGTATGGGACACAGTGAAGGCAGTCCTGTGATGGAAGTTCATAGTGATACAGGCCTACCTAAAAAAGATAGAAACATTTCAAACAAACAACCTAACCCTACACCTACAAGAACTCGAGGAACGACAATGAACACAGCCCAGAGCAAGGAGATGGAAGGAAATAACCAAGATCAGAGCAGAATTAAATGACATAGATACTAAAAGCACAATTCTAAGGATCAATGAATCCAGGAGCTGGTTCTTTGAAAAGATAAACAAAATCAACAATCCTTTAAGCAGGTTCATGAAGAAAAAAGAGAGAGGGCACAAATAAACACAATCAGAAATGAAAAAGGAGAGATTACAACTGATACCACAGAAATGCAAAGGATTATAAGAAATTACTATGCAGTACCATGTGCCAAAAATTTTGAAAACCTAGGTGAAAGGGACCAATTTCTAGAAAAATATAATCTTCCAAAACTCAGTGAAGAAGAAGCAGAAAGCAGCTGAAAAGACGCGGAAGCAGACGAAATTGAAGCAGTAATCAAAAAACTCCTGACACACAAAAGCCCTGGACCAGATGGTTTCACGGGAGAATTCTACAAAGCGTTTAAGGAAGAGCTAACCCCTGTCCTTCACAGACTATTCCAAAAAATCCAAAATGATGGAAGACTCCAAACTCTTTTTTATGAAGCCAGCATCATCCTAACCCCAAAACCAGATAAAGACACAACAAAGAAAGAAAACTTCAGGCCAATATCGCTGATGAACACAGACGCTAAAATCCTCAACAAAATATTGGCAAACTGCACCCAGCAATACATTAAAAAGATCATACACCATGACCAAGTGGGATTCATCCCAGGGATGCAAGGATGGTAAAATATTTGCAAATCAATAAATGTAATGCATCACATAAACAAAAGCAAAGACAAAAATCACATGATCATATCAATAGATGTGGAAAAAGCATTTGATAAGGTATAGCACCTATTTATGATGAAAACACTCAGCAAAGTGGGAATAGAGGGAGCATTCCTCAACATAATAAAGGCCATATATGAGAGACCTACAGCCAACATCATACTCAATGGGCAAAAACTCAAATCCTTCCCACTAAGATCAGGAACAAGACAAGGTTGTCCATTTTCACCACTTCTATTCAACATAGTATTGGAAGTTTTAGCCATAGCAATCAGACGAGAAAAGGAAATAAAAGGCATCCAGATGGGAAAGGAGGAAACAAAATTGTCATTATTTGCAGATGACATGATAGTATATATAGAAAATCCTATAGACTCCACCAAAAAACTGCTAGACCTCATAAGTGAATTTGGCAAAACAGCGGGATACAAAGTCAATATCCAGAAATCAAAGGCATTTTTGTATACCAACAATGAAACATCAGAAGCAGAAATCAGGAAAAAAATCCCATTTGATATAGCAACAAGAAAAATAAAGTACCTAGGAATAAACCTAACCAAGGAGGTAAAAGACCTGTATTCAGAAAACTACACAACACTGAAGAAAGAAATCAAGGAAGACACAAACAAATGGAAAGATATACCATGTTCATGGATTGGAAGAATTAACATCATCAAAATGTCCATACTACCCAAAGCAATTTACAGATTCAATGCAATACCTATTAAAGTAACAATGGCATATTTCACAGATACAGAAAAAACACTTCAAAAATTTATATGGAACCATAAACAACCCTAAATAGTAGCTGCTATTTTGAGAAAGAAGAGCAAAGTAGGAGGGACCACAATACCTGGTACCAAACAGTATTACAAGACCACTGTAATCAAAACAGCCTGGTACTGGCATAAAAACAGACACATGGACCAATGGAACAGAACAGAGAGCCCAGAAATAAACCCAAGTCTCTATGGTCAATTAATATTCAACAAAGGGGGCAAAACATAAAATGGAGTAAAAATAGCCTCTTTAACAAATGGTGTTGGGAGATATGGACAGCTATGGGCAAAAAAATGAAACTTGAGCACCAACTTACACAATGCACAAAAATAAATTCAAAGTGGATAAAATATTTAAATATAAGTCATGATACCATTAAAGTCCTAGAAGAAAACATAAGCAGGAAAATCTCAGATATTTCACACAGCAATATTTTCACTGATATGTCCCCTAGAGCAAGGGACACATAAAGGAAAGAATAAACAAATGGGATCTCATCAAAATAAGAAGCTTCTGCATGGCTAAAGAAAACAGTATTAAAATAAAAAGAGAACCAACCATATGGGAAAACATATTTGCCAATGATACCTCAGACAAGGGTGTAATCTCCAAAATATATAAAGAACTTACACGACTCCACTCTAAGAAGACAAGCAACCTAATTAAAAAATGGGCAAAGGACTTCAACAGATACTTCTCCAAGGAGGACATACAGAGGGTCCAGAGACATATGAAAAGATGCTCAGTATCGCTAGCCATCAGAGAGATGCCAATTAAAACCACAATGAGATACCACTTCACACTGGTCAGAATGGCCATCATAAAGAAAGCAACAAACAACAAGTGTTGGAGAGGCTGTGGAGAAAAGGGAACCCTAGTGCACTGTTGCTGGGATTGCAGACTGGTACGACCACTGTGGAAAACAATATGGAATTTCCTCAGAAAATTAAAAATGGATCTACCTTTTGACCCAGCAATTCCACTGCTAAGATTATATCCTAAGAACTCTGAAACACCAATCCAAAAGAACCTATGCACCCCAATGTTCATAGCAGCACAATTTACAATAGCCAAGTGTTGGAAGCAACCTAGGTGCCCATCAGTAAATGAATGGATCAAAAAATACTATCGTACACTTACACAATGGAATTCTATGCAGCAGAAAGAAAGAAGGAGCTCCTACCCTTTGTGACAGCATGGATGGAACTGGAGAGCATTATGCTAAGCGAAATAAGCCAGGTGGTAAAAGACAAATACCATATGATCTCCCTTTAATAGGAATCTAAACAACAAAACAAACAAACAAGCAAAATATAACCAAAGACACTGAAATTGAGAACAGGCTGACAGTGACCAGAAGGGGGAAGGGAGGGAATTTCAGGGAAAAGGGGAAGGGTTTACAGGAACAAGTATAAAGGACACATGGACAATAACAAGGCAGGGGGGTGGAGATGGGAGGGAGGTGGGGAGGGCTGTGGGGGTGAGCTGGGATTGGGGGAAAGAGCAGAAAACTGTACTTGAACAACAATTAAATTTTTTTAAAAAAAGGAAAGACAAGGCTTTCCAGACTTCCAGCAAAGGCTTTAGGATAAGGGCCATGTCTATCTTGTTTGCCTACTAGAGCACCTCGTACTTCGTAAAAATCTGATAAAGAGCACATTGCATAAAAATTGTATCCAGCACCCAGCACATGCAGCATTCTAGACCCAAGTCCCTTGGTCTGTTCGCCGCTAAGACCTCACTCCTTAGGTGAGGTAGCACAGGCTCCATAAATGCGTGCACAGGTCTGCACCCCAGCTATGCAACTCTGAGTATGGCATTTAATCTCTCTATGCCTTGGTTTCCTCACCTATAACATTGAATCGTCTACTTCAAGGGCCCTTGTGAGGATGAAATTAGCTAATACATATAAAGTATTTATAGCACAACATGGAATATAGTTGGCATTCAACAAATGCTTGCTCTGTCTTTATTATTCATAAGGCTAATTTAATCACTATACTAATTCTGTGAAGGAGGTATTCTAATACCCAGATTTAGAAGAAATCTAAATTTCTTCTAAAGAAATTTAGCTGAATTTGGCTGAAGAAATTGAGATTCAAAAAGCTTAAATGATTTGGTGACCCCTGCAGAGCTATGATTTAAACCTAGAAGGTCAACACTAAAGTGAACTAATGTTGAAATATGTTGGTTCAGAGAGCAGGCTTTGGCATCAGCAAGCTGAATTTGGATCTTGGCTGTCATTACCAGTTGTGCACCCTTGAGAGGGCTCTTCTGAGCTGTCGGGTACTAGGAATAATAGATCCTATATCACAGGGATGTTGCAAGACTTAAATGAGATAATCTTGTCCTTAGTTAGCTCAGGGATTTGCACTCAGCAGGATCCCCATAAATTTTCTTTCATTTTTGTTACCAGGAGCAATGGCCTTAGTCAACTCCAGTTACTTCCTCCAAAAGCCAAGGCAGGCACCTCAGAGCCATCCTTGAGTCTGCCTCCTGACTTTCCTCAACACACGTGCTCATCCATTCTAAGTCCTGTGTCATTCTTCTTCCTAAGTAGCCCAACCGCTTGAGTCCCTAGACTTCTCTCCCATCCATGGCTATGATCCTAGTTGGGACACTATCTTCTCTTCTCTGGATATTAAAGCAGCCCTCTTGGTTTTCTCCATCCTCCTCCTCATCTTGCCCACCTCCACTCTATTCTTCATACCGAACCTGCAGCAATATCTGTAGTGTGCATGCATGTCACTTGCCTCCCTAAAACCTTCAATGGGCTTCACTGTTCTTAGGATATTCCCAGCCTCACTCACCGTTTGTCTGCACATGTTCTATGCTCCATATTCCTTCCTATGCCACATTCCCTCATCTCCAGCACTACCCATGTGCTGTCTCCTTTCCCAGAAATATGGTTCACCCTCTCCTTCCCTGGCAAATCGCTACTCATCATTCAGATCTGAGCTGTGGTTTCACTTTTCCTAGTAAGGCTTTCCTGAGTCTGAACTCTTAGCATGGTGGCCCTTCTACGAAGTCCTGGGTATTATCCATCATAGCCCTTGCCAAATTCACTATAATATCCTTACTCTTTGTATGTTTCCTCTACTGGAACATAATTTTCATGAAGGTAGGGCCGTATCTAATGTGTCTCCTGCAACTACTTCTCATTATAACTACAAGTTGTATAAGAATCCCTAATGGCCAGCACAATGCCTGCTACATAGTGGTACTTCACAAATATTCCTTGAATATATGCATGAATGAATGAATACCAGCTTTCTGATCAGCAAAGACCAATAAAACAGAAGACTAAGAAATTGTATTATAGTGGCAGAGTGACATTTCTTACTATTTCACTCAACTCCCTGTCAGTAAACTTGGTTGATGGGATTCCTTCAAATCTAAATTATTTATTGCAGAATGAAGCTGTCATTTTTCAATGTGCCAGTGTCACTGATTGCTTAAAGACTGAAGTTAGACTGGATGGCAATAACGTATTTTTAAATTTTCAAAACACTTATACAAATATTATTCCACAGGATTTACACATCAGGTCTGTAGGAGAGTGAGGTGAGGACACTGAGACATGAAGAGTTACAGTTAGAAGTTACTTCTTACTTCTAATCAACGTATTATCTGCTGTCTTATGTGTGCTGAATGATGCCATTACCCTAGTGCTGGTCTCTGAGGCCCACTATAAAGCAGTGGTTTTCCAGGTGTGGGGAGAGTGTGGGGAATTGTGCCCCCAGGGATATTCAGCACCAACGTCTGGAGACATATTGTATTGTCACAATTGGAGTGGGAAGGCTTGTGACTGGCATCTAGTGGGTAGAGGCCAGGGATGCTGCTAAACCTCTTCCAATACACAGGACAGACCCCACCCCAAGCTTCGTGCCCCCCCCAAACACACACCCCAGCCTTATTCCTATCACCAACAAAGAATGGTCCAGTCCCCAATGTCAGTAGTGCTGAGGCTGAGAAACCCTGATGCAAAGCAAAGCTTAGGGACTGAAACGACCAGGAGGCACACAAAGGTGTCAGTCTCTCCAGATGTGGTGACTAGTGAGCATATAGCCTGTTTAAAGGCATGAGCTTGAACTTCAGCAGGAATACTCTGCAGGCTGCGTGTGTGTTGTGGCACTCCCAGGAAACACCTTCACTGAACGAGCGGGCCCTGCTCCAGACCTCAAGGCAACTGGAAAAACATTTTCCCCGCTACTGCCTTATGAGAGATTTACTATGATGGTCTCTCAGAATCCAGGGTAAACTGAGGACAAAAGTGTTTTCCAGAGAAAGCATTTAACCCAATCACTCAGATCTCTTTTCTTATATCTCTCAAGGATGGCTGAAGGGTCGGAAAACTGAGATCTTGACCCCTGGATTCATGGGCCGGGTTGCCTTAAAATCCTCTAATGTTCTCATCTGTCCACAGGGAAAGAGCTGCCAAGTCGGAGGGAATGAGGCCAGAATAGATACCATGGCCGGAGAGGCCCTTAAAAATGTATTGTTATTATCTCAGTATATTGATTCCTTTTTGTATCATTCATGGTGTAATTAAAACCCAGAGATGCTCCGGAGGGAAGGCAATGGGGCCATTCCTTTTGAGGAACTGGAAACACATTGTGGATTTACTTTGAAATGATTCCTTCTTCCAGAGGCCTTGAGGCATTATTCAGCTCAGTTAAGAGAGGCTGAAGCCCACTATTTCCAAGTGAAAGCTAATTAGTGCATAGCCCAAACATACATGCAGAAATCTGCTTTATATAGTTAAATTTGTTTTTTAATTCCCTTGCTTTAGAGTAACAGGGGAAAGGGTGAATTTGGGTTGTGAATAACTATATGGTAAAAATGGAAGGAAAAGTAATACTATTTCCATGTTCATAAAGTAACATTAAGAAACATCTTACAAGGTGTTATATAGACTGACTAATAAATAGAAGTACCCACTATCCCCCCAAATAATTCTTGAAGTTCCCATCTTTAAATTATTGTTCTAATTGTTGCTTCCTACCACAGTGTTCTCCCACTCACATCTCCACATATTCAAATCTTTCCTGTTCTTCCAAACCTATCTCAAATGTCACCTCCAGGAAATATTCTAGGAATCTGTCCCAATATCCCATTTATTTCTTTATTTCTTACCTCCCTGCTCACCTTTGCACTCTGTGCCTTATATACTTCGCCACTCCCACAGTCCTTGGCAGTGAATCTTGGGAATAGTAAACCTTCAATGCATAGTGAGTCTCTAGAGGCATTGACGAGTAGGGGCATGGATTTGGTTAGATTCCTCCCCCTCCATAATTATCTCAGTCATTAGCAAACTCCTTCCAATAGTTCAGAAGTAAGCTGAGCAGCCCTGATCCAATGCCCACAAGTTCCAAATAAGTAGACACAGAAGTGCAGTCTCATTTTAGTTACTCTGCCCTGCACTAGACTACAGGGGGCAGAATGTCAAGTGTCTGTAGCCTGGGAAGCAGCCCAGCATCCAGATACCATGGGGCAGGAGTGAGGTGTCTGTGTGCAAATCCTAGCTCCTCCACTTCCTTGAACTTGACAAGGTAATTAACATCTCTGGGAAAATTTCATCATATATAAACAGATAAAATAATATTTACCTAATTACAAGTTTTACAAAAGGATTAAATGAGATCTTCTGGGTATAGGGTTTAGCAGAGTGACTAGACCTAGTAAGAACTCAGATTTGGGAGTTACTGTTACTACTATTGTTATCATCATCTATTAAAATCAAGTCATATTTCTATGGCTTAAAACCTTAAAAAACATATTGTCTATTTGCTCTCGCATCTCTTTGTAGAAGAAGTGATTTGTCTGCCTTTTGGAGGTACTATGAAAGTTAGTGTATGAAATTTGGTAGAAAATGTGCTTGGCTTTAGGATGGTTTTCATAGGACAGTCTTTTCAGTGAGAGCCAGAATCTGTTGTAACCTACAGGATTTTGTTTCTTCCTTTGCTGCATGGTAGCATATGCCCTATGTTGAGTCTGTTCTTCATCTACAAAGTCTCTTTAGTCTTCTGTATAGCTGCCCACCATTAACTTGCTTGCATCACGGGCCAGGAGAGCTGGCCGAGCCATGGGTGCAGTCTGCCAATCAGAGATGGGAATCAAGTCCCCACTGATCTCTCAGGTCCAGGGGATACAGCAGTGAGCAGGTCAACACAATCTGTGCCCCCACCGAACTTAGAACAAATACTGAGGAAATAATACTTACCACAAGATAATTCAATCGTTAGTTAAATTATAAGAGGGAATTGCTCTGAAGGTCAATTGCAGGCTGCAGTGGGGTGGAGGAGAGGACCAAAACCATTTCTTGGCCAGCAACTTACCTTTCAGGCTGAAATGTCACCTCCTCAGATAAGCCTTTCCTGACCATCCAAGCAAAACAGTCACTCTCTGTCACACCCCTCACTTTATTTTTTTTTATCTTACTGGTTTTTTTAATTGAGATATACTTGACATATGACCTGATTAGTTTCAGGTGTGCAATGTAATGAACTGATGTTTGCATGTATTGTGAAATGGTCATCACAATAAGGCAAGTTAACATCCATCACCACTTATAGTGTTTTTTTCCTTGTGATGAGAACTTTTAAAATCTATTCTTTTACCAAGTTTTAAATACAGGATCCAGTGCAAATAATGGTCCCTTTTTATTACAAAATCATAAACATGTAATTCTGTAACATAACAAGATCACACTCAAGCATACCATATAACATTTTAGGTGAAATGTTCAAATTAAAACTATAAATTATTACACCCATGTAATTACCCCACCAACCACACTCAAGTAGGCCTTACTTTTGCCAGACCCTGTATACAATACAGTTTTACTAACTATACTCACCATTCTGTATATTACATGGCTTATTTACTTTATAACTGAATATCGGTACCTCATGACCTCCTTCACCCATTTTACACACCTCTAACCCCTGCCTCTGGCATCTACCAATCTTTCTTCTGTGTCCACTATTCTACATAAAAGTAAGATTTTATGGTATTTGTCTTTCTCTATCTCATTTCACTTAGCATAATGCCTTCCAGTTCGATCCATGCAGTTGCAAATGGTACAGTTTTATTCTTTTCATGGCTAAATAATATTCCATTATATATACATATTGCATATTCTTTATCCATTCATCCATGAATGGACACTTTGATTTTTTCCATATCTTGGCTCTTGTGAATAATGCTGCAATGGACATGAGGGTGCATATATCTTTTCAAGTTAGTGTTTTTGTTACTTTTCAATAAATACCCAGAACTTGAATTGCTGGATCACCTCCTTGATGTATATTTACTTGTTGATTATCTATCTCCTTGTAGAATATAAATTCAATAAGCTAAACCTCAATCTATTACTTCCTGCTATATCTCCAATGTCAAGAAGCATGTTCAGTGTTTAAATGTCTGCTAAAAACATTATATTGTATGAATTAATGGATGAACTTATCAAAAATAGGTTCCTCTTTCTCCAGATCAGAATGGACCAAGTTGTGAACTTCATACATTGGCTAAAGAGTATGGGGAGCATGATGCCAATAATATCACAATTCTTGTTCAGTTCAACTCAATTCAATCCAGCACATACTTATTATCAAATTCCTGTTATGCACCAGGCAGTGGAATCGGCAGAGAAAAATCAAAGCTCTACCCTCCTGCCAATTAGAGTCCGGCATGGGAATTATACTCTTATCAGCAATTAACAAAGTAATTGAATAGCACTTTATGTCACACAGAATTCTAAACATTTTAATGAATTACTTTATTTATTCCTCACCACTGCCCTATATGTTAGGAATGATCATCATACCCACAGAAGAGGGCAGGTATTTTATCTAACCAATTTTTGGATTTTTATTTATTTATATATTAGAGAGAGGGGAAGGGGCAGAGAAAGAAAGGGAGAGAAACATCGATGTGTGAGAACACCGACTGGGTGCCTCTCATACATGCCCCAACCTGGAACCTGGCCTGCAACCAAGGCATGTGTCCTGACCGGGAATCAAACCAGTGACCTTTCACTCTGTAGGACGACACCCAAGCAACTGAGCCACACAGGTCAGGGCTCATCAACCTTTTTCACTATGGATTGCTTAGCACCGTGTATTTTTTTATATTTTTATATAAGGGTTGCTTAGCACCTGGCCTGAGTAGGTATTCAATAAATAGGTTCAATAACAAGTAAGTGTTTTGAAAGAGGAGGATAGTATCAGAGTCTGTAGCAGGAGGATTTGACCCAGTCCTGAGGCATTAAAAGATTAAGAAGGATGAATTACAGAGTAGTCATGGGGATGTAAAGTAGAACATAGGGAATATAGCCAATAATATTCAATAACTATACGTGGTGTCAGATGGATACAAGATTTATCGGGATGAGCACTTAGTAAGTTATATGATGTCTAATCACTGGGGTGTACACCTAACACTAATATAATAATATATGCCAACTGTAATTGAAAAATAAAAATAATTTAAAATTTTGAAAAAAAGGAAAGCTCTCCCTGAAAATGTGAGATTTTATTTAAGACTTGAAGCATGTGTAGAAATGTACCTTGCTTTGATGAGAGTGAAGACCTGGACAGGCTTATCCTGATTGATCTTATAACTTGTTTCTGCCCCCTGGGATTTAGTCTCCTTCTTAGCAAAATAAAAACCTGTCATGATGAGACTTCCCCAAAGGATGTAGAACTGTCAGAGTGACTCCCCAAACAGTCAGACTTCACTGAGAACAGGTGACAGGGATGGCACTGGTGGGGACAGGCTGTTAGAAGACCCCAAGGCTATTGGCCCCCAGGCCTGCGCTGCAGCTGGACAAAAGAGATTGCTTCTTCTGATGGACAGAAGAGATTGCTTCTGATCTCCCAGTAGGTCAGCCTGAAGAAAAGATGGTCCATAGTGCTGCACTGAAGAATCTCCCAAATCTGCCGATTTATTGCTTATTTTTGCCATTTGATGTTAAAATCCGGCATGTGGAAGTCACCTCGGGAATTTCTTGTCTCTGGGCTCCGCCCACCAGACTCCTGGGCCCGTCTCACATTGCACCTAAATTGAGTCACCTTTATCCTTCCCTCCTCCTAGGCTTCTGGTTTCCCTTTCAGAGAGCTCTTTCAGCTCTTGGGCCTCCCTCCAGGCACTTCTGCCATTGCTGAGAGCCTCCCCTCTCCTTCTGAACACTCCTTCCTCTCCTGGTGGTCGTGCTCTTATCTGTGATGACATTAGGTATATCAGAGTCTAATTCCACTGATGGAGTTAATGACTACTAACTGTTCATTTGTTATACCTCCCAGAAAGGTAACTGCTTTTTTAACACGAGCTTTTTGTAAGCAATGCCCAATGCAAACACAGGGCTCTCCAACACGGACCCTTTGGGGCTCCATAACCCTAAAGAATCTTTTCAGAAGCTCTTCCTGCTCTCATAGCTCTGCCATTGCTGTATCATAATAGTTTATTAGTACTCCTTTTTCCTGCAGTACGTACTCCTTGGAGCAGGGGCGGGATATTATATTCTATATTCCTGTCACTCAGCCTAATGCCTAATAAAACATCAGGCTGGCAACAAATGGTTGGCCCCAGTGATGAGACACAAGTGAGTTAGGACAAGGTATTTGGACAACTGTGTTACTCTGACCCTTCAAGCCAAAGCGTGAAATTAAATACTCCTGAGGTTCTTCAACTTTAAAGTACAAATCACTTGAATTGTTAAATCTGCAGATTCCTTGTCTATTCCCAGAGAGGCAGTGAAATCTGTGTTTTTTACAAGCTCACCAGGTGAATTTGGTACAAAAACACTGGATCTCCTCTGTGGGCTGTTTGTCTTTGGATAAATGATCCTCTTTGCCTGTTCTCTCTTCTGTAAAACAGGGTTGTTCAGAGAATCAAAGAGAAAAAGGTGCAAAAGCACACCCAAACAGTAAAAATGGTGCGGGGCAAACCACTTGCATCAGAATCACCTCTCTGAGGAAATTTCACATTCCTTTTTTTAATCCTCAAGCTAGAATATGGTTTTGTTGCTTTTAGTGAGAGAGGAAGAGAGGGAGGGATGGAGGGAAGGAAAAAAGGGAGAGGGAAAGAGAGAGAAACATTGATGTGAGAAAGAGAGAGAAAAAGAGAGACAGAAGGGAGAGGGAGAGAGAGAGAGAAAAATCAGTGTGAGAAACATTGATCTGTTTTCTCCTGTACTCACCCCATCAGGGGATCAAACTTGCAACCTAGGTACGTAGGTATGTGCCCTGACCAGGGATCAAACCCACAACCTTTCGGTGTACAGGATGATGCTGCAATCAGTCAAGCCACCCGACCAGGGCAGGAAATTTCATATTTGTTCTTTCAGCCCTTCCCTATTCTGCATCCAGGTAGGCAGGGTACTTAGGCCTGGCACTCACTCTGTCATTTGAAATTGAGATTGGAGAGGTCATCGAGGTCAAGAAGTGCTGGCTGCTTTGGAGTGGCCCTTTGGAAGCTGGGTACTAGCCTCATTGCTCTTTTCTCTCTAGGGAGGAGGCAGGGTTTTTGTTTTGTTTTATTTTTAGGATTTGGGGATTTTATTCTCCCTGAGTTCTTTGAGGATAATTGCAGGCAGCATCCTCAGTGATTTTTTTTCCCCTCAAAAAGTATTTTCGCCCTCAGGAAGTATTTACTAAGTGTCTACCACTGACTCAGAAGGCATTTACTAAATGCTTACTTTTTATCTAAGACTGAAATATGAAAAGTTGAGGCAGGCCTATTCATGAATTCCATAATATCTTTGCTTGAATGATATATTATTTTTGCTAAATCAAATCACCACAAAAAATATAAAACTTCTTTCAGAAGTTGCCTCCTGTATATTATATTCATCCATTCACTCAATCACAAATGCTAGTTGAGTATCTAATTTGTTCCAGGCACTGGAGGAGGCACTTGGGGTACAAAGATGAATTAGGCATTGATATTGCCCTCAACCAGTTTACAATTTAATTATTTGGACAAGATAGGTAAGTAAATGCAATAAGATACTGTGATTAAGGGCTGATATTGGTGCTGTAGACAACAGGAAACATTTGAAGCACTTACATTATTTTAGGTACTATGCCAAACTCTTTTTATGAACCATCATATTTTGCCCTTAAAATATCATGTAAGATTCTATTATTGTCTTTATTAGATATGTAATGAGGCTCAGAGATGTTAAGTGAGTTGCCCAAGGTCACACAGCAAGTCAATATCAAAGGCCGGCTTAACCCCAGGCTGGCTAATGGTAGCACCGCCCTCTTAACCACACCTTCTCTTTCCTGCTCTGAGGTTGGTATTGACCATAGATCCGAGAAGCCAACAACAGTAAGAACAACATTGATAGTGACAGTTTATCAAGTGTGTACAACATGCCAGGTGCTTCATGTGCTTATTGTCTTATTTCATCCAAGAATACAGGAGGAAACCCTTGTTGTTCCCATTTTATAGATGCAGAAACAGAGACTCACGGGTATTCAAGTTCTGTTCACATCTCCCCAACTGGTAACCGAAGGCACTGAGATTCAAACTTGGGTCAGGTTGACCCCGAAGCTCACAGTCCTTCCCCTTTGACTGCTGATCAGGGGTCGAACAATCAGCATCTCTCAGAAAAACATCTCTGGATATGCTCTTCCATTGTGAGTTTGGGATTACACAACAAGGCCAACCACTTAGGAGTTGTTTAGATGGGCACCTTACTTGGGATGGCCCACTTGGGCTAGGTCTCTGGGACTAAGGAAGTGATGGATTATATGATTATTGGTGGGCTAAATGTCCTCTCCTTGCTGGTAGTTGTCATCATGTCAGAAGGATCCAAAAGTCAAAGAGAGAGTACTGTATATTGGTGGGAAAATCAATTTACCTCAAAACAGCCCGGACTGTTGTCACCATAATTATTTTATGGTTCTAAGCTTTGCTCTCTTGGGCAGACAAACACATGTCTGCCATGTTGTCAGGTATTTTTTGTAGAGAACAGAGCCTATAAAGGCTAAAAAATTATTCTACTGGCTTTTAAGATACAGTTTTATATTAAATCTTATTTTTTAAAAACCCACTCTAGGAAATATTGGTTTTCTTTTACAGACCATTTAAATCATTTCCTTGTGGCCCTGAATGAGGCACAAAATACATTTGCCTCTTTCTCTTCATTATATACAATAGTGTCTTTGAAAAGACTTATAAATCCCAAACCAATGCCTTGTGCTTTGTCTTCTAGTGGTAAGGCTTCCAAAGTCATTACTATTTCATGGGTCAAAACCAAACCAATTCCTCAATCCAAATTACCTTCATTTGGTGGTGGATCCTGTGTTTTAATATTCATTCTCTCTCTCTCTCTCTCTCTCTCTCTCTCTCTCTCTCTCTCTCTCTCTCTCTCTCTGCCCCCCCACCCCCCGTCACTTGAATGTCAGTGAGACTTTGGGTAAAGTTGTGTAATCCTTGATCAACTTACTTTTTCCATGTTTTCATATGCCATCAAGGTGCACAGGTTGTGTGAAGGGTCGGCTTTCTTGGGCTCAGTCTCTATTGTTGTCCTGTGGCTTTAAACTTGGACAGCAAATAACTCAGAACCAAGTTGTTGCCGTGGCGTGAGGGCCAGCAGGAAGGAAAAAACAGCCGTCGTGGAACACAGAATCTGTCTGTGTTAGCCCTCTGTCACCGACTGCTCAACCCAGCTTTAGGCTTCACCTAAAATGATAAATGGTCCTATTGTCTGGGTTTCGTATTAAAAAAATAGAACCAAATCTAGATTAAGCAAGGACAGAGACCCACTTCATTGCACTGTACTTTAATATTCCTGAGACCCATGGCATTACGGGTGGCTCCTTTCAACAGCCGTCGTTCTCCAGGGCAGAACACTGTGCTGCCTTTGTTTCATCTGATCTTTCCGCTAAATAAGAGATGGTCACTTATCCTCACGACTCCCATATCCTGCTGGATTTCTGTTGCTAAAAGAGAAACTGACCACACGGGAAAAGGTAGAGGTTTCAGGCAGGGCAGTTCTGCGTGTTTACAGGCAGGACTGACTTACTCAGCAAATCCTGCTCGGAGGAGCTGCAGCCAATGAAGAGCCTATATCCCGGCTTGCTTGGGGGCTTCTGAGTTTGAGCTGCATGCAGAAATGTAAGGCAGTGCTTCCTGGTGCTGATGGCAAAATGGGACCCAGCTCCAGTTATTCCTCAGGCTCCCCAGCTTTGCAGACCTGGGAGGGAGCCGACACAACACACACATCGGTGATGTAGCCAGCTTTAAAGGCCGAGAGAATCCTTATGGATTCAGGAGACTGGTTTGTTATTTAGATTTTTATTTTATTTTTTTTCTGTTTTGGAAGATGAAATGCTTCTCTCGCTACCTGCCTTACATCTTCAGACCTCCGAATACCATCCTCTCTTCCAGCTGCCACACGGAAGGTACAGACCAGAGAGGGAGAGTGTCTGGGTGGGTGGGGAAAAGTGGGCTGGTGTATGACTTTCCACAGGCTCTGCTGATACTGTTTTCTGTAGCTACTGGATGCTGTCGTTCCTGGCAAAAGCTGGGATCTGACAGCTTAGATCTGCTTCTAGAATTGCTCTGTCTTCTTACAAGGAAAGGGAAGTATTTTCTGAAAAGCAGGATAATGTTGCAAAGATGATCTCAAAGCTGATAGAGCCGATGAGAAAAAATTCACAAATATTTTGCCAATTTCCCTTGTTCTACTTAACATGCAAACAAGTAATTGGAACTAATGTTAAGGGAAAAAAATTGCTGTACTTGCTGCCACATACATTTATCCAAGCTCTCTGTTTTTGTCACTGTCTATTTAATAACTTGGTGCCTGCCCAAGAAAGCAATTAGCAAAATAGAATTAGCTCACTCCACGACGGTGGAGTGCCGATCATTGGATTGGTTTGCTCCGAGGCTGTACTTGGGTTGCAGAGCAGGAAGAGCAGAGCTGACTCTCAGCACTTACTGGCAATGTGGTCCGTGGGGGTCCGGAGTCAGGGTCTTACCACGGGGGTGAGCTGAGCCTGGTGCCAACGCTCCCCAGTACCTGGTCCTGCTGCCTTCTAACCTAGCATGATACGCATACATGCGTATGTGCACTTACGTGTGAGCGTGTGTGCCTTGTAAACATTCCGGCCACTGCAGCTTTCAACATTTCTAGAGTCATTAGCTGCTCCTGCATCTTCTGGATGTGATTTCCCTGTTTCTTCTGATCTGACACATCCTTGGGAAAAGGGCTGTTACAGGACAAACAACTGGTGGGCCATTTTTCAGCCTTAGGGGTTGTCCTACAAGAAGTATCGAATTAAAGAGGACTGAGGATGGTGAGGGGCTGCCATAGCATCCCAGGTCAAACCACGCTCCCTTGGAACTGAACTTGTGTTTCTCTTCCACAGAGTGGGAGCCTGAGCATGGGGGCTGTGTATATAAAATGAAAGGAACATTTGTCATGCTATAAGGTGATTTTTTATCAGTACCCCCAGGAAAAGGGAGTAGACATTTGGGATCAACCTTGAATTGAGACCGAGGATGGTACTTTTCATAGACATTGATATTTCATAGGGTATTTTTTTCAATTGGATATTTCCCTTAAAAATTTTATCAGTGGCTAAGGGATGACCCACTGAGAGATCTTTTTCCCTCATAGAGAGGAACTTAGTGAGTCTCTATACATTTTGGGGAGGGGTGGAGGGGTAGAAATCTCCAGGGGAACTTTCCAAATATGAAAGATCTAAACTCATATAGGAAGCTGCCTAGATAAGTATTCTATTTCTGATCATTCCTCTGTCCTCTCTTCCCAGTTTAGACTTTGAGAACCCAAACATTTGGTCTATTCAATTGCTATTTTATATATTAATCAAGCTAAAGATTGTCCCTCATAGAGACAAAAACAGCACAACAATAACTTTCTTGAACTGTTTTTCAATCAAATTTAGCTGACTTATTCCATCAAAATGAAAATTCCATTTTATCCATGCCAAAACAAACAACCTCTGATTCATCAACCATCACCAGCTTTAGGAGTGGAAGTGAAGAGACAGAGACGTGTCTTTAAGTTTATTGTAAACCTAGTGAAGGCTGTGGGCAAGGATAGCAGCACCTGTCAATCACTGACCTCATCGGGGAGGTACCAGGGAGTAGTGGGAAGGCATGAGTTAAATACCAAGAAATCAGGGCCAAGTAACTTAATGGCTTTATGTCCAATTCCGATTTTATCTATAAAATGAAAATAAAAACTACTCTCAGGATGTTGAGAATTATATGTGATAATTAAATCCCTCCAAAAAGCTTGGTATATGATAGAGGCTATTTATTTTTGAGACCCATGTCCCATACACTTTCTTAGATATTCGTTTTCTTTGCTTATTACACTATCTTTAGCAATGAGTCATTCTCTCAAACACATCACACTGTCACTAGAAATTAGCTACACTTATTTAGAGTTTGAGGAGGAAAATATGTCAGAATGAATTCAAGTTTGCATTTTTCTTTTTATGTTATTAGCATCATGTCACTCTGTAGTCTATGTTGGAAAAGTTATGGCTGGGAACTTCATATTTTATTTAATTGAAAAAGTGGAGAATGGATAATTTGTGTATATCCCTGAGAAAATCAAATAAGTACAAATGACGCAAACAATCCCCTTAAAAGTAATTATAGAACAACTCTAAGAGCTTCAACTGATTCCTGGGCTTTTCAGGGAGTGAAACCATCCTACTTAAAAGACTCGGGTTGCCCTCTCAGCTTTGTCTTAACATTACTTTTTTCCCCCAATACCAGATGATCCCAGGCTTTGAATTCTAGCTGTTCCACCTGACAACTGGGTGACGTTTGGTAGTTATTTAACCTCCCTGTGCCTCAGTTTCCTCATGTGTGAAACATGGGCACTGATACTCGATTGGGTAGTTGCAGAGGAATACACTCAGAATGCCATCCATAGGGTGATGGTGGGGATGATGATGATAATAATAATAATCAGCCCCCACTTGTATTGCACTTACTATGTCTAAGACATTACTAAGCATATTATATACAGTGACACATCTGTACATAGGGTAAATCAACAATATGGACTCTGCAAATATTAGTTCTTTTTCTCAGCCTTCAAGCCTGTTTCTTCATCCATTAGAGAGAAACTTGGGTTCTCCATGTTGTAGTCAAATAATTTTTTGAAATACGATCATGTTACCACACCCCCCCCAAACACAAACACACTTACCCTTAAAACCTCTCAATGTCTCCCCATCACCTACAAGCCCTATGTATTGTGACCCCTGCCTGATCTCAGACACACTCCATCTCGCCTGGTCTCTAGCCACATAAGCTGTCATTGGTTCCTCGGTATTTTCCCTCCAACCACAGTGTTTGGAGACAGTTCTGTCTTCCCTCGCCCTATTTTTTGTTCACTGTAGCCCTCAACCCTCAGCTCAAGCTGAGGAGCCGTCCCATTGCTCTACGTCAGAGGACCCAGTATAGTTTGTGGGTGGTGAAAAGACTGATGTAACTGTTAACATTCGTCTCCCCTAGACTGAAAGCTTCGTGGGATCAGGTGCCACGTGTAATTTTGCTCTCTTGTATCCCCAGTGCTAGAACAATACCAAGTACTGAATAAGCACAACACACCAGGCTGTTATACAGATACATTTTAAAAACACCTGTGGAAAGCATTCTGCAAAGCATAACTCCTACATGAGTGCAAGTTGTTTTCACAATCGCCAGTTGGGAGCTTTCTGTGGCCATACTCAAGGGGACTGGTTTTATTTCCACACTCAATTTTAACTTGCAATAAGAAGATAGAAACAGAAAAAAAAAGGACAAGTAAATCATGTGGATACACAAACAGGGCTTTGAGAAGACAGGTGGCCCCTCTTCCCTTCTCAGTAGGCCTCATTAAAGGAGCACAGAGCTCCTTCCCTGTGGTAGGGAAGGATTCAACCAGCAAAATGATTTCAGGATTCGAGGAACAGAATCCCAATACAGCCACAAAGGACCCCTTCCAGCCAGGACAGAGGAGATGGGGTGACCCTCAGGAAGATGGGAGCCAGGGAGGTAGGAGGAGCCTTGCCCGATATTGTGCAGTGGACCTCATTTGGCCCCTGACACGAGAAACTATCTAACAAATGCACGGAGGCACTTCCTTTTCCTAAAAGGACAAGGGTGCTGTGCTTTGCCACGTGCCATTTCCTCTCTCTGAGCTGTCTTTGTCGTGTGTCCACACTGCCAATCCCTCTGCAACCTTTAAAACTCAGCTCAAGTCAAGCCTTTCTAGGAAGCCTTCCACAGCAGCTCCAAAGATGGAGTTGCTGTGATGAGTCACAGGAGCCCCGATCACAGTGGGAAGAAGAAATGTGGGGGGAAGCAGAGAGGCAGCACCAGGCCTGTGGATCGCTGGCCATGTGCTGAGGGCCATGCCTGTGTGATCTCATTTGCTCCTCACACTATCGGTTGTACCAAATGCTACCGTCTCCACCATACAGGTGAGGAAGCTGACACACACCTGATTGCCAGAGCCACAGTGAGTAAAATGGCAGAGCTGAGACTCAAGTCCAAACTATCTGAATCAAAAATCAGTGCTCTTAACCTTTGCTTTGAATGTTTATTTCTGACTCTCAGTGTGAGAACAGCCTCCATATTATAGTGAAACAGTCTGTTAACACATCTGTCTCCTGGTGGCCGGGAGCCGCTCGGGCACAAGGATTCTGCCCACTTGGTTTTCAGTCTCTGCATCCTGCTTAGCACAGAGCTATACTCTGAGTAGATGCTCAAGAAATTCTTCTTCAATGAAGGATAGGATGAGACAGTCAATACACAAATTCTTCTCTATCACTCATGCTCCTTTGGGAGGAGGAAAGTTCTGGAGACAGAATATTTTTCAGTGACACCCAAAAGCAGGCTTGGTGGAAGTCTACAAGCACACACACACACACAGAGGAAAAAATATACACTTTTCTACCTCAAATGCCATAAATAATAATAACTAAAACATACAATGCTTCTCTTTGCTAGGCACAATTGCACTATGTGTAAATGGATGTGTGTACAGTGTCTGTGTTCCTCACAATAATCCTGTAAGGTCAGTACTGTTATTACCTTCATTTTATCTATGAGGAAACCAAGACAGAGAAGTTAGGTGACTTGTCCAAGGCCACACTGCTGTTAAGTGCAAGGGTTAAAGTTAGAACCCACGCATTCTGATTTGGAGGTGGAGGCCGAGAAAGGATTCATGGCTATTTTTGTACCTTTGTATGTACTTATGGAATTCTTATTTTTCACATCTTTGGAACTGTCAGCCCCTTCCCCATATTTAGAACCAATCCACTCTTTAGACCCACACCAAATGCACTTTCACCCACAGCTTTCCCTGATGACTCCTTTTCTCGTCATCACAAATACACACCAATGTTTAATGTCTCTCCTAAATGCATGCTATGACTGGCTGTAATGAGGAAACAATATTATACCACTATAAGGGGTTGTTGTAAGGATTAAGATTAAAATCTCACTTTGTTTGACACTGCTTACATTTACATTTTTTTACATTTTCTTTACATTTTTATGTACAACAGATGAATTGTCTCTGCTTTCATTGAGGCCAGCCCCCACTTGTGAGCTGGACCTCATATCTGACCCTACTCAAGCCCCTCCCTCCGCATTTGTCCCCTCTCTCTGTTGTCACCAAGTCTTTCCTCTCGACAGGATCATGTTTGCAGTCCCCAAGCCAGCTGTGAGTCATTTCACTTTAAAAACTCATCTTATGCTCCCATGTCCCTCTCCAGCTGCTGCCATTGGTACAGACAATCACTGCTTCGTTCTTGAGTTTCTTGTCTTGGTCTGAAGGCCCACCTTTTTTCTGTTTTTTTCTCCCTCACTGGCTGGTCCTTCTCAGACTTTCCTGCTGGTTCCTCATCGTCTTCCTGAACTGTAAATATTGTAGGCCAGGGCTCAGTCCTCTCACTAATCTGTGCTTGCTCCTAGGTGATCTCAGCCAGTGCCACGGTTGTAAGTGTCATTTATTCCATTTATATCTCACCCCAAATGCAGACTGTGCATCCAGCTGCCTACCGGCATTCCCACTGGAATGCATAGTAGAGATCTCAAAACAGAACTGGTTTCCTCTCAAGAAAAACCCTGTTTGTCCAGCATGCGTCTGTCTCCAACTCTGTTAAGTGAGAACTACATTCTCCTGGTTACTCAAGCCAAAGACCTCAGAGTCATCCTTTATTTCCTGCTTTTTTTCATATCCTTCTTCCAATTCTACAGCTAATCCTCTGGGCCCGACCTCCTAAAAACATCCAGAATCCAATCATGTCTTATCACAGCCACCACTCAAATATTTCTTTATCAGAGAGGCCCTTCCTGGCCTTCCTATCTAAAATCAATCTCTCTCCCTCTTTCCCTCTTCCCATCTCTCTCCCTCTCCTTCCTCGGTTACTTTTATCTTGCTTTTTTTATCCCATAGCATTTATCTTTACCCGACGTGTTGTATACCCATTTACTTATTTGTTCCTGCCTTTTCACACCATAGAATAATAGAATGGAAGCTACAAGAAACAAGGACGTTCTCTGTTTTGTTCATTTCTGTATCTCCAGTACTCAGCTTGTAGCACACAGGAAGCATGTAATGCATACTTGTTGATTGAAAGAATGGATATATGTATGAATGAACATTTATGTTGTTAGTAATAAAGTGAAAAATGGGCTCTGGAACCAGATGAACCTAAGTTCCAATCTAAGCACTGATAATTAATTGCTCAGTGACCTTCAATTACTTCATTGGTGTATTTCCTTCTTTAATAATAACATATCGAAGTATTATTGTAAAGGTGAAAAATGGTATTTGTAAGCCCCCTAGTATAGTGCCTATGAATATTCAGTGAATGGGACTTAATATTTCTTCTGTGTTCCCCACTGCACTTACCACGGCCACAGTCACCAGGAGGCATTAATAGTTCCAGATTGATTGAATTTTTGCCTACTTACATAGCTAGTACTGGCTGTAGGCTCATTATATGCAAACCCTTTGCTAAATGTTTTATAGTTACTACTTCACATAAATCTCACAAAACATCATGATACAAATATTGTTATTGGTCCCCATTTTACAGGTGAGACAGCAAGGCACAGAGCAGTACAGTAACTTACCCCCAACCACACAGCTAATATGTAGCTCAAGGTCTGCACCCAGACTGCTTGATTTTAGTGCAGGTTCTTATCTGCGTGCAACATTTTAGGTATTGCTCTCAGCCTGTGGAAACTTAAAAGATGAAGAAGACTCATTCCTATTTTAAGAACCTACAGTCTGGCAAGGAGAGAAAGGCGTGCACACACAGCCCTACAAGTGGGTTTTAACCCTGGCTGTGCATGGGGTTAAATGCCACGTGTGGCAGCTGCCACGGGCGATCTCCAGCACAGCCCTAGGGCATTAGGCTCCATGGAAGTGGGCCCCAGGAGTCCCAGTTTTTAAGGTTCCCCAGGTGAATCTTATGAGCTGCCAGAGGCAGGAACCTGAGGCTGTGATAAACAATAGTCAGGGCTGAGGATATATTCAAAGCTCAGAAGGGCTCTGGGAGAAAGAGATTGATCAACTGTGGGTCCCTTTGGAATGGCAGAGTAGAGTCCTGCCACTGAGAAGAGGTTGCTTTTTGTCAAGATCATCGATGTCTGGCAGCTAAGTGGCTGTCCTGGAAAGATTCAAGGTCAGTGTCATCCACTTACACATTTACGGGAACTCTACTGAGCATTTGTCTGCTTTATGGTAGCTGTGAGTTGGCCTCAAGATTTTATATTCAGTTACTGGCTGAAATATCTGCCTGCTATAGGAAAAGTCATTCAATTTGTTGGGTTTTAGCTTTGTCCTCTAGAAAAAGGGGGATAAAAACTATGCACATGTCAAAGAGTTTCTTTGGTAAGTAAATGTGATAATTCATACAAGGTATACAGTGTGGTGCCCAGACTTAGCTGCAGTTATTAGTAAAGTGATTCATGTGAGTGGAAGCCCCAGAAGTCAACTCTTGCCTTATTTGCCTTGAACAATGTGGTGATGGAAAGCATCCTGGGCCAGGGGAGAGATACCTAGATTCTTGTTCTACTCTGACATTTTTGTCCCTTGGGAAATTGGCTAGTCCTGCTGTGCCTTGGAGTTCAAAGGGACTATCAGAAAACCTGGTGCTGCTGGTGTGAGTTAAGTGATAGTGCCTTCTGAAGTATGTCCCCCTCTTTAGTGTCCCATACTAAATCAGAAGCTGGGAGTGATAACCCATTTTTTAAAGGTCCTAGTAAATATCTGTAATATCTGTAAGGAACTTAGCAGATCATAATAAATGAGGAGGCCAGCTCTGGTCTGGTGGCTCAGTTGGTTGGAGCATTGCCCCATACACCCCTCCCCAAAAACGTTGTGGGTCCCTGGTCAGGGCACACACCTACATTGCAGGTTCCAGCCCCTGTTGGGGTGTGTACAACCCCCAGTCTGGCACTGATGATCCCAGTCCAGGTGTGGTAGTGGTGTACAGTTCAGGCATGTACAGGAGGCAGCCAATCAGTGCTTCTCTCTCCCACCGATATTTCTTTTTTTCCCTTCTTTTGTTGTCTCTAAAAGCAATGAAAAATATATCCTCAGGTGAGGATAAAAAATGTTTTTAAATAAGGAGGACTGAAAATAATGTTCAAAAAAGTCAACTAAGAGCCCTGTACTCTGCATGCATTATTATCACCTGCAGATAATCATGGAAACAGTTCCGCATGGGAGCGGCCAGTCTGCAGGTGGAGGTACTGAGAGAGGGCTGGCGAGACGAGACATCTAGCTGGGAAAGACTTTGGCTTTGGAATCCGATAAATCTGTGTTCTAAATAGGACTTAAAGTGATTCATCTCCCGTGTCCGTTTTCTCACCTATAAAATGGGAGTAACACTGCTTTGTTTTTATTTTATCGTGTGGATTAAAGGCATTCATTAAGTGAAATGTGCCCGGTAGTCACTTACTAGGTGATATCTGTATGTACTACAATAGTTATCTTTGTCCGGGTTATACAGTGGTAACACCAGGCTGGTCTGGTTGTAATTCCTGGTTTCCTCCCATTCCACTGCATTCCCATAAAAAAAAATTGTGGATTTTTTTTCATTCTTTAATTCTTTCAACCCCTATCACCTTCACTGGTGCTTGCTTATAATGTACACTGGTCAGGGCTCTTCTGATTTGTGTTTCTGAATTCATTGTTTGTCTTCGGTACTTGTGCCCCAAGGCAATTCCTTCATTTTGACTCAATTTTATAACCCTAATAGAAAAATCACCGGCAGTGAAATCATCAGCATCCTTAGAGACTGGCCCATTAGTTTTCTGAGTCATTGTTTCTCTACGGGCAGACTAAGCTGGAGAAAAAATGGGCTGAAATGGTCAAGGCCTTCATCTTCCCAGGTGTCTGCAAAAGCAGTTAGTGGGAAGAGCAAACAGGATGCAAATCAGCATATGGTTTCAAAGATGTGCATGAACCCCTTCTCTGAAGCCTATTGCTGATGCATGGGAATGTCCCCTTTCTAGAAGTTTTAGGAGCAAATTGAGTAGTCAGTGAACCTCCTTGCAAGAGACATTATTAATTTATTCAAAAACACACCTACTGAATGTTGCTGGGATGTATCATATATGGACTAGGCAATGGGTTCACAGGTGATCCAAATAGATGTGGTCCCTGCCCTGATGGAGGACAAATAAATTAATGTAAATGGTGGCAGGTGCTGCAATGGAGAGGCCATGACATATGTTAGAACAAGGCCTGGTAGGATTGTGTAATGAATATGAAGATCAGAACATCTTCTCTGAAGTGTCATTTGACCTGAGAGCTGAAGGATAAGTAGAATTTAACTGGGCGGAATGAGAGAGAGAGAATGTTCCAGGCAAAGGAGAGCCTGTTTGCGAGGTCGTGTCTTCAGAGGGTGATGGTGAATGGCAGGTCCTGAAGGAAGGCCAGTGTGGTTGGAGCATAAGACCAGAGAACGCAGTGAAGAAGGAGGCTGTGGAGTGGTGTGAGCCTGCGTGTCTCTGTGACATGATGTATGGAGTTTGGTCTTAATCCAAAGAGCAACTGGAAATTTTCGAAGAGTATAAATTCAGTGTGTGGCGGGGCGGGGGGCAGGGAACTGACCCCATTTGCCACATGAAAACATTCTTTTGACTACTGTAAGAATAAATTAGAAGAGCCAAAAGGTGGATGGACATATTTCAAGGAGCTGGCCACTGCAAACAGAGGTAGGTTGTTGCTAAAAGCAATCCTTATCATTAAAGCACAGCAGACTTGTAGGTGGCTCTAGGTGTGCCCCCAACTCCTCTAGGTGTATTTGTGTCTGAATGGAACAGTCTTATAAACACAGAAACCTGTCCATTGTTTTGACATCCAGACAAAGGAGTTTTTCTTCTTAATGAGCAATGGCAGGAACACTGGATGCTCTCTTTTGAAGAGGCAGTAAACACTCCAGGCATTGAAAAATAGAGTGAGTTTGCTCTTTCAGAAACAGAACTTGCAAAGCATGATATTTAGAAGGAAGAGAAAGGCTGTCCTAGGACAAAACCACTAAGAATGCTTTCATATCATGTTTATTCAGGAAGAAATAGCTGCAGTTTCAAAGCCTCTAGATAGAATGGTGCATGTGCTTTGTGGCACATATTCATGTACAAGCAGCAAGGTGGCCCTGGCAGGAGAGAGTTGATCAAAAGCCAGCCTTGCCCTGGCTGGGTAGCTCAGTTGGTTAGAGCGTTGTCCCAGTATGCCAAGGTTGCAGGTTTGATTCCCAGTCAGGGCACATACAAGAAGCAACCAATGAATACATGAGTAAATGGAACAACAGATCTCTCTCTCTCTCTCTCTCTCTCTCTCTCTCTCTCTCTCTCTCTCTCTCTCTCTCTCTCTCTCCCCCCTCTCTCCCCACCCCATCTTCCTGCTCTCTCTAAAACCATTTTTTAAAAAAAGACACTAAGCAAGGAAAACAATGCCAGAGCAGGCCTTTAGGCTACCTGCTCCCATCCCCTTGGAAAGACGCATAGAATTTCCATCTGGGAGAAGACTTCTGAAACCATCTCATCCAGCCCTTCACAGGGTCCCTAACTCCCCTGGCAACATTCCTGAACAAGATAGTGATAGAGAGCTAGCTCTCTGCCAAAGGTGGTTATTCTACTTCAAAACAGTGTTGACTATGCCTAGATCATTAACCTACTTCTTAGAATGACCACATCGTACATCGAAGGCTGTGTCCTCATGACAACCCTACATGTGTATGAGAACAGTTTTCGTGCCCCATGTAGGGTCAAGATCCCAAGTTCCCTCAAGTAGCCTCTTACAATTCATCTACAGTCAGGGTGATAATGAGGAATATTTAGGTGCCAGGCCCTGTTTCTAAGTGTTTTAATGTACTAGCCCATTTAGTTCTCTTAATAATCCAGTGAACAGGAAACTTTTATTATCCCTATTTTACAGATGCAGACACTGAGGCCCATCAAATGAAATAACTTGCCCAAAGTCACACAGTTAATAAGCAGCAGAGATAGGATTTGAACCCAGGTAGGTTGGCTCCAGAGCTTTGTTCTCCTCCTGTGATATGGAGGGAAAAGCACAGGCATTGCTGTCACAGTCTTGTCTTTGAATCCAAGTATCAAAATTGCCATGGCCAACTGTCTGCTCCTGACTACACCTCCATTTCTTCATGCACAAGAAATGATCATGGACCCTGCCTCAGGGTGGTCAGGAGAGTAAATAAAATAATGCATGGAAAGCCATGCCTAGCTTACATGGCATGCTCATTTAAGACTCAATAAATACATGTGTGAATAAATAAAAGAAGACTTTCTGGGCTTGCCTTCCCTAGCAAAGCTACTTCACTCTTTGACTCAATTCTCAAGGAAAATACCTATTTCATGTCGTCCTCAGGAGCTCAGCCAGAAACAGGGAGTCACAGCATAAACAAAAGACAAGACTGGAATGAAGATAATGGTATAGTACTTTATCTCCACAAAGCATTGCTTCCCTTCCCTCCACTCCAGACTCTAGAGTATTCCACAGCCTAGATATAAAGCAAACAAGCTGCAAGATAATGGCCGTGTGAATTATGTGATGTCTCTGTTCAAACTCCCTCCAATGGCTTCCCATTTCCCTCAGTAAAATCTAAAGTCCTTCCATGGCCTACAGGTCCTGGGTGGTCATCTCATAACTTTCCTTGTCATCGGCCACCGTGGCCTCCTCCCTGTTGCTCACACACACCAAGCACGTTTTCTCTCTAGGGCTTTTGTCCTTGTTCCCTCTGCCTGGAATGTTCTTCCCCCAACACATGGTTGTCTTCCTCACTTCCTTTTAGTCTTTGCACAAATATCACCCTTCCCTTGGACCTCCCTGCCTACCTTACCCAAAAGGATGTACCTCCCCAGCACAGCCCTTCATTTCACTTTGTGGATTTTCTCACTGCTCCATGTATTCTGTGTTTGCATTTGTTTATCATTTATTTCCCCTTGCTAGACTGGAAGTTCCATGAGAGCAGGTGCTTGGGCCTTCTGCTCACCATTGTGCCAGGCATGTAGTAAGTAGGTGGCAATGCATATCTGTTGGCTAAATGGTGAATAATCATGGTTTGTAGCAGCAGCAGGCAAGTGGAGTGACCTGCGACATTTTTGCCTCCTTTCTCTTAGGACGGTGTTTCCCATGTGTTAGCATACATAGGGCTTATCTGCAGTGCTTGGTTGAAAACTCACCTTTGGGGGCTAACACACTGCCCTCTAAAATTTTTAATCTGTACGTCCTGAGTGGAACCCATTTTCAAGAAGCACTCCAGTGCCTGTTGAGGGAAGAACACCACATGCAGCATTCAAGAAACACCATCCTAGAATAACAAAGTGAAAAAGATATCAGCAGTGATGAATTGTGCCTGGTTTCCTTCCTCCCTCCGTATCTACAAGGTAGGAACTCCAGACGTAGCATCAGGGAGCAATGCTGGTGGCAAAAGGGGGTTAGGGGCACTGTTCCTGAACACCCTGGTTCTGGTTCTAAGTCTC
Source organism: Trachops cirrhosus (assembly GCA_028533065.1). NCBI lineage: Eukaryota > Metazoa > Chordata > Mammalia > Chiroptera > Phyllostomidae > Trachops > Trachops cirrhosus. The sequence continues at coordinate 20,295,680 of CM052546.1, forward strand.
CGGTCTTCAAGAGGAACTCAGAGCAGAAGGGCAACATGAACTTCCTCCCTTGGTTCTGCCAAGGGCAGTTTTCTGAATGGCTGCTGCAGGCTGTGAATGGAGGAGGGCTCCCCTTAGCACCTGGCAGTTTGCATCAGACCAGATAGCCAGAGCCAGAAGAGGCACTGAAGCCCTTCTCAGAGCCCCGCCCTGCGTAGAGCTCAGAGATTAAGTGAACCACGGAAAAGCACACAACTAATGGGTGTGCGGGCTGGGATTGAAACCCAGTCTGTGGCTCCACTGTGGAGTTTTGGCCCCTGTACCCTTTGAAAGTGGTCTGACTGTTCCTATCAATCCTGATAACATGTTCTAATGAAATGCTGACCTCAGTGAAGGCTCTTTATAGAAGAGGGGGCTGGGGAGCCTCAGGATACATTGTAAAGAGTTTGCTTCCTTTTGCTCTGCAGGCAGGTGTCTTGATAAGCCCTCAGAAGAGAGCCAGCCTCCCTGTCCTTTTAAATGGCTGAGCCAAGTATGTGTAATGGCACTGTTATTTTACAGTTTTTAAGCGGAAGTTCATTTTTCTTTGAAATTGGCCCTATTTACACACAAAATGAGCTCAAAAGACTATTATCTAGTACTAAACCCTCAAGAATGTTCTCATAAGTGCTATCTTTCACACATTGGGTACCTAGCAAGGCAATTCATGACCAGGATATGTAATACGTGCATCCCCCCCACCCCTTCATTGTGCCTCTTCAATGCCCCTAAGCAATGGACCTACCTGGAGTGTATAGAACTCAGGGCTGGGGATCTGGGGCGGTTAGATACTGCCTGTACTGCTTCTCCCACAATTTCTGCTACTCCAGTCTCAAACCTGCGGCTGTGCCTAGCTGCCTTTTTCTCTTCCCTGTCTCATGGGCCCAGGCTAAGCCTGCTGTGCATGCTGAGAACAGCCTCCTCCAAATTCACTTCATTTGAACTCATTTCCAGTCATCTTTGGAAATTGTTTTTTCACCTCCAATCCAGAGAAATTCAAGCTGAGATGACAAATGGAAATGATTGTGCAGGTGAAGCAGCGGCCAGGGCTTTAGTTACAATTCTCCATTGATCCTCAGCTATGCTCTGGGCATCATACAAAGTTATCTATTGGATACAGCACCATTAGGTCATAGCACAGACCTCACTAAATTGATTCAAGTCTGAGGCTCTCAGTGACACCCAACCTTCATTTAAAGAACCACTTCCCAGGAAAGCCTAATTTTATAATGTGAAAAAAGAAAAACATTGTCCATGCTATAAATTTTAGCTTCTTAAAAATTAAGCTCCCGAAGCATGTAACTTTGCAGGGTAAACAAATTAAATAAGATATGTTCCAGGCAGCTGGATCAGTGCCTGGGACTTAGCAGGAATTCAATAATTGTTTGCTCTATTCTCTTCTTTCATTGACCTTGAGCACCTACTATGTGTTTAGCATGGCTCTAGACACTGGGTATCCAGGCTATGAAGATGGGTGGATCCTTGCTCTCATGGACTTGATGTTCTGCTGGGTGAAGACAGGTGATAAACTATTACAAGCATTCAATCCAAAATAAGGTGGAACCAAAACAAAGTAATAATATACAAGGAGATTTAGATAAAATTTAAATGATGACCTTGCATACACCTAACTACAGAAATACCCTCCAAATTGGCCTTCCAGCAAATAAGCGGCATATCTGGCCTCCTCGGCAGCCCCCAGAGCATTCACAGCTCATTTTGGGTGCTTATTGGCAAGTGCTCCTCAGGCCTCCAATGTAGATCTCTCCTTTTCCATCTGGCGTGCTCATTCTGCACAGGATGGTGGGCAGATGCTGCCAGGAGCCTGTTCCTCGCAGAACTGAAGCCCTCTGGGAGCTGAGTCCACAGGCCCCGGGAACAGCATTCATTCCTTCAAATGTTTTTAAAGCCTCTATGAGATACCAGGTTCTGGAGAAATGTCAGGAAACAAAGCAATCCCTGACCCCGACCTTGTGACACTCCCACTGTAGGAGGGGAAACAGACAACCACAAGTAGGTGTCAATAACCAGGAACTCTCAAGTGGCAACTAGGGCTGGAAAGAACATAAAAGTAGAATAAATAATATAGCAAGTGACGGGAGAATGGAGGACTACCAAGAAGAGTGTGGACAAGGAAGGCCTCTCTGAAGAGGTACATTACAGTCGAGGCTTGACTAATGAGCAAGAGCCAGCCACGCAGAGATCCCTGGGAAAGGCATCGCAGACAGAGGCCCCTGCACACGCAAACACCCCGAGGCCAGAATCGATCTGGTGTACAAGGTCTTGATGGAACACCGGATCCTTTTGTGGTCGATTTTTGTAGCTTTGTTTAAAAAAATTGAAATAATTAAACTCTAATTTATTACATTTTTCAGTGATGAAGTACATGTTAATAGTTAGAAAACTTGGACTCTAGAGATAGCAGACTTAACTCTAATAAGGGGATAATTTAATGATTTAGCCATTGAGTCAGGCTGCCTGCATTCAATACTGGATTTTCCATCCACTAGCTGAGTGACTTCCGGCAGCTTAATCTGTGCCTTGTTGCCGTGAAGGGGTACAAGCACGGGAGCCCTTTGGTGATAAATTGAGATCGTAAACATACGAAGTGCTTACCAGTACATGGTAAGTGCTCAAAGCATGTTGGCTATCCTAACGCCTCCACCGTTTCCTCTAGAAGATCTTTCTTCATCATTTTTACCAGTCTTATATCCCACCAGCCACTCATTGAAAGATTTCTGAATAATCAGGTCAAAAATAATTTCTCCAAGTCTTTATGATTTGGGTGCCATTGGATCCTTAAAAGTTTTAAGTGTCACTTAGTACAGGCCGGCCTCATATTATCCTCATTTAATTGATGAGCCTAGGCCCTGGACATTGCTTTCCCCAAGGAAGGTGGTTGGGATCACATTATATAATAGTGCTCCTCTGTAATTCTTTTTCTTCCTCCGCTGCTTTTTCTTAACATTTTTTAATCACCAGTCACACTAAAGTTTTTATTGATTTGAGAGAGAGAAAGAGAGAGAGATTTGTTGTTCCACTTATTTATGCATTCATGGGTTGCTTCTTGTGTGTGCCCAGCAGAGGACAAAACCTGCAACCTTGGTGAAGACACTCCCAACTGAGCTGCCCGGGAGGGACCACTGGTCATATTACACATGTATTTATTATGTTGCTTACCCTGCAAGAAGGTCTGCTATCTTGAGAGCAAGGGTTGGTTTGACTTCTTCTATGCACCATCCCCAATTCTCTCTAATAGTATGCAAACCACAGAACCAAAAAAATACTTATTAACTGAGTTATATTTCTACACACACCTAGGAAAAGACCAGGGAGCAGGACACTAGTGAGTCAAAGAGCCTAGCTTCTAAAAATATCCCCTAGCTGCAATGCAACCTGAGTTGCCAGCTTCTCCATGACCCAGGGGAGCAATGATTCACTGGGAAGATCTGATCCAATCAATACAAAATATTACATTAATGTATTATTCATGTATTCATTCAACAAATATTTACCAGGTCCTGACTCTATGCCAAGTAGCATATCAGATGCTGGTACACCCTGGTGAATAAAACTGCCCTGGTCCCTACCCTCAGGAGATTACAGTCTTGTCATTAGTCATTCTAATTCTTACAAGAAGCATCTCATCATCAGCTTCAGCAATTCATTTTTTCAAACGAATCTGAAGATTAGAATCTGGAGAGTGAAAGAAAACACTCCGGCAGTGCATCCGTGAGTGGGCAGTCAGGAAATGCTATTCCTGGCCTGACTCATGCTTTCACACCACCCCTGGGGACCGGTGGGGTGCGGTGTGGCTCTCCAGATGGCGCACGGTGCTTCCTCCCTCATCCTGTAGACACGTGCACGGACATGAGTGCATACACGCACACCACCTGATATAAAACACTCATTCTGCACCACAAACCCGTCATGAAGAACTGGAAATAAAATCCCAAGAGGCACAACGAGCATAAGGTAGCTAGGAAGAAGAATTTGCCAACTTCGATACCTCTTTCTAGCAGGCAACGTCGCACCCTCAGTTTGCCAGCTGCCTGTTTGGAAGACACGCAAGACTGTGTTGAAAGTTTTTATTTTAAAAAGAAGGCACAGGCACCTCCTGCACAAGGAAGTTTCAGAGTGTTAGGAGGCAGAGAAGCCAAGTTCATATACATAATCTCCCAGATTCAAGGATGCATTCCCATCCCACATACTGCTTTTGGGGATAACTGACCCACACGGAGCTCAGTGTCCCTGGGAGCACAATGTCAGGAGTTACCTCTGTCTTGGGGTTGTCTGATTTTAACCTAAGTGAGCCTGTGGTATAAGCTCATTCAAACTGTCAGTCCTTTTGTTGTGATTTAACTCTTTCATGCATAAACGTATTTTTTCCCCCAAAGAAACCGTAGCTTCTCTCAGGACTTGTGCATGGGCATGCTTGGATTCTCCAGGTAGGGCTGCCTCGGCCCCTCTGACGTTCCAGGCTCCCCTGAGCACCTGTCTGACATACGGTCTGCTCATCTGTAAAACGGCTTGTAAAAATACTCTTCTCCTAGGGTTCATGTAGAATTAAATGAGCTAATTCGCACAGAGTGGTTAGCAAAATCCCTGACACAGTTAATTTGCCTAATAATATCTGCTAATGCTCTTTTTGCTATTGACCTTCCATTGTCTCTAGTACTGGCTCTTAGAGACAGGCAGTGAGCCATCAGTAAATTGTCACTGATTCAGAAGACAACCTTCTGAATGACATGACGGGTTTTTTAGGTTGTGGTGGATCCTCCAAATACATCAAAATAGCCACTTTTTGTGTTTTTATACCCCAGGATATTAGTATAGAAAACTAAAGTTTTAAGAAAATTTGTTGAACAGAAACAATTATTAAAAAAAACAGAAAACACTTCAATGTGATTATATCTTCATGATGCCAATAACCAGATAGAAAGTTAAAATTTTAGCCAATTATCTAGCTGTCTAAACTCTCCATTTCCTTCATTTTTCACCAAGACATTTGAGGTTGCATGGGGACAATCTTAGTCTGTGTGGTCCTTTATCATGCTAACACTTTTCTGAACTATTTTTTCTCTTAGTCTCTCCTGTTTCAAACTGTACACTTCTTGGCAGTATGTAAATGAGTTTCTACTTCACATGTAATTTTGTTTTGGAAAGCAGAATGAATTGGTCACACTAAGCCCCAAGATTAATTGGTCAAGAAAAGTCAGCCTTTCTGAACTCAGCGCCTTGAGAGTCCACTCATTAGAGAGTTGTTCTAACACAAGAAGAAAAGGTTCACAGACAATGATCTGACTTTGGTTTGTCCTTCCTTCTGGGGATGATGTTAAATTAGCTGAGTTCAGAGTTTGCTGCCAAAGTCTTATCCTGTCGTCATGATAGGGATTGGGTTCTGTCTCTCTCTTCTACATCAGTGATGATAGGACTGTTGAGAGGGGAGGGGAAGGTGATCCAAAATTCCTTGGTTTCAAACCTCATATTCATAAAGTACTGCAGAGATTATAAAGGGATCTAATGCGAATGGTTGATGTAATATATGAAATAATCCAGCACATTGTCTGGCACCAGGAAGGGATCAAAATATGTGAAATAATTTTTATAACATGAATTTAGTAATAGTTCTGTAAGAAGAGTGTATAGGCAAGGGAAAAACAATGGATTTTAATTTTACTTACTCTATTTTCTTTATAGTAAAGAAAGAACAAACAAGAACCCATCCCAGAGAAATAACATTTAGAACCGCAATGGTGTGACAGATTGAGAGTATCTCCCTTTCATTCATTCACTCGCTTATATATTCCACAAATAATTCATGAGCACCTATTGTGATACTGGGGAAATGGTAGTGAATAAGACAGACAATCCAAATAAAGAAATTAAATATGTAAGATAACTGCTGTTAACTATAAGAACTGTGAAGAAAATAATACAGGGCAATGTGACAAAGACTGAGTGGCCACAGATAGGGTGGTCAGGCAAGCTTGAGACTCAAAGGATGTGAGGTCATCAGCCACACAAAAACCAGGGAAGAGGATCCTGCAGACACAGGGATGTCAAGTAAAAGGGACCGGAAGCAGCAATGAGCTTACCATGTTACCATAAAGCTGGGGACAGTGACCAGAGACTCATGAGCAAGAGAGAGAGTGGTGGGATCCACAGTCACAGAGGAAGGCAGGAGCCAGGCCAGATACAGCCTCAAAGGCTACACTGAGGAGCTTGGTTTTATTTAAGTGTGATAGGAAACTTTAGATGATTTAAACAGGTCAGGGACATAATATGCTTTGCTTGTCAAATATCACTTTGGCTTCTGTGTGGAGAATGTAGGGAGGCTATCCCAGCTGAGGGGAAAGCGAGGAAGTAGGCTTGGAGGAGGAGGCACAGAGGTGATGGAGAGAAAAAGAATGGCTTTGGAATAAATTATTTTGGAGATAAAGTCAATGGGATTGGGTAGGTTAGTGGAGGTCAATATGAGGGACGAGTGGCATCCCTGTAATGCATGATTGACTTGCTACGTAGGATTACATGTAGCAAAGAATGAGGATGAGACATCGCATCTCAAACTCATACTGCTTCCGACTGCACTATGGCCAGATGTCATCTCAACAAAGAAAGGGCACAGTCCAGCTATGGATATCGTCTCACATTTATTCTACATGTGGTACTCGGTTTCTACTACTACATTCTGGACCAAGTTATGGATACTGGTCAAACACTAGCAAGAAGACAGGCATGTCTCTGTTCTATTGGAACTTATGTTCTGATGGGAGGAAATAAACTATAAATAATAAGTAACTATGGTAAAATACAAGATACCTAAAACCACTATTGATAAAATGAGAACAGAAGGATATGTAGGTAACTGTTGAGTTGCTACATTTGAATAGTTGTTCATTGGGTTGGGGGGCAATATTTATAGGTTGTGCAGATGAAGAACCAGCAAAAGAGACTGAAGCAGCCAGACTTAAAGGTAAAAACAGGTGATTGTGGCACAGCTGAGTAGATAAGCTGAACCCTCTCCCCTGTTTTCTTCCCTCTAGCCCTTCAGCCTTAGGGAATTCCAGATCATGACTTTATGGAAACTCTGGTAGGGCCCAGCATGATGACCTTGCCCTTTGCTGATGTAGACTGGTGCCCTCTTGATCAGAATTCAGCCAGCCCAAGTCATCTGGATGAGTAATTGCTTTGCTGTTGGGGGAAGGACAAGGCTCCGTATTGTGGGAACTCTAACATAAATTGTGGTCATCCCTCTTTTAAGCCAGAAGACATCTGAACCCATGATACCCTCCAAGGCTGGCAGAGAGGCATTTGATACATCAACAATATTCAATTACTCCAGCCAGGCAACATAATGGGCTCTTTTGTAGGGAAACACAAACAACACGAGAGAGCTCCTAGGGACAGTACAGCTCTGTAGAATCTAGATGGTCTCATTCTTCTTGAAACAGCACAAATATTGTAAGAAAAATAAATAAGATAGATGGGGTGGTGGAGGCAGGAGGGATTAAGGGAGAGGGGAAAGGAAGGTAAACTCTGAGGTAAAAACCATGTCAAAGCTACAGATGAAAATACTAGGATAAAAAAATAAGGCACTCAATAATTCAAATTAAAAACTCAGTTAATGGGTCTAAGAGCTGCTGTACCAGAGCAGTCAAGATGATAACTGCCAGGAAGTCAGGTCAATGAAAAAAAATCCAGACTTAAACCATTAAGTATAAAAGGATGCAAAATAATAAAATAACCTAACAGACACATGGGATATAGCGTGTAGGTCTAACATCTATCATTGAATTTCAGGAAGTAGAAAAGAGAGAGAGAATGGGCAAAATCAATATTTAAGAAGACACTGGCTGAAATTTTTCTAAAACTTGTGAAAGTCATTGAGGTTCAGATTCAAGAAGTACTATTAACCCCAATCAAGTAAATTTAAAGAAAACCATAGTTAAGTGCATCACAGTATTAGTATTAAAAAGTAGAGACAAAGGAAACCTTGTAAACAGACATAAAAACATACTACCATTACAGCAAAAACAACTGCATGGCTGAGTTTCCAACACAAATGATGGAATCCAGAAGACAGTGGACAGCTTTAAAGTGAAAGAAAGTAACTGCCACTCTACAATCCTGTATCCCCTAAAAATATCCTCCAACTATAAAGGCAAAATAAAGATATTTCCAAATACATAAAACCTGAGATGATTTCTTATAAGCAGACACACTTTAAAATGCAGAAATGAGTGAATGCAGTGAAAAGTATTGAATATTGATGGAATTTAAAAAAAAAAATAACATGTATAGTTTAAAATATAAGTAAATGTCAGAAGAGAGAGTTGAAGAAAATATGGAATTAAAATGTTTAGGGTCTTAGCTTTGCAGGGAAGTAGTGGCACTTGTAATGTAAACCATACTCTAATAATTAGTAGATATCTGGTGTAATCCCTCCTGTAATCATTTTTTTAAAGTATAGTATGTGTAAGCAACAAGTTAAGAGAAGATTTTAAAGTTAAAAAATTCATAGCTAACCAAAAGAAGACATAAAGGGAAGAATACGAAATATAGAACAAATGATACAAGTAGAATACAAATAATCCTGTGGTCAATTAGTTGCATTCATTGTAAATGGAATAAAAACTCTTAAAAGCAAAGGTTCCCAGAATGGATTTTTCAAATGTGTTACAAATGTTATAAATATGTAGGATAATATCTGTCAGCACCTACCTGTAGAAAGGAACATTTTAACCTGGTGAAGGCTATCAGCAAAAATCTTATATCAAATAACATGCTTAATGGTGAACCAGTGCAATTCTCCCGAGAGTACAGAAATAATACAAAAGTGACCTCGTAACCTTCACTCAACATTGCACTAGAGTTTCTAGCCAGTACAATGAGGCAAGACACAAAAATAAAAATGTATGGATGGGAAAGAAGTCATGAAATGTCATTATTCACAGATTACATGATTGTGTAGATAGAGAATATGAATTTACAAACTGTTAAGATAAACAGTTACTTTAAATGTCTTTCAGTACCTAGTTAACATGTAAAAATGAAGCTGTATCTCCATATAACAGAACAAACTTTTAGGATGACATTTTGTATTGTACCATTTATAATAGTGATTAAACATCAAATATTTAGGAATAAATCTAAGAAAAGATAGTCAAAAATGTCAACCACGAAAAAAATCTTTATCAGTAGAAAGAAAGGAAGACAAATGATTGAAGGGACATCTAGTTTTCACAAACTGGAAGAGTCAGCATTATCAAACTGTCAACTCTTCCCCAAACTGCTCTATAAAGAAATACAATCCTCATCAGAATTGTTTGTGTGAAATTGAAAGTTGACTTTAAGTTTACATGTAAATGCAAAGGGCAAAAATGACCAACACAAGTTAAAGAAGATTGGAGGAATCTTCTTAACCATTTATCAAGATTTCTTATACAGCTACAGTAATTAAGACATTGAGTGTGGGCACAAGGATAAACAAATAAACCAGTGAAATATGTTAGAGTCCAGAAACAAACCCGTGCTTCTATGGACTTCTAATCTAAAGAAGATGGCACTGCAGAGTGATGGAGAGAAGGTGGTCTTTTTAATAAGTGATATTAGGAAAATTTGCTATCTCTTTTGGGTAAAAAAGAATTTTAATCCCTACCACATACACATAAAGCAATTCCAGAGAGCATGTTGTTCTGAATGTGTAAAATAAGACAATACATGTTTAACACCAGCTGTTAAGGTGGTGGCAGCCTTTGGGGAGGCGTAATGGCTGCGGTGTGGGTACAAAGGGGTTTGGGGGCACTGGTTCTCCTTCCTGATCTAGGAGATGGTTACACGGGTGAAGAGTCACTCAGCCCTGCACCCTCTGTGCACGTTACTCTCTAATGAAATAAGGGCAGTGTGGTGACTCGGGGCTAACCTGTTATTAGTCCTGGGTATTAGAATTTGGGAGGTGAAGAAGCTACTGAAACTTGAAAGTTTGTATTGAGTCCTCTGCTCTGAGAGAACCCAAAATATTCTGGTAAGAGATAGCCAGTTTTAGACCTTACAGGAAAGTCCATACAAGAATAAATCCTTTGATCTCACCAACCTCCTCTCACCTAAACCCAGCCAGCTACACGGAGCTCATCTTCATGAAAGAGGAAAACACAAGAGCCCGTTTCAGCAAACTCGTCTCCCATTAAAACGATATCCTAGAGCCCCACCCACTGGCCTCTGCTTATCTCTCGTGGCCCCCAACAAACACTTGAGCCCCCATAATTACAAAGGAAACTGAGGAAATATATTTTAATCAGTTTTATTGGGACATAATTAATATTCAATACAATTCCTTCATTTAAGAGTTTGATTCAAGGACTTTTAACAAACATACACTCTCATTAATCACCACCACTACCAAAATATTGAACATTTCTGTCACCCCAAAAGAATACTTTGTGCCGTTTGTAGTGAATCTTCCCATTTCCTATGCTACTCATACACATAGATTTTTTTAAATTGAGGGGAAATTCACATAACATAAAATCAACTATTTTAAAGTGAACAGTGATATTTCATACATTCATGAGGATATAAAGACACAGATTTGATTTCTGTCATTATAGGTTAGTTTATCCTTATAGAAATTCATGTAAATAAATTCTTATTGTATGCATTTTTTCATTCGATTTCTTTCACTCAGCTGAATGTTTTTGTGAGTCATCCAACATTGTTCCCTATGCCAGTAGCTTCTCTATTTTATTACTGTGTAGTACTCCATTGTGGGAATGTACTAAAATTTATTTGTTCACTTACTTGGTAGATATTTGCGCTATTTCCAGCTTCTCACTATTTAGTGAATAAAGCTACTGTGCCCAATCTGTCGCAGAGTAGACACATGCTTTGATTTCCACACTCTCTCACTCCGTACTCCCACTAGCAGCATGTAGCTCTACACACTGGCCAACACTTGGCAACTACCACTCTGCAATTTTAGGCATTCCAGTGGGTGAGTAGTAGTAGCTTGTGCTGGTTTTAATTTTCATATTCCTAGTGGCTTAAGATGTGAAACATTTGTTTATGTGCTCATTGGTGATTTGTGCATTTTCTGAGAAATATTTATTCAAGTAGTTTGACTGTTTTTGACAGCTTTATTGAGGTATAACTGACATACTATAAATTATATATTAAAATATAAAATTGAATAAGTTTTGGCATGTATACAGCCATGAAAGTCTCACCAATGAAGAGAATGAAAATATCACCCCAAAAGTTTCCTTGTGCCTCTTTGGAATCTCTTTTTTTCCCTGACCTGCACTCTGCCACAGTAGACTAGTTTGCATTTTCTGGAATTTATATATAGAATCACACAGTATTTTTTTCTGGTTTCTTTCAGTATCATCATTTTGAGAATGATGACACTTGAGAATGTTGATGTGTTATCTGTAGTTTGACACTTTCAATGCTGAGAAGTGTTTCATTCTATGGATATACCATACTTTATTTGTCTGTCTACCTATTGACGGACATTTGAGTGGTTTCAAATTTGGGATAAATGAAACAGCCATGAACATTTATGAACAATTCTTTCTATGGAGATATACTCTTTTTTTCTGGTAAATATCTTGGAGTGTGATGGCTAGGTAAAATGGTGGGGGGATATTTTAAGAAACTACCAGCAATGTGTGAGAATTCTAGTTTGTCCACATTCTCTCCAACACTTGGTAAAGTCAAATTTTAATTTTAGCCATTCTAATAGGCGTGTGGTGGCATCTCACTGTGGTTTTAATTTGCACTTTTCTGATGACTGATGAAGTCGGGCACTCTTTCCTGTACTTGTTTGTCATCTGCATAATTTCTTTGGCAAAGTATCTGTTCAACATTTAGCCCATTTTTATTGGATTGTTTGCTTTCTTATTGTTATATATTTTAGAAAAACTACCTTATCAAATACATGATTTTTAAATATTTTCTGTCAGGCTGTGACTCATCTTTTCATTCTTTTAATTGTCTTCTAGAGGACAGAACTTCTTAATTTTGATCAGGTCTGTGTCCTTTTTTATGACTTGAAATCAGGTAGTTTTAGTCCTCCAACTTTTTTCTTCTTTTCCAAACTAATTTTCGCTCTTCTAAGTCCTTTGCATTTCTATTTGAATGTTAGAATCAGGTTGTGAATTTCTACAGTAAAGGCTGCTGGGATTTTGATTTGCTTTGCAGTGAGTTTGCAGATCAATTTGGAAAGAATTCATATCTAAACCTATCGAGTCTTTTTACCTGATATAGTTCTCCATTTGTTCAGGTTTCTTAAATTTATCTTGCAAATACTTTTCCTGAAATTGTAAATGGTATTTAAAATTTTTCTATTCTGAATAATTTTTGCTAGTATAAGAAATAAAGTTAAATTTTATGTTTTGATCTTAAATTGTGAGAACTTGCTAGATTCACGTATTAGTTCTAACTGCTTTTTTTACTGTGTTCCTTAGGGTATTCTGTATTCACAATCATGTTAGTTGGAAAAGAAACAGTTTTATCATTTCCTTTTAAATCTTTATTCATTATTTCTTTTTTTCATATTGATCTCTACCATGATGTTAAACACAAATAGTGGGGGTAGATGTCCTTGCCTTGTTTCTAGTCTAAGGGGAAGATATTCGACATTTCACTGTTAAATGTAATGTTAACTGTATGTTTTTGTAGATACTCTTTATTTCATTGAGGATATTTTCTGCAATTCTGAATGTTTTTATCATAAATAGATGTTGAATTGATCAAGAGCATCTCTTGAGGTGGACATATAATTTTTCTCTTTTATTTCTTTCATGAATTAAGTGGATTGATTATAAAATCAACCTTGCATTTGGTCACGGTTTCTTGTACTTTTCATGCATTGGTTGCTTCTACTAGCAAATATTTTGTTACAGATTTTCATACTTGTGATCAGCAAGATGCTGATTTTCAGTTTTACTTTCCTGTCGCGTCTGTGTGATTTTCAGGGTCAGGGCAATGCTGGCCTCATATGACATGTTGGGAGATTTTTCTTTGTCCTCCACTTTCTTCCTCAAGTATATGATAGAGTTTTACCATTGCTGCCATTTGGTCCCAGATGATGGAAAGCTTTTTGTTTATCGTAAGTTCAATTTTGTTAGTAAAAACCAAGATTCTCAGATCTTCTGTATCAGCTTGTATCTGTTTTGTTGGTTTGTGTCTTACAGAAATCATCTATTTCATCTAGATTGGAAAACTCTTGAGCATAAAATGGTTGATCACTCATTTCCCTTTTAAGATTTGTGAAATCTGTAATGCAGTCCTCCTTTCATTTCTCATATTCTTCATGTTTTTTCTCTCTCCCTTTTCCTCCATCATTCCAACCAAAGATTTATCAGTTGTATTGTCTTTTTCAAAGGACCTACTCATTGTTATGCTCTTGTTTCCTGTTCTTATTATTTGCTTTCTTCTTCTTCTCACTTTGGTTTATTCACCCTTCTTTTTCTAGATTCTTCAGGTATAACAGATCACAATTTTAAGCCTTTATTCTTGTCTAGCATAAGCATTTAAAGCTATAAATTTCCAAGTACTTCTTTATTTGCCAGCAATGAATTTACAAATGTTGTTTTTCATTGTTACTCAGTTTAAAAAACTATCAAATTTCTCTTGTGATTTCTCTGAGCCACAGTTATTTAGTGGTGTTTAATTAATTTCTAATACTTGAGGATATTTCAGATCTATATTTGTCATTAATTTCAGAGCATTTTTCAGTATGATTTCAGTCCTTTTAAATTCGTTAAGACTAACTTTGTAGCCCAGTACATGAGTGTTCTTAGCATTCCATGTACACTTAAAAAGAATGGGCATTTTTTTCAGGCATTGGGTGTTGTGTTTTTGCAATGCCAATTAAGTGAAAATATTGTTGCATCTTCTAAGTTATTACTGATTTGCATTCTATTTGTTCTATCAGTTTCTGAGAAAAGAATCTTGAAATTTCCTATTATAAATGTGGATTTGTCTATTTTTCCTTTTGGTTCTGTTAGTTTTTGCTTCATACGGTTTGAAACTCTATTTTAGGGCTTATACACATTTATATTTTCATGTCTTCCTGATGTATTGACCTTTTATCAGCATGAAATGTCCCTTTTTGGCCTTGGCAACATAGCTTGTTCTTCAGTCTGCTTTTTCTGATATTAAGTTCTCTTATGTTTGTTTGCACAATATGACTATTTCTGTCCTTTCACTTTTGACTTATGTTTTTATATTTAAAGTGCATTTTTATGACAATGTTTAGCTGTGGCCTTGCATTTTTATCCAATTGCATGCTTTTTAACTGGAGTTCTTACTCCATTTTTAAATTTACTGTCTTGCTAATTTTCCTATTTATCTATCTGTTCTTTGTTCATTTCCTATTTTCTCCTCTCCTTCATACTATTTTTAGCGTATTATCTCCACTATTGACTTATTATTAGCTATGCCTCTTCATTTTATTTTATTGTGGTTGCTCTCAGACTTATAATGTATACCCAGCTTGTCACAGTCTCAGTATTATATCATTTACATAAGGTACACAGCAGTATTTCTTTCTCTTTCTGACTTTTCTGCTACGATTTCTACATAATGTGTATGCATATATAACACAAATTCTGGGGTTTTTTTGTTTTAATAAGTCAAATGTTGGGCTGGTGAGTCAAATTTTTAAAAAATGTTAAAAATGAGAAAAGCCTTTTCTAGTTATCCATGTGTTTACTATCGCCAGTCCTCCAGTCCTATACAGGTCTGCATTCACACAGAAAATTATTTTCATGGCAATGAATTCACCTTTTTTCCTCTTTTCTGTATAGTTCTCTAATGTGCCTGCATTTTTTAAAGATAAGAGAATATTTTTATTGGTTATAGAACTCTAGGTCAACAAGTCTTTTGAAAATTATTTCAAGATTTTAAAGATTGTGTTTCTGTTACTGTTTTCGGTAAATTAAAAATATTTTGTGTTCATAATAAGTGGGCTATATTGAGTTTCTCAGTTCTATGAATTTATATTTATAATTAAATTTGGAAAATTTTAGCTATCATGTTCATAAGTACTTTTTCTGCCCACCTCTTACACTCCTAATACCCTAGTTGTATAGGGTTCCATGGCTTGGTATTTTCCCACAGATAACTAAGGTCTGCTTGTTTACTTTTCAGCAAATATTTTAGCAGTCTTTCTGTGTTTCAGTTTAGATCATTTTATCTCCCTGACTTCAATTTCAGTGTTTTTTTTTCTTCTGTTGAGTTTAATTTGCTTGGAAGCTCATCCAGCGACATTTTTATTTCAGACCTTATATATTTTAGCTCCAGAATTTCCATCAAGTACTTCTTCATAGATCTCTTTCTGTATGATGTTCACTTTTTCTTTAAGTTCTTGAACATATTTTAGTGGATTTTTGAAGTGCTTGACTGATAATACCATCATCCCTATAATTTATGGAGCTATTTCTATTGACTGATTTTTCTCTTGGTTATGGGTTACATTTTCTAGCTTCTTTGCATACCTACTAATTTTTATTTAATGCTGAGAATTGTTAATGGTATGTTGTTGAGTATCTAGGTTTTACTATCTTCCTTTAAAGAATATTGAGTTTTATTATGGTAGGCAGTTAATTAGTTTGTTAATAAGCTTGTCCTTTTAAGATCTGTTTCAAACTTGGCTTGGATGAGCCTAGATGAGCTATTACTCTAGAGCTAGTTTAGCCCTGCTGGTGTGGCATGAATGCATAGCCTTTCTAGGGTCTCTACCTAGAGTTAAAGAATCTCATAGTTGGGGGTAGTTCTCATAACTGTTCAGTTTAGACCTTCTCAGTACCCTTCTTTCCAGGCTTGTGGAGTCTCACACTGTGCACATGTCTTAGCATTCATTGAAAGACTCAAGGAGACTTTTATTGTACACTTGTTGAACTTATTCTGCTCTCTAGCTCTGGCTTCATCTGGCTGCAACTCCCTGAAACTTTGTCTGCTCTGCACAGCAAGACTCATGATTTGCTTGGATTCCCTTTCTTACCCTGGGGTCCATCAAATGCCTCCAGGCTGAAAGAGCAATTATAAGGCTTTGATTGTTTGCATTCTCTTGGGGATTACAATTCTGTCTTACTTAATTGTCTTATATTTGAAAATATTTTTTTCTCAACATTCTGTAAAGTTTGCTAGTTGTTTACAGTGGAAGGGCTAGTCAGGTACCAGTTGCCCCATCAGAACCCAAAGTCAGAAATTATTTTTTTAGCTCCATGTTTGATAATATGCACCACTAATTTGGTGTGCCAAAGGGAGCTCACAAATTTTTACAAACTATAAGAATTAATGACAACATGTCATTAGGAAGATCACAATACCCTGGAAACTTTTAGTTACACAGCCTTTCCTAAATTCTCAGTTTTCATTAGAATTTGCTTGGTTTGGTTTAGGAAATTTCTTTCTCTTTCAGTTAGGTATGCATATATCTGAACTTCAAAGATACCACTAATATCAACTAGGCATCAGTCCAGAATGACTATGACATGAGGACTTGAATCATTAGGAATTGGGAATGGAAATAACTGTATTAATACCAGATTCTGCAAATCTGAGCTCTCAGATCTCAGTACTATTGACTACACCTTCTCTCTTAATCTCTATCAACACTCTGTAAGTAAAAACATACAATTAAGTACTGTTGGCTGATTTTCTATCTTCCTATTTCTCCACCCCACCTGATTTCCTTCTCTTGACAAAGTTAATCGTTAATACTTTGTCCCACTCTCTTTAATGCAAGCCCCAAATCTCTCATGGTGCTATAGTTCCATCACTATTTTGATTCATTTATTTACTCAATAAGTAATTATAAATCACTTATGATTTTTAGGTTGCTTGATAGATTCTAGGAATAAAGTAGACCTGTTTCTTACCCCTAGTGGAAATCAAAAGTCCTATGAGAGGAGAATCTTTTATCAAATACCTACATAAGCAAGTATATAATGACAAATATGATGTGTGCTTTGAACAGTGTCACTAGGTGTGTCAGTTTGGGTTCTCCAAGAAGCAAATTCCAAGATAGAATTAAAAGTGTTAAGAGATTTATTAGAAGAAGTACTTATGGAGAAAAAAGGAGAGAGATGATTGGGGAGCGATGTAGACAGGGATGCAAATCTGACACCTTTATAACAAGGGAGTGAAGGAATAAAGGTTGGGTAGAAAGAGCATCAGACTGCTATTAGCTCTCAGAAAGCCATGGTCAGATCAATGGGAGCACCAGAGCAGAGACTGCTTTCTAGAGGAGTCATCTGTTGGTTAAGCATGAACAGAAATAGTACCCAGACTGAGTTTGGTCATTGGTTGGGAGCATCCCAGAGGGATCATGACTTTGGTGTTGATGCTACGTTGGATCCTGAAGATGTGGCAGCTGGAGGCTTCAGCTAACTACCTGCTTCCCAGCACATTTTCCCTGAAGGACGATCTGAGCGGAGCACTGCCACAGCTGCCATACAGGACAGTGGGACCTCGGCCAGGAAATTGAGGCAGATTTCTCCAGAATATTTTTAAAGTAATGTTTAAGTGACAAGTTAAGGTCACGTAGTGAGAATATTTCTTAAACTGGTTGTTAAGACAGGAGCCACTTTGTTGGATCTTGGTGTTAGACCTTGGATCTTGTATCACTGTGCTTTTGGTGCATCTCCTTTCAAGCTCACGTATAGATTCAAAGCACAGCAAAAGTATGTAGGCAGCAGTAGGTCTGACTTCACCATGTTTTGCAGTTCCATCATTTTAGTCACTGGGAGAGCTCACATCTTCCTTCTCTCCCATCCCCATGTCAGTGATAAATACCTTTAGGTGTGCCTCTCATTCCAAAAACATTTACTGAATACCTGATATATTATAAACATTGTCTTATGCACTTTCTCTTGTTTTGGATGCTCAAATAGACTAAGTCATAATTTACTTTGAATCTCTTCTATTTAACTTGCTTTTCTTGACCTTGATCTCAGCAAATCACATTTGTATTTTCCAACAGCCACTGTTGTAAGAAGCTTTGATTGTTCAACAGCAGTTATTTAAATATTTATGGTCAATCTGTTCCAAAACAATATCGAAAGCAGCAGTGCGCAGTTTAAGAAATACATAAAAATCAATGGGGCAAATTTATGATTCCAAACATCTACATTTCTAACTATGTGCCAGATTTCCCATTTATAATTCTTGCAAATGAAACACTTTGGGTAGTCATAAATACTGACCTCTCTGAGCCTTTCTCTGTGAATTATAGTCTTGAAGTAATAAACAGAGCACAGTATGTGATTTGTAGGCTAAACCAGGCAAAGCAAGAACCCAAAGCTGATGCCTCTGATTATTGTAATTCATTGTAACTGGCAAGGAGGGAGATGGCAAGAAGCCTTTTACAGAACTGTTACCTTCTGTTCCAAGAGTGCCTACTGTCGGTCTTGACACATTTTCTCCACAGTAGTTGTACCTAGCATTGTGTCTAGCACTGGGAGAGCATTACTAAATATTTGTTTATAGTTCTGGTAGTTTGCAGCCAGCATGGAACTCGGCCTAATTCAACCCATAGCCTTGGTTCTCCTTCAAGGAGTCCCATGAGAAATGAAGCTTAATACAACACCGACTCCCATGTTCCTGGTCCCACATGATTTAGTTAACTAATCTGTTTCTCTTTTTATCATCTCAACATTTACTGTAGAAACTACATTGACTACATTTACTGTAGTTTCTAGAGTCCAGATACATGTGCTTTCCTATTTGGAAGGAACCTTAGAGATAATGTAATCCAAGGATGACAAATATAATTTATTTTATTTTCTAAGCTCACTGGGGCAAAGTACCTTTCCTATAAATGATGTCTCTTAAAGTGGGGGTGAGTCCAACTGTCCATCCTGATAGATAACATCAACCTCAGCTCAAACACTGCTCAGCTAGGAAAATGCTGCCTTTCAAACTGGCTCACATCCCTGGATAATGCAAGTCCTTCTGTATCATTAGCCGAGATCTACAGCTTCTGTTCTTTGATTTGCCTTCTGCCTTTTGGAGTCCCACAAAATAAATCTACTCTTTCTTATTCTATATGATAGTGCTTTATCCATTTGAACACAACTTTCCTGAAATCTTTTTTTTTCTTTGCCATCTTTATTTTTTCAATGTATTTTATTGATTATGCTATTACAGTTGTCCCATTACCCCCCTTCATTCCCCTCCACCCCGAACACCCTCTCCCACCCACATTCCCCCCCTTTACTTCATGTCCATGTGTCATAAGTTCTTTAGCTTCTACATTT
>CM052546.1:20315465-20527928 GCA_028533065.1 Trachops cirrhosus
AATTCGGATGTTGGAACATTTAAAGATGTCCTGGAGGTTCCTAAGCCTCTCCTCATTTTTTTGAATTCTTATTTCTTCATTCTTTTCTGGTTGTATGTTTTTTTCTTCCTTCTGCTCCACTTCATTGATGTGAGACCCATCTTTCATTCCATCACTATTGGTTCCCTGTGCATTTTTCTTCATTTCACTTATTGTAGCCTTCATTTTTTCATCTAGTTTGCGACCAGAATCAACCAATTCTGCGAGCTTCCTGATCACCAGTGCTTTGAACTGTGCATCTGATAAGTTGGCTATCTCTTGGTT
This sequence comes from Trachops cirrhosus, assembly GCA_028533065.1. Taxonomy (NCBI): domain Eukaryota; kingdom Metazoa; phylum Chordata; class Mammalia; order Chiroptera; family Phyllostomidae; genus Trachops; species Trachops cirrhosus. The sequence goes on from CM052546.1 coordinate 20,315,769, forward strand.
GCTTAAAAGGATGGGTTCTGCGGTTTTCAATTCTTCTGTTTGAGCCATCTCTTTGCTGGTTTTTTTGGTCTTCTCGAGCTCCTGTAGTGAGGGGTGGGGCCTTAGGTGTTCACTAGGGTGGGGCACCCCAGTCTCTGGGTTGTGATGCTATATGTGGAGGCGGTGTCTGAGAAGGGACAATGGCACTTGCTCCGCTCTCTGTAGGACCTCAGACCCTTCCGCTGCTTTCTGCGAGCTAACTGGGCTCCTCTGGTGCCAGTTCCCATGTGGGTGAGCCTGTGCACCCTGAGGGACCTTCCTTTTCAATCAGTGCCCCAAGGCCCTATTTCCCAGCACTGGGACCTTGAGTTGCGTGCAGTGCCTTGCTTCACAATGGCCGCTTCACTGGATCTGCCTGATGCCACCCCCCCACTCCCTGGCCAGGGCCCGCCAGCCGCCGCTGCTTGTGCACCCAGGGTCTGCCTGCTGTGGTCTTGCAAGCCACCTGGGTTGCTCTGCTCTCTGCTCCATGTCCCTCACCTGGCCTGACTCTGCCCCTCCTACCAGTCTGGATGAACGTGTCTAATTTTAACTCCTTGGGAGTCCAACTTCCATACACTTCAATTTACTGTCAGTTCTGGTTGTTATTTTGTTTCTGTATTGTTGTTGTCCCTATCTTGGTTGTGCGAGGAGGCACAGTGCGTCTACCTATGCCTCCATCTTGACTGGAACTCTGAAATCTTTTTTCTTTGTAGTAGTCTGTTAGTAGTCTGGAGTAGTCTCCAGTCTGTTGGCATTTTTGACATTCTTACCTATGACACTTAATGCTTTCCAACAGAAGTTCTAAAGCCACAACTGTGGGGCATGTGTGTGTGTCTGTATGTGTCACTGTGTGTGTATACGAGAATATAATTCATCTAGGCCTCTCCCTTACACATAAAGCAATACTGTCTTCTCTTTGCTATATTAGAATTTATCTTATACTTTAATTCCCTCCTAAAGACACTGGCTCTACATTCTCAGTTTGAAGGTCACTCTCCTCAATAGGACAGATAAGTGATGGACATGCTAGATGCCTCTCCTTTCAACTGTCATCTGTTCCCATTGCATTATCTTTTTCAAACAGCAGGCTTAACCTTTTCTTGGTTTTCTGCTAGTTCCAAATCTAATTTAAAATGACTTTGCCAAATCAAAGAAACAGTAAAATTCTGTATCTTATTTTGCACTGCAGCTGTATGTAGCACTGTTGATCATTGCTTCCTTCCTGAAATGCTTTACTCCCTTAGCTTCAACAAATTCATTTTCATTTGATTCTTTTCTTCTCTTTCTCTTTTACATTCCTAAAATGCTCCCAGCACGGGTTCCTCTTCCTCTGCATTCTATGCTGTGTTCCCCCAGGATTCTGGTCTCTACATAAACTCTACCCTTGAGTGAGTTTATACACTCCCCTGGTTTAACTACCCTGTATTCTGATGACATTTAAATGTTATGTCCAGCTCAGATTTCTTCCCTAAGTTTGTGACTGTGAGTACTGATGTTCCAAGGTGAGTAACACCAGACTCATCATCTTCCTCCCATGTGCCCAGCCCCTGCTCTGCTCCTTATCATCAATGTCCCATCTCAGTGATTGGTGTCATATTCTGCAGTCATCCAAATGGAAATCTAGGTTCTTCCTCCCTTCCAATCACCAAATCCTAGTGGTTTCATTACTTGCAGTTTTTTATTGTATCCTTTCTTCTATTGCCCTGTGCCCCTGGTTAAGTGCTCCATTGCCATAGCTTAGAGTTTTTCAATAGCCTCCTTACGTGGGTTTTAATTTTCATTTTGTTGCTTTGATTTTTATGTTCCTCAGGTCCAGCCACTACCTCTAGCCAGAGAAATCTATCTGAAACATCAGTCTGATCATGCCCCTTCCCCATGTAAAATCCTTTAGATCACCTCTTTAGCAGGAAAAATAAAGCTCCAGAGCGCAATGCTGAGGGTGTGCATGATTTGACCCTCAACATGCTCTCTAAATTCATATTTTCCTACTCCTGCCCTGGAATAGAAGCTGGGGTCATGCCAAAGTGCTTGTAGAATTAGCACATGTCACACTGTTTCCGGTCATCTTCCCTTTGTTTATGCCACGTTTTCTGCCTCGATGGAATGCCTATGTCACTTTTCTCTCTTGACTAGTTTTCACTCATCTCTAATAGTGTAGCTGATATTATCTTCTATGGGAAATAGTCCCCAAACAACACAAAGGACTGACTATGCTCCCCTGTGTTCCCACAGCACTGAGCTTACCTCTGTTCCATCACCTACTATGCGTATTAGCTCTGCAGGGTGTCTGTAGGCATTCCTGTCTCCCAACAGCAGGGACCACATTTTACTGAACTTTATATCTGCACTTTAACTTTCTTCCTTGGGCTATTTTAGAAAGGTTTAGGATGCTATTTCCCTAGCCCATGAGTTATTTATATACACTAAGAAATATAATAAGGAAACTTAATGCTAGAGCTTCAGATTCTATGCTAGAGCTTCAGATTCTATGCTAACAGTATATGAGAACTAAAACAGAGTCAGGTCAGAATGGATTTTCTTGCTACAAAATGATTGCCAAAAAATACTGTCATATTTTTAGCAGGTATCTTTCCTTAACTTAGAGGACAAAGTCATGGACTTGATTCTCAATTTACTCAACAAATATTTACTGAGTACCTAGGTATGTGTAGATGTAAATTAAACATTTATTCTGTTTTCAAAAAGCTTACAGTTTAGCAGGAAAAATGGCATAACTGTATGTCAAGGAGGAAAATATGATGTTGGTGATAAAAATGACAATAGCAAACAGTTATTGAGAAAATCAGACTGATTTCTATTATCTTATATAACGTCATAATCATACTGTAATAAGCTACTACCATCCTCATTTTATGATGAGAGAACTAAGGCTTAGAGAGTTAAGAAACACGCTCAAGATGGCAATTGTGGGTTTAAGACCTATAAGCCTACGTTGTATTCAAGATGAAGTAATGCGTCATGAGAAGCAGCCAACAGTAAGACTCAGAGAAAGGTGAGGCAGATGGCCTCCCTCTGGAGGGAATCAAAGTAGGCTTCACGGAAGAGGTAGCACTCAATCTAGCACTGAAATCTGAGTAAAATTTGGACCTTCAGAGAGGCACAGAGAGGACACTACAGGCAGAGAAAACAAAAGTAGGAAGAATGCAAACTGAAATGAGAGTATAAGGTCACACCATTCTCAGTGTACAATGGGAACTTCCTTTTGGAGCCATGGAAAAAGCCAGTGAGAGTTTTAGAATACAGCAATGATGTGGGAAGATTAATCCCACCAAAGCCTATAAAATTTGTTGGAGGAAAGAGGGTCTGGAGAGGTGGTTTGTTAATTTATTCAACATTTATTAAGCACCTTATATGTACCAGGCGACATCAGTGAACAAAACAGACAAACATTTCGCTCTCATGGAGTTCTTCCAGCTGAAGGGACAGAAAAATAACAAATATATGTATTTTAGATACAAATATATAATTACATAAATACATAGTTATATAACTATATGGTTTATTAATTATTATATGTAGTTGTATATGTGAGCACAAATAATTCATACATGTGTTTAGTACATGTGTGTGGGTATACAAGGTCTATCCAGAAGGTATCCAACCATGTAATATGAAAAATAGAAGCATTTATTGAAGAAGATACAAGAAACATTGTACATAGGACAATGATGCCTCAATCCCCTTCAAAGTAGGCGCCTTGGAACCTCACACAGTTCTCCCAATTGCCATCAGCTGCCTGGTCATATTTTCCTGAATCTCATCCATGGTCTGAAATCTCTTTCCTTTCAAAGGTGATTTAGTTTTGAGAAAAGCCAGAAGTTGCAGGGTGCTGAATCTGAGCTGAAGGGGGCCTGAGTCACCTGGGTGATTAGATGTTTCACCAAAAAGCCATTTGAGATGTGATGCATGAACGGGTGCATTTTGAAACGACAATCCTATGATATAGGTTGCCCTCCTCCCCAACTTGAAAAACTTTTCATGGTCCTCCATTGCTCTTAGGAGAAGACAGACTTTTAAATATGCTCACCACAGTCCTGGGCGGTCTCAGCAGCCCCCTCTGCCCCTGCCTCTAGCCTGTGCTTCAACCACACTCTCAGTTTGCCATACTCTTGCCACATGGCCTTAGCACATGCTGTTCCCTCTGCCAGGTGTGCTCTTCCCTCCCATCTTCCACTTCTTAACCACCAACCATTTAGATCTCAGTGGTGGTTTTACACATCCTGGGAAATCTTCCCTAAATTCTCTGACAAGGGAAAAATGCTCCTGCCCTAATTTTTGTGACTGTGTCATTCCCTGATGAACAAGGGAGCAGAGAAGGGAGTTGAAATTCCCCCTGGACAAGCACAGTTCTTAGAGTGCCCTCTGCTTCCCCTTCACAATAAAAATAACAGTTGTCATTTTACATTTACGTGGATGCCTATTTATTGATATATTTATCCCACGATAGAATTTGTGGGGAAGAGAGTCATATTCTTTGGCTCACTATTGCATCCACAGCAGCAAGCTGGTGCCTGGAGCATAGCAGCGGGTTAATAAACATTTGGTCAGAGAATGAATACATGAGTGCCTAGAGACTATGCCAACAGAAGGAATGGTTTTATAGCTGAAGGAATAGTTTCATAGGCTTGGTGGATTGCATAGGGAAGATCTCCGAAGAAGAGATTAATTTTTAATCCAGGCTTGGATTCTTTCTAGCCCTGTGATCTCTGAAAAGACCTTGTGCTTTTTGGACTCAGTCACTTGCAGCACCGTATCAGTGGGTTTCAACTAGTCTTTGCTGCGTCCCTTGGTGTCACAGGGTGATGGAGGAGACAAAGAGGAGTGCTCAAGGGGCAAGGGGAATGAACCTCCTTTTCATCTATTTCTGGGCAACCTTCATTGTGAAGAAAGTTCCTAAAAGAAAAATAGTTCAAACACAACTGTGGTAGACGGTGACGGATACCCTTCTGGCTGAACATTTCTGTGACACCAGGAGACTTTCCGAAGGAGACTTGACTCACACCAAGTTCTGAGGCAGCTGAGCAGCCGGCACAGGCAGCTTTCTGTTTTTCTAGAAGGCTGCAAATGTGCATGCAGATACAGGTGGGCTGTTCTTTTTAGGAAAAGCCTTGGAGAAAGGAAGCCTGTATCGTCAGCCCCATCCGCCCAAGCAAAATGTGGTGACAGACACAGAGACTGAGTCACTCCCACTTCTGGGCTGGAAATATAATAGGCTTCCCAGATTATGGGATCAATTAGTGGTGTTTACTGGGAACGAATTCCTGGGCAGGTGGTTCTGTCTCCTGGCTGCAAAGACAACTGGAACACTTGCATTTTCATTGTGCTCACCTTTCCCTGAAAGGGCCTTTCCTGGGTGATGGTCCCCTCCCTTCCCCCCATCCTTGGTCTTTAGGGAAAAACACAAGCACAACAAAAACAAATTTTCTTTTTGCATTAATTAAAATGCCTGTCCCAGGAATATGGTACAGTTTCCCTGAGGCCTTTGCATCGGGTATGCAATGTGAAGGGGGAATTAGAGCTATTTTCTGCAGTAATGGGCCTTGCCTGGAGCCCTGTGGGCCCCTGGCTGGTGGGGAAGGCGGAGGGAGGCAGCAGAGGGAGAAGAAGGAGGGAGGGGGGAGACAGGAGGGGAACAGGAGGGAGGGAGGAGGCTGCTGCAGGAGGCAGAGATCTGACTCTTTCCATTTCCCTGGTGTACAACCCAATTATCTGTTTTACGTTTGGGGTTTCACTTTAGATTTCATTTAAATCAAAGGTTATATAGCTTTTAAAAAGAAAAAAAGAGTAGGGCTAGAAACTCATGCATCTTGAAACTGCAAATAAAAACCCAGCACTTATTTGCCTTAATTAATTGAATTTTCTAGACTTTGGCCTCCTGAGTAATTTCTTCCTTTGTCTATGTAGATATTGCTAGGTTTCACTGAAGTGTCTACCTCATTCACAGAAGTTAAATTCCACTCATTCTAAAATTTTTATCACATTATATTCCTGAGTCTGCCTGCAGCTCAAAATCATGAATATATTCATGTATTATTTAGGCACAGTAAAGCATTTTTCTTTTTGGTCTCCATCTTTTAATTCATTGGTTCTCAGACATTAGCACACAACAGAATCTCCTGCAGGGCTTGTGAAAAATAAAAATTGCTGGGCCTACGCAAGTTTCTGATTCACTAGGTCGGGTGGAGCCTGGGAATTCGCGTGTTTGATGAGTTTCTAGGTGCTGCTGATGCTGCTGATCCAGGGTCTCCACACTGAGAAACCTGTTTCAATTCAGAAGGCACTAGAAATGGAGGAGTCAGAATGTGGAAGGCACAGGGGGAAGGCCGTGGCTTGGGGGCCAGTGTGCGTGGCTGCTCCTCCTCCCACCCAGGGGCCCGTCTGGAGGACTGCCTGCCTTGAGCAGACAGTGGTCAAGTTTGATGCCCTCGTTCCTGCTAAGTCATCTGTGGATGCTACTGGGAGACACAACGGTGTCCACCAGGAGCCAGGGCAGGAAGCAGCAAATGAATGGAACTGAGAACTGGAATTGCTCGTCTAAACCCGAGTTACCCCCTCCTTTCCAGACTGGCCTCTGTGGCTGCTGCTTGGCCTCCCGCCCTGACCACCGAATTTCTACACGAGGCGCTGTGCCTTGTGTAAATCCCAGTTCCTGGTGGGGGGATGACAGAAGCCTCCCCTGGTGGGAGGCCCCAGAAGTTTAATTACTGAGGGGTTTAGTCCTGACAGAAGAAGTAATTTGGAAAATACAGGACTTTAGAGGTGGATGCAATCCTGTGTTTCTAATCTGAAAAGGTGGGAACGGAAGTTCAAAGAACTTATGTTTTCTAAAGTCATAAAGCCAGGCTGTCTGGAGAATGGGGGGAAATAGTTGTTTCTGCCAAAATAGGAAAGTCCTAGAAGGGGAGAAGGTTGGGGGACCCGGGAGGGTCTAGGGCTTGTGGGGAAGTGCAGTGAGGGGGAGGACATGTGGAGACTGAACCCCTCCTGAGTTCCCTCTATGTCTGCACCACTGTCAGCTTGGCCCCAAGCTGGAAACTTCTGGGTCGATTTAACTTCCCTTTCAATGTCCTCACCAAATTACTGTGCCTTACGAGCAGTCTCCTTTTCAGTATCTCTTTGACTGCTGATGTCCAGGCCCATTTTGTCACTACAGTTTGTCTCTACGCTCCTTCTGAAACCAGTCTTCCATATGGCCACCAGAGTTCTCCATGATCCAGCCATGCTTCTGCTGAGGGGCCTTCAGTAGCGCCTACCGCCAATAGGCAACAACCTCATCTCCTCAGGATGGTGCTCGGGTTGTTCCATTCCCTGATTTTATGAGTGTGGGACAATTCTATCCATCCAATAGTAAGTTTAATGCGTTTTCATTCCGTAATGCAAACTGTGCCCCCGCCATATCACATGACCTAGAAGTCCCTAAACGGACCCTACACTTCTGCGTTCTTGTGTTGGTATGAACTGCCCCCTACAACTATCTCCTGCAACAGCCCAAATTCTCCCCATCATTTCAGGCCAAGCTCAAATCCTCCTCTGTGAAGGCTTCCCCGGTTTATAAGTTAGACTTGATTTCTCCCTCGCTTTGTTGACCTGGAAACATTTTTATTTATGAATGTGTCATAGACCTAGCTTAACCCTATCTCTAATGAGGATGCACTTAAGAGCTCACCCATACACACATCCTACTGTCCTTGGTCCTGAAAAATAACCAAAGGTAACAGTGGTAGTCTATCCTGCTCCAGGGATTCCGATGACTTCTGCCCAGACTCTGACTGAAATTGTTATTGAGTGTCTCCATTCTTCGTCATGATGAAAGAGTAGCGATTTGAACCTTGCCTCAGAACAAAATGAAACAACATATACTTCACAAGCTTGCTGATTTTATGAGTATGGGGCAGTTCTATCCAACCAATAGTAACAAATCATTCCTGCCACTCTGGAAAGTCCAGAAGGGGAAATCTTGGCCCTCCTGTGCCCCTGCCAATCCTGTGTTATGCTCATGATCCCTGCCATCTCTTCTAGCCTGGCCTTAGCTCTGGCAACTTGGGTGTGTATCCTCCATCCTGCCTTCTGCAACTCATCATCTTCCTGAGTAGAATGGACACAGCATTTTCCTCTGGGTCCTCAAATAATCCCTGGCATATAGTAGCTACTCAGTAAATGTGGAGTTGAACATGTGGGAAGGCTGGTAGGTGAATAACAAAGACAACCTTCATTTCCTTTCCCTTTTGGGGTATGGTATAATGATTTGGTCCAGCAAATTGGGAAGTGAACCCATCATCTCTGAATTCAAACCTGCACATTCAGCCTTAGAGAATTTGTTCTCAGAAGGCAGCGCCCTTTCCTGGTTGCACCTGTAGTGATGGTACCTACTTCCTTGTGGCCCCAGACCCAGCAGAGAGTGTGGCTTTTATTGTACTATAGACTGATCATCTATTCCTTCGTTCAACAGAGAGTGGTCGACAATTACTATGTGTTAGAAACTGGGCCAAGTACTGGGGATACAATGAGAAAGGCATGCACTCCTCCTACTTGACATTAAATACTGATCACCATGGAAGCATATTGCTGGGATGTAAAGCCCAGTGTGGAGACTCAGAAAAATTTCTGTGTAGAAGTGGCATATATTTGGAGATATGAAGAATGCGTAGGGAACACTGAGCTGAACACAGTGGAGAGAGTATTCTGTGCAAAGGGAACAGGGCTGTAGACACTTCAGAGTCCAGCGAGTGGTGACTTGAGTCACTGAGGTACCACTGCCTTTGGGATGTCTGCCCAGGCTCCCCAGTCTTGGGGTGGGTGCCTCTCCTGTATGGGCTCACGTATTCTATACTTCTGTCATCGCGGTCCTTACCACTCTGCATTATCATCTATGCACTTCTTGGTGCTTCCCACTACGTAATAAATCCACAAGAGCAAGAACAATGTCTGCCTTGACCATGACTGCACCCCTTGCAGTTGGCACAGTGCTGGGTATGGTACATCTTGATGTAAATGCCTGGCACAAGGCCTTTCACTCATGCTTGCCATGCACATCTGCCATCAGCGCCTTAAGTGTGGGCAGAGCAGGCACCTAAAGAGTCACAGACTCCAAGGCATTAACACTCTCGGGGGCTCCAGCCAGGGACTGTTGGGCTTGGTAGCAGCTCTCTCGCCCTTCAGGTCGGCCAGCTTGGAAGAATGTGAGTATGCTCTCCAGCAGGATTAAGCTTCAGTGGCCCCAGCACTAAATTGCTTGAAAATGCATTCTTTCTTGGCTACCTTTCCTTTCTTTCTCATTCCCTTACCGATCATTCCTGGGATCACCTCCCAAATAAACCACCCACAATCAGATCCTTGGTTCAGGGTGGGCTTCTAGAGGAACCCCAAGTAAGATGATTCGCACCAAATATGTGTTGAATGACTGAATCCCCTCCTGACTCAGCCACCTATTTGCTCTCCAGCTCTCACCCTTGTCAACCCTCCTGCAAAATGCCCTCCCTACCCCACCAGGCTGTTGCTTGGTTCCAGGGGCACTTGGTGCATGAAGCCTGCTTGAGCCGCACTGACTTGTTGAAATGGACTGCTGCCCATCTAAGCCAGCTGGGACATGGCAGAGTCAGAGCCACAGGGCTGGAAGAGAGATTCTGACTGCTGTCTTGACCCCAGAACCCCAGATCCACCCAAGTTATTCCCAAAGTGGGTCCATTCCCAGAGGGTGAACACAGCACTTCTAATTAGAGTTTTCCACAGGTCACTCAGAGCTTGGAGGCTGTTCCTGCCTCCTGGCCTAAACTCCACAGAGAATGGCTACTAAGCATTCCGGTGTCATCACATAGGGGCCAGACTTTTGTTACATGTGACTTATATTCATGCAGAACTATGGCATACATTTCCAGTTAGTGTGGCAATGACAACGATGACATTAATGATAATGATGACAATGATAGCAAGTGTCATGGTTGGAATCCCTGCTATGAGCTAGGAACTTCATGCACATGCCTAATCTAGAGCCTGCAAACAGCTCTACAAGGCCAGGGTTGTTATTCCCTTCTCTCAAATGAGAAAGCTGAGGCATACAGAGACTACACTGCCCAAGATCCCACAGAGGCAACTTACAGAGTGAAGCTCATGTTGTAAACCCCATCCTCTGTGTGATGCTTAGTAGATTCTCCTTCATAAGAACAGACCATGAAAAAGTTCCTGGAGACAGAGCTGCCACACCTCTTCTTGGTCTTACTGCAAAGTAACGTGTCATCTGGTACAGAACACATGCCAGCACAGGTGGAGAGGGGGAGCCAGACTTCTATGCTAGAGAGTTTGCAATGGAGAGTCTCAACATCCCCACTGAAGTGAGGTCAGAGAAGGCCAAGGAGGTACCCGGACTTTCATCCAGCCAGGTGGTAATGATGACCCCTGTACTGCAGGGTCAGTGGAGACCACTTAGGGTGGTCTGGGGTTCCTCCCGACCTGGCAGTGATGAGGGTGAGTCTGCCCTCCTGCTACCCATGCGGGCTGGGTCACAGGATGCCTAGAGAAGAGTCAGGACTTTTATCATTGCCCAGGAAACACAAGAACACACAGTGCCATTGAAGGGAAGAAGTAACAAAGAACTCCTGCCCCTCCAGTCCAGGGAGGGGTCATTGGAGGCCCGTAGGAGTCAGAACCTGCTCCCTGCCCAATAATAATGAAAAGTCCTTCCTCTGGGCTGCCAAGCCAGGCCGAGTGAGAAACCTAGACTTTCAACCCCAAGACACAGTTCCAAGGCACGGCCCCTCCCCCTTTCCCTTCCAGAGCAATGTCTTTAAAAAAGCCAGCAAAAACAGAAGGTTTAAAGAAGACCCAGAGTCTCATAACAAGCCACCCAAATGTCCAGGTTTCAACAGAAAGTCGCTCCTCATACAAAGACCCCAAAAGATCTCACCCTGGATGGAAATGACAGTACCTACCTCCTGACTCGATCCCAGCTGCTCTGCAGCCTCACGGCCACGTGCAGGCTGTCGTCTTCTCTCTCCCACCTCAGGACAGCATCCCTGTCCTCTCTCTCCCCCACTGCAAGCAGAGCGAGCTTTCCGCCAGGAAATCAAATCATGGTGTCCTCCTATATACAAACTGTCCACGAGTACCCACGAAGCTGAGAACAAGCTCGTTTAATACGGCTTATAGGTGCTGGCTCTGTCCTCCTCTCCCCTGCTCTTATTTCATGTCACTTCTTTACCTCGAACACTTGACTCCACCCATAATGAAATACTCCATATTTCTAAAATGTTCTGCTGTCTGATTTCACTCAAGACCGTCTCACAAGTGGCTTCCTCAGTCTAGAAGCCATTTCCATCCTTCACATGTCTAAGGCCAGCTTTCCTTCACATCTCAGATTGGATGTCTTTGCCTCGGAAGGTTTCTGAAACCCACCTCATGGCTGGGCCGGCCTCCCAAATGCTCCCACAGCACCTGGTTCTTCCTTGTCACAGAGTGTTCCGTACTCTTCTCTGGTTTCCCCTAACTTGGCTGTCCCTTCCTGAGTTCTGAGACTGTGTCAAGGCGGTAGTGTCCTGGAGCCGACAGGCGCTAAATGGGGGAGATTGTTCCAAGCTGGTGGCAAACACTGTATTATCTAAAGTCATTACATAAGCTTAAAATTAAGTGTATTAATTTAACAATGAAAATAAGATACTAAAACTCATTTCTTCCTAATTTCCACATTTAACTATAATCTAGGTACCATAGACTGTATGCGTCTATATTATGCATCTCTTCCCAACTCCTCGATCAGTGACATGATGTTGGTACCTTGACATTGGCCATGATGGGCACATTCACACATGAAAAGGGCAAACGCTACAACCCAGGGCTTGATTTATAATTTTGACGAGTCTAGCACCTGACCCAAAACAGAGGTGGTACTGAGTAGATATTTATTGAAAAGGTATAAATGTAGGAAACTGTGAATGAATGAATACAAGGAGGACTAGAATTTCCTGTCACTGCCTGGAGGTTCGGAGGAAGGGTTCAAGGAAAGGTGGGAGCTGTCTGAATCGGCACTTATGGGCTGACTTCGCTGCTGTCCTGGGGGCGTTGCCTGAGTCCGTGAGCCAGGGCACACAGTTCAGTAAACACAGGGTCATGTTTCCCAAAATGCTGGTGGATGGCTCCGAAATACCTTTTCGTTCACACATATTGGCAGGGTTGTTCTCCATTCGTGGGGCAGTGGTTGCATTCCTTAGTGGGGAACACTACTTACATAAGCTGAGTGGGTTGTCTCTGAGAAACCTCTGGAACTGTGAGGGGAAATTTGCACTAGTTTGCTTGCTGCAGTGAAGATAGTTTGGGATGTTGGCTGAATCCGCCTTTCATGATGACCTTTGTACCTGTAGGGAATTGCTACACCTACAAAGAGCAGCTAATTGAAGAGTAAGCACAGCTGGCCTGCAAACAGGAAGGGGTGGGGAGCTGCAGGGTATCCTGGCGTCCCTGTCTGTTAAACTGCTGCACAGCTTCTGAGCTGAAACATACCAGGACCTACTGTGCTGGGGGAGGTGCCCTGAGGTTTTCTACAGCAGAGGGAGGGCACCAGGGGTGTCCTGGTGGCAAATGGCCAGGATTTGAATCAGGACTCTGACTTAGACCCTGGGTGATCTTGGGGGAGTTACTTAACCTCTCTGTGCTTCGATGTCCTCACTTGTAAATCATATCAGTATAACCTATCTTACAGGGCTGTGGAAAGAATTAAATGAGATCATTCGACCCCTGCCTGACAGTAAAATCTTGATAAATCTCAGCTAGTGATATTTTGGAAGGGAGGCCATAGGAGACATCAATGGGCCAATAAAGACCTGGCTACAGAAAAGTCTAGCTTGAGGTTTGGCTTGGGAGCAAGGCTTGTTTTCAGACAGAAGTAAGAAAACCCTTTCATCGTTGTATCTAACAGAAGACAGTGTGTTGTAGAAATGAGAGCAGGACTTTAAAAATTAGACAAGACCTGGGTTGTAAATGTGAGTGGAGCCCTTTTGGGAAAACTGCTTCACTTCTATGACAGTCAGCCTTCAAGTCTGTAAAATGGGTGAAACTATAGTACAGATTTTGAAAGGGCTTATGGTGAATAAGATTTACATTGCAAAGGTGAGCTAAGATGTGCTGTTACTGTTGAGCTGGGACGATCACTCCTGGGCCCTCGATGTTTTTGATTCTACGTGGGTGGTAACACCACCCCCACCCAGCAAGGGGATTATAAAGATTAAATAAAATGATCTATGTACAGGGCTTAACTGTGTGCCTGGTAAATAAAGAAAGTTCCATTAACAGTAATGCTGTGACCACTAGTTTTAATATTGCTCTATTGTTTTCTATAAACAACAAAATTTTTGAGCGCCTACTATGTGCTGGGTTGTGTTTGGTGTCCAGGACACATAGAGGAATACAGGTGACATGTGGCCTTTCGTAGGACGCTGCTTTCCGTCCCGGCTGGGGAGAAGGGGTTAGACATGGAAACAAACAAATAAATAAACATTTTTAGATAACAGTGTGTTTCATGTGGGAAACAAAAGGCAATGACGGGTTAGCATGACAGGAGATTTACTTTATTTAGGTCCTGTTGTCAGGGTCCGATCTTCGGTTCTGATCACATGGCCCAATGCCAGCCTCAGTGACAGAACGGAGTGAGGTGTGAGCACCTTTGTATCAGTTTGACAACCACATGAAGACTTGGGGGTGTCTGCATTAGCAGGAATCTCGGATCGCTCCCTGGGTGTGGCTGTAAATCAAAAAGCTGAGACAAGTGTGAAGGAGGTAGACAGGACAGCCTCTTGCAGGACCAGGCGATCTGACGTAACTAATCTCAGCCATTTCCTTGCCTGTGGGTGGCCTACTCTTCCACCAGGTGGCAGTGTTCAATAATGAACAATGACAGCATTAATTAAAGAGGGCCTCTGGCCAGCCTTAATATTACTGGCCCGCTAATGAACATTTGCTCAGAGCACTAATTACAGTTTTCCTTCCTGATGGCTGTGTGGGATTCCTGGCCTGGGTATGGCAACTATTTTCCTTCTGGATCTCCTTTCATTCTGTCTCTGAAATAAACAGAGAATGTTTTTAGTTGACATAACGGAGCACACCCATGCCCAGGCACTGTACAAAGAGCTTTACAAAAATGATTAGTGGCATTGCATTGTCACTACAGCTTTGCAGTGAGTCATAGTGTCCCCACTTTGTGGACGAAGACTCTGAGGGTCCGGGAGCAGCAGCTTGCCTAGTGATGCACAGCTGGTACATGGCGGTGCTGGGTTCAAACCTAGATCTGTGTGATGCCAAAGCCCAGCTCTGAACCGTTGCACTGTCCTGCTCTGTATCCTAAGAAGAGTGATTATTACTAAGATAAGTTACACTGAAACAGTACATTGTCTCCCATAGTAAGATGCCACACTCTCTCCATACAGGACTAGTAGTGTTAATACTACCAAAAGGAGCATTTATGTAGCACCCATCCAGCTCTCGGAACCGCTGGGCATGGAAGGGCAGGGAGTGGGACCAGGCATGCCTCTGAGAACGTGAGACAGTGGCAGGCACATAGCGGAGGGGTGTTCTTGTTAAGTCCTCACAAAATGTCTTGAAGGAATGAAGGACATACCCTCATCGTTTTCTTTTTGTGGATGAAGAATATGAGGACAGAGGTGATGCAGCTGCCGGGGTCCCACGTGCACTGGAACCACTCTGGGGGTCCTGTGGCCTTCCTCATTATCCTGGAACTGGCTGATTAAAGAGAATCCCAAAGCTCTAAAAAAGGAAGTGATTGTATAATTCCAGAGAATACTTTCCTTTTCCTTTCTGTGATTTACTAGCAGATTGAGGCAAAACAGTACTTAGATGTTCAAGACTTCTATAGCTTGCAAAGATTATCATCATTTTGTCTCTGGGTGACTGAGATTAAAGAGGTATAAAAATACAGTTTATCATGACATTGATTTGTGGCCCCGAGTCCAGGTTTAGGTGCTGGCACGCTAGACTGGTAGGGAAGTTTCAGACAATCTGGTTCATCGCCTTTGTTTTACAGATAGAGAGACTGAAGAATGATTTGATCATAGCCCTCCAACTGCATGATGGCAGGATCAGGCCTAGATTCCAAAAAAAGGACCCGCTGCCAGTTCCCTTCAGGATACAAGAGACCAGAATTCAAACTAGAGGCCTGTCCAGACGGGGGCTCTTTTGAGCTGCTCCTAAGACATCAAACAAAAAAAAAAAAAAAAGGCCCTGAAATATATCTGAGAAGCACCAAGTGAAACAACATTAAATTTTAACAAGACTTGTCAGAACGTTTAATGTACAGATATTTTACCCTGAATCTCAAAAAGGGAATCAGAATAGAGTTTGACAATATTATTTACCTCCCACTTTTTTTTCTGCCACATCTACTCACGGCTCATACAACAACAGTGTTCAAATAGGAGACAACTTGGAAACAATGTCTTAACTTATATCTCGGTTTCCAAAAGTGTTTGGTCATGAAACCCTGTGCTTGAGAATATATCACAGAACAAATGTTAGGGAGCACACTTAGGAGCGGCTTCACTGGGTTACACATACCTGGAGGAGATCGCGTCTTGTCCGTGGACATTCAGCCTCCAGAAAGAAAAGTCATACATGGCAGAAAGCTGTCTCGGTGACACCTTCTGAGTGAGATCTGAAAGGTGAAGCCCTTTGAACTGTTCCTTCATTGGAAGACAACCCTTTATATAATAGTTTGGAAGTCAGCAAAGATGGCAAGATTTCAGTGCCTTGAGTTAGGGAGTTAAGGTCAGTAAATGCAGAATTTGGGGAGCCAGATAAACACGGGTTTGAATTCACACTGTGCAACGTGTTGGCAGTGTGACTTTGGGCACATGGCCCTCACCGACCTTCAGACTGTTCAAAATGGGCATAATTACATAATGTAAAAACTGGGAGAATCTCATTACCAGGGGAGAAGATGGAAGAAAAAAATGAAGCTTACCCTATTTGTTCAAACTAGTTGCTGATAAACCACTTGGGGAGAAAATTGGGACCTCAAGAAAACTCTCGAATAACCAAATATGGCCGGTTGACTGCTCTGGATAGTAAAAGGATAAGGAAATCTATGTGTGGGTGGAGATCTGGCCTGGGAGAGAGATGGGAGCCAGAGAGAGGTAAGGCGGGGAGCAGGCAGGAGAAGGGGAGAGAGGAAAACCTCTCTCCACCCGCCAGACAGGCCCCCACTCCCTGTGCTGACAGGAGGAGCCCTGGGAAGAGAATGTGTGGGAGGCATTTTCCCATGAAATTCCCTTCACGATAAGAGCCACAGGTTCAATCCCACAGAACCTCAATGAGGACAGCAACTCTTACTCCACTCACTCTGATTTTGATTTGAAGGCAACCACCACTGTGTTAGATCCTCCACGGAGGGTTGTAAAGACTCACAGGATATAGGGAGCTACGCCGCCAAGAGCAGGGCACTTCATTCACTTTTTACACCACGTTCTTGAGGGAGTGCCCCCATCCCATTTGTGCACATCTAATGTTTTGTCATTAACGTGCATCCTCATCAAAAAGGTGAGCCGCACAGTAAAGGGAACCAGCTGTGGCCTGCTGGTGAGGGACCTGAGTCCCCCACTTAGCTCTGCCACAGAAGTCAGAGTGCTTTTGGCCAGTTGCTTGGTCCACTGGGTCTTGGTTCATTCACCTGTGAAAGAAGAGGGAACAGGCATGGGGATTTATGAGGCACAAAGAGCAGGTTTGAAGCCATTCAGTCCCAGCTCTGCTGCACCAGTGCTGTGGCTTTTGGCAAGTTCTTTACCATCTGTGACATGAGAGACATCAGAATCAAGGTTATGCTTCTAATTCTGCAGTGGTGTCTCTGATTGTGTCTCCAGCGGTGTCGACTTCTAAGACTTTTAGCTTTAAGGTTTATTTTATTCTTAAAGCTCCTTATCTGTTACACACACACACTTTGCTAGATCCTTCTTCCCTCACCCCCCCCCCCCACCAAAAAAGAAATGACAAAGAAGAAAAGCATTGGAAGCAAAGCGAAGAGAAGGAAATGGAGAAGGGTTGGCATGAGCAAAACCCTGCACTGACCCTGATAAAAAAAAAAAAACCCAGCGTAATGCTCTTCACATCTCCAGTGCTTATGGGTCAGAACACAAGGGAATAAGAAAGACCCCCACCGTGTGCAGAGTCATAGGACCCAGTTAAAAAGGCCTGGAATGGCAGTATGGGGGTGGGGTAGGGCAGGGTTATTAACCCTCGCCTTTCTCCTTGAAGCTTACGGCTGACTATCGAAGCAAACGAATCTCAAACTAGCTGAATAAGCTTTTGCCAAACTTCTTTCTCCCAGACACACCTCAGATGGTGTCTCGGTAATTCATTCAGTTCTCCAGGGACGCACAGAGGCAATGATCAGAAATTGCCGATGCTAAAGTGGGTCACAGACCAGATCATCTTACTAATTGGGCCACCACAGAAAGTCCCTTTGGGCTTGTGTTTCATTTCCTTTGAAGAGAGCTCCTCCCTGTGGGACTAATGTCTTCCTGGCTGTGGATTGCTAAGGTTTCAACATCTGTACTGACACCAGGCAGGGTCTAGGTTGAAAGTTATCTGTAGGTGACGGGACCAAATTATAATTTTCTGTCTATAAAATGGGTTTCCAATAGGTTAATGCTCAATATATAAAAAGCATTAACAACAGAAATATGATCAAAAGACAAGAAAATACACCTCATAAAAAGAATGCCTAATAGTCAGATGAAAAGGTATTTAGTAAAATATAAAATTTAAATAATGATTACAGCCCTGGCTGGTGTGGCTCAGTGGATTGAGCACCAGCCTGCGAACGAAAGGGTCACCAGTTCGATTCCTAGTCAGGGCACGTGCCTGAGTTGCGGGCCAAGTCCCCAGTAGGGGGGGCACACAAAAGGCAACCACACATTGATGTTTCTCTCCCTCTCTCTTTCCTTCCCTTCTCCTCTCTCTAAAAATAAGTAAATAAAATCTTTTTAAAAAAATAAACAACCATTACATTCAAATTAAATGTGATGGTAATTTTTTCCTATCAGGTAGGCAAAGGTTAGAGCCAATGAAAATACCTAAAATTGATGTTAGACATGGAGTAAAATAGGCCTTTTTGTTGAGACTGTACCTTGATGCCACCTTCCTGGAGGGCAGTTGGGCCAAAGTTTAAACATACTGTTTAGCTCCACAATTCAACTTCTTAAATTTTATTTTAAGTAAATAATCATAGAATCCCAAACATCAGATTTTGCTACATGCTTATTCATCACAGCCTTCCCTGTCCCTAAGCTCTTTGTTTATTATTATTAATAATCTAAGTGTCTATAAAAAGAATATTGAGAAAATTACAGTATATTCAAATATTTGAACACTCTGCCAGCCTTAGAAATCATGATGTAAATACATGTTCACAGCATCTTAAGTAGAAAAAAAGCAAATTATGCAAATAATATTCCTTTGAAAGACCCCAATAAAAAACAGTGATAACACTGTGTGCACATAATGGCAAACTTGGAGCAGGAGTTGCACCAAAACGCCATGCCTGGTTGGCTCTGGTGGGTGCGGTGAAGAATCATTTTTACTTAAAACTATTTTTTTCTATTGTTGAAATCTTTACTGCATAGATTGCTTTTATTAAAAAAAATAGCAAATAAGGCAGAAAAGAACAGAGTATTGTATGGGGCAAGGCCCTGCAGGGTACCACGCACAATGAGAAAGGGCTTGCAGCTTCAAACATGCTAGAAATAAAGCCTGCCATTTTACTTCAGAAACTTACTACTTATCTTCCTCCAACATGTGAAAAGCTGTCACCTGGGGTTCAGGGCTGCTGCCCTCCCTGCTTGAAAGATGTTGACCTGAGCTTTGAGCCTAATTTGTGTAAATTTGTCTATGCTACTCGCTCCGTTTCCATTTTGGTCTGGTGGCTTTCTAGTCTAAGGACTAGTCCTCTCCTGCTCTGCTCCAGGTCTGGGGGATTGTCACTTAAAAGACCACATGCTTGTCTTTTCTCCCAGTAGCTGCTGTAGGTAAGGAATGAGTTAGCATCTGATAAATAAGAATGTCCTTTGTAGTAGGGAAAACCTTGGGACTATCCTGGCTATTCTCAAAAAGGAACCCAAGGAAGCACCTAGGAGGGAGAATTAAAGAATCAGCTCTAGAACCGTGGTGGAGGTGACAGCCGCAACTCATCAAGTTGTTATCTGACAAAGCCATTCCTATGGAGAGTTAGGAAAAACTTACAGTCAACTAAAATTGATCGTGACGTTTTTCTGCAGAAGACCCATCCATGGCCCCTCCGTGGCGTTCAGAGTCAGGTTGAAAATCCTTAGCTTGAAAAACACCATCTGGCTCCAGTTGACCTCTTGAGCCCTAGCTGTCACTGTTGCCTCCGCCCTCTGCTTCTAGTCTTCGTGGTTCTTCCTCGGTGTGTCAGCTAGTTCCTGTTTCTGTGAGCCTCCCAGCCCGACCTGGAAAGCCTTTCCCAGGCCCATCGTCAGCATCACAAGTCACAGTGCCCTTGTCCCTTTGTCTGGTCCTCCAGCCCCACCCCCCATCCACTTCCGTTGTCTGGTTTACTCCTGCTATTTCTTCAGGTTTCAAAACCCAGTCCAAGTACCACCTTCAAGGACCCAGAAGCCAGTCCATGGTCCTCTCTGCCCCATCTCCAGCTGATTTAGCCTCTCCTAAATCTCATTGTCTCAGCACTGCCATACTACACACCTGTTCATTCACACATGCATTCATGGCCTCGCTGTCTGCTATGCACCGGGCCAGGAGCTGAAACAAAGCAGAGTAAGGCAGAGAGCCTGTTCTCATGGAGTTCCCACTCTCTCACAGCCCTCAACGCCCTGTGCTGTAATCATTGACCCCATTCAAGTCATCTCAACCAAACTAAGCTGCTTGAAGTCAGTGATCACATCTCAATCCACTTTGATTTCTCAGTCCCAGGAACTTCAGACACTCAGCAAACACCTATCAATCACTAAAATATTCAGTGAAGAGATGAATGCCAGCAAGACATGTTAGGTAGCCAGATTTTGACTATTTGCTACAAAATTTTGTTTAGTTTCCCAGGATTATATTGAAGGCAAAGACCTTATATTTAGGATTTCTAGATTCCTACTACACTCTCCATATGAACTGAAACATAAACCTGGATAACTTAGCATATTTTTCTAGATCTTTGTTAAAATGTCTTACAAATGTTGGAATGCATTGGGTTAAGACTGCTAGGTAAGAACAAAATACAAAATTGGGGGAAGTTTTTAGACAATATCCCAACAGCTATTATGAATCATTTGGGTCTCACTTTTCTGACCTCTTATTCAATACTAATTAGATGATCTTGGACCTTGGTTTTCTCATCTCTAAAATGGAGATAATAGTACCCACTGCAAAATATTGTGAGGTTTAAATAACTAGTACATATGAAGATCTTAGGTCAGAAGAAGTTCGGGGCCATGGTGATCGTGATGATGTTAGCTCAGCATTTGCAGTGAAGGGGACTGGGGCAGTATTATGGACTGATTAATACTGTCACCTTTGGAGTAAAAAAGGCTGAGTTTGCATCCTGGCCCTGCCATTTATTACCTGTGTGATTCAGGATAAGTTCCTTAACCTCTGTGAACCATCATGTTTTCTTTGCTAAACAGGGTTTAATTATAACTACATCATAGAATTCTTTTGAGGATTAAAGGAAAGTCTTGAATAAAAGATTTAGGACGATTGGTAGACACATGGAAAGTGATAAATAAATGTTATTTTTAATAGTTATGAAGTGAGATGGTTATTTTCCATAATCATGAAGTAAGTTCAGGCTGCTATAAATTTCCCATCTCTCCTTAGGAGGAAAATAGGGCACCTGGAAAGTGCTCATAATAGGCAGATCAGTGAGTTGATGTTTCCTTTAAAAATGCAATGAAACCAGCTCTGGGACTGAAGTCTTTGGAATGAATGTGAGGACTCAGTTCAATAGAGTGAAGGGCTAGAAGAGACCCAGGTGAGTTAGTGATGGTGAAGATCAGGGGTCCTCATCAGAAATGGGAGGTGTGCTCTTTGTAGATGATGCCCGGAGTTTGAAAGGGTGAGGCCCCCAGGAGATCTGTAGCTAATGGCTACTTAGTGTCCTGTCTGAGGACCTCTGGTTATTGATTATTTGATTGCTGTCTTGACACCAACATTTGGAGAAAGAAAAACAATGAGAAAGATGTTTGATGACCATCTCCTAGATTAACTTCTCCCACTTCTCCAGTTATTGATACTGTCCCCCACTCTGAAGTTCACTGTATATTTTGAGCAGGTATGTAAACTGACAAGCAGTCAACACGGCAGGGTGGAATTGTAGCCTTCCCTCCAGAATCTCCTGTGTTCCTTATCCAGTGATAAGTACGTCTTTGAGCCTGAAAACCAGTGAACAAAGATTATTATAGTCCTTGCTACCACGAGCCCCACCACTAGCCCCCTGGGCTTAGCACAAATAAGAAACACCCTCTCCTCAAGGTATTTTGTTGCCATATGTCAGACACTTTGGAATAAATTCACAAAATTGTGATGACTATAATGATTGGTTCCCCAAGGTTGAGTAGCATATAGCTTACACAAGGTTCTATGCCAGCCGCCTCTACCTTCTCCCATTGCCCCCTAACTTTGTCTTCACCAATCACACCACAGAAGATGTGTGTGTTTGCTTACATCCCACCAACCAGCATGTGCTAAACTTGTATTTCTCTCTCAAGACTTATCTTACACACACTCTTTGAGAAAGCCAGCCCTAACATCCTGCCCTGCTCTAGATGAAGTAAAATGTTTACTCTGTCCCTCCTCACTGCTAGCACTGTGCGTGGTTGTCAGCCCTGTCACTGGATTTATTGTGCTGGGTTGCAATGACCTGTGTCCTTGACTGACTCCCATTCCAACCTGAGAGCTTCGAGAGCAAGGCCACCTGGGATGCTTATGAAAATGCAGATTCTTGAGCCTGACTCCTCATCTCCTGAATCAGAATGGCTGGGTGCAGAATCTAGAAAGCTGCATTTCTAAATAAGACTTACCTGGGGCAGCTTAAGTCCTCTCAATTCCGAAGCTCCCTTCTCTTGAGAGCAAGACACATATCTACTGCATACATTGAGATATCAGGCATGTGGAACATGTGGAACATGTGGAATATGCCTGATATCCTTGAATAAATCCTTGGCTATTCATATCCTCCTGATAATAAATGTCTTTGAGTCCCAAAATATATTAGACACTCCAGGATATATACACACATGTGTCTATATTGTCTTCTGGAAATAGGTTAGCTCTAAAGTCTGTGAACTGCTGTGTGTGTGTGTCCGTGTGTATGTGGCGTGTGGGGAGTTAATAAGAGCCCTCGGAGTTGGAGGTAGTTATCCAAAGAAATAAGCATGATGACAGTGTCCTGAGTTATTGTAAAAGCTGGCTAACTGAATTGGACATATTTTTATTTCCAAGATCAAAAGACTCATCTTTGGTCAAATAAAGGTTGATAAAAATCATGAGCAAGCTCTTCAGGGAGTGACCAGGATGATTAGTTTTCCGTGATGACAGCCCCACATAGTTGTGGATCAAATAGGACAATGAAGAGCACAAGTCAAGAATTCAGGCAGAGGTTTTCCGTCATGGCATTAGATGGTACATAGAAGATGGATTTATGCAAGGACCTTGTAGTAACTGATATGGAAAATTCTGAACAACAAATACATGGAATTTTCCATGCCAGAGAATTGGTTTTATTCAAGTTACGTCATTTTGTAAATCCCAAAGAACACACGGCATTTGCCTTTGTTCTGAGTTCTGATGACCGTGTTGATGTCTCTTTAGGGTCCACTTTCCCAGGACTCCTTATAGGGTAACTGTGGTCAGTGGCAACCTGTCACATGACCAGATACAGGGGCAGAATCCATGACCTCTTCCACGCAGAAGTCAGTCAAGGCAGCTGCACTCTGAAAGCAGGCTTCTTTGTTCCCTTTCATCTTGTGTTGTTTTAAAAGAGAACACTTCTCTGAAGAATTACTTAAAAAATATGCATTGAATGGTTTTATTTCTCCAGATCTAGCCCTGAGAGGGGATAGAGGTACTTTATAAGATACTTAAGGTGCTTACAATTTATCTGGGGACTCAAGAACTCATGATTTTACTAGAGAACAGCTTTAAAAAAGGGGGGGAATTGGGCCAACTGTAATAGCATAATCAATAAATTATACTTAAAAAAAAAAGAAAACTCTGCCAACCAAAACACACAGACACACACACACACCATACACACATTGTGTAACGAAGTGCTATGCTCTGATGATTTGCTGCTCAACATGTGGACTGAGGACCAGCAGCACTGGCCTCATCTGGCCCTTGTTAGAAATGAAGACACTCAGGCCCATCCCCAGACCTAATGAATCAGTGTCCGCTATTTAACAAAATCCTTAGGTGATTTATGTGCACAGAAAAGACTTACTAGTGGCTTCTTTGACTGGTTTGAGCTAGGTGCATAAATCACCTGGAAGCTATTAATTACTCAGATTCCTAGGGTCCAACAACTAGTATATTTTAGCATAATGAGTAAGAGGGGGAGCCCTTGGTGAAGACTAAGTTTAAATTATGATTTTTTTTCTCCTACTGGATGTGTTGCAGCCAGATAATCCAGCCTGACCGGGTCTGTGACCTCATCAATGAACATGGGAAATATTACCTATTTGGCAGGACTGTTGGGAAGATAAGACATGTATCCTGGTTCTTGGTACACAGTAAGCGATCAAAGAAATGCTGGCTGCTTTTCGTCTGATGGCCAGCAAGTTTGGATACCACTACACTGTGGCAATGAACTTGGTTTATTTTACCGATGAGAAAATAGGTCTCCTGGGTAAGAGCCGAGTGAAGGAAACAGAAGTCCCATCACCACCGTTCCCTCAACATGTGGGTGCACAGACACACTGGGCACATGTGATTCTCTGCAGGTCCTTTCAACTCACACAGAATTCCGAAGGTCAGACGCACCTGCTGTCTGAAACAACTGACATCGTTTCAACATCGATCATTCCACATTGCGAGGGTGTCCTTATAGGTGAGGGGTTCTGGAGAATTAATACCAAGAACATACCTTCCAGATGGAGTTCAGAGAGGAGAGAGAAATTGATCCCATTTGGCCTCCAAGGTGAAAAACAAAATCTCTCTTGGTAAAATTGAACATGATCTTTTCCTGTTCAGGACATGCTGAGGTATCATGGCATCTTAGGGGAAAGAAAATTACTTATACACTCCCTAGTTAATGCAGGGGTACTAGTTAGTAGATCGCTTGTTCCCCAATGTTAAAATTCTGGAGACTTAGTTATTTCCTAGTGGCTGATCAAACTTGTTGATTCTACTTATCAGAGCTTCTGCAATTCTCTCATAATTCATCTCTGCCTATTTTCTGGCCCCGAATGTCTTGTTAAAATACCCGCACTTGTTTCTAGACGTATACATTCTTACATAGGGGTTTGTCACTGGACACACTCTCAGGAACTGGTGTCATATAAGCCAGTTTTTAAGAATTAAATGGGACTAAGAATGACTTGGAGGATTATTGTAACAATAATGGAGCTAGTGTTTACTAACGGGCTCAGTCCACTGTTTAACATGGACGAAGCACTCCATAAATGGTGGCCATTATACTATACTCACTCTTTCTCTACGTGGGGTTCATTTCCTTCCGGTACGTCATCAAATTCACTTGTGTACCACTATGTTCTTCAAATGGCAAGTATTTGACCAACTCAATTAACACCTCTGAATTCATTTGGACGTCCCCCACCTTCACGATAGGAAGCTCCCCTCAGCTGAAAGTGAAATGCTTGTTCTGCTGCACTATGTGGCACCTCAACTGAGCTCCAGGCTTGCAGCTGACTCTTCCCATTGTTCTCTGGGTGACAAAAACATACTGGGATGCCTTGGTAACAGGTTGCAAATGACTGGTAGTATTGCATTTCAGACCTATTATAAATTGCCACTGTAAATATGTCTCTGTAAGTGTATGTATATGTATTTTTAATGAAACAGCTATAGGTCAAGTAAATGAGGGAAGTAAATACTTAATCAGAAGCTTTATTGCCAGTTTATTCAAAATCGATACTTTTCTTCAGATGTGGATTCCTAAGCATTTCTTATTGTATTTCCTAAGTTAGAATTCAGTGATCTGTCTTGATTAGCTGGAACACACGTAACTTGGATTTCGGCTTGTAAAGCCAGAGCTTCTAAATAGTGTTTATTTTTTATGGATTTTATCAGTTAACTTCAGGTATGAGATTTTAAAAAATCTTTTTGGCTGTACCCCCAAAGTATGGTGATTGTGGTCTTCCATTCCTCTCACTACTACTGCTGGTTCCCATTCATTCGCCAACGTTGTGTCTGACGTGGATAACCATCCAACCCAACCATTTCCTAAAGAGTGTGACTCACACATCTAACAGCCAAGGTTAATCACATACATACTAGTCTATCTCCCACACTCCCCCTCCACCCTGGCTACAATCTACCACCAGGCCAGGCAAAAAAGACTGGAACATTGTCCGTTACAGAGATCTTCAGTTACAAGCAACAGAAGTCTACTCTGGCTAACTTTAGCAAAACAGGCAATTGTTGGCAGAATGTGGGTAGTTCAGCAGACTCAAAGGCTCGCTGCGAAAGGACAGGAATATGGTCAGTGTGCAGACTGTCTAGGTGTCTAATTGACTATGTCATCGGAAAGCTATTCAGAATAAGTTAGCCCCAACCTGATTTTATCCCCCTGTTCTTGCATGGCTCAGCTCCAGGTCCAGATTATCTTAGCTTGGATCACAGGCAAGGCATCCTGGCTGACAGTCTCACTAAGATCAGAGACAATGGTGGAGAAGAGATGCCCCATCAGGATGACATTACCAGTTCTAGAAATGGATGGAGGGGAGAAAATGTCACTGCCAGCACCTTCTGGTGTTGTTTACACCTGTTTTATAATAATAAATGATTATTATGGAAAATATAGACACTCAGGAATAGGAAAAAATAAAATCAAAGGACAAAAAAAGAAGAGAGTTTATTCCTTTCCTCCTTTGGAAAGATAATGAACATGATGGTAATATTTTTAATTTATTCAGGTAGGCACAGATTTCTCTGTAGAACTTCAGGATGAGAAAAGTGTTAAAGATGATACATTTCAGTGGTTCTCAAACACCAAGGTGGACCAGCTGTATTCAGTCACCAAGGAGCTTTAAATCAATAGTGATTACAGAGTCCCACTCAGAAACAGCGTTTTATCTGAATCTGGAATTCATCCCCAGAAGTAAGTTTGAAGGACTGCCAAACTGGTGAGCGGCGGCCTCAGATAGAAGGGCCATTCACCTGGCATCACAGTCACGAGCAGTCTCGAATTTCAATGGTTGGCCTTATCTCTGTGTAAGGTTGTATGTGATCACAGAGCCACAGTCTCAGGACTGAAAGATGACAGAATTCATGCCCTTTAATGTTGTATCCACACTCCCTAAATACTTTGGCACTGAGATTTAACTATTTCTTCCATCCGTTTGTTCTAACTGTTAATTATGCAGTAAATGGCACAACTAGGTAATAACCTGTTTTGCACTAAAAGCCTTTACTTGTTAAATGTAAACCTTTGAAACATACTCTAACTTTGGTCACCCTCTTTTAACATATCTTCAAGCCAGAGGTCTGGCCTCTCTGGGCATCTGAGAGCCACAGGCCTAACTCCCAGGGGACTACACACATCTTTGACACTGTGCCCAGTAGGTAGAGCCCTCCTAAGGCTCCAAAGGTGTGTGTGTGTGTGTGTGTGTGGAGAAGCTGAGTGTTGTACTTACAAGGGCTCCAAAGAAGGAAATACCAGATAATCAGATGGGCAAGGGCAGTGGTGGGAGATAGAGCAGGAAAGGTTTGCATGGCCACTGGAGCTCTAATAGAAAGTCCTACCCCACCTGACAGAAGCAACAAGAGAGTGATTGTCCCTTTAAACAGAGTAACAGGATAGGGCCTAAGGATATGGGGCTTTGAACCATGTGCATAGGCACCTGGTGTCTTTCTCCTGATCTCGAACTTGGCTTCTGTCTATTGGCTCCCTTCCCTGGCTGCAGCTCCAAGATGCAATCAACTCAGGCTGAAAGCAGTAAACTAAGCAACTGAAACTCCGCCTCTCCAACAGTTCCAGAAAACCCACAGAAATGAATTTCACTGATCCCTGTCGCCCATGCTGGTCCCTGCTCTCCCTGACCCAATCACCACAGGGTGGAATGCACAGATCGATTTAGTTTTAGTCACATGCTCTGCTTTTGAAAGTCATGAGGTAGTCACAGAGCACATGGGCAGTGAATAGAGAAGAGATATGCCCCAAAGTAGAATAGGGGCATCATTGCCACTGAACAGGGAGTAAATGCTGGGCAGAAATACGATAAATGTCCAGGAGAGTAAAACTTCAGATTTGGAGAGGTCTTGAAGGTTATCTGTAAACCAACCAAGGCGTTTTTGCATCATATCACAGAGTATTTTTCTCAGCCTCAAGCTGTGAGTTTTGTCTGGTCACTGGCCATGCAGAGAGCTCTGGTTTGAGTCCTCTGGGGCTCAGAGTTGAAGAGAAGGTTTCTGTCCTCCCTGGATTTGTGAGAATGTGCAGCATGGAACAAGATGCAGGATTTGCAACCATTTTTTGGATTTCTGGAGAAACGCTCTTCTCAGGCTCCCTCTGCTGAGTATTTGCCAAAGCTGCCTGAAACAGCTCCCCACCCCCTATCCCCATCCTATTGGCAGCCACTTTAAAGGGGAAGTGCCTGCGATGGGAACTGTTTAGATGGAAACAATTCTGGTGTAATGGTCTTGGCCTCCTCTGGCATGAATGGAGCATTTACAGTAGTGAAGCCATGTTTTATTAATGTTATTTTCTCAAGACAACTGGTTAGCTTCTCTATTTGCAATGCAAATCAGTCATAGAAAAGATTTTGTATATTCCACATACACTTCTCCTTACATCCACATTCAGTGACAAATTATCTTTTGTCCTGGTGAGTTTGGATAATAAAAATACCACTTACAGTTCTAGTTTTTGCTAATAGACTCACAGTCATCTGAGATGCTGAGACTGAGCAACAGACTTGGGGCTCAGAAAGGAAAACCTTTCTGATCACATTGTTTTTTGAAGGGACGGGTTTGAATTGGATTCCCTAACGTACACCCGAGAACTAGGAAGGGAGGAACCAAACACCATAGGAATTCAAGCATCACTTAGCATGCAAGTTTTTGCTTTTGCTGGTGTTGTATTAGACTCCAAAGAGCCCCCATCAAAGGAATAAAAAAGGGACTTGTCTCCATGCATCTGGTACCACCTGCAAGTTGAATGCTAAAGTTTGCACTGGGGGAGTTGTGCTATCCTAGCTATTTGCTAATTGTATGCTCTTTTTTGAAGGGCTGTTGCTGAAGTGGCTACAGTTTAGGAAATGGAACACAAGAATAAAGAGTTTTTAGATGAATCACTTTACAGAATCCACATGACTAATGACTGAATTGCCTCAAAAAATAAGTGACAGATTAGAATTAACAACCCAAATGCAAAAAATCCCACTCAGCCTTCTGGTCACCCTCCAGCCACTGCAAAGTCCCAATAGTACTTACTCATCTTTGTATGGTAGGAGTTCCCAGCAGCTGATGGTGTGCTGGCTGTGAGGCAGGGGTCCCTAATAACACCATATTATTTAAAATACCTGACCCAGTACGTGCTCCCTCTCTTGCTAGCCCTCAGCTCCTTAATGGAAACAAGGGTTCTTCTTCCATTCTAGCAGCAATATTATTTCCCAAATTAGAATTCCACACATGATTTTCTGCCTTCTAAAAGGAGACATGTATGTGCATAATGTTATACCATGTTATCCATGATGACAAGGCTAAAAACGCCTGCCCCACTGTCTTCTAAACTTTCCTGAAAATAAATTGCTAGGTTTACCTCCCATTGGCTCTTCCAGTGGGTGCACCCTGGAAGCACAGCCTTTGAAGAACAACAGCTGCAGCTGCAAAGCTTCAGCTCCATGTACCGAGAAGCCTCTGCGTTGCAATGGGAAGCCAGGTCATGAATGCATTGGACTTAGATGTACCCAAACAGCTATTGTAATGCAGACCGTGAATCCTGGCCTGATTCTGGGGAATTAGTTGCTTTCCAAGATAGAAATCTGTTTGGCAGAAAAAGAAATGTTTGTTTCAAAATGAAATCCATTTGGTTAATAATTAGCCACCCAGTTGTAGGTTGCTTTCTACAATTCTGTAAATAAAATTCCCTGCATGGCCTTTCCCAGGGGTTGATGAAAATGGGGTTAGCCTTTGAGGAAGGGATCTCAAGAATATAGCCAAGACCTTGTTTCCCTGGGGTAATAGGGACAGTGAATGGTTCCTGACTGTTTTTCCTCCTGAATTAATTAGATAACAAAGCTGGCACGGAGCACTGAGGTGGACACCCAACAGGCATGAGAGATTCAACATGGTCACTAAAGTGCTATAGCTTGGCCTAATCTGAAAAGAAATTCTACAAACTCTGGACGATGTGTATATGAGAAGTCAGGTTGTCTGTCTGGGTAATTGGGTTTTTACGAATCCTAAGTTGCCTGTTCGAACATTTCTGTCAGGTGAAGCAGCAAGTTACACAAGGGCGCATCTGGTTCAGGAACAGAAACTGATCTGGTCCCCAATTTTCAGCACCTTTGAAATGAAAGCAAAATAGTAGGTTCCTCTGAGAAACCATATCAGACATATGGTTTTCTCTTTACATCATCCAAATACCCCCCTTATGC
Organism: Trachops cirrhosus; assembly: GCA_028533065.1. Lineage (NCBI taxonomy): Eukaryota > Metazoa > Chordata > Mammalia > Chiroptera > Phyllostomidae > Trachops > Trachops cirrhosus. Next base: position 20,345,606 of record CM052546.1, read on the forward strand.
TACAATATTTCTTTACCCTTTAAATAATTTTGAAAGACTACTGAGGGTAAAGAGAGGGCAGAGAAGTATAACTGAAAATTAATTTTACTGACAAAATCGGCTTTTCAGGTTCTGCCAACTTAAAATAAATAGAATTCCTAGACTGCCTACACAGCCTCCTTGCCTGTGTGAATAGTCTTCCTTTCTGCACCTTAAATCACAGGGTTCGTGGTTTTGCTTTCTCGGAGACACATTGAGTTTCAATCCAACTCCATAAAAACCCAACTAAATAAAATCTAGTGCAGGTCAATCACTGTACTGACGTGGAAAGACTAAGAAGGGTGTTTTATTTAATCTTATTATTTCTTTAAATCTTTCAAATAATGTGGAGCTTCTCTGAGTCGCATGATTTAATAATAAAAAGAAAACAAGATTGTGAAATTTACCATCTTCTCTCTCTCTGATCTACAGCTTGAAACCTCTTTTCAATCTGTTCCCTTCAATTAATGAAATAGTTTCCCACCCCACTCCCACTCTGCCTGCAGACACCATTGCCATGGTTACCTGGATACCTGTTTTCAAAGAACATGTGTAGCAGCAATTCGGCAATCTAAACGTCTCAGTGTGTTGCACTTAGGAACAGTAATGAGACCATTATGAAACTACTTGTAGTGAAAATTCCATTGAAGTTACAGTCTGAGATTAAAACTTTAATTTGTACTCATTTAAAGAGGTAAGGTTGATCTCTGCAGCTAAACAGCAAGTCACTGACATAAAATGTCATCCATCTGAGACAAGGTGTCTGCCTCTCCTTGAGAACAGACAGAATCACTCGCCAGCCCAATGAACAGTTACCAGCTAAGGGCCAACAATGAATCCACGTGCGGGCACAGAAGAAGAGAGACGGACTCAGGAGTGTTGTCTTCATTTTATCTGAAGACACCATTTTGATCTCCGTAATTTGGGACTTCTCCTATGGGTCCCTAAAAATGTCCTCTGGGGAAAAACACACTTCCCTCTGAATGTTAGTTTTTTTGCCATCGAAAATTTTCAGTGTCTCTCTGAACCAGAGGTGTTAACCTCAAGCCCATTATAGATAGTTGGGAGATGATTTGCAACTAATTTGAATTAATGGTGATTTTAAAGTCCCAAGTTTGCCAATATTGCAATTTAAAGAAAATGAATTAGAACAAATGAAATATTAACCCTATAGTGTCATTTAGTCTTACAACCCCATAAGCTATTTTGAGTGGGAGAGAAAGGGGTTATTTATAACCAGAGTGCTGAGAAATTCAATTAACTGTGAGTATCAAGGCTAAAAGTACTGCTTATTGCCATGTGCTTGACCTTATGTCTTGATTGCTTTTTGAAAATGCATTTTTCTGTGAATTAGTGGAAGGCTTTTTATTAAATAAACCTGAACCCTTGGAAAAGGGAGCAGGAAACACACTGAATTGTTCCATTGACATCCCTAAGCAATACACATTTTTAGAATGAATTAAAAATCAAAACAAAGAAATGAAATGCAACTCCATCAGAATTTCTGGATTTCAACTCTCCACCACACACACACACACACACACACACACACACACCCCACATACAATAACAACAAAAGTCACACTGGATTGGTCAAAGATGTAAAGATTTAAAAATTCAAATTATGAAAACACTAGATAAAATTATGGACTCATGTTTGTTACCTAACAATAAAGAAGAATGGTGTTTTAGAATTCCATGAGGGATGACATATTTATAAATATTCATAAATTTAACATTTTAAACGTATGTACTGATAGTACTTGAAATCAACAGGGCAAAGCAGGAGGGAGAAACAAGACTTCTCATGCACCAATGGTGAAAGTAAGAGTTGCTACATCCTTTCTGAAGAACAATTTGGTAATATGAATGAAAATGTACGTTTTCATTCTATCCAGACATTTTATTCATAGGCATTTATCCCAAATAATTACTTGCACAAGCAGGACCCCCCCCCAAAAAAAAGAGGGATAAAAGGCATATCTCAACATCATTTATTAAAATTTGCATGAAACTGCTGGCATCTTTACCTGCCTCTGTCCTTCAACGTGACTTGTTTCTGGTGATAAAGAAACCATTTGGTTTGTATGAGGAATATTTGAAAAAATTGTCCACCAAATGGGTAACATTCTATATACTTCTTTTAATAATTTTCCTATGTTTATGACAAGTACATATTAGTATTCTAATCAGGGGTAACAATAAAGCTGTTGTGGGTTGAATTGTGTTCCCCAAAAGACACTTTGAAGTCCTAATACACAGTACCTCAGAATGCAACCTTATTTGGAAATAGGATCTTTGCAGATATAATCATATTAACATGAGGTCATACTGAATTAGAGTGGCCCCAAACCCAATATGACTGATGTCTTTGCAAGAAGAGGCAGAGATTGGGCAGAGATTGGGGGCACACTGACAAGCCAAGGAAGACAGGATTGTCAGACACACCGGAAATTAGAAGAGTCAAAATTAGATCCTCCCCCACAGGTTCAGAGGGAGCAAAGCCCTGAGGACACCCTGGTTACAGCCACCTGACCTCCAGACCACGCGTTTCTGTTACTTTAAGCCACCTACTTTGTGGTACTTGCCTAATGACCCTGGGAAACCAATAAAAGGCTACTTTAACTTGAGGGGCAATTCCATGCACTCTGTGAATGTAGTGAGAAGATTCACCATTCTACCATGCCGCATGTGGAACAGCAAAGTTAGCATGCTGATCTAGAATTGAATTTATGGTACTTTGGAAAATGAAGTGAAATCATCCTACTTCTTAGATGTTACACAGATGACACAAATGCTGAAGCTGTTCTGAACACCTCCCTCCAACCCACAGATAACAGAAACATCATTTTCCAAGGGCCCCAAAAGGCTACTTCTTCTGTGAACCATCATAAATACCCTGACTTAGCTGGAGATCTATCTCATTGATGGACTACTTTAAAGAACTACAGACCTGCTTATTATAAGAGTCATATTTTTACTCAACCATATTAAATATGATTCTAACAATGAGCTGAAAGGAAAACTAGGTCCCAAGTGTTTTGGCATCTTTTCAGTGTGGAAGGTCAACCACAAAGCAGTGAGCCAGAATGCATCGTGAACAGACATATGGCATTTGTTTGCAAGAGGAGAGGGTGGGTGGAGGAGTGGCCTGTTTTACAGCTGCCTTCTAAGGTCAGCCTGGATATCTGTAAAATCTCACTGCATCTTATAAACCCTCTTAAGATCTTTTTTCTTCTAAATGGTCTTCGATAATCTTAAGCACTGAGAAGTTACCATTGAGGAGAACCATGTCTTCTGAATTGTGCTGGGCCTCTGGCAAGGTTAAATTGAGGATCTCATTGCAATAGGATTTGGCACATGAATCAGTTCAGGATGAAAGTCTGAACCCAAAGGTCAGGGAATCAATGGGCAAGGCATATGTCTATAGTGGGGCCACAGTTTATGGAAAACGTAGCACTGGACTGAGGTCACTCCTAGTCCTTCTAGAGCAACCACACCCTAATGCTGGTTTGATAAAATTGTACCTATTTGGATGCTCTTATGATAGAGAATTCAGCAGGGTACAGCTAATTCTACATACATAGAGAGTATGTGTATGTTATCCAGTATGATTTGGAAGGTAATCAAAGACTAAGGATCAGTCAAGAACTTGGGCAGTTGCAAATTATAATGATGCAACTCCAACAAGCTTATGTCAAAAAATGAAAAAGACTTTGCTGAGAAATCCAGGGAAGGTGGTGGCATCCTGTCTCTAAGGACTCATCATCAAATGTCTCTGTCATTGTGCTCCCTTTTAGCCCTGTTTCTCCTTGGATGGAGGCCTTATTTGCCCTTCTGCTAATGAGCTTCTCCCACGTGGCCAGAACAAGTGGGGTTAGCTCCATCCTCGTGTTCACATGGCTCACAATCTAAGATATAAAAGAAGAGAAAACTTCTCCTTTCTCAGTGTCCACAGAGAAATAATTGCAGAAAACTGTCTGATTGTTGAGTGTGGATTAGGTGCCCATTCCTGAGTCAATTATCCTGGCCAGGTCAATGGGGTACCCTCATTAATCAGGCCTAGAGCTGCAGCCTGGAAAGCCAGGTACTGGGATCAACAACCCCACTGAGACAACATGGGGTGGAAAGCTGTTCTCAAAGGAGTGAGGGCACTGTTATCTAGAGGAGAAAAGTAATGCAAGAAAGACAAACAGCAAATGCCTATTAGAATACCCACACATTCCTCCAACACGATCCCCTCGTCCCAGGTTTCCATGACACTTGAAATCTATGCTTTACATTTGTAGGTTATAACTGTCCATTATTATATAAAAGAAAGGTAGATGATTGATAAATAGATGGCAAATGGATCAAACCATGCAGAGCTGACAAATGAAATGACAAACCTAGGTCTGTAAACAAGTAAATAAAAATTGATGGCAAAATAAAACTTTTATATGAACTGAGCTTTACATTAAGGAAGAGTTAGATACATAATGTTGGGAAAGTATGAAGGGCAGCTTGTTTTTTAAAGCAAGCTATAAATAAATATAAAGCTATATTGAAAAAATATATCAAAAGGCAACTCGTGGTTGGGGATAAAATATACAAGTTGAATATACAAGTTGCAGTCTTGCATTTTCAAGCAGGAATTCTAGATCAGCCACTCAAATAAGCGAACTCTGCGAACTCTGGGAAGACCAGTTCACTTCCTAAATAGATAGTCAAAGGTCAGATTCTATCTTTCAAATGAGATCTAGGTGACCAAACTTTATCAGAAAAATGACTTCATCTGTGAAGAATTATAAGTAACTTGCAAAAAAAGTAAATTTGTAGCCAGTGTCAGAGACTGGTACCCAGAGATTGATTCAGAGAACTTCCCATTTTAGCCATGGTAAAAATTGATGCCTGGCCTTGGCTATGAGCTCTGCCCTTCCTTCTAATTGTAGGACCTGGAATTTTGCTCACCTGAGCTCAGGGTCTCATATTTTGCCTCAAACTAAGGTTATATCACAAAGGTGGAGTTTCCCAGGCTCTCTGGCAGAGTTGTGGTCTGTGATATTTATTTTCCCATTTTCTGTGCCAAATTTTTAAGGAAAACTTCAGATAATAAAGCCTTGTCCACACATTATAAATTGGGACTTATTTGGAACCACCTAGAAGTTGCTGGACCCTCAGTTGTAACCAGCCCAATCTGACCTATTTATGGAACAGGATAGATTCAGGAACCTACTCCATAAAAAATGAAGTTGCTAAGTCAAAGTAGTTAATTTTCCATTATCCACTTGTATATTAACTACTTAAAAGTCTGTCTAACCAGTGTTTGGTTTTCCAATTTTTGAAAAATTAGAACATAGAAAAAAGGAAAAGATCAACTAAATTCCCTATACCTGGACAACCCCTAACATTTAGCTATACATGATTTGATCTATACATGATTCCTAAGTAAATATGAAATATAAATATATTTTTCTTTCATAGGAGTAATTTTGTCCTATAACAAATGTTTTATGACCCAATTTTAAAAAACTAAATGTATTATAAACTTTTTCCCTTTAAATTGATATCTCTCTGTCCTCATTTTAATCTGTTCTATAACTCTAACAGAATATATAGGTATACAAAATGAAGATTTTATGTCTTCATTTTTTATGACTGTATATAATTCTGTGATGACATCCTCAGGAACTTTTACATTTAGTTCCTTAGATTCAATTCCTGGAAGCACAGTTGCTGGGTCAAAGTGTGCACAGAATCTCTGGGGTGTGGATTATTAGGTTCTACTGCGAAGGTGTGTGAGTTCTCATTACTGTACTTAGTATTTCTGACTATTGGCAGGGGGGTAATATCATCACCATATATCACTCCTTTAAAGACACACATTTTTTTTCATATTTTAATCTACATGAAATCAGACTGCATTTAACATTGTGCTATAATTTGCAGCATTCTTTTCTTTCTTAGTAGCCTGTGAAGGAACAGCATGCCCTATAATCAATGGCATCTTGGATTCAGTGAAATACGGTATTCAGTATAAGCAATTTTAAGATCTGGCGCAGCTTTTCTTGCCACCCACCAAGCTTCTGGGACCAGTTGCCCTTGCTAACTCCTTACAGTGTGCTCCAAGTATGTAAATTCAATTCAACTTTTATGCAGTGTCTCTCTGCATATGGCTCAGGGAATACAAAGACGAACATGACAGTCCTGAGAAAAACTTAATTAGGGAGGTCACTGCATAAAAACCACATAATGAATTTTACCTTGAAACCTTTGTGGAACAAGGCAGGATATAAATAAAAACACTATCCCTGCAGAGGCCAAACAGACGTGGGTTTCAGATAATCTCTCCCACATTGGTCCTTTACTGGCGCAGATAACCCGATCTCTCCCGGGCTACCTATATTGCCTTGGAGCCATTCTCTTCTTGAAATGCTGCTCACTCCACCTCACGGGGGAATCTCCTCTCATGCTCTTCACCTGGCCAGCTCCTGCTCAGCCTTCAAGACAGAGTGCAGAGGCCACATCTCTTGGGAAATTGCTCTGGCTACATCTCTCTCCCTGCTCCTCTGTCATTATTGCTTCCCCAGTACTTAGTACATTTAATACCACATGGCGCAGTGACCTATTTTCATGCCACGGGGAAGTGAGGGGTAGAGGTTATATGGCCAGGCATTTAAAACTCTGGGGTCAGACTGCCCTGGCGCAGTCCCAGCTCTGCCACCGGCTACCTCTCTCTCCTTGGGCAAGTTCTAAGCAACCACTCTCAAATCTGAATTTCCTTATCTGCCAATTGAAGTCAAGATTGACTTGTTCAAAGGTTTGTTGTGAGGACCAACTGTAATAAAATCTATGAAGCACTTAGCACAGGTACTAGGTGTTAGAAAACAATGAATAAAAAAACAACAAAAACACCAGCTTACTGGCTGGCTGTGTCCCCAGCAGACCAAGGCACTCAGGGAGGACTTAAGCAATGTGCTCAATCTCTGTGATCCCAGGGGCCTGGTGTGGAGTAAGTTCCCAATGCAGGTGTGTTACAGCACTCATGAAGAAAAACCAAGGCCTCCTGCTTAGGGGCTAAAAGGAGTTAGACAATGGGCTTTTCTTTCTGGCTCAGAAAACACTTTGTTTTGTGACCACCCCTCCTATCTGTCTGCTATAGAGAGAGATTTGATTGTTTGAGCCTAGTGATGTGAAAAGCAATCAGAAGGACTGTAAGAATATCAATAGAGTCATCTTTTTGTTAGAAATCATCCATAATAATAACTGTCGAGGGTTGGGGTTTGTTTTTTCTTTTTTCTTTTTTTTATTCCTGCTTTCCAGAAGAATTAAGGTTGATAACAACGTAAGGTATGTCCTATATTAGCAACCCTTACATACAGTCATGAGTTTATTTTATTGGCTTCTTGTGGGCACTCTCCAGGGATGTGGTGGTAATTTGAGGGCAAGCAGCATGAATGACCAGGGCAATGAGTGTAACAGTGGATGGACATTGTCTAAAATGATATTTTATCAAGTGACTACACTGCTTATGTCAGGAAATCTTGGCTCTCTTGTGTGGTATTTAGATAAGATTAACCACTCAGAGAGAGTAAGTAACTGAGACATACCAAGAAGTTACCTCACCCCAAAATGCTCGCCTGGCTAGCCTTGCTTAAGATGATGGCAATAGAATTTACTTCCTCTGCGACATTGTTCCTTGTTGGAATGCCAATGTATCTGACCATCATAAAAGGAATGACTGTAGCTCCCATTTATTGAATCCTCTGGTCAACCAGCTAGAGACATATCTCATCTTTTAACTTACCAAGCAATCCTATAAAATAGGTATATGTCCATTGTATAGGCAAGGAAAATGAGGCTCTAGAGTGAAGTAACTTGCCCAGATTTCTGGGAAAGATCAGCCCTGAAAATCAATCCCAGCTCCATCTGATCTGAGGCTGTGCAGACGTACCAAACTCCTTTTAGTTCCTCCAACACACCGTCAGAACTCTTTGTTTCTCTTCTCCCTCCCCCTTTGCCTTCAATTTCTTTATCTCGCTCACACTTTCGGGTCTCAGATAAAATCCCACCTCCTCAGGGAATTTGTTTGCCAACCTCTTGACACCATCCCCAGATACTGTTGGGTGGCCCCACTCAGTGCTCCCAAGCTACTTGGCCTTCCCCTTCAATAGTGTGGATCATATGGCATAGTTATGTCTTGTGTAATAGTGTGCATTCTTCATTAGTACATAAGTAGCATATAAACTGGGTATAAAACCATCTGGTTTACTGTTGTGTCTGCAGTGCCTAGCATCAGGGAGAAGTTCAATACATAATAAATAAAATCATAAATGAATCAACACTAATGGATAGAGTAGGAATGCACTACAGTAGGGAGTGCTGACTTCCCATTGACTTCCCCCCACCAAAGGCAAGTCCTGCCTTCTCCTTAATTCTATATCCAAGCCAGTCCTGCCAATGAACCATCATCACCATTTAGCCATCTGGTTCACCTTAATAGCACCTTTGTTTCTTAAAAAATGTTTGTTCTCTTCTCCAATTTCTCTTTCAGCTTTGGGAATTAGAATGCAATTTTCAAATATTTGGTTTAAAGATTTGAGCTACAGCTAGACCTAGAAAAGATGTACATACATACATTCTTTGGGGCCAAAGTCTTCCCTAGTGGCCCTCCACCCACAAAAACATGTGCTCTCCCCCTTTTGTGAAAGATTACTTTGTCTAATGAGGCCAAAGTCTCCCCTAGTGGCCCTCCACCCACAAAAACACATACTTTCCCCCTTTTGTGAAAGAGTACTTCGTCTAACTCCTCATAAATTCTATTTGTCTCAATAAGCCACATGCTCCTAGTTTGTGTTTCGTTTTGCTTCTTTGTGAATGCTTGGAAATCTGCCTGAGGTGGAAATTTCAGAACTAAACAAAGTGATCATTAACATCATCACAAGTATGTTTGATAAGAGGGTTTTTTCTTTTGTTTTTCCTCAAGAATCAGAGACCATAGCCAAAATGCTTATCTGACTGAGAATGAAAAAAACAACACTCTCAAGTAATCATAAAACAGCCTTTGATTTTTAAAAGAAATAATTAAGGTTAGTTTTGACCTGCTCACTAATCAGAGGATCGGGTTCCCTGAACACAGACTTTGTACTATTCTACTTAAGCAAAGAGCAACTTGGGCATTTATCCAGAGTGCTCCTCAAGGATCTAATATGTTAATTGAAAAAAAATTCCTAGGAAATAACTCTACAAGCAAACAATTCATCCAATTGGAAACATATGGGATTAGTTTCTAATCCCTTTTCTTTGAAATCTCAGCTGCTAAAGCAAAAAATAGTATTTTTAAAAAATCAGAATTTTCAAAGAACAAACGGGGTTAGTTCTAATTCCAAGGTAGAATACCACTGGGTGTAATTATAACAGCGTACAATCGAACTTCCACAGGGACATTTAGTGTGTGTAATGCTGGAAGAGGGACCGGCACACTGTCTCCTAGGCTGTCCTTCCAGATCCCCAAGGTGGCTCTCACCTCCACAGCTGTAACCTCTTCAATGCATGCAGCTTTCTCTGCCTCCTGTCCTACTCCAGGCGTCTCCCTTTTGCCCCTCAGTGTACTTCAGCCTGAGTTATCTCTTGGCGTGCATTAGGCGTTAGTTTTTCTCTTCCACTGTTCTGTCATCTTGTTTATCTCACTCACCAATGTGATGTGCATAAAGAAACCCTCAGCTGGAAGGAAAGGATTGAACCAACTGTACCTCTAGACCTTTTCATGGGTCTAATAATAGCATACACCATCTTTTCATGGCATCTATTGTCCAAAGATTAAATATATTAGGTAATTCAATCAATCCCTTAAAACCAGGAGAGAAAGCTGAGGGGCAGGCTGATACCTTGATAAGCTCTAGCACAAAAGGATTTGAGTTCGAGAATCCCTGTTCCCTGGAGATGGTTGTGGCGTGGTGGGAACAGTTACTGAGTGAGTGGGTTGAGCCAGTCTGAACAGTTGACTACAAACGTGCTAAGAAAGGTCCAAACAGTTTGGGCCTCTGCTGTTCCCCAGGGAAGAATGAAGGAAACATCCCAGATTGTTGCTAATGACCAGACCTAGATAAGCTGCTGGAGGTTGGAGGAAAGAATTTAAATTAATCTATTTATGTCCTCTTTAAAAAACAAAAAGCATACACATGTGCAAACACATACATCCAGAGGTACCCACATATGTACTCACACTCACAATTCTCTTATAAATTATGGTCTACATTAAAGATTTGCAGAAGTAACTTCTTTATTAATCAGTCATTAAGGTAATTAAGGCGTGTGTATCTCATCTATGGTCCACTCTCAATGATCCCTGGAAGATCAAGCTAAGCTGGGAGCTAATGAAAACCTATAGAGAGTCCTCAAATTTTACTTTGGACAATTTCTGTCCTTTCTGCACCCCCTTCCCCCCACAGGCTTCCTCCATACCTGCCAATGAGGAGCTAAAAGTGGCCTGAATTTTGCCTCTTCTGCCTTTTGCATACCCCCTACTAGAGTTGCTAAGAAAAATGAAATGCCTCAAAAGCCAAGAATTTGAGAAAGAAGGAAGATGACATCTGTGTAAATCCCTGTAAGCAAACAACCTCTGAATGTTTGAGTGGTTCCCCAGGGTACCTTGGACTGGGCTTAGGTCAGTCAAGGAAACACTGCCCATATAGGAAAGAGAGATTATTGAGTGGGGGGACCATTACTGGACATTTCCAAGGAGGCCTGGTATGAGCAAGCTCTTGTTAAGAAATTTTGTCTTGAGCCTGCAGGGAGGTCAGCCATCCTCTTGCTTCCCTTTCACATTGTGTAGTAGAAGAATAACAAGCACGGTGGTTCTGCATTTAGAAACATTAAAAGATGGGAAGCAAGAGCATGCATACACAAAATAAATCGTCCCATTGCCACTTACCAATGTATTATTGTGGGGGGCTCTGGTTTGAGTTACAGAGATATCACTTTCTCCTTTCAATGGTAGTCATCAAGAAAAGCACTAAAAAACTACCGCGGGCACAAGAGGGGACAACATTTTCAGGTTATTTTGGCAAGATCAAATGAATACCAATGAGATTTATATTCACCAGGCATGTGGGGAGGGTTTTATGTTTTAGAAAGGATTTACTTATTGTATGGTGAGTAATTGGGCTTTCACATGTTAAAAGTAATAGCATGTGGTGTTTGCAGAGCATTTTTCTCGGATGTTTAATTATAGCCAAAAAACAGGTTTCTGCCCTCCATGAAGAGGGAGGTAGATAAAAAATATACAAAAGAGAATTTTTAGACTACATGTTGACTGAGAGAAATAAGCGTGCGCTATGACAAGAATGAGAGCATTGGGTCAGCACAGTCCGCAGTGTCAGTAATGCCCACGTATGGACCTTTTCCTCCGCATTTTCAGTTCATAACCCTTTGTCCTCCAAGCTGATCATTCTTCTCTCTCTTAACCTCAGTGCCCTCCCTTTTTTGTGGGTAGCAGAGCCAAAGACCGCCACCCCAACCTGGAAAGCCTATTCAAAACAAGCTGGTCAGTTCCCCCTGAATCCTGTGACTCTGATCATTGCATCTCCCTTCCTCTCCAGACCGTGGGGTTATTGCTGGAATCCCAGTAGAATCATTCTCCTCTCTCCGCAAAGAGGACTGGACATTGGGGGATTGTCCACTAAATGAAGACCCACAGGTGTTGGTGTTATTTAAAGCAATGTAGATGCCATTTCTCTCACGTATTCCTCATAATCAGCCGCATGACCAAGCCAAGCTCATTTCCGCCTTTACACCTCTATCCTTGTTCTTCCCTTTCCTGTGGTGCTGTTTTTCCAGAAAGACCTTTGCTTCACTGGCTTCTTGCTGTTCAGGATGCAACTGTCCCCCTCCTCTGAAAAGCCTTCTGGACTATCCAATCTAAAGCTACCCTGCATTCCCCACTCTCTGTCACATAACCCTTGTCTTCTTTACCTTAGTACCACTATCAGATTAGTTTGTGTGGTTCCAGCCTGTCTTCTGCCTGTAGAACAGAAGCTCCATGAGGCCAGGGCTTCTACTTCTCCATCTCCAGTGTCTAGGATAATACCTGGCAGGCCATAGACATTCAAATAGTGTTAATTTAAAAAACTGTGGGAGTGCTTATTATGTAGTACACACTACTTATTTATTTAATCCTAATAAACTCTGATATAGATAATTTGACAGATAAAAGAGCCAAGGTTTAGAGACATGTTAACTTTTATTTGGCAAAGCCAAGATAGAAATCCACATGGCCTCTCTCCAGAACTCACACTTTCACTCATTTTACTTATACATTGTAATGTAGAAACTTTTTTGGAAGTCAGAGATTTGTGTCCACAAAAGTTAAGTCTTCTGGTTTCCAATACGGAGCTCAGAAGTTGCCACTCCATCTGGACAATATGTACAAAGTGGTACAGACTAAAAATTAACAACTCTTCCTGTAAGACAGGGGAGACACGGGGCAAACTGCTGCCCCCGAGACTGGAGGGAGAGACAGGCAGGCCAATCCAGGGCATCATGCCCACCAGAGCAGGCTCACCAGTGGAGGCTTCCATGGGAACCAGAGCCGGGGAGGCCCCTCCGACCTGTAGCCAACAAGTTGCTGTAGGCTTAGTGTGGATAGCTCTGAAAGTTAAAATCCCAAGGAGAGCCTGTCATGGGGGGCCCAGTGGCCTGATTTTGTGAGATTCACCTTCAGGAGCTCAACTAGATTCTCATAGTAAATCCTAGAGGAAAATCGCCTGTGCCTCCAGCAGGAACAGGGGAGAGAGAACCAATTTTAAAATACACAGGGTCCAGCAGAAGTAAGGCTTGCTTGAGTGTGATTTGTAGGTAATAATATGGGTGTGATAATTGATAGTTTTAATTTGAACATTTCACCTAAAATGTCATATGGTGTACTTGAGATACTGTTATGTTACAGAATGACATGCTTATGATTTTGTAATAAGAGTTTGTAATTAAAAAAGGGACGTTATTTGTGCCAGATCCCATATAACAGAGCATTCTGTTCTAAACAAAGCCTGTGTCTAAACTAGTTAACCAGAGCCTAACTGACCTCAGGGGAGGGAAATATTCAACTATAGTCAGCTCTAGACATCCCATCCCACCTAAGGTGGGGGGAAAAACAACTAAGAATCACTTTTAAAGCTCACAGCCCAAGGTTACATGTTCACTAAAAGACTGAGACCTGATTATAGGACTATAGAACACTTCTCCTCCCCCTGCATTTTACTGCCATTTTAAAAGGCCTGTTTATAGCAGCTCCTTTTACCAAGTACATCATGCCCAGTTACCAGGAAAAAATTTGAGGCCCATTAAAAGGCAAAAACAATAGACAATTTGAACAGACAGGGTCAGCATCAGAACCAGACATGGCAGGGATGTTAAAATTATCAGACTGGGAATTTAAAGCTATGACTAATAGGCCAACAGTGCGTATGGGTAAAGCATGTAAGAACAAATGGGCGGTATAAGCAGAGGGATGGAAATCCTAAGGAAGAACCAAAAGGAAAGGCTGGAGATTAAAAAATAAAAAATAAAAACACTGTCACAGAAATGAAAGATGCTTTCACGGGCTTATTAGGAAACAGGACACAGCTGATGAAGATCTCTGAACTAAAGGATATGTCCACAGAACCCTTGAAAACTGAAAAGCAAAGAAAGCCAAAACTGAAAGAACAGAATATCCAAGGATCGGAAAACAGCCACCGAAGGTGCAACATTGCATTATGGGAATACGGGACAGAGAAGGCAGGAAGGAAGGAACAGAAGAAGTACCTGAAACAGTAATGACTGAGAATTTTCTCAAATTAACAGCAGACACGAAACCAGGAAACCTAGACAACCCCGACTAGGATAAATGCAAAGGAAGTAAAACTGAAACCAAAACGATTGTACCTTGGCATGGCATTTTCAAACTACAGAAACTCAAAGATAAAGAAAACAATCCTGAAAGAAGTCAAAGAAAAATAAAGTTAAGCCCATTTCTTTCCTGCAGGACTTCTCGGGCCTTTGATATGCTAATGTACCCTAGGACTGGCCAAGATGAGAATATAATACCCTAAACCTTTTTATTTAAAACCACTGACTCCATTTTTTCATGGAGAATATCTTGACATTTCTTTGAACGGTGCCGCCCCAAAGTTTCTCTGGGAACTGTTCTCACATTCAGCCCATGTCTGTAAAAGTGCCTGTACATATCAGAACCATAGATCCACCACTGATTCATTTCTCTAACAAATGTGTTTTTTTAATGTTTTATCATGCAATAGGCACTCTTCTGGAAACTGTAAGATAAAGTGACAGCAAGGAAAACAAAAATACCTGCTCTTTTTTGAGTTACATTCTAGAGGACAGATTATAAACAATAAGGTCAACAAATAAGTAAATTCTAGTATATAGTAGAAAGTGATATTCAATGAAAATAAAAGAGAATGTGAAGATGGGTCAGAGGGAGGTGGAAGAAGGGCAAGGGAAGAGGGAGATGGGAAGATGGGTGGTCAGAGTGGGCTTTATTGAGAAGGTAGCCTTTGAGCAAAACCATGGAGGTGAGAGAATTAGACACTTAGATATCTGAGGGAAGAGCATTTCAGAAAGAAGGAATTTCCAATGTTAAGGCTCCAAAAAGCTGGCATACTGTATGTAAGAAGTATCAAGGATACCAGCATTCCGGAAAAGAATAAGAGCCATCTTTCACTGGCATCGTGAAAGATGAGTTCAATAAATTAAAGGGTGGCAGGACATACCATGTAAGGTATCATAAGTCATCGAAAAGCCTGTGGCTTTAATCCTAAGTGAAATGGGAGGCCACTGGCATGTTTTGAGTTACACAATCAGGCTTACTTTTGCAAAGTATTCTTCTGGCTACTGTGTTGAGTATAGAACACTAGGGATCAAGGATGACTGTGGATGCTATGTTGAGTACAGAACACCAGGGATCAAGAATCAGTCTGGATGTTATGTTCAGTATAGAACACTGGGGGTCAAGGATCAATATGGATGCTATGTTGAGTATCAAATATAACAGAGCAGAGTTAAAAGTAATGAAATCAGTTATGATGGTCCTGTGAGGGACGTTGTGGCCCAGACCAGGTGGGTCACAGTGACAGTGGTAAGAAGGTGTGTGGTTCTCATTTATATTGAACATGGAGCCAACAGGATGTCTTGATGGTGTAGGCGAATGAGAAGAATCCAGGATGACTCCAAGTTTTTGGTCTGAGCATCTGAGAGAATAAATTGAATATCAATCAATCTTCAGAGGGTAGGAAGAGATTCCACATGGAAAATCAGAAATTCACTTTGAGATGGTGATTTAGAGATGTCCTCAAGACTTCACCAAGAAGAGGTAATATGTAGAGAGTTGGAGTTTGGGGGATAAATTTAATCTAAAAATGCAAATTTGAGAAAGACCAATAAGTGGATGGGATTTTCAGTCACAAGAATGGATAAAATCACTACAGGAGTGAGTGCAGAAGACCAGAAAACAAAAAACAAAATGCAAAACAAAACAAAAAATGAAACAAAGGAGTGGAGCCTGAGGCCCAAATAAAAAAGGACCTGTTCCCCAGGAAGCCAAATCCAAAGACTTGGCTGGTGAGTGGAAGCAGAACTGGTGGTATAGAGAAGTACAAACTTCAGCTCTGGAGACTAGCAAGTGTGGCTACAAGCGCTCAGCTCCTGGACCATGGAATCTGCATGGAGGTCTGACTGAGGATTCTGGGGCCACGCCTGTGAGTAGTGGAAAAGAAAGTCACAGTAGATTAGTGAGGTCTGCTACCACTGTGGAGCACTGAGGGGCGGCATGCAGGGCAGCATCACGTATTTTTTATTCTTTTCCTAGGACGGCAGTTTTCATTTTCAACCGGTGTGCCGCAAAAAGTTTAGTCAGGGGCACTGACCTCTTTTTCCCTGGGTTGTCAAATTTTTTAAAATGACAACACAACAGTAGCTATCCAGTGTGAATGAATCAAAATTTTAGCTATTTTTTGTCAGCTTGGCAAAAAATATATTTTTGGTGTGCCACAGACATTTAGTAATTAGTTTATATGTGCCATGAGATGAGAAAGGCTGAAAATCGCTGCCCCAGCGGGAAGACTACACGACTAAGAATAGACAGCTGGCGGTGTTCGGAGAGTTCAGTAATGTTTTCAACGTGTTACAAGTCAACTTGTATGATTTATAGCAATAGCAGTATATAATATGTTGCTGAAATTATTTTACGTGTGTAAAAGAGATTTTACTGCTCTTGAACCTTTAGCCTGTGCTGAACTTAAATATGTAAAGGAGGATCCGTGAAGAAAAAAAGTAAGATTAGTTAATAGGAAGAGTCAAAACCCAAGGCATGGTGGGACTTTTAGCTATGGCTCTGTGAGGGATTGGGCAAATCCTCTCCCCAGTGTACAACCATGATGCTAGAAAGATTGACAGATACCACCATTCAGTGCTTCGAAAATCAACCAAAGGCATACAACACTCTGTTTATGCCTTAAGCACCACTGAACTTCATGAAGGAAGACTGAGAATCCAGAGTCCTGGCTTTTTCCCATCCTCCTAACCCTAGCCAAGGTGGGGAAAACCCTGATGACCGTCAGCAGCCTCTCTGCCAACGTTGAAGAGACTTGCCCGGTTTGGAGAGGTGGGCCACACAGACACTCAGCAAAGGGTGAGCAGGGAGAGCCCTGGGCTCCATCAGCCTAGGCTGCAGTTGTGCTCAGGGACAGCACGTGCCTGGTGGAAGTTCTGTACGTGAGCAGTGGAGACTAAAGCCCTTCACACAATTCTGGTTAATCGTAGGTCTGAGTGCATAGCAGATTCAAAAGGCCCTGGCAGCTATTCCAACCCATGGAGACCTGCAAACAGCCTGACCTGTAAGTGGGCCCCCTACCCCCAAACATATCCAACAGCAAGGGATGGAAGCCTCACTGGTTGAAGGTGTCGGGGCACAGCTTGTCCAATTCACTGACCACTAAGCTCTACAGACACAGGAGCAATCCCTAGCAGGCCAGGTTTTAAAATAAAATGAAAGATATATATTTAAAACAACAATACCAAGCTAGCAGGGGCATTAGTGACCACAGGGGCTGCACATTTCACAAAGTCAGCGCAGGCAAGTTACTAATCAAACAAAACACCAGCAACAACCAATTTCAAGGGAGAAAAGTATCAGAATTCAGAGCAGCTGCAATCTGTAATTTAGAATGTCTCATTCTTAAGAAAAAAAAATTATGAAGCATGCCAAGAAACAAGAAAGTATGTCCTGTACTTAGAGGGGGAAAGCATTTAATAGAAACTTGTTTCTTAGTGTTACCAGATATTTGTAGACCAAGGCTTCAAAGCATCTATTACATATATTTTAAGAACGAAAGAAAACCATATTTAAAGAATTAAAGAAAGAAATAATAGGGCACTGTAAACCTACTTTTGCCTCACTCTGTATAATAACTGTAAAAAAATTAACAAAATTTAACAGCAGGTTTGAGGGTAGAGAAGAAAGAATCTATGAACTATTAATCAATAGAAATTACCCAGTCTGAAGCACAGAGACAAAATAAATTGAAGTAAAATGAACAGAGCCTCAGCAACCTGCAACAAGACCAAGTATAGCAACATTTATGTAATGAAAGTCCCACACAGAGGAGAAAGGGAGAGAAAAATAATTTGAACACTAATGGCTATAAACTTCCTAAATTTGATTTTTAAAAAGTACTAGTCTACACATCTAAGATCACAGAATTCCACATAGGATAAATACAAATACATTTACATGTTGACACATCATAGGCAAACTATATGAAGCCTAAGCCAGAGACAAAAGTCTTGAAAGCAGCGAGAGAAAAATGACTCATAATCCATAGGCAATCATCAGTACAGTTACTAACTGGCTTCTCATCTAAAGCCATGGAGGCCACAAGGTAGTAGAATGACATATTCAGGGTATAAAAAAAATACTGTCAAACAAGAATTCTATAGCTCACCAAACTATTCTTCAAAAATTAAAGCAAAATAAAGACATCCTCAGATAAACAAAGACTAAGCTTATTGTTAGCAGATCTGTCTTACAAGATATACGGAAAGTGGAAGTCTTTCCTTCAGGAAAAGACACCAGAAGGTGACAGAAATCCACAGGGGAAAAAATGAAAAGCATTGCAAATAAGAAATATTTGGGTTAGTATGAAAAATTCTGTAAATATATTTTCTCATCTTTCCCCAACTCCTTTAAAAGCTATCAGATTATATGAAACAATTATATTAACACTGTATTGTTGAGTTTATAATGTATATATAGATTTAATATACATAACAATAATATACAAAGAGGGGAAGAGGAAATAAAATTACATTGGAGTATTTTTTCCAGAATCAAATGAGTATTAATCTGAAGAAAATTGTGGTAAATTAAAATGCCTGTTGCAATCCCTAGAGCAGCTACTAAAAAAATAACACAAAAAATATAGTAAATCCACAGAAGAATTACAATGGCACAGTAAAAATACTTTTTTTTTTCAGCACAAAGCAGGCAGTCAAAAAGAAACAGTCAAAAAAAGACAGTAGATGTGGAAAATCTAAGGCAGGTGTTTGGTAAAAATGTCTATTCTTTTACCCTTGTGAGGTTTTAATAGAGGGAACTGGATCTGTAAGAAGCAGGGTGGGCTATATAATTTGTGGACCTAAGGCAAAATGAAAATGCAGGGCCCCCTGTTAAAAAAAATATTCAGAATTTCAAGAGGCTGACAGTAGATTATTAAGGCAAGCAAGGGGCCCATTTGGGCATAGGGCCTTGTATGACGACCAAAGTTCCTCATCCATGAAGATGGCCCAATAGCAAGAGGAAATCATATCCCATTTTTCACTCTTTCAGTAAACCTCCACCAGGGATCCAGCGCCTTCTGGTTGAGTCTCTTCTTGTCTTCTTTCCCATCCTTGTATTGGATTGGCCAAAAACTTCATTTTTTTTCTGTACGATGGCTCTAGTAGTGCTTCATTGTCTTTAACTTCATTTGAAACAATTTTGTTAGATGGTATTGTGACAGCTGTACATCTGCATGCATTTAAAAAACATTAAAATTGGTGAATTTTTGTGTAGCCATTTTAATATTGAAGATGGAAGGAAATATGCAGCATTTTTGGCGTAGTATGCTTTATTATTTCAAGAAAGGTAAAAATGCAACTGAAACGCAAAAAAAAGAAAAAAAGATTTGTGCAGTGCATGGAGAAGGTGCCGTGACTGATCAAACATGTCAAAAGTGGTTTGTGAAGTTTCGTGCTGGGGATTTCTCGCTGGACAATGCACCATGGTCAGTAGACCAGTTGAAGTTGATAGTAATCAAACTGAAGCATTAATTGAGAACAATAGATGTTCTACCACGTGGGAGATAGCCGACATACACAAAAATATCCAAATCAATGAAGTTATTGGTGAAAATGAAAAATGTGCCTTTTATTTTATAGAAAAAACAATACGGACTTTTTGGCCAACCCAATATTAAAATCTCCAGCATTTGGGAAGGACCCCTCCTTCACAACTAGAAGTTCAAGAAAGTGGATTTAAGTTGTATCAACATGAGGCAGCTATGATTACACTTGGCCACAGGTTGTTTTGCATTAAAACCTGCAATTTCCTTATTTGTGCTCACATTATGGTTCTCAAGGGCAGTGGTCCTTGCAAGCAAAGGCAGCATGGGGGTCTCAGAGCATCCTTCTCTAATACATAGCTGATGTGTATTAATTTATTCCAACGTGTTTAATATCATGAAACCCAGGAAGGGTCGATGTGGAACTGTGCTAGAATGAGCAGACCTGCTTGTTCGAGTCGCTGTTACTTCTTGGTCCAGTTGTGCAGTGTTTTCATCATTCTTCATAACAGGTTTTATGACGGTCATAGAGAGAATTGACGGAGACATAGTTCCCTAGTGTTGAACACACTTGATGGCACTCTGTGACATCATGGCCTAAACCAGACAGGCCAGTTCTCCTCGGGTTTTGACATGTACACTTTGCCTGCTCCAGATTTGTGATAAGCTGTCAGCTGATCTCCTGTGGTCCTCAAACCACTGTCTTACTGTTTGGAAAAAAAGTGAACATGACAATGAACATGAAACAAAGTTGTCATGCATGTTTATTACATGTCTTTTAGTTTTACATCAGAGAAAATCTGGGATAGAGAATTCAGAAATATTCCAGTCTTTGAAGCAAGGCTTGACATAGTGGCTCAGTTATGTCATCAAAACTTTTTTCCATTTTTCTTCTTGCTCTCCTGTGGTGCCTTGCTTAATCCTGAAGGTAGATGCCATTGTAGTTCCAGAATGATTTCCCACACCTTCTGGATCTTTCTTCCTCTGCACAAATGCCCAGCTAGGAAAGAGAATGTCCTTCTCTGAGCCAGGAAGCATTTTTCCCAGAACCCCAGCAAATATCTCCTTGTGTCTCACTGTCCTGAACTGGGTCTTGAGACTTGCACTAGTCACTGTGGCAAGGCCATTGGGATGTGCTGATTGGCTTAAATCAAGCTGAGAGTAGGGAGTGCTTCCTCCAAGCATGTGGGCTACATGCTAGAAGTTCTGTTCCTGGTTGGAAAGAGAATACTATGTGTTAAGAGGGTTACACCAGCAAAAGCCCGCTACTCCCACCAATGGGAAACACTGACTATTGTGAAGTCAGTAGCCATCAGGCCCTGAGTTCCCTCCCCCCGCCCCCAACATGACTGTAGAGTCCAGGATGTTGAAGAAAGCTGAGAAGAGGTGCCAAGAACACTGGACTGCCTCCTACCATCTAGCTTGCAGTCCAACATGTGAATAACACCAACACAAATCAATGAAAAGCCACTGAAGGTGCCCAGTTGTGAATATCATCCTGACACTGAACTAGAAGGTAGAGTCCTGGAGAAGCATTTATTTTCTCATGTAAGAGAGGTAAGGGAGAGCTTTTATTGACATTGTTTGATACCCAGTATTGATAATAACCCATAACATCATGCACACCTGGGAGCAACACAGAGAAAAGCAGAAACTGCAAAGATTTGACCTTAACTACCAAGGCAACGCAGGAATGAATTGCTGTTAAGATATTCCTTTATTCCACTGACATTTATCACTGTCTACTATGCACTTGGCCCTGACCTGGGAACTGCATGGGAGAGGCATAGCTCGGCATAGTGTTTCAGAGCACAGGCTGTGGAGTCTTTCAGACCTAAAGATGAATTCCAGCTCTATCACTCAGCCTCTTCAAGTCTCAGTTGCCCCATGTCTGTAAAGGAGGATGTACCTACTTTAAACAGCTGTCCTGAATATCAAGTGACAAACATGAAATAAACTGAAGCACTCACCCGAGTGACTGGCACATTTCTGTTCACAAGAAATGGTAAATATCTTAATTACAATTATTATTAGTATCAGTTGTTGTTGTTGTCATTGTTGTGCTTGTAAAGCCTAGTAAGACATAGTTTGTTACTCAGATGCCTGTCTAGGAGAGAAGATGTGAAATGTATACAGGTAACGAATGTTGGAAACGCTGTAGGAAGATGAAATTCTTCTCTGTGCTGGGAGCTGAGAAGCCTCAGTGATAGGCATGCAGAAACTAGTGGGATTGTGTTTAACTTAAAATGAAATCTTTTGGGTCTTTCCTCTGATGTTTTTTAAAGAAACAAAATCTTAAATGTCAGCACAAAGCCTGCTAGAGAAAGCTGCGTGAGTAACATTGACACATGTCTAAGCGTGTGTTCTATCCAGGGAGAGAGAGCGTGGCCGGATGCCGTCACTGCTCTGTCTCACCTCACAGGGGAGATGAGGTTGCTGTGGCTTGTCCACGTGGCCAAAGGGGTAGCTGCTTGATTCATAGCTTCATTGGGGCTATTAGATTATAGTCCCAAAGGCATTTGATAATCTGTTTAACTGAGCACGCTCATTTGTCTTGTTTGCTGACTACTTAGCAGATGGATTTGTGATTTTGGTAATTACTACATAAACGTTAATAAGACATGATATCTTTTATTAATTAGTACTTCGTGTGGTTTGTTTTTCAAAATAGCAAAATCTAGATGACTTAATGAGTCACAAGTATGAGTTTTGCAAAATTAGCATTTGGAGGTTATTCCTTCTAGAATGGCTTTCCTCTCCCCATTTTTTACTCAAGAACAAAGACCAGAGCCATTGTTTTATAGCCTGTACCCTAGAAAGGGCTCATTTGTTCTGCTCAGCCAGAAACTGTTTCATTTAGGGAAGTGCTTGTTTACACATTTTCAGTTTACTTCTCTCCAAAGAGGTTTTGGTGTTCACAGGATAAAACACTTTCAGAGAGTCTACGTCATGTCTGAAGATAAATTTTCTAATAGAATTAAATGAGATTTGGGCTGTTTTTTCAGAGGTAGATGGATACCACTGATGTGTCCGCTCCCCCACCACACACACACACACACACACACACACACACACAGAGCATAATAGTACACACGGTGTGCAAACGGCTTGGGGCAGAAGTTCATCCCGCTCTGTGTCTCTCTTCCCTGGGGCCAGCCCCTTCCTCCGTACACACAGGCCCCAGCAAGCTCTCATGAAAAACCATTTTGTAGCAGGGACCAGCAGTCATGCAGTGATGTAGCAAAGAACAGCATCTTTTCTGGGGTAACTCAGTCGGAAAGTACTTCTGAACAAAGCAATCAGGTAGCGTGTTGTTACTGCCCTCTGAAGAATATATTTAATGACTCGTAGGAGGGTACGATTTCCTTTCAAGATCCAGATGCCTACGGTACTTTGAACTGCTTATGCATCTCATTGTTCACAGCTTCAACAAGTATTTCTTGAGCACCCACTGTGTGCCTCATACCGTATTAGGCCCGGCGAAGGCTTTATAGTGCCTGGCGCAGACAGCCTGTGCCAGGAGGGGTTTACAGCCCATGTTGCTGGCTATTACAGAAGCAGGCATGACGCTGTCTCACTTCTGCACAAAACTTAAGCCAGCAAATAGACTCAAAGGAAGAGACTGCTAATCTCTCTTTCCAACCACCTTTTCAGGAAATCAAATAAACCCTAATCATCACTATAGCTTTCATTTATTAGGTGCTGACTAACTGCCACACATTATGCTAAACATTCTACATACATCATCTCACTCTCCACAAAAAAATCTGTTGGTAATTATTTGCATTTATAAGAGCATTTTATAGGTGAAATTTATGACTAAGATTTAAAGTAACTCAGCAAAGATCCCATGGCTATTAAGTGGGGAGCTGTGTCAGGAGCTGCCATTATATGCAAAATGGACTAACTTAATTTTGGAAGGCAATGTTTAATTCAATGGTTCTTTTTTTTGTCTTATTATAAGCCAGAAAATTGGGACTGGCCTTTTCTCAGAGTTGGAATTCTGGCATAGTCCACGAATTAAACAGATTGGACCTTCTACCTGCCCACATAACGAGAATCTGGAGATATCAGGTGGCTGGCCATGGGGACACTGTTACAAACTGTGTCCAGTTGGAACAGGTGACTCTTTTGGTGACAGCTCATTAAAAGGGCACGTGAACCCAGTTGGCCGTGGTTCCAGCAAAGAGGCTGTGGGGCTGGGAGAGCGTGGGCATGGCCACGGCACATCTCAGCTGGGTGGTCTGTGGCTCTGGCTCTGTCCTTGTTGCCTGGGCAACCTCTCTCAGAATGCGAGAAACTCACTTTCTCCCTTTCCAAGTCCATCTCTGGGAACTACTGGAAGATGTAGCTGTAAGTTGTCGGTTAGCCACTACCACCTGTAGCTGAGAGACAGAAACAACGTTTTAGAAAACCACACTAGTAAGTTGCCTAGTAAGATTCAAAACCAGCCAGCTTCTCTTGTGTAATTCTGAAATCAGATGGGAGAAAGAGCACCTCCCTGAACCCCAGCAGCATTTCTATTTCCGTTTTGTTCCCTAATAGTAATATTCTAAGTAATTGTCTTTATTTCTCCTGTGAGTGCTGGAGATGTTGGGATGGTCATATTGCAGAGAGATTGTGAACCTGGGTAGGGCTATCAGTCTTGGGTTCAAAGCTTCGTTTCACCATTTGCTAACTGTATGTCTTTGGGCAAGTTATTTAATCCCTTTTAACCTGTTTCCTCATCTGTGAACTGGAACACTCATCTATAGATTTTGCATATGATGATTTCCATTCATTGATTCAGGAGCTACTCCTGTGGCAGGCATTCAGTGAGATGCTGGGGAACAACAGGGAATGAGAAGACCTGGTGCCTGCCAGCCTTCACAGAGGCCAAATCAGGCAGGAAAGGTACATATCTCACTATAGGTCACTGCAGGTATGAAATTGCAAAAGAGGAAGTTGAATGAATCACAGAAAGCAAATGATAGAACTTACCTGACCTAGTTTAGGTGGAATTGGAGAACAGCCTACCCCAGAAAAAGATATTAAAGATTTGAAGGAAAGTTCAAGTTAGCCAGGTGAAAAGTGGAAGTAATGTGGTCAAAAGGGAACATATTTAAAGGCCCATAGAAGCCTAAGAAGAACCATACATGTTCATGGGTAGACGAGTCCAGGCCATTTAAGAGAGGTGCAGAGTGATACAATGTGAGGTCGAGAGAGATGCAAAGGTTGATGGAGTCTTAGAGGGTTTTGTGAACTCTGTTAAGACATTTAGACTTTATCCTAAAGGCAATGGGGAGTTTTTAAAGAATTTAAATGGAGTGATGTGCAGAGGAGTTGTGAGGATTAAATAAAATAACATACACAAATTTAACATAGTGTTAGTACCAATTCACTGCTCAGTAAATGGTAGGTGCGATCATTAGCATCATCATCTTCTTTCTTCTTCTCCTTTGACTTCTTACTCTGAGTATTACCAACTTTAGTTAAAAGGCACATATCCTGCCATAGACTACAGAAAGAGACTTAGGTAGTTTGTTATAAAGCAAGCATTAATTCTGAAAGGCCAGTAAGACCATCTTTGACAAAAGACAGAAGATGTGGGAAGCCCAGAGGCAAATTTCTCTTTATCTCTGCTCTCCTTCCCGTTTCTCTGCCTTGTTCCCTCCTCAGTGAATTCGCATGCTTCTTAAGCAGTGAAGTCATCATTCTTCCTGGCAGTTCTGTCATTTTCATAATGGTTTCTTTGCCAGAGCCTAAATACAAAAATGCAGGTAGGCTGGGTGATATGTTTTCCAAGAGCAGGCCGGGCAGGGGTGGACTTCTAATGCTCAGAGTTTGGGAGCACACCTGTGACAAGCACAGGTAGGTGTCCAAATGACATGGGTTTGTATGTGTTTGAGATGAATAACCTCTGTTTTGACTGAGGGGAGGTGTTGCATTGCTTGGTGCTTTACTGGTAAATAATTTGCCTCCTTGGGTAGCAAATCTAATGAGAGGGATCAGTCAAAGGTGAGGAACTTAAGAGTTCTAAGCTCGTTAGACTGTTCCCTTTCCTCCTCCTCTGATCTTACGATTTCTGGGTTGTGAACTGAGATTGAGCTAAAGGATCGAAGTGGCTGGTGTTGGCAGTCACTGCAGCAGGAACAATATGGACTATGAGCTGAGAGACTGATGATTTATTTGTAACCCTCCTCATTCATAAAAGAGTGTGAAGAAGACAAGCCAATTAGGTTCTGAAACCAACTCTGCCATTAATTGAATGTCCTTGGGAATAACTTTGAACCTCTCTCTTATGTAAGGATTCTTATCTGTAAAATGAATTTCTTAATTGCATGCAGAATAATTGATAGACACCGATGAGCAGGACATTTTTGCGGGCAGTGGCTCTGAAGAATGTAGAACTAGCAATGACCCCAACCTGAGGCACTTACAGGCACTTGGTGAGAAAAGCACAAACACGAATGATGACATCTAGGAGAGTATGCAGCTCAAAGAATGCCCAGAACAAAAGGGAGTCTTGGGGCTTGTAGCTGCGGGGTTTATAATCCGACAAATCTGGCTTAAATTGCTGGCTTTGTCACATCCTAGCTGCATGCACTCACTCATTTATGCCATATATTTGGATGCCAGTCAAATGTCAAATATTAGATCTGACTATGGGTGTATGACAGCAACCACTATAGAGAAAGAAGAAAGGAAACAACTTGCTTTACTTCCCTGTTGCTGTCTGCCAAGTGAGCATACTTGTCGTCATTTGATTAAGTACGTATATAATGAGACCACACTGTACCCTCAGAGAGGGAGAACATCCTCTGAATAGTGAAAAAAAGCAGGTGGCATCTGGTTAGAATTGCCTTTTGTATTCTTCTGGGTTGGAAAGAATTGGAATTACTCAAATACCTTTTGAAACTGTTAACCCTTTACATCTTTGTCTTGTGGCTAATGTGGTGTTTGTAACAGATATTTGAGAACCAACTATGGGCCCAATGCTATAGAAACCGTCTCAATGTGAAAAATTCTTGATTGCCTTTAAAGATGTTACACTAAATGCACTGTCTTTAAGGTGCTTTCGATGGTGAACCATAGGGGGCCCCAAAGTGAAAGTCATGTGTCTGAAAAGTCCAGTTTCTAAAAGCAGGACTTTACCACCATCCCTAGAAGGGTGAAAGGCATTCAGGGTAGTGAAATATAAGTTTTCCTGAAGGATTTTGACTTTGGTTACAAAAAAAGGGATGAGAAGAGGAAGATATAGTACAAGTGTTGAGATGGAGGTTTCCTTTGTTTTTGTTTCCTGTTAATGATTTTTTAAATATTCACACAAAGATGACAAGCCCAAGAATTTGGACAGAGGGGAAGAAGGCAACAGCAGTTTCTTTTTGCTACAGTGGCTCAAAACATAGTGTAATATATGGACCAAAGAAAACGGCATCTTGGCAAGAAAAAAGGGCACTTAATCCATGAGTTACTCGTTCAGTAAGCATAATGATGAGTGCAGATTCCTTCTCTAAGTCTGAACCTGGAGGGGACAGCTCAACTCAGGGTAAAGGAATAGCGGCGTCATGACATAACCTTACTGCCCACGGTGCTGAAATGTCGCATAGTGCAAATTGGCATTAAAAACAGTAATGGGGGAGGAAGTATGCATAGTGTGTGGTGGGGGGTAGGGAGGATGAATTCTTTAGTTTGCTGGGATTGGAGGGGAGGTGATAAATGAATGAGAGAGAGCTAGGCATGCAGAGCACTGTGGGAAGAATGTTTTCAGGTGAAGGCCAAGATGAGCAGTTTGAATTTTTTCTAAGTACAAAGAGAAGACAGTGGCCGATGCTACATAGAATGGCATGATATGATTCACATTTGTAAAAAAAAATGCTTTTCTCTAGCTAGTTGGCGAAGTATGGACTCCAGGGAGCAACAGTAGCAGAAAAAGGGAAAGAGAGGGTGATGGTGCCTCGGACCAGAGTGGTGGCACTGAGAATAGATAAGGACATGTTTGAGAGCTATGTAGAAAGTAGGATCTGCTGATAAAGTAGATATGGTGCAAAAGAATAGATGCTGTATTACTTGCAACAACAACAGCTACACTACCTTATTTAGCTGCCTGACTGGTTCTGCTTAGTACTGTATTTTTGATCCAAGGTTGGGATCCACATATGCAGAGGACTGACTTAAGTTATACACAGATTTTCAACTATACAGTGGGCCAGCACCCCTCACCCCGACATTATCCAAGGGTCACCCATACTTTGTTTAGTAGTTTGTGACATGACAATAAATTTGGAGATCATTGTGAATATATCCTAATGCTGGAGATAAGCAGATTTGAGAAATGATGCCCAGGAAAACATACAGATCATTAACCTTTGGATGTGACCTTTATACAGGTTGTAGTGAGGTCCCAGGATGCAGTCCAATGGGACAGTGGTGTCAACCGCCACCATTGCTTCCTGAAGGACCCCACGGGCGGTCTCCTCTGAGCCCACGTCACACAAGCTTGGAGAATAAAAACCATGCAGCTTCTTTTGCATTTTATGTCACTCATGATAGAAGGCCCTCTTTAGGGGACAAAGAAAATATACCGCAATAAACCTTTCAAAGTATTGTAACATTCAAAATGTCAATATTGGTTTAAAATGATTGCATCATTTTCTGAAATAATGATTTGTGTGAGGAATGTCGTGAATTATAATTAATTTACATATGCATTAAAGTCCACTTTCAAGGAAACCCTCTTTTTTCTTTCAAACATTGGAAATTAAATATTTATACTTGTTGTGATTTCATATACACATAGTTAATATTGCTTCTCAAAGCCACCTGCTCTCCACCATACGTCATTTTCTCTGCTGATTCTTTATGGCCCATCTTCATAGATTTGGAGTTAGGTTGGCCCCAACTGAAAATCCCACCAAAGACGATATAAGCAGAGAGTGGAAATTGTGAGCTAATTTCATTTCAGTAGAACATAGAAGCAAATGAGGCGTAAATAGTCCCCTGGCTTTTAAGGATCTCTCCTTACAGTTTAATTCATTAAAGGATTGGGGGTTTAGCTCTTGAACTTGAATTACTAAGTGGTAACCAAAATATATTTATTGTGTTTATTTGAGATTATGGCCAAGGTCCTCAAATTCTCCACATCTCAATTCAATTTTCATCTTTTCAAAATAGAGATAATCATACGTGTCAAGGACCATATTCCTGTGTGGGGTCCTTCGGTAAAGGTACATAGAAGGTTGGGAAGCTAAGAGTTGTTTTAATGTTACAGATTTAGGAAAATCATTGCAAGCCAGGAAATCAGAAAATAAGAGAGGCCTAGGATACAAAGAAAACTTCAGTCTTTCTGAAAATACATACTGGCCTCTATTTGATTCCATTCTTACTAAGCAGTGATCTTCCTTCCATGTTTCTGCCTTGTGGATAGGGCTAGTTGGAAAGTTGGGGTTAAAGTGACCAGTCACTCTAGTGGCAAAGAGCCAGCCCCAAGGATTCCTCCCTGTTCTCAGACACAGAGCCCCGCCTCCTGGCCACTGGTATATAAAGACCTTTTCCAAAACACCCATCCTTCTTTCCCCCTGCCTTCTCCCAACAATCTAAATAATGATAACAAGAACAAGCATTTCTTTATTGTTGTTATTTTGTTTTAACTTGGCTCTCTCCATGCTTCTGAGTACACAAATAGACACTGTTAGCCAAATTTAAACTCAGCCTTGCCTCCAAAACATCTTACTCTCAAGAGTTCCCCATATGAGAACTGCATTTTAAGAAGGCCTGAAATGAAGCACTAGGAAAGTATCTAACAGCAGAGCTGAGCATTTGGTATTTTTAGCAACATTTTCTGCACGTTAAGTTATAGTTTTTGGATACAAATGAGATTTTGGGGGTTATATCAGTATATAACCTCTAAAAGATCATGGGACCTGTCTGTCTTGTTTCCTATGATATTTCCATTCATAGGTAGTACAGTACTTGGCACATTGGAAAACTTATTGTTTGTTATGAATGAGTAAGTGAATGAATGTACAAATAAAGAGAGTTGAAAGAACAAAAGAGCCCTGGCCTGGTGGCTCAGTTGGTTGAAGCATCATCCCTTACACCAAAAGGTTGTGGGTTCAAATCCTGTTAGGGCACATACCTAGGTTACAGGTTTAATCCTTGGTTGGGGTGTGTACAGGAGGGAACCAATTGATGTTTCTCACATCTATATTTCTCTCTTTCCCTCTCTCTCTCCCTTCCCTTCCTCTCTAAAATCAATAAACATATCCTTGGGTGGGGATAGAAAAAAAATAAAGGAGATTGTGCACTGTATCACCTCTTTGAAAATGCGCAGAATGCCTCAATATCCATCCCCTGTTCTTGCTCTCAGCAATTGGAAATACTGGTTTTCTCCCTTTCACCCTTCATGTGCAGCAGTGGCAATATTATTTTTTATATCATTGATTAAACAATTACTTACAGAATAATTGATTGCAAGCTACTATGCTGAGGATAAAGTGCCATAGCAGAAAGTGTCCCTGTCCTCCTGAAATTTAGTATACAGTGAGCAAGGGAGAGAAAGAGTAACCAAATGATCAGACAAATAAATGTATAAGTACCCAACTGTGATTTATTTTAAAAGCCAAGAAAGCATTTGTCCTACGTAATCTGGGCCATAAGGAAACAGTTCTTGAGTATAGTATGAAGGATGAAGTAGATTGAGTTAACTATGTGAAAAGGGGTGGTAAAATATTTTAGACTGAGAACAACTTATGCTAATGTCCTGTGGCAGGCAGAGGGATATGGATATGCATTTGTTAACTTGAAAGAAGACTGTATGATTGGAGTATAGAAGTTTTCAGAAGAGTGGTAGAAGATATTGCTAGAGAGCTATGCAGGGACCAGAACATGCTGGGCTTTGGGAACATGTTAATGGCTTTATACTTTAATCTAAAAGAAACATAAGAAACTAATAAGAAACATAAGACACCTTTATGGCTCTCATTCCCAAGGGTAACACAATCAAATTGCATAATACAATGTTATTGTTTCAGTCAGCTCAGCGGCCATAATAAAATACCACAGACTAGGCGGCAGAAGCAACACATTTAGTTCTCGAAGTCCTAGAAGCTGGAAATCCAAGATTAGGGTGCTGGAGTGATCGGGTTCAGGTGTGAACCCTCTTCCAAGCTTGTAGACAGCTACCTTCTCATGCTGTCCTCACGTGCTGGGGAGTGCTCAAGTGCCTCTCTCTTAAAAGGACACTAATCCCATCATAGGGGCCCCACTCTCATGACCTCATCTAACCCTAATCACCTCCAAAGGCTCACCTCCAAATACCATCCCATGGGGAGTTAGGGCTTTAACATATAAATGGGGGAGTTTACAAACATTCAGTCCATGCCAGCAATATATTATTGATAGTAATATCATTGAACATCTGTTGATGTGCCAGGCAATATCCTCCCTACATCAGCATGAGGAAGGTTGCTAGGATCAGCACACTTTTGCAGATAAGTCAACTGATGTTCGTAGATCTGGGCCAGGGCTGGCATGAAGCAAGCTGGGAAGGAGGTCCTCCCTTGCAGGATCACGCCACAACCCCGAGAGTGAACGAACACCTTACATTTCGCACATGAGGTACCTCACTGGTCTCGCCCTGCCTCAAATCTGGGTGAAGGAACCTGTCTTGGTTTACTTCACAATTCACAGAGGATCAAACCAGGTTTTGAACCGAGGGCTGCAGAGCTCTTTAAATTCTTTTCTATCTCAAAAATTGTCTAGATTTCCAGATGAATACTCCAGTACCCTCCTCATTTTGGGGCTGCCATAAAAATGAAATGATCTGTGATGAAAGATCAACTTAGGCTTCACAAATGTACATAGCTGGACTCAGCTGCAAAGAATTCAGAGAATGAAAACTGATAAAATATAGGGTTCATTCCATGGAACGGACTATCTCAGCATTATTCAGAAGATGAGAAAGAATGAGTCAAATATTTAAAAAGTAAACAGGTTTTTCCCATTAATGTTAATGAAAATTAAATTTCCTAGCTGCAATTAGATAAATGGATATCAATCAGATATGAAACTACTAAAAAAATTAGCCATGGGATAGTCCTTAATCTGTTTGGGCTTTTTTTTTTTTTGGTGTGATGGTAGAAATGTAATCTGTTACCAGCACAGGTATGATTAAATTATTAATAATATTGTGCAAGGCCACCTCAAAACCAGAGCTTGGGGACCTTTTAAATCTATTCTAATTGAAACAGAGAATCATCAGACTGGAAAAGACCCTGACTCTTCTCAAGATATGTCACAGCATGTGACACAGAGGACACATGGGGTTTGCAACACAGTGGCAGCTGCAAGCTGACCTTTTGGCAAATTTAATCTGCAAATGGGCTCCTGTTTAAGATAGTTAATGCCCTCCATGATTAAGGAGGCTTGCTCTTAGATTTTGGGAAGCCTAGTTAAAAATATATCATGCCAGGGTATTGTGCAGACTGTCTAACTAACAGGAAGATTAAGGATGCAAATAAATCAGATTTTTAAATGAAAGACTTTACTGCCCTCTTAAGAGGATAGTAATACATGCATAATTGTGAGAAAAATGCTCCCAGATCATCAAGATCAGAGAAGGGTCACATTGTCATTCCTTGAAATGTTCTGAGGTTAGAATAAAAATCCAGGAACACCCCAAAAGCTAATGAATTCAAGAACCGCTTAACTTAATACTAAGTTACTCATTTCCTCTTTTTTTCATGGGGGTAGGACATCATATCATACTCTAGGAGAATGAATGAGTTCCTCATGGGACCCCAAGTGAGTCACTTAATCTCAGTGTAAATTTTGATTGTGGGAATAGTTGGTGGTTAGAAACAGCTGGGGTCACTGACCCTGCTTCTTTGTATGACCTCCCACTGCCCTCTCTTACCCCCAAGGGAACCTTTCTCCCGCTACTACTTCTCAGGGACAATCTGCTTTATCTTTGGTGACCATCTCTGGGAGCTGAACCAAAGGATCTTAAAGTAAACCTCAGGAGTTAAGAGCCTGAGTTTTACATTGTGGGGAACCTGGAATTGAATCCCAGGTCTGACACTTCCTAGTACGTGCCCCTGGGTAAATTCCTCCACACTTGGTTACCAGCTTCTTCAGCTACAACAAGGGAACAATAAAATGACTCTTATGGACCGATATCTCTAGACTCTCATAGTGCAGAGTCCCGATTGCCTCAGTGATTGTTTCTCAGAGACTCTATGCCAAAAAAAGTAGCCAACAGTTCCTTTCTTATGTAGTTGGGTCCAAACAACTTCATATATATTTACATCCAAATGATTTAATAGAATGTTGAGTACATAGATATTGAGAGGAAAAAGTACTTTAATGTTTAAGTAACCACAAGTACTTGTGAGTGGGAAGTGTGTGCCTACTGAGCACCATTTCTTGAACCTCAGAACCTGATTTGCTCTTCCACGTTGATTTTCCCACCATACTTGGTTTTAATCACAGCAACCACTGAAACCAAGCTTTGAGAAGACATGGCACATAGCACAGTCTACTGTTGAAACTGGGGTCTCCCACAAGCTAATAGTTAGCATGGTTTCTGACAGGCATGTTTCACTCAAAAATTTAAAGTCCACCACAGCACCCCTGTGAGTTTGCTGCTGTGCCCTGAGGTACCTCATGTCTCCTTGGGTACCAAAGTTTTAGAGATCATATTGTTTGATTTTAGAGGACAAAATGTGGGAGTGTATATCAAGAACTTAACTTTGGGCAAGTTCATAAAATCCTACCCACTGCTGTTCTTCTGCTCTCCACGCTGCAGCCAGTGGGCTGGCTTCTGCGAGAGAACGCAGACTCCCTTTGCCCTTAGCCCCTTCTCCTGTCTTGTGAAGACCAGACAGTCCATATGTGCTTGCTGCTTGTAGACTTGGCCCGTGTGTAATGACATCAATTCCACGAACATTATTTATCTCATTGCTACATGAAAATTTCTGTGATAGGAATATAAGCCAACCTTTGACAACACTAATATGGAAAATACTTATTTTGACCAGAGTCCTGGAGAAACTTGGAGAAAACGCTTGCTGAAGCAGGGACTTCAGAAAAGGGCCCGTAGCTGGCTTAAAATATAGAGTCACATAGTCTGCCAACTCACTAGCACAAAAATACACCTTTCTTTCCTGGTTTTTAATTTCCACTTAAGCTAATCGCACAAGTTGTAGTCTTGCCAATTCATGGTAATCCAATGACTTTCAGATTTAAACCAATAATTTAGGACTTAGGCATTCAATGACACATACACCCAACCCTCTTTAACCTTTCCCCTTTATATCAAAATGGTACCCCTTGTGCCATCCTCTGCCTTCGTGGGAATCAGCAGAGGAGTACCTCACCTTTTCTGGCCCTCCACATGGGCCTCTATCCTTGAAGCACCTCCTTCTGGGTATAATTCATCTTGGCCCCCACTTCAGACTTATCCCCAAAAGGCTTTATGCTTCTTGACCTTCCCAGGTGTTACTCTTTTATCCTCTGCTGCAGGGGTAACTCATCTTGTACCCCCTCCGGGAGAAATTTAACTTACTGGCCTACCCCTATGGTTCTTCTTTCATGTGGATGTCTTTTTTATTTTAATCTGTTGTGTGAGGTGTGATTGACATTAAAAATTTGCTAATTTAAAAGTTTTTTAATTCTCACCTGAGAGTATGTTTATTAATTTTAAAGGGAGAGAAAGTGAGAGAGAGAGATAAATGTGAAAGAGAAACACTGATAAGTTGCCTCCTGATTGCACCCTGACTGGGGATTGAACATGCAACATAGCTATGTGCCCTGACCAGGAATTGAACCTGCCACCTTTTGGTGTATGGAACAATGCTCCAAATAATTGAGCCGCCTGACCAGGGCTAAATTTTTTTTTTATTGATTGATTTTCCTTTTTTTTAGAAAGAGAGAGGAAGAAGCGGGAGAGAGAGACATCAATTTGTCATTCCACTTATCCATGTATTCACTGGTTGCCCCGACCAGAGATCAAACCTACAACCTCGGCATATCAGGATGACACTCTACCCCGTCAGGGCCAAAAATTTGCCAGTTTTAAATGCACTGTTCAGGAAGATCTGACAAGGGCAGACAGTTTGTAACCGTCATCACAATTATTATATAAAATTGTGCTGTACAATAGAAATATAAGCTACATAATGTAATTTAAAATTTTCCAGTGGCTACATTTTTGTAAAGTATAAGAGAAAGGTAAAATTAATTTTAATAGTATTTCTATTTTTATTTAAGTTAATATATCCAAATATCATTTTGACATATAACCAATATGAAAATATATTGAGGTGTTTTACATATATTTTCACATTAATTCTTTGAAATCTACTGTGTATTTCACACATACAGAATATTGCAATTCAGAATAAATTTTCATCAAAAGTTCTTCATTTGTATTTAGTTTTTATAAAATTCGCAGTTGAAAAGGTAGATTAAAATGCCCAAGTTATTCCAAATATACTTCAAGTTTTCTACTATAACTTTTAATTTTATTTATTTTAATTTTAATTACATATAATTAAAAATCCAGTCCGTATGTGCCGTACGTCAAGTGCTCAGTAGCCATGCGTGGCTACAGGCACCGTATTAGACAGCACGGAGAACACTTCCAGCACCCCCGAAGTTATCTTCTCCTCCATTGAAATCACTCCCCTCCTACCACCGCCTGGCACTAGCAGCCAATGATCTGCTATTTGTCACCACAGCTTTGGCTTTTCTATTGTAGGATGCCACATAAGTGGAACCAGACATCCAACAGCTTTTTGTTTCTGACTTACTGAACTTAACTACATGGACTCTGTGATGTATCTATGTTACATTCATCGGTAGTTCCTTTTAATTGCTGAATAGGATTATACTGTATAGATGTATTACAGCATTCACCTGTTGGTAGACATTTGGGTGTTCTAGTTTGGGGCTGTTTTAAATATAGCTATTATGAATGTTCAAATATAAATGTTTGTGTGGACATGTCTTTTTATTTTCCCAAATAACTCTCTACGAGTGGATTGAATGGTGTGTGTTAAACCTTATAGGGAACTACCAAATATTTTCCCAAGTGCCATTTTGCATTCCTACCAGCTGTCTATGAGAGTTCTAATTGCCCTACATCCTCACCAGCATTTGAGATAGTTGGTCTTAGCAGTTCTAGTAGGTAGGCAATGCTTTTCTTTGTGGTTTAAATGTGCATTTTCCTAATGACTAATAATACTAAACACGGTTCCATGTGCTTACTTTCCATTTGCATATTTCTTTGGTGATCATTAAGTTGTAAGAGTTGTTTTAAATAGGCTAGATACGAGTTCTTTAACAAATATGTTTAGTCTGTTTTCTTCCAGTCTTGGCTTGGCTATCTGCTGCTGCTGACTGTGGTCCTGCAGGGCCCTCCAACCCAATGTCCACGCACTCACTTTTTGTCTCCTGGCCTGCCAGCGTGTGAATAATTACTTCTGCTTTTCTCTCAGAGAGCTGCGGGAGTTGCTGGCACTCTCTTTCCGCCTGTGTTGAGGTTGCAGGAGTCCGGGCGGATGTACTCAGCCGGTCTGCACGAACAGTTGTTGTAAATGTCACTCAGGCACTGCAGTGGTTAGACACGAGGCTTCTTCATCTCTGAGGTTATCTCCTCTCTGGGCTCTACTTTAGAACTTGAGGTACAAGTTCCCACTACTGTCTGTGAGATTTCCCACAGTCTGCCTGTAAGTTCTATCACTCACCTGCCGATCCTGGGACTGAGCTGGGCGAGCCTCGTCTCAGACTCAGAGGACATCCAATTTGGAGGCTTGCCGTTCTGATCTAACTGCTTCCTGCCACTTGGCCAGACTTTGGCCTCCTTTCATAATCAGGCTCTTATGCAATCAACCTGCATTCTTCCTTTTCTTTCTTCCTTATAGAATAAAAGCCAAGCCTTCAGTCTTCCAGGCATTGGTGCTCAGTATTTAAAGCCAAGCTTTTGATCTTCAAAAGTCCTTTTTATTCTCCACTCAGGCACTCAGACTCTAAGATTAATATCCCTGTTACAAGTTATAAAACTCTAGTTAGAAACTAAGAAACAAAGAATACTACGCTTTGGTCTTTCTGTTTCTGCCTCCATTCTGAGTTGAGTGCCCAGAGAGAACCATCCCTTTGGCCTAAACCCTAGGCCCAAAGAAGAGTGAGAGTTCTCTCTTATTCTACAAAATCTTATCCCATGGCAGTTGGCTCTCAGTAGGTCAAGAAGTCTCTAAGAGACAAGACCATCACTAATACTCAGGGACAGGAAAGCCAGGGCACATTTGGAAAATGACAATAACATGGCTTCTTCCATTGACCGTGGTACTGGCAGCAGCTGCCTTGTATTGTGGGCGAAGTGCATGGCAACTCTGGCTCCAGCGTTTTGTTTCTTTATCCTCTAAGGTTGATAATTATTACCCCCATTTTTGCTATTGAGGAAACTGAGGATTCTGATGCAACTTCTATTTTCCTAAGGTCAAATGTTAAGAGCATCTCCAGGATTTACACACCAAGCCTATCTGCTTTTAAAGCGTTAGAGGGCCCATTTACAACCTTAGAAGTTATTGGGGACCCCAACAAGCTTTCTTTTATGTAGGTAATGTCTATTTATATTTACTTTATTAGACATTAAAACTGAGAGGTTTTTAGAAATATTTAACTCATTTTAAAATAACAATAATAAATCTATTTTGTATTAACCTCGAGTATACTTTTATGAAAAAAATACTCTATTTTGTCAAAATAGTAGTAAGAAAAGTAGTAATGCTTTATGCTTTTTGTATATCTCCTCAATATCTGGCTTAACAGGAGACATGTGCATTCAGTCTGGAGCGATGTCACACATCATGTAGTCTCTGGAAAACACTACTGTGTACTCGTGAGAGAACGAGAGTAAAAATGGCACCCATAATCTCAGTGTGATGAAGACCATCTTAATCTGTGGATCCCCTTAAAGGAACTTTGGGGATCCCTAGAGGTGCCTAGACGGCTGTATTGGGGTAACTACAAATACATTGATTCCAGTCTAGTAGAAATCTATTGTGTAGCCAGAGGAGGTGGGGTATGATTGGGATGTGTAGAGCAGGACCAGATTATGAGAAGATGATGACTAATTAAGGAGTTCGGATGTTGTTCTGAAAGCGCTGCAAAACCATTGATGGCTTTCATCTTGATAAGAGCTTTGGCAGAGGGTGGGGATTTGTCTGTCAATAAAATGGGTGGAATGGATTGCAAAGAGCAGAGAAATGACAAACAGTACGAACCCTATGAAGAGGCATTGTACTATAGTGTATCTGGAGACATCTTAGGATTTTGTAAAAAAAAAAAAGTGTTCATTTGTATGAAATGCAGAGAACAAAACCTGCTCCAAAGTAAGTGCTGTGTCAGAACTTTTACTAGTTGTTGTATAATAGTACTATTGTTATTATTATTCATAGTAAATGAGCAGTAATAAAAGCCAGAACTTGGCAGAATTAGAGAGATATTTTGTAATAAAGTTCATAGAATGCTGTTGCCAATTGGATGTGGGGTGAGAAAATTGAAAATGTTAAGATACTGATACTGACGTTTAATGGAGGGACCTAGGAAGTATCTTGACCAAGAATTGAGCACACACACAATGAGGTCCTTAAACGGGTAAAACACAAGATCATATATCAGTTCAGGTCCCTCCTGTGTTGTATGTTCTTCAGTGGTTTTTCATCACACCTTGGATTTTATTTTAATTTCTTCCAATAGCCTCCATGACCAGGGTGTTGCAATTCTAATTACTTTTCCGCTTTCATCTTGGGTTGCCCTCCTTTTCCATTACTTTGGCTCAATATTTTAGTGTCTTGAACCCTCCAAGCTGTGTCCCACCTTGGGGCATTTGCACTATGATTCTCTTTCTTGTCAGGCACCCCCCATCCCACCAACCCTTCACACGGCTGGGTCCTGCAAACCAGCTGCAGGGCTACCTCCCTGAGAGCCTCTCCCTGATCATCCTGCCCACGTCAGCCTCCCTCCCCCTGAGCATTCTTTTCTCTCACATGTTCATTATCTTCATAGACAGGACATTTCACAAGGACAGAGATTTGGCGTTTCTTTCATGGTTGTTGACATATTGCCTAGGGAGGGTCCTCAGATACAAAGCCTATTTGTTTCATGAGTGAATAAATGGAATCCAGAAGATAGTTCGAAATAGAGGGCAGTAAAATGTATGAGAATCTGTGCTTTGGTCTGAATTTGTTTACATTTTAAGTTAGCACCAATAAACCAGCTACCTTTAATGGGAGCTTCTTGATCTTTTTTACTTCAAAATTGTATGTGCCTCGATTTTTGAAATCTCTTCAATTATGTTTACCCATGTTGTGAAGTGGAGCACTCGCCTTTGAGAGTTGCCAAGTTAGCAACAATGGCATAATGCTCCTTCACAAATGGCAACAGCCTGCCCCTTGCCTCAAATCCTAGTGAAGGAGGATGCTCCCTGCTTCCACACTGCAGCTTCTTCATCCTACATGTTACTCTGCCTTCGTGTGTTCAGAGGACAGTGACGTATTCTACAAGAACAGCAGGTGACTCAGCCATTGGGTGAATGGCAAAAATAATACATTGTTTTAAGAAATACTGCTGTTAAAAGAATGCATAGTTCAATAAATGTTAGGTTCCCAGCCATTCAGTCGCTGAATTGGCAGTATAGAATTCTTATTTGAAAATCATCCTCTCTCGGAAATTTGACATTGTTGCCTGATTGTTTCTGAAAAGAATATTGCATTGATGATCTGAAAGTTATTGCCACATAGATGGGCTGTGTTTTCTTCCAGGAAACTTTTAGGATCCTCCCTTTATCACTGGTGTTCTGAAAATTCACAGGAAGTATGTAGTTGTTGGTCTTTTTATAATAGTTACCGTGGATACCCCGTGGGTCCTTTCAATCGGGAAGACTCGTGTTCTTCAATTGGGGAACATTTTCTTCAAGTATCTCTTTAATAATTTATTTCCTTTTGATTTCCTATTCAAAAGGGAGCTTCCTGGTTTATATTAATTGGCTGTTGGGTTTATAAAATAATTTCTTAATTTTATTATCTCTAATATTTTATCTGTTCTACCTTTTTTCCTCCAGATTTATTGAGGTATGGCTAGCATAATTTTATGTTTTTAAGGTTTAAAATGTAATGATTTTTGTATACGTATACATTGTGAAATGCTTACCACTATCGAACTAATATTAAACTAACATATCCACCACCTCACATAATTACTTTGTGTACATTGTGAGCATACTTAGCATCTACTCTCTTGGCAAATGTCAAGTATGCAATACCTAATTATTAACTCCTATAGCCACCGTGCTGCACAACAGTTCTCCAGAACATGTTTATCTTACAACTGAAAATTTTTACCCTTTGAACGATATCTCCCCTTTTCTCCAGTCTCTGGTAACCACTGTTCTTTCTATTTTTTGTTACTATGAATTTGACTTTTAAAAAAAAATTTCCTATACGAGATCATGCAGTGTTTGTCTTTCTGTATCTGGCTTATTTTACTTAGAATGTACTCTAGGTTCATCCATGTCATTGCAAATGGCAAGGTTTCCTTCTTTTGTAAGGATGAACAATATTCTATTGTATATGTACATAAAAATATCTTCTTTATCCATTTATTCATCAACAGACACTAAATTGTTTCCATATCCTGGCTACTGTGAATACTCCTGTAATGAAGTGGGGACTGCAGATATCTCTTAGAGATAGTGGCTTTATTTCCTTTCCAGAGGTGGAATTGCTGGATCATATGGTAGTTCTATTTTTAGTTTTGTAAGGAGCCTTCATACTGTTTTCCATAGCAGCTCTATCAATTTACATTTCCACCAACAGTGTACAGGGGTTCCCTTCGCATCCTCACCAACATTTGTTATATTCTGACTTTTTTATTGTAGCCATCCTCACAGGTACAAGGTGATATACCACCACGGTTTGATTTGCATCTCCCCATATATTAGTGATATTGCTATAGTCGTATACCTGTGGGCCATTTGTATGTTCTCTTTGGAAAAATATTTAGTCATGTCCTTTGCTCATTTTTAATTGAACTGTTTGTTAGTTTGCTATTGAGCAGTGTGAGTTCCTTATATATTTTGGATATTATCCTCTCATCAGACATGTTGTTTGCAAATATTATCTCCTATTTCATATGTCACCTTTTCATTTTTGTTGTTTCTTTTGCTAGGCATAAACTTTCTAGTTTTATGTAGTCCCACTTTTCTATTTTTGCTTTTGTTTCCTGTGCTTTTGTGTCATGTAAAAAAAAATCATTGTCAAGATCAACATTAAGGAGCTTTTCCCCTGTTTTCTTCTAAGAGTTTTATAGTGTCAGGACTTATGTTTAGGTCTTTAATCTACTTTCAGTTCATTTTTGTATATGGTGTAAGATAGAGGACCTAGTTCATTTTGTTGTATGTAGATATTCAGTTTTCCTAATATCATTTATTAAAGAGAGCATACTTTCCCTATCATGTATTCTCAATGCCTTTGTCAAAAATTATTGGCTATATATGCATGGTTTTATTTCTGGGTTCTCTACTCTGTTGCATTTGTCCATTTCCTAGAAAATATCTTTTAACCTTCTAATGATTTGATAACAAATTAACCATATTTTTTAATTCCATGAGATTTTCTTGTTCTCTACATGTTTCTTTGTAAAGCATCTTGTTCTTGATTTGTGGGGGGTATAATATTATTTTTAAAATATTTCTGCTTGTGCTACTTAGGATTTATTTATTTACATTTTTGTTTGTCCTGATTTTTTTTAACACTGTAGATTTTACTCAATCATCTAGCTCATTTTACATTACCCAGTCATATGTGAGAATGAATCAATAGAACAGTCAAATGAATACCAATAGGGCTTATCACTGGCTGGTTGCAGAGTAGAATGAGTAGGCAGGAAGATAACTCTACGTTTTGGAATCTCTAAGTGTCAGAATTCAGAGCACTTCACTTTGGAGGCCCATCTTCCACACTCAGCACTGTTGTCTACCCCAGACTGTTTTTTGTTTTTTTTTTTTTTTTGCTTGTTTGTTTGTTTTTTGCAAAGAGAAGAACCTTCTATTGTATACTTCTAGGGTGGGGTAGGGAGAGGAGTTAAGCAGTGGGGATGACCAGCCAGTGAATCAATATTTCTCTCTATGGATTTCATTTTAGCGCCCCCTCCATTTGTAGTCCCTATCTCATGTCATGTTAGCTGTTTCTAAGTCCTGAACCTCTCCAGGTGTCTACAGGAACATAAGTGCTCTCTTTGGCTGTGTCATCTCTCCCCTTCATTTGTTATTGTCTGTCCATCAACTTTTCTTCTCCCAGAAACACATGAAATCCATAGTCCATGTAACAGCTGTCCCTATGTTCTCATCGTTGCTGTGAGGTTACAACTGCTTTGTTCCTTTACTGTCATTTTAAAGAGATCTTGGGGAAAAGAGATGACTGATGTATATCTAGTTCACTAGTACCCTTAATTTCCTTTTTCTGCTTGTCCTAAATCAAGGAGGACTGCTACCTTCTTAAGAGGCAAAGCCAGCCTCTCCTACTTGGGTTACTTCTATGTCCTGGAACTTTGTTTCAAGTAGAAAAACTATCTTCTTGGACAGTTTGAGCCCCTACTTTTTCCCAGTTATGCCAAGTTTATGTGCTTTGAGGTATTGATAACTGCCTCTTATGCCTTTAAATCTTGTAATATTCAGTTTTATTTGATGTGTAGGTGTATAATATTCTGAATAATAGAGAAGTGAATCACCAAAAACACAGAAATGGACTTAAAATTTTTTTCAACAAAAAACATCCGAGGACTCCTTTATAGTTTTATAAATTCTCACCATCATAGGATGCTCTTGTCTGAACAACTGTTGTGAAAGAAAAATCATCTTACTGACTGTTTAGGTATTTTTCAAAGAATTGTGGGAATTATAGTTCTGTTCTTTTATAAGTATTTAGTATGTACTTACTGGGTAAAGGATCTTGAACAGAACTTTCCAGGAGAAAATCAAGTAGAACGATTATGTAGAATATTAAGTGGAGCTAGTTGGCTAAGACTCAGGTAAAGCTGGGTTCAAATCCAGATCTATCCATTCCACTTGCTCTAAGATAGTTAACATTGCTAAGTCTTAATTTCCTCAATAATAAGTGGTAGGAATAATCCTTCCCTTGTGGGGTTCATCATGAGAGAGAAAACTAAGTTGTATCTAAAGAAATAAGCACAATGCCTGGTAGCTGGTAAGCACCCATTAAATGGTAGCTGGTTTGATTATGGGGTAAACAGACTGTATAATGTCATAGCTTACCATATTCTCAAAAATATGGGGGGAAGCACTTCTTTCTAGACACAGCAAAGTTTGTATAACTCCACAAGGCTTAGTCTTAGTTCTCCATAATGTTTCTCAGTCTGCCTTTGTATAAGCTCATTTGATTTTGCTCAGCCTTGAGAATGTTAGAACACTGAGCCAGGCCATCAGCTAGT
Source organism: Trachops cirrhosus (assembly GCA_028533065.1). NCBI lineage: Eukaryota > Metazoa > Chordata > Mammalia > Chiroptera > Phyllostomidae > Trachops > Trachops cirrhosus. Next base: position 20,388,469 of record CM052546.1, read on the forward strand.
CAATATTATTTAGCCCAATGAATAGACAAACAGTAATAACTCCTCAGAATTGTTTGTTTTGCCATTTTAATAATTACTTATTGAAGAATCACTAAATAATCTGTGACATGACAGGTTTTGACATCTCCCAATTATGTGTACATTGAAATCTACAAGTTAGAGTTGTCCTTTTCTGTGGTGACAGTGGAGTTTGCAACTCCTAATTTGCCTAATAGGATGGGTCCAGAAGCTGGACAGAGATGGGATTCTTTTGACAACATTCACATTGGTTTCAAGAGAAGCTATAGGCATACTACAAGGTGGTATGGAAATATGCAAATGTTGCTAAATTTGTGGGAATGAATTTATGTATTTACTTCAAGCATACTAGTTAACTATTCATAAACCGGGGAAGGAAAGTCAGTTCTAGTCTTTACAGACAGCTATTACTTATTCAGTCCTACAATGTACATAATGCTGAAATGACCCAATAAACTGCTGATGAGACACTGAGTCTTTAATTCATAGATCCATTTAATGAATTTTATTTCGTTTGTCAGGCACTGTGTTAGAGACTGGGAATCGGTGGTGATGTGAAACTTCCCTTTGTGCAGCATCTCTGCATTACAGACAATTCCCACCCTATAGTCACTCAGGAGCCATCTCTGTTATAAGACCAATACTGTCATAGTATTGCAGTGCTTGTAACCCTTATTGTACTTATTAGTGGCCCCAAAGTGCACAAGTAGTGATGCTGGCAATTCAGTTATCCCAAAGAAGCCATAAAGTGCTTGCTTTCAGTGAAAAGGTCTGTATGTATAGAAAAATCTTAGTGTATATAGGGCTCAGTTCTATCTGAAGTTCCAGGCACCCACTGAGGGAGGGTCTTGGAACATATCCCTTATAGAGAAAGGAGACTACTGTACGGTCCAGAGGCAAAGGAATGCTCGGCAAGGAGGGAAACCTTGGGAGGTAGATTGAGGCTCAGTATAGGCTGGGAGGTCTTCACTTGAGCATTTAGCTCTGTAATCAAGTTGTGAGTTCCTTGTACCTACAAAGGTAGGTAACTGTAGGTACCTACCAGAACCTACAAAGGCTAGAGCTAAGCACATAGTAGGCAGGTAGTAGCTGTTCGATGTTGGATGAATTTATGTCTTTATTATGAGCCTAGTTACAGGAACAGTTTCATACTCCCTTCTAATGAAACCATGTCTTTGAGTTAGGTTTTTTTAAATGGAGGTGGATAAAAAAAGAAGCAGATCTGCCAAAACAATTCAAGAATGGAAATTGGAAAGGTAAATAAATCTGGCATCCATGCGAGCAACAGCAGAGCATGTAGAAACGACAGTGTGCAGCCCCCACACCAACAGCTAACATTGATAGTGTGGGGGTTAGACACCACGGACTGCTTTAAACATGTCACAGATATTGATGCACATCGTGTTTACAACAATATTATGAAGGAGATACTATTATTATCAGAACTTTGCAAAAGAAATTGAAGCACAGAGTAATTTGAAAAGTTGCCTCACACAAAGCTGAGAAATATCACAGTCAAGATTTGAACTTAGTCTGGTTTTCAAAATTCATGTTGTTAGCCATTTGCCTAGTGCATCTGACTGACCCATCTTGGAAAGGCAGCTTACATCTGGCCTTATATCATTAAGTATTATGTATGTGATAGCAATTTTCATTCTCCACGTCAAAATATGCATGGGAGGTGGTGGTACTGCAATTCTAAATGTGCATTCCATTTCAAACCTTTCTTTGGTCCCAGGTCTTCCATTAAACCCACCCCATTTCTTTTTCTGCCTCAATGAGTCAGCATTTGGAGGCAGGAAGTACTCCAAACTTTGTTTTCTGGGGAGAAAGTCCAAAACCTTCATCTAATTCTTTTTTTTTTTTAGGCCCTTCCACTTCTTTTTTTTCTTTTTCTTTTAGATTTTTATATATTTATTTTTATAGAGAGGGGAAAGGAGAGAGAGAAGGAGAGAAACATCAATGTGTGGTTGCCTCTCACATGGCCCAAATGGGGACCTGGCCTGCAACCCAGACATGTACCCTAACTGGGAACTGAACCAGTGACCCTTTGGTTTGCAGCCCTCACTCAGTCCACTGAGCTACACCAGCCAGGGTAAAACCTTCATCTAATTCTTAAAAAGATCTGTGACCCTAAAATATTAAAGTCACTACTCAAGACCTGTGCTAATTTTCAGATGCAATTTCATAAACTTGGGTTACAATACTTTGTTCACCCTTGTAATGCTGTTCGGATGCCAAATAGAAATTACAGAGGTCTCTATCTGAGGGATATTTAATATAATTATTTCACTCTGCATTTATCCCAGTGATATTTATTGAGTTTTAAAATATATACAGCCTTGCTTACAAGTTCAAGGTCCATACAGCTCTTGAATTCTGGCTTCTGTAACCTATCTCACTAGTATAGTAAGTCCCAGGGTGGCAACCTTGCTTGCATAGTACCTTGAACTTGTCAAAACCTTTCCCCCCACAATGGGCTCTGTTTACTATATGATATGCCCTGTAGCTTCCAAAGGTACCTGCCTGTACTTAGAAGTTTCCCTCCCAAGGAGACAGTGGCGGAATGTGGTGGGTAGGAAAAGGATGATTTGTGCCGATTCTCAGTGATCACAAAGGCTTCCTTCCCAGACCCCTGCAGCTGAGGTTCAGGGAGACTGATACAGCCACTCCTGCACTTGCCCTGGCCCACCTCAGGGCAAAAGATAGGGAGGAAGGGGAGGAGAGGAGCTCTGTTACCTCTGTTTTTTCTAGGACTGGCCCCCACAACTTTTGAGAGTGGTCATTTCTCCCCTTGATACTGACCTTGAAATACTAGGGAGTTAAGCCAATTTAATTGTCCAATAAGTTTCTATTTAGCCTCTTAAGAAAAAGTGGTATTCTAAAATGTTTAATTGTCCCATAACCTTCCATTTATCCTCTTTAAAAGAAGTTGAGTAGAGACATGGGGTCAGGGAGCTGGCTAAGCATTGCAACCAGATCACCAGGGTCCACACAGTGGGACTATCAACAAATCACCAGGGGATCTGGGCATTTTTTTCCCTAGACTTCATTTTCCTCATCAGCAAAATGATGAGTTAGACCCAATGATCTTTAAGACCCCTTTTACTTTTTTAAAAGATTTTATTTATTTATTTATTTATTTATTTATTTATTTATTTTTAAAGAAAGGGGAAGAGAGGGAGAAAGAGAGGGAGAGAAACATAAATGTGTACTTCGCTCTCCCACGCCCCCTACTGGGCACCTGGCCCACAACCCAGGCATGTGCCCTGACTGAGAATGGAAGCTGTGACCCTTTGGTTCACAGACCAGTGCTCATTTCACTGAGCCACACCAGCCAAGACTAAGCCCCCTTTCAATTTGAACCTTGCTGGATGTGTGTTTAGCATTACCAGAGTTAGTCAAACTGCAAAGTTTAAAGGAAGAGTTCCCAATACTGTCCTCACTTCTGACAACTATAAATCTTGGGGGCTTCCAAGCCTACTCTCAGTTTCAGTAACTCTCTGGGACACAAAGAAAGTTTCGTACACACGGTAACAGTATGTTATGGGGAAAGGGGAGAGATCTAAGTCAGATAATGGCAGAATGATGCATAGGGCAGAGTCTGGGTGGGTTCCAAACTTGAACTTTCCATTGTTTCAGAACACATCACCCTCCTGGCATTGATGTGTGACAGTGTGCATAGAGTACTGCTAACTGGGGAAGCTTACCTGAGCCTGGGGTTCAGAGTTTTTATTGGCCTTTCATTATGCAGGCATGATTGATTGAACTTAGACTTCAGGTCAACTGGCCCCACCCTAAATCACATAGTCTTTCTGGTGTGGGCAGCCCCCAACTCGAAACAAAGACAATGCTATCAGGTATGACACAGATTACCTCCCAGAAGGCTAGGACAAAGGCCAGACCTCGTTTGGGGCAAGGCCAATGGATGAACCAGCCGCCTAGGTTTATTCATTAAGATTCTCTCCTGAGTGATCTTCATTATTAAGCAAACCCTCATTGACTCTTTTATTCTTTCAAAAGGGGCAGTAGAGTAACCAATATGTGCCAGGCACTGTTCTAGCTGCCAGGTATATAGCAAGGAACAAAACATTCCTGTCTGCCTGAATATTCTCTTCTACTGGCATAATAAACCAAATCAAATAAATACATACTGTCAGGTGGCAATGCAGGGATGGGGAGTGACAAGGGAGGAGTGCTATTATGTTTTATACAGAGTGGGCAAGGGACGCAGCTCAGAAAGTCAATGCTGGAGCAGACACCCGAATGAGGGGAAGTACTAAGCTATGCCCCTGTCTCAAGGAAGGCCCTTGGGACAGAGGGAACAGCGCACGCAAAGGTCCTGGTGTGCTTGGCAAACAATAAGGATGCCACTGTATCTATGTGTGCCGTGGGAGGAGCAGGTTGAGCCAAGAGTTGGGGGTGCTACAGGTGAGAAGTGGGAAAAAAATAAGCACAGAGCTATGGCTAGAGCCAAATCTTTCCAGCATTTTAAGGAACTTTTACTCTGAATGAGTAGGAAGCCAACGGAGGACTTTGAGCGATTTGCATTTAAAAGGAGCATTATGCCTGCTGGCATAGAAACCATTCTGTGAGGGCAGGAAGGAGGAATCAGACACTGGTTAGCATCTATTGAAGCAGCCAAGGTAGGATGTGATGGTAGTTGGAGCATGGTAGGTATAGCAACGGAGGGGTTTGGACTCTGGATATATTTTGAAGTTAAGAAACGGCAGGATGTGCTGATGGACTGGAAGGATGTGGAGAATGAGAGAGGAATCAAGGAACAGGAAGTTGGGGCAGGTATGGTGGGGTGGCATGAGGGACCAATTACCTTGTTAGATACCCAGTGCAATGTCGCACAGCTGTCTGTGACGTTAGTTTGGAGGTCAGGGGAGTGGCTTGTGCTCGAAATCCAAGTGTGGGTTTTGTCACCATGTGAGTGACAAGCCGTGAGACTGGATGAGGTCATTGTGGATGGGACTGTGGATAGAAAAGTCTGAGACCTTTGACATCTGGGTTGCTTGTAAATTTAGAGGTTAAAACAGTGAGAAAGAGCCAGCAAATGAGCCTGAGAACAAACAGGCATCTGCGTTGAGGTAGCGGGAGAATCAGGGGGAGTGCTGCCCGGGAACCAGAGAAGACCTTAGGAGAAAGTCAGTGCTCGACCGCATGCACAAAACTCTTGGCAGGCACGTGTGAACGGCAGTGGTGCCTCTCATTCAGTAAGTTCTCAGAAATTTATCCACTTATCATGTGACAATAAAATCCTACTCTGTAATCTAAAAGACCAATAAGAGTTCACAGTCAGACTCCTATAACTGTACCTTTAAATTTCTCCACCTTCAGTGGCCGTAATGAAGACCAGATGCCCAGATGTGAAAATACATATATTTTTTTGGCCATGACATCTGACTATCTGGCTTCTTTTCCTAGCTAGAATTAAAGCCATAGGTAGGTGTGGAACTAACAGTTGGCCTATTGGGGTGGTGACCATTACAGTGACCGAACTATATCTTTCTTCCTGTCCGTTGTATGTTGTTATATGGTGTCATGTTAGCAGTTTTAGAATTTTGATTTTTTTTAATTCTATTAATTCAGCTTACCAGTTTTGGGGGAAAATGCAGATTGAGTTCAAATTTACTATAATATGTGATATGTATGTATGTATATATGTTGGTGTGTCTATATATGTTTTCACGTTCAGTTTGTGTTTAAATAGTTATGAGGTTCATCACATTAATGTTGCTTAGTTTGGTTTCCCATTACCATCTAATTCAAATCCTTAGTAGATAGCAATTTTCTCTTTGACAGAGCTTGATAAAGCTCATTTTGAGAATGAAGTAACACATTTGGAATAGTTCCTGTGTGCCAGGGGTGTCAAACTCATTTTCACTGGGGGCCACATCAGCCTTGCAGTTGCCTTCAAAGGGCCGAATGTAACTTTAGGGCTGTATAAATGTGACTACTCGTTAACAGCTAAGGGAGAGCTCTGCACTGCCCACGGGTAGAAACAAGGTGCCAGACCGGATAGAACAAGGTGGAGGCCGGATGCGGCCGGCGGGCTTTGTGTTTGCCACCTGCGCTCTATGCTTTGGTTACGGAACATGTGTTGTCACTGAGCCCTAGAAATGTGGTTAGTTTTGAGAAGTGCTGTAAGCTTAAGATGCACATCAAATTTCAAAGGTTTGACATGAAAAAAAGAATGCAATTAATAATTAGATACTGATTATATGTTGACATTATAATATTTTGGATATAGTTGGTTAAGTATTTTTATTTTCAAAACATTTAAACTTTTTAAAAATTATTATAAGTAATTTCATCTGTTTCTTTTCATTTGCTAATGTGGCAGCTTGAAAAAGTGACAATTACATGTGTGGCTTATAATTCTACTAGATAGAGCTGTTCTATGCATTTGATAACATATACATTTATATCAGTGTCTCTCAGTTTCCTGTTGAGAAGAAAATAACTTTTGATCTTCTCACTACAAGGTTTCATCCTAAAAAGTGTATCATGACATTAAAAAAAACAAAAATTTTCTTACTACAAAAATAATACATGTTCTAAATTTTCTTTGACAAAAGTATGAACCATGAAACCACACATAACTACTGTCAAGTATTTTTACACACATTTTTTAAATTAAAAAGTGGGGCCAATCATTATATGTTGTTTTATGACTTTTAAACAATGTAACATGAACATCTATCCTTGTAATACCTTTAAATTTTTTCTGCACTAAATAAAACTCATGGATACATCATACTTCCGGAAGTAACAGAGGCTTATGATAGCAGTGATATTTTTCAATTACAGTTTACATTCAATATTATTTTGCATCAGTTTTAGGTGAACAGTCGAGTGGTTAGACATCATATACTTTACAACATGTTTCCCCAATATTTCCAGTACCACTTGGCACCGTACATATTTATTATTACAATATTGACTAACACTCCCTGTGTTGTGACTATTTTATCATTGCCACTTTGTCCTTAATCCCTTCACCTTTTTACCCTGTCCCCCCTCCCCTTTGGCACCATCAGTCTGTTGTCTATACTATGAGTGTTTCAATTGTGTTCCTTCATTTATTTTGTTCTTTAGCTTCCACGTATAAGTGAAATCATATGGTATTTGTCTTCCTATGACTGACCTATTTCACTTAGCATAACACCCTCTAGGTCCATCCACATCGTTGCAAATGGCAAGATTTCTTTTTTTTTATGGGCCAAGCAATCTACATTGCATATATGTACCACAGGTTTTTTTAATTCACTTGTCTATTGATGGTCACTTGGGTTGCTTTGATAGCTTGGCTATTGTAAATATGATAGCAGTGATCTTTTAATTTTTAATACCAGCTTTGTTGAGATACTGGACCATAAAAAGTCATCCTTTTAAAGTATTCAGTGCGGCGGCCTTTAGTATATTCAAGGTTGTGTAGCTGTTGCCCTTATGCAATTTTAGAACCTTTCCATCACTCCCAAAAGAAATCCCAAACTCATTAGCAGTTACTCCCATTCCTCCAGCCCAGCCCCGAGCAACCACTAATCTACTTTTTGTCTCTGTGGATTTGCCCATTCTGAACATTTCAGATAAATGGAATTATATAGTCTTTTATGTCAGGCTTGTTTCACTTAGTATAATGTTTTCAAGATTTAACCATGTGGTAGCACGTGTCAGTACTTCATTCTCTTTCATAACTGAACAATTCATGATGTAACAATGATATGATATAAAATGGATATACTATCACACAATGGATAGATCACGCTTTGTTCATCCACCTGTCACATGAGAGATATTTGGGTTGTTAGCATCTTGGGGCTATTATGAATAATGCTGCTATAAATATTTGTGTACAAGTTTTGGTGTAAATATGTGTTTTCAATTCTCTTGGGCATATACCTAGATGTGAAATTGCTGGGTCACACAGTCACTCTGTTTAACATTTTGAGGAACTTCGAAACTATCTGTGCTGCCCCTTCACTTGGCAATCCCAGGAGCAGTGTGTGAGGGGTCCAGTTTTGCCACATTCTCACCAACACAACAGCAGTGGTTTTCAACTGAGAGGGTATTCATTCCTAAGAGGGGTGAGTCAGAATCTAGCAGTGGGTGGTTTGGAAACAACTCCCAAAAATCCCGCTGCAACCTCAGCACACATCCTGTCCATACACAGAGCTAGGCTCCTCTTTGGTCGGCTTTGGGTATATTTATTTATTTCTAAATATTAGCCTTAGTAACATGGAGGTAATAGTGGTACTTACCTTGTAAGGGTTGTTGTTAGAATTAAATGAGATAATGCTAGTTAAAACCCTTTACACCATGCCTAGTACATAATAGATCTCAATAAGTGTTAGCTACTAATATTATGTCAAAGGCCCAGTAATTTCATTTTATATAAACACACCATACTTTGCCTAGCCAATTCTATTGTCAGACATTTGGTTTCTTCTCAGGCTTTCATCTTTATTAACAATGCTCTGAGAAATAGCTTTGCAGCTAAACTTTTGCCCACATGCATGATTGGTTACCTAGGATACCTAGGATGAACTCTGGAAAGTGTTATTGTTATTGTTTGGTGCATTTTAAAGAAATGTGGAAGTCATTTCCATATATATATATATATGTATATAGATATACATATATAGAGACTTATATATGTGTATATATATATATTTCTGTTTAAATTATACTGAAATTTTACTTTGAGAAGTGTAATCAAGTACTAGACAATGTTGTTAACCCTAACAAACATAATGCAGAGTTAGGAGACCCTAAATTTAATTCAAACACTGCGGATGAGAAAAGGTACAAGGGGTTATTCTCTCTCAGGGTCTCTGATCTGGATTCTCAGATTTCTGTGCCTGTTCTCCCGCTGCATCAGTATCCGAACCAGACAGGTGGAAGAGCTGTCCACGAAATCAGGCACGCTGGAGGTTTCTGTTTTGCATTTAGGCAAATCAAGGGCACAAGTAGGGTGACAATGGGGCTTGAATAGTGGAAACAAATGGGGTGTCAAGGGTGGGCATTGAGCCCTGGCTAGTGTGGCTCAGTTGGTTGGCGCATCATCTGGTAACCAAAGGGCTGCAGTTTGGATCCCCAGTCAGTGCCCATGCCTAGGTTACAGCTTACATCCCCAGACTGGGTGCGCATGATCCCCAGTCCCAGTGTGTAGGGGGGCAACCAACTGATGTTTCTCTCTCCCATCAGTGTTTCTCTCTCTTCCTCCTTTCCTCGCTCTCTAAAATCAGTGAAAAGATGTCCTCAGGTCAGGATTGAAAAAAAGAGAGTAGGCGTAGACCTAATATTCCTTACATTGTCAGGCCTAGGATCCCTTCAGAAGCAATTACTCACAGGTCTACCTGGCAATTTCATATCCAGCCTGAAAGGGATCAAACAAAGGCATCAGGTTCCCTCTGATGGATATGGGGAAGCTTCATGGTAATGGCAGGATTTTAATTATTGAACATTATGGCTGAGTTCGGTTGGATAGTGAAATGCTCTGGAATCTGAGAGACTTAAGTGTCATGACATTGGAAGAAACTGCACATAACAGGGATGAACAGGAAAAATGTATCAGCAAGTACATATGTGTTTCTGTTGGTGTGCTGGTAAACATTTAACATCCAGCTCTTAAGAAAAAAAATTCTGATTTATATAGCAGTTTTTTTTCCATATGGGAACCATGCCACTATGGTAGATTTCAGTTTTTAAGCTGAAACATGATGTCACTCAAAGTGGAATGGGAAATGTGTACAATCATCACAATTGGCTCGAAGCAGCCAGCACATGTCAGCTCCAGCACACCACTGTGTATTTTCATAAGTTGTTCTACTTGGATAATTGAGGGAACATTTTACTACATGAAATCCATGAAGAGTCCAGAGTCTCAAATTAATACACTGCCTTAAGGGCAAGATGTTTTGTTTCCTCTTCCTAGGTTAAATGTCACATTCAAGGATCACTCATGTGGTATTACGTGTTATCACATAACAAAAAGGAATGGCAAGCGTTGCTAGAAATTCAAGAGGTCATCCTCTGGGCAGTCAGCACACAAGCCAACCCAGAAAGGTGTGCATTCAGTGCTTAGTGATCCTAGAGAGGGATTCCACGTGACTTTTTGGTAGAGAAACGTGATTAGTTCTGCACATACAAAATGTGTAAATCGAGTGAGGATAATCCTAATCCCTTCCATTTGCACAGGACTTTGTGGCTGATACAGGGCTTTTTGCATAATGGTAAAATTCCCTGCATCCAATTTCTAGCTGCTCATTAAGACAGATTGATAGGTAGAAAACTTAGGTTTCTAGGTGACTTTTGTTCACATGATTGTTCACAGTGATTGGCTTGTAGTGTGTCTCTCCATTTCTCTGCACATGGCGACCCCAATGAGCCACTGCTAGGAAGAAGAAGTGACATTTTAGTGAGGCCTGGCGGTGGGCCCAGCCTGAAGAAAGCACTTTCCTTACATGTCTCCGAAGCCACTCAACAACCCTATGAAGTAGCTCCTATTATTTCCTTCCATTTTGCAAATACAGAGGCTCAGAGATGTTAAATTACCTGCCAAAGGCCATGAGATTCATAAATGCTTGAGCTGGGACATGAACCAGGACTGTCTGACACTTAAAGCCTATCTATATTAAGACGCTCCAGACTGGCTTAGGTCAAGGGTTTTAATAAAATTGTAGATATTTAATGTGCTAATTGGACAGGATGACCTCAAAGGTTCCAGGGTAGGCAGCACTCACCTAACTTGGGGAAGGGCATATGGGAGTGATGGGGGAAGGGGACCATGACAAGGATGATAAAAATGCATGTGTCCACATGCTGTCATGCTGAATGGTGTAACTTAAGGAGGCTGTGTATTTGCAATTAGCCTTTTCTGTGTCAAGCAGAAGCCTGAATTAGGTCAGCCTTTCAGAGAGTCTCTGCTGACCCCTTTGTAGCCTGTGGCTCCCTTTACATAAACTGTAAAGTAGACACGAAGTTCCATGATAGAGCAGAGGTTGACGAGACATCTGATGCCCTGATGTTGCTGATATGGTTGGTGCTTGAACATTTGTTCACTGTTGATGGTGGTGATGATAGTAAATACTCAACAAGTAACAGCAATGTATTCTTTCCAAGCATTACCTCATTTAATCCTCACAATAATTCCATGAAGGATTTGTCTCCCTAATTTATAGATTAAAAAAAGCCACAAGGCTTAGGGAGATCTTGTAACTTGCTCACATTCATAATATGTGGCAGAAAATCAGCTTTGCCTGATATTGGAGCCATGGCAGTTAACACTATGCTACAGTAACACAGAGCTATAGTTATTGATTTATATGCATTTGTTATATTTCCAAAAGAGTATATATTAAAATCAGATGATAGGATTTAAGTTCTGTGAAGGAAGGAACTCTTTGTTTTAACCGTATCCCCAGCACCTAGAACAACTCTTGGCACTTACTAAGTGCCCAGTAAGTATTTTTGGTGCACATGCATACAAAATGGGTAGGAACAATTATTTCAGTAGGAACAGGAGTTACAAGCTAGAAAATTAATGGCTCACAACAGGTTTTGCTGTCAGGGTAGGTTTTGTTTTGGGGTTGGTTTTTTTCTGGCAAGCATTTTAGTAAGGGTGGAACTATAGAAGTGAAATATTACTGAACAAATTTAGTAATTTACTCATTCATTGAACAAGTATGTATCTCCAACAAATATATACATTTATATATAGATAGAGAAATATATGTATATATTTAGAGAAATGGGAAGGGAGGGAGGGAGAGAAGGAAAACACATCAATGTGAGGGAGAAACATCGATTAAGGGCCACAGCCTGGGTATGTGCCCTTACTGGGAATCAAACCCACACTGGCCAGGGCTCCATTCAACAAATATAATTGCACATCTACAAAATGCCAGACACTTACTATCAGAAATATATTGAAAATGATTGACGATAATAAGAAAACAACTATTGCAAAATGAAACATTCCATGAAGAAAACCAAGAAGAAGACAGAGACAGAAAGTATCAGAGGAAGGGGCTATGGTGTTGTCAGAGAAGTCCTCAGTGAGGTAGGAGCAGTTCAGCTGAGCTGCTGGAGAATGCCAGCCAGGAACACAAGGAAGGGGCGTAGAGAATGGTATGTGCAAATGCAAAAAGCTTTGAAAAGAACTTGACAGGTTGGAGGGATGGAAAGCAGGTCAGCAAGCCAGTCTTCCGAGAAATGGTCTATGTAGTCCTCTTACCCCCACACGACTGCCCAGGGCTTCCTCCAGCCTCTCGCCTCCTTTACTACGCATCATTGTGTTAAAGCACCAAGGCAACAGCTTTATTTTGCTTGGTTGTGGGTGGAGGAGCTAGTTCCTCATTGTTCATAATAGAAAAGTGAGATCACAAAATAGGAACCCTGGCATCTACCTAACCCAGAACTTGTGTCTTAAAAGCAAAATTTTTTAGAAGTCTGTACTGTTGAATAAATGCAGGAAGAACTTTGCAGGAAACACAGGAGGGAAAATTTAGTAAGCCCAGAGGACTGATGGATGGAGTGGACGTTCCTCTCCGTGGTTACAGTGGAAGATTCCTCAGGCACAGCCTGGGCCTACCCAACTGACCATGCAGCGCCGTTCCAATCTAGCCCACGTTCTAGGAAGATAAGAGGGAGAGTTCCCACACACTATTTTCCCAAGGCTTCCTGTTGCAACTTAAGGTCATTTCAGCTGAAAGCAAAGTGCTTCCTCACCACTCTGAGATGAACTTAGCTTTTTTCTCCCTCCACCTCTTCTCCCTGTTCCTCATTACGACAATCCGCAAGAGAAGCTAGACTGTATAACTCCAGTTGAGCTGACCACTGGAGCCTTGGTGACGGATGCAGCTTCTCACATGGAAAACCCAGCTCAGCAACTGCTGCTGAAGAGGATTGAATCGACTCACACCAGTCTTCATCTATTACTGGAATTTCATGGATGGCTTTTCAACCAATAGTCAAACAAACATGTGAGACTTAACCACCAGATGAGAATAAAAAGGAATCTCTTGTACACTAAACTTCCCTTCCCCAAAAAAATTATATCAAAAATATTCCTATTCTGTCCTCCCAGAGACATGCTGTCACCTTCTGGAGAAGGGGACAATTCCATTTTCCACCTGCCAGGAGCATCTATTCTTCATGGAAATCTAATGGCAATTCCCAACCTCAGTTAAGGACTTGTTTTCCCATTTTTTTGAACTTCAAATACTTTCTGAATTGTGTTAGCCGAAGCATTGTATGTATATAATTAACTCACGGGTCCCTCTGGGCTCATGTAGCTAAACTCGTGGAGCTTAACTGAGCAAGACATTTGCTGATGTTTCCTCCTGCAGTGACACCCACTGACGTGAATCCCTTCCACAAGAGGGAACCCGGTAAATGTCTTTCCCAAATAGGCTTTCTAGTGAGTTGGGTTACTTTATAAATGTTTGTTTGTTTTATAACAATAATGATCTAATTTTCTTTCAAACACAGAATTTGCAATTTGGGGAAACGTGGGGGTGGGGGGAGTAGGGAATTTGGTGTTTTCCTCCTAGTTGAGGAAGGAAGACGGGCCTCTCTTTTGTATTTGCTGGCTCTTTGAAATTCCCTCAGAGTGGCAGTGGATCTCTGTGGGCAAAGGGCTCCAGGCTACCTGCGTGTTGAGAGCGAATGTAAGCCGGCCCTGCAGTGTCCTGTTTTCACAGGCAAAACCCACAGGAAGGCCTACAGCGCTTTGTCCAAAACCAAGTGCAAAGGGCCAGGAGTGGACTTGTTCAGACTGACTGTGTTGACTAGATTCGTACATAACTCAGCCTTCAGAATCTCTCTGTGTAGACATAAAGCCTACAGTTAGATGTTTATGATTCTGTTTGAATGAAGTAGTCAGTTGTGATGGCACAAAAGTTCTGGTCCCTGTTTCCCCTTCTATTCCTAGCACAGAGGGCTTAAGCTCGGCGCTGAGAAGCTCTTTTTCCATTATGTCTTCTCTTTTTGAGGCTAGGAACCCCAGGCCTTGCCCTTTAATTCCACCAAGGGGCTGCATGCATCACCTAAGGGTGAGCAAAAGGGACCAGGATGTCCACTTCCTGTCTACCTAAGCGAACCCACTTCTCGTTGCGGTCCTGGAGCACAGGTGTCTGGGGAAAGGCTGCAGGCTAGGGGCTGTGGCTGCCGGAGTAAACGCCGCCCTCAGCTGCGTGGCACCGGTGGAGGGAGGTTGGGAGAGTGCGTCTACGCTTTTCACCTGAGCCTGCAAGCTAGCGGCTGGCTGCCCAGGTGCCGGTTCGCGGCTGCGTCCGCTCCACTGCAGCAGAGAGCAGCCGCTGCTGGGGAAGAGTCCCGGGGCTGTGACGCGGTTGGGAGGAGCCTCGCCTCTAATGCACCAGCCGCCTCCAGCCTCCTGCAGCAGCAGCAGCAGCAGCAGCAGCAGGAGCAGCGGCAGCTGCTGCGAGTGCGCGCGTGTGGGTGTGAGGGTGAGTGCGCTGGTGCCGGCCGCAGCGCCCTGCCCAGCTCCCCTCCGGCTTCCTTTCCCTCACGGGCCAAAGCCGCCCTCCCGTGGGACCAGCACCCTCTCCTAGGCCGGGCCAGCCTGAATCCTGCCCCTGCCATCTCGCCACTGCAGCTCGGGTCCAGAAAGGCACCATTTTGTCGCGGCTGCGTGCTCTCCCAAGGGGAGGAGGGATCTTTTTTACATTTCGGAGCGGCTGCCAACGAGGGGAACCTGTTGGGCATCTCCTCAGCTCGGCGTGTGAGCGCCTCTCGGGCGGCGGGCGGGACCAGACCCCTCGGGGCACGGCGCATCTTGGCACCGGAGGCAGGCGCAGCATCCTCGCTGGGAATTGGAGCTGGAGTGAGCGCACCGCAGGAGGAGCCGCCGCAGCCTCGGAGATCCCGAGTGGAGGAGGTGACAGCTCCATTGCCGGGTTTTTATTTTTTTTTCTCTCCGCCTCCCCGTCTCCTCCTCAGGCTCGGACCATGGTGCAGTCCCACTGGCTCCCCTGCCCCCCTCTCCTGTGAGACTGGCTGCGGGGAGGGATCATGGATACTTGTCTGCCGGCTTCTGGTTCCCACGCAAGTAAGCCTGCTGTCAATGGAGGAGGACATTGATACCCGCAAAATCAACAACAGTTTCCTGCGCGACCACAGCTATGCGACCGAAGGTAACGCCAGCCCCGCCGCATTCCGCCGCTGGGGCCGGGCGCAAGTTGCGGATCGCTGTGCTCCGCGAGCTGCTGGGCGCGTAGTGACGGAGACTCCTCCGGGGCTGGGGCGGGGGCTCGGCTCGCAGGGGCGGCTGCCAGTGCGCCCCACATCCATCCGGGCTCCGCGAGGCGAGCCCAGCGTTCAGCAGCAGGTGGACCCGGCGCCCACGGGAGTTAAAATGGCCCTCGGGGATTAGGCTTTTCAGGGTGGGGCTCCGGACTGGCAAAATGACTCCCACAAGACAGATGACCCTTCCCCCAAGATGTTTGCAGGGGGTCTTGTGGGGACAGAAGAAGGAAGGGGGCCAGAAGGACCGTGGGGTCTTCCCCTCCCTGAGTGGAATGATGCCTCTCTCAGTGGCTGTAGGGAGGGCATGGTTTCATTTCCTGCCGGTTCATCTCTCTGGCCCGGTTACCTGTTCAGACAATCAAACCCCCAAAAGGCGCTTTGCAGAAGGGTGAGCCCTTCTCCCCTTCTAAGTGTATTAGCAAGAATTGAAAAGGTGGTGGGGGAAACGGTGTTCCCGGTGGCGAGCAAATGAGCCTGACACGTGGGGCGAGCAATGCGATCAGTGGAGCCTTTAAAAATCACCATTATGAATTCTGCAGCAGTAGTTTCTGCTGAATCAACAGCCAGCAGAAAGCAAGAAGGTTCAGTGGGCTGAGCTTTGCCAGGAGGTGAAATTGTCGTCTCCCTCTCTCTCTCTCTCCCTCCCTCCCTCCCCCCCAGCTTGTTCTGATATTAGCCTGAGTGCGGTGCAGGCAGGCAGGGAAAAGTCAGCAGGTGGAACCCATTCCACCTTTTGTGTGTGAATAGAGTGGAGGCATTTTTTTAATACCAAAACTTTTGTATTTTTGCTTTCATTTAGAAAATGTAGGCCTTGATCCTTAACCACTCATATAAAGTGTTGCATTATCACATGGTCATATCCTCTCGAGGAAATGTGTGTAAAAGTGCTTTAGGGAAATGTAGCAAGGTAATGTTAATTTAAGACCATTATTCTTGGCTGCTAAAATTTCTATATTATTTTAAAAATCAAGATTACTAGAGAAATGTTATGGGGAAGTACAAGAATTCAAGTTCTGAAGGAAACAAACAAACAAAACAGAACCAACTTGGAGGTAGCGCTATCATTTTCTTCTGTAAATATCCCAAGAAGTTTTAGATAAAAAAGACTGCCCAGCACTATTGAAAATATATTCTCTGTCTACCATTATGGTTGGAGAGCAGCAAGCCTGATAGGTCCACAGTGCTAGACAGGTCCAGCAGAGCTGGGTAAGCTCTGGCCTCCAGGAGCTTAGAGGTGGCTTTTAAAACGTTGGTCCTGTCCCTCCCCCATACCAAGCGCCCTCCTTGCTGATTCTCTCTATTTGCATAATGACTGAGTGGCTGTAAGATGTTCTTCCTCAGTCTTGGTGCTTTGTCACTGGCTTAGTTACCAGGTAGAATATAATTAGCTCTGTGTCTGAGCATGGCATCCAAGAAGGAAGGTGGCCTTGGGTCTGTTGGCTTTTCCAGGGGCCACTTTTTCTGTTTGTGACAACAAAGAGGACTCCTTTCGTGTTGTCTTGTATATTGCATTGTGCTTCCAAGTAACAGGCACAGGAAACTTACTGAGCTGGTAAGATGCGCGGATTGGGGCTGTGTGTGTAGAGGTGTCATCTGCAGAAAAAGAAATGAGTTTAAAATAGCATTCCTTCCTGCTTTCAGCGCCCTAGCTCCTACCTAATCTCTGTTCCTATTTTATGGCATTTTTGTAAACTGATTCTGGAGGGAATATCTGGGTTTACATAATCAAAAGTGAGGCAGAGAGCTTTCTGAAATCTTTCTAAATCAACCTCTCAGATATTTCTCTGTCTCTGTCTGTCTCTTAGACTTAGAAAATGTAAAAAGCAGGTGTTGGGTAGAGCAGGAAGTCCTCTGTGGTCCTAATCTGTTCATTCTAGGGGACATTCATGCAGTCATGCCAGCCAGAGGCAGAAGAGCCCCCTTCTCCTGGTGAAAACCTTACAAGTGCTGGTGCAGCTGGAAAGAGCACCAGATCAAAATACTCTTTGTTAAAGCCCACTTTATTGGGGGCTTGCCCCCAAAGTTCTCTTCTCCTTTGTTAACTTAAACCCAGTTTCTGAGGAATGAGCCTCTTAGTCCTTCTGTAGATTTTGCTTTTCTTTTTGTCTCCTTTGATAATTTCTGCATTTTGCCTACCTTCCCAGATATGTCAGATGCTTTTTCTCCAAGATCTTCTTCCCATTTATCCCTGAACTGTTCTTGCCTGTGCTCAGACCATGCCACACTGCAGTATTCTATTTAAAGCTGGAAGGGTTTTTGCTGTGTAGTTAGTGTGAAGGACTCTAAGCTCAATTTGCATCGTAAGTGGTAGCTGCCTGGCAAGTTGATTCAGCTAAGAGCAATGCAAATGCTAAAGGACACTTTTACCCAAGATCACAAGGTGTCCTCTCTCTCTCTCTGGTGTGTATTTATTAAAGACATTTCTGTGACTACTCTTTTATTCTGGACATTAAAGTTACCACCCTTACTTCCCTTTTTCTCTTTTCTCCCCTTTTAAAATTACCATCTTTGAGCATCTTCTGTATTCTAAGCACTGTGCTGAGCTTTTTATAGTAGGATTTTAACATAGCCAAAGTCTGCTAAGTGGGTGTTGTTATTCCCATTTTCAAATAATGAAACTGGGCAACAGAGGCCCAGAGGTGTTACTGATTTGCCAAGGTCACCCCTGCAGACAAGGCAAGGGCTTGTCTTCAAACTCCAGACCCACCAGGGTCACTTCCACTAGGAAATTCTGCATTGCCTCATTTTTCTTTGACCATAAGCTAACTGTTATGGGGAAGGTCACAATGGTTTTATCTTTGTGTATAACTGCATTTCCATCTGGGGTCAAATCCTTTGTAGGGATAATTTGAAAGTGCGTGTATGGGGTTATATATGAGGAAAAACATGGGTGAAGTTGGAATAACCATGAAAAGGTGGGTTTACTGGTTTTTTTCAATATGGAATTCTGAGTTTTCTAACCAATGGCTTATCTCTCAAATCTCTCTCATCTACATGTGGATTTCTTTCTATATTTTTAGACTTGTTAGAACCAACTGAAATCCCCTCTCCATTAGAGCAGTCTGAAAGTTTTCTAGATTAATCTTCCTACTCACAAATGAGACCACAGAGAGAATAATCTACATAGAGTTTACAGGAATGACAATCTGGCTAGAAGAAATCAGAGAACATGTTTTATTTTTAATTTAACCTTTATTATATTTTTTCCAATGCCACCTTGTCCCCTTATACCCCTTTCCCCCCAGCAGTCACCATACTGTTGTCTATGTCCATGAGTCCTGTTTCCTTTTTGCTCAGTTCCTCTGAACCCTCCTCCCACCCCCAGCTGTCATCCAGCTCTCCATCTATGAGTCTGTCCCATTTTCCTTGTTAGTTCAGTTTGTTCATTACATTCCACATATGTGTGAAATCTTATGGTATCTGTCTTTCTATGACTGGCTTATTTCACTTAGCATAATGTTCTCCAGATCCATCCACACTGTCACAAATGGTAGAATTTTCTTCTTTTTTTACAGCTGAGTAGTATTCCATTGTGTAAATGTCCTATAGTTTTATCCACTTATCTACTGATGGACATTTGGGCTGCTTCCATATCTTGGTGATTGTAAATAATGCTGCAATGAATGTACGGGTGTTTATGTTCTTTCAAATTAGTGTTTTGGGCTTTTTCAGATATATTCCCAGAAGTGGATCTCTAGGTTGAAAGACAGATCCATTTTTAATTTTTTGAGATATCTCCATACTGCTTTCCACAGTGGCTGCACCAGGCTGCATTCCCACCAACAGTGTAAAAGGGTTCTCTTTTTTCTACATTCTGACCAACATTTGTTGTTTGTTGATGTATTGACAATAGCTATTCTCATTGTGGTTTTAATTTGCATTTCTCTGATGATTAGTGATGTTGAGCATCTTTTCACATGTCTATTGACCATCTGTATGTCCTCTTTGGAGAAGTGTCTATTCAGGTCCTTTGCCCATTTTTAATTGGATTGGTTTTTCTGGTGTTGAGTTTTGTAAGTTCTTTATAAATTTTGGATATTAATCCCTTATCAGGTGTATTGGTGGATATGTTCTCCCATTCTTTGGGTTGTCTTTTCATCTTGTTGATGATTTCCTTTGCCGTGCAAAAACTTTTTAGTTTGATGTAGTCCCATTTGTTTATTTTTTGTTTCCCTTGCTACGAGCAATGTCTGAAATTTTATTGTCTATGTTTTCTTCTACAATTTTTATGCTTTCCGGTTTAATATTTAAGTCTTTGATTCATTTTTGAATTTATTCTCGTGTGTGGTGTAAGAATGTGGTCTAGTTTCATTTTTCTGCATGTATTTGTCCAATTTCCAAACACCACTTACTAAATAAACTATAGCTAGCCCATTTTATGTGCTTGTTTCCTCTGCCAAATATTAATTGACTATAAAGGTGTGGGTGTATTTCTGGGCTCTCTATTCTGCTCCTTTGATCTATGTGTCTGTTTTTATACCAATACCATGCTGTTTTAATTACTAAGGCCTTATAGTATAGTTTGATATTAGGTAGTGTGATTCCTCCAACTTTGCTCTTTCTCAGGATCGCCCTTCCTATACTTCCATATAGATTTTTGAAATATTTGTTTCAATTCTGTGAAATATGTCACTGGAATCTTGATAGGAATTGCACTGAATCTATAGATTGCTTTTGGTAGTATGGATATTTTAATGATGTTAAGACACCAAAGAAATTGAAGATGATATGAATAAGTAGAAGCATATACCATGTTCATGGACAGAGAACATGTTTTAAGATAACTACTCTGTTCTCAGTTTCCGTAGCTGTAAAATGGGAATAACAATAGAACCTATGCCACAGGAAAAAATGATTTAATACAGGAAAAGCACTGAAGATAGTGCCTAATATTAAGCCAGACCTCAGTAAATGCCTTTAGTATATTATAGCTGTAGTTACTATTACTTAACGCTGCATTTTCATAGCAAGCACTCTTTTTCCTTGGAATGTGTTGATTTGGATTTATTTCAAAGGGAAGGACTAGTGGAGGCAGGGGAGAGGTCCCCCTGAAACCCACCACAATACCTTCTTGGGTCGGCCACTAGCCTTGGTTCTTGCCTTTTACTAATTTGCCTTAATGTACTTGCTGGTTATATTCTGGTAGCAGTTAAGTTCTGTCTTCTTTCAGAAGCCTTTAAAAACTCATACTTATATGGGTTTCTATGTTTGCATGTATTCAAGGCAGAACAGACTTACTTATTGTGTGTAGCTCCTTCCAATAATTGATTCATTCTGCCTCTAAGTCCTTGGACAAATGTTAATTGACTTTCTGCAGAGGTATTCCAGCATGTTCCAATATAGACATGGTCTCTGTCCTCATGGTGCCTTCAGTCTAGCAGAAGAGGTAGACATGACAAAATTTTGTAAGTAAGCATACAGTTACCAATTGTGGTAAGTGCTATTCAGGAAAAGTACAAACTGCCTTGAGGTCATATGTAAGGCAGAAAGCCAGATCCAATTTAGATAGGGGGTTCAGAGAAAGTTTAAGCTGAGAACTAAAGGATGACTCAGAAATTAACAAGAGCTGAAGGCATTTCATGTAGAAGGGACAATCAGTACAAAGCCCAGAGATTTAAAATAGAAAGATTTAAGGAATGAAAAGATGCCTGTGGCTGGCGTGTAGGGAACAAGAGGAAGCATGACGAAAATGGGAGTGGAGGCTGCAGTCTACTTTAGAATGCACCAAAACCAAGAAAGATTAAGGCTAGGATAGAGGGTTGGATAAATGGGTAGATACGTAATAAAGCAAGTAGAAAATGGTAAAGTCCAGATGGTCAGTCAATGGAGAGTCACTGTAATTTTGTTTTCAACTTTGCTTGTTTGGAAAATTTCATAATAAAATGTTAGAAGAAAGAGGTACTTAGGGACCTGATCACATTGAGCCTTGTTGAACATAAGGAGTTTGGACTTTATCCAAAGGTGGATCGAAAGCCATTAAAAGATTCTGATCAGGGGGAAATATGATCAGGTTTGTTCTTTTAAAGCTCAGACTGGCTGCTTTGCAGGGTGGGGTTATGGGGCTGGGCAGCAAGAGAACAGCAGTGAAAGCAAGAGGACAGTTGGGAGATTGTGGCTCTATTCTCAGCTGGTGGCAGCAGTGAAGATGGGGGAGAATTAGTTATGTTAAGAGATACATTGTAGAAGGAGAATGGATAGGACTTGCTCCATATGACAGATTGGGTAGAAATGGAGAAGTAGATGGTGATAGTGTCAAGAAAGGCTCCCAGGATTTTTCCCTAAGAATGGCTGCCTAATGGGGCATTTCACCGAAACGGGAAACAGACTTTGGAAGGTGATTAGTTTGAGGGGCATGTGAGACATCTCATCTCACAGTGAGACTCTCAGGTAAGCAGTTGGATATCTGGGTCTGCAGCTCAGAGCAAAGATCTAGACTACAGATATCTACAGATCTAGATATACAATTTGGGACATCACACATATTAAAACTATTTAAAACTGTGAAGAGATGAGATGACTGGGAGACCAGCACCCCTGGCAGAATTTGAGTCCATGAGTGAAAAATTACCAGAAAACTGATCTTGGCTTGGTATGAAGAAATTGTAACAAAAAGTACCTTCAATAGAATGGCTTATTAAGCATAATTAACCACACACTGAAAGTATTCAAACAACACGATGTGGCCATTTCTCAGCAATGTGATAGATTGCGAAGAGTCCAGTCTTGGTTTGGTTGAGTTTAGCAGGTCTCTAAACTTGAGATCTGTGTGATCTGTGAAATGTTATAGCTTCATGGGTGTTATAAGAATAAAAGTGAGGAAGTAAAATTTGCTGCTTTCCCCACCCCAACACACACACATTCAAGGAAGAGAGAAGCTATGATGAGTAACACTGGAAAGGTACATAAAAAGGGCTTTTGAAATAAGGAGGCACTGGAAAAATAAATGGAGGCAGGGTGATGATGGAGAGCTGCCTTGTAGTTCCTTAAGTTGCTTTATGTATTTGTATGCAAATACCAGGTCAGAATAGTGTTTCCAATGCATATGGATGAATGTTTGAGTTCTCCGCTGTTCTCAGAAAAATATGAAATGGAAGGTGGGCAGAAGCTGCTGAATGCTATTGTAAATGACCTTTCTGGGGATGGGAAATGTTCCGCTACTAAACGTAATAACCAGAGTGCATTGAAAATCACTAGCAAGTATTCATTATTAGCATCCAGGTCCCCAGGGGCAATCCCAAGCCCTTTATGAGGGCTGGTCAGAAACTTACCAATGAACCTGGGGTGAATAATATTAGGCCAGTCCTGTCAAAATATTGGTAATGCTCTCTGAAAAGAGCACAGCTGTAGACTGACATTCCTAGACTCTGGCATTTGCATTTACGATGAAATGAAGGGTCCAATTTACACACTTAGCTTAGGGTAGAGAACAAAGGTTTCTTGAGGACTATGTGTATTGCAGACATTTTCCTAAGTGTTTCTTGTGAGTTGACTCATTTAACCATTATCCATAGGCCTGGGAGAATGGTTGCATGAGCCCTATTTTTCAAAATCAGACATTTTGTGGTTTGGAGGAGCAAAGAAAATTGTGTCAAGGGGCCATACTTATAAGTGACAAAACCAGGTTGGAACCCAGGACTGCGTGGATTGCAGGCATGTGCCCTTTGCCCGGCCCTGCTGCCTGTCGGATTTTAGGGGGCAATGCAGGTTACGTTCTGTCCTCTGCAACCAACCCCATCTCTTCCCAGTACGCAGGGCACGTGTGTGCACTGTACCCATTTGTACCTCGGGGAAGGAGCTGAATTCCCCTACCCAGCACCTGAATCTGTAGTTGATTTGCACCTGTAGATTTGTTCTACTCTGTAAGAAAAGAAGAGAAATATTTATGGACTTGAGCAATAAAAATGTAAAAATTAGCTGGGTTTTTATAGCCTTCCCCATGTCCCTCATGCCCAGTGTAGTCCCCAGGCTGAACTGAGGTGGTCCCATTGGGCAGCTAGGCACCCATTCTGCAGGGCTGATGGCCACAGATAGAACTGTCTGGAGCAGAGCAAAGGCAGCTACATGGTGGCCAATGTTCTTTTGCACATAAATGTGGAGGCATCTGAGACCTCATTTTGTCCAGAGCAGCTGTCTAATGCTGCTCCCTGTATCCCCCAATAATGAGTTTGCTCTCACCAAACTCGTCATCTTTTCTACCAAATTTCCTTCTTTTGTCTGTCCAGTAGAGCTCTAAAACCAGGCTGAAAATCACCTCTGCCATACCAGTTCTGACCTCACTATCCTATTGGGAGCATAGATTCTTTTTACAAGACCACTGGGAGCTTTGTCTTAAATAATCTAGGAACCCTTGAATTCTTATGCTCCAAGTTCATAATTGAAAGAGCTAGGAGTGATCCTTGTGTGAAATTCATAGAAAACTAATTAGTATTCTTTTGGGGGGGAGAAGGGGACATGATGGGTAGTAGAAAGAGATTGGTTTATAAAGGGGCGAGTCAGACTCTGTTAGGTGCTTTAGAGGAAATATGATTGCTTACAGCAAATGAAAAGAAGTGAAGGAGACTCTGGGCAAGGAGCAAAAAAGTGCACGGAGTCTAAGGACCTGGAGGGGCCCCTATAAGCAGTTTTCTAGCCCAACAAAGATGAGGTCTGCTAGATAGGTTGTGCCAAAGAGCAGCTTACCTCTGAGAGGATGCATTCCAGGGGTACTGGGCTTGGTGCTGGGGGATGGACAGCCTCCTCCATCATGCACTGCTGATTCTGCTGCTGTAAATCCATGTTTAGAAATGAACCTGAACAGGCCACAGAATGGCAGGCAACCTCTTCCACTTAATGGCAGGACATCAACTTTGTGACCCTTGAGAGATGCACAGCGTGCAGAAGGTGGGAAAGCTGGAAAGGGAATATTGCAGCAAGAGGCTGAGCACTTGCAGGTGGTCTGAAAGCCAGAATTCTCAGATCCCTAAGTACAAAATGCACCAGGAAGCGTCTCACGGAGAAGTGTTTTACCAAAATGGAGAGCTGCACAGAAAACCCGAGGAGGGTAACTTTGCTCCTGTAACTCAGCAGAAGTCAAGCTGGGGCCTGCAACACCCAACATAGGAGGTCTGTTGCTTCACAACAGCTGTGTTGTTGTCATTCACCTTTCTCCTTTATGTCTTTTATGTTTTTATTTATAAGACAAATAATACGTAAATGCCTTTTTTTACTTGAAAGGATTTGAGCATTATACAAGTAGATAAAACAAATTATGAATCACCCTCCATGCCCACACCCACCCTGCTTCCCTGCCCAGGGGCTACCATTGTCAGTAGTTGGGTGTGCATCCTTAGAGCCACCTTTGTGTATTCATTCATTTAATATACACAAACAGGTATACGTTGGGGGAGGGATGGTTTCTCTGTGTAACTGAATGCACACCATTTATTTGCACTTTGTTTTTTTCTTCCCACTCAGTGATAGAAGTCTGAAAGATCTTTCATGCTGGGACACCTACGTCCTCCTTCCTTCTAATGGCTGCATAGTGCCCATGCTATGACTGTACCATAGTTTCTTTAGTAATCCTCTTGTGGGTGGATGGGAAAGAGGTTCTAGCTTTTTGTATTACATAAGATGCTGCAGTGATTATTTATGCATATATGCTTTTGTTCAAATGTCCTCCTTCCTGATTTTATCATCTTCAAAGTCATGACATAGCTTCTCATTCTTAGCAAAATGGCAAGAAGGACTCTCTGGTCCTCTATTCTCTAAGTAGCCTTGGATAAGTCATTCAACCTCATGAACTTGAATTTCCTAATGTAGAACATGGGAATACCTTGCATGTCTATGTACATGTGCATGGTACTGCCTATACAAAAACCATTGCAGATGTCAGTGTTAATAACAAATAATGGTGATTTCTGGCCCTTGTGGAAGGCTTACTCTGTGCCAGGGATGGACTTGGGGCTTTAAAGTACATTTCCCATTTAATCCTCCCAACTGTATAGGTTGATACTGGCCTGTACCTCTTTAAGTGAAAAAGTTGGAGCAGAAGGAAATGAGTTCTTGTCCAAGGTTACCCAGCAGTGAGTGTGGCAGAACAGAAGTCACTCCCAGCTCTGTCTGATTGTCAAGTCCATGTTCCTAAACTCTGCAGCAGGTCATGTCAATGGAGCAATGTGGACACACCTGTTTAAAACAAAAGTCATGCTGTTGACACAGAGCAAAAACTTTTTATTTTCATAAACAATATGTTTTTGAATCAATACCAATACAAAGGGTCCAGTTTTTATCAAGACTTTGAAAATGAATGGAGGGAATGCAATATTCTAAGCACTGATGTGGATTATATTCTAAGTGGGTATTTTTTCCAGTCCTGCCACTGTACTTAATCACATTTACTCTCTGGGCTTCAGTTTCTAATCTGCTAAAATGAGGTTGAAGAAGGGGATGGGCAGGCATGCTAATGGGCAGGCTTTCTGGTTGGAAGTTTCTGTAATGCACTACGTCTATATTTGTGACCATAGATCTCCTTTTGGTGTGTGCAGACGGTGTGTTCCGGGGCGAGTTGGGGGGACACAGGCATAGGCTTTAAATGGTCCCAGGATTTCAGGCCTGGCTGTCCTTACTGATGGATCAGATCATCCTTCTGGCAAGAAGGCTCTGGTGCAGCTAAGAGGCAGAACCAGAAAGGGTTCCATCTCTTTGCCAAAAGCCGCTGCAGATGGAGGAGCCAGTCTGTCTGGGCGGTCCATGACTTTGAGAGGAGCCATTTGGCAAAGTTATTGGCAAGAGCTGCCTTGCAGTATGAATGCTGGAGACTGTCCTGGGGTGGAGTGAATCAGGGATGCAGCAAAGGTGGCTGGTGGAACAAATAACCATCTGGTGAGCTGGGCACTGCTCATCTTGCGGCACCGACAGGCAAGAGCAAGTGCCCATCGGTGAGGCTGAGTGCTGAATGACACGATGTGACAGGCACAGTGGAATTTCTCCCTTGCTATTGTGTGCTTCATGGAGGGGGTTATACACCCCATGAGAACCCGGCTCCTTCAGAAATCAGGAAGTCTCCAATGTCTTCCACTGTTACGAAGTAGGAAAGGAAATTCATCAATTCAAACAAAGCCCATGGATAGTATTTATCACCAGGTGCTATGCAGATTGTGCAGGGGACTGTGGTGAAATATAAGTTCTTGTTCTCAAGTATCTTCCCATCTATTCAGGCAGATGACATTCTGGCCTTCTCAAACTATACTTCACCTTGTGCCAGGCTGTGTGAGTCTGTGCTGTGTTGGCCTGTCAGTCATCCCAGGTGGCTGAGTAGAATCAGAGCCTGCTGGCTCTAGACCCACTTCCAGCAGCGTCGGCTCTGTGGTCTGAACCGATCATGCCGCATCTCTGATTGTTTTCTTTTCTATCCAAAATGTGTTTCCTTGGCATGGTTCCAATGAAACACCCTCACCTGGATTCAGGGTGCTTCCTCCTGTAGGCTGATGGAGGACCGTGGAGCCGCCAGCACATGAAACGACCATTTGCACGTGGTTAAAAACAGTGGTGATTTCGTAGCATCCTGAGCATTTCACACGCATGAAGTAGAGACTGCGGCTGCACGCCAGGCACTTCTCCAGTTTCCTGTTCTCTTCTGGAGAGGGATGGATAAAGGAGATCCTTTGCGAGAGGTGTGGCCCCGTGGGGAGGTTGTCACTGCCAGAAAGGCTGATTGTTTTCTTCCCTATAAAATGTGGAAGGAGATGAGGCAACATGCCCCCTGCTAATATGTTACTGGTTATATGTAAGAATTAAATAAATACAAAAGAATATCTCTCGTTCCATGCATTTGGGACCAATGGTTGACAGTACTTTGGAAAAGTTAAGGCAGAGAATTATAAAAACTGGTATGCCTATTTTTTCCTATATTTATTTTCATAATTGACTTTATTTATGGTCAGAACTACTGATTTTTTTGTATTTTTCCCACTACCATTTATCCCCCTTATACCTGTCCCACCTCCACCTCAGCCACCCACAGTCACCACACTGATGTCCGTGTCCATGAGCCCTTCTTCCTTTTTGCTGGATCCCTCCACTCCTCAGCCCTCTTCAAGAGCTGTCTGCCTGCTCTCTTAACTATGAGTCTGTCTGTATTTTGCTTGTTTGTTCAGTTTGTCATTAGATTCCATGTATGAGTGAAATCATACATGATGGCTTTTGATGAATCAAGGTTTAATCCTTTAGTATCGGTTTGCTGATTGAGGGTTATATTTTTGTTATACAAACCACACTCAGGATGGAAAAGACCACATTTGAGTTTGGTCCTTGAGGTTGAGTGGGAGGACAGGCACCTGAGAAGCAATTGCGCTACAGACCCGTCTGTTGTCCTCAGTCTTCTACTTCTCCTACATTTAATTCACAATTTTTGTCATCTTTTGAAAGCATTCGACTCAGCTTTCATGTGAAACAAATACTCTCTCTTTTCACACCTTCTTTTCCTCACCTTCCATGATATTTAACTAAATAACAAGTGTAACTGAAACCAGGAAATCTGGGAACGAACACCCTGGCCCGCAGCAAACGTGCAGCTCCAGCCAGAAGAAGCTGAAGTGCGCTGGGTGTCAGAGATGGGCCTACTAGTTAGAGCAGAGAGCGTGCTATGGGCCTGTTTTACAGAGGGGACGGAAGGCGTTTTTCCATCCAGCGAGTCTTCCGCTTAGAAGTCTGCTAAGGCAGCTTCTGTTGTAATTATAATGAGGAGGAAGAGCTCCCACATGCTGAATGCTTGCTGTAAACTAGGAATTAGGTTAAGTCCTTCATATGTACTATATATGGTATACTCTATATTTATGTGTGGTGTACTATATGTCTATATAGATATAGATTTGATAGAGATATATGAATACGTGTGTGTGTGTATCATATGAGCCCCACACCAACCATCAGAAGTATCTACAATTAAAGCTGAATTAAGCGAGACTTTTAGGACTGTTTTTACTATTGTTTGTCCATCTTCTTATATATGGTCCCTGCCTGGCAAATAGCACACATTACATATTTATTAGGAAAATGAGGGAATAGATTTCTATTTTAGTGAATCTGAAACTGGGGCTTAGAGAATTTATGTAATCAGACTCAGGACTTGAATGCATACAGGTATGTCTTACACAAAAATGTATGTTCTTAAGAACAAACTTAGGTGTATTACAATAATTTTTTACAAAGTTCTTGGTCATATCTTTCGGATTTCATATTGCCCTATGAATAACTTTGTAACAGGATAAAAATTTGGTATCATCTCCACTTTGTACAGGTACGTAAATGTGCTAGAACAGGGTAAGGAAAGTTCCTGTAAAGAGCTAAATAGTAAATATTTTAGGCTTGGCTGATCACACAGTCTGAACCAACTACTCCACTCTGCCATTGTGGCATGTGGGTCCGGCTGTGTTCTAGCAAACCTCTTTTTGCAAAATCCAATGGTGGCCCATGGATGTTAGTTTGAAACCCAAAGGAAGTTTTAAAAATGTTTTTCTTCCAAGTGATTGGCTGCAGTCAGCACTGGAGGGAAGCTGAACTGAACAGGAATGACTTAGCAGGGAGAGACAGGCTTGTGGGACTCTGGCAGGTGGAGAGGCGTGGAAGGAGCTTTCCTAAGGGAGAGCGGAGTCTTAGGTAGTGATTGGAGGCAAAAGAGGCAAGGAAAATGCTATGTTTGAGCAACTGAGCTGTAGATGACAGATGTGATAAACTGTTTAATAGCCCATTGGAATACCTGCATGTAACCATAGCTCTTCCAAGCAGTGTCCCACAATTGTTCACTCAGTAGTCATTTAGAAAATATTTATTATGTACTAGGCATCGTGCTAAAATAAACAGGCATACCATAAAAAAGAAGCTAACAGGTATACCCCTCTCTCCTAGAGCTTGTATTCTATTGTGAGATACATGTTAAATAAACACAGACACAAGAATATGACTATATATCTTGTTCAATACTATATAGGAAAAGCAAAGAGGTTATGAGAGAATAAAATGTATGTCACTAATGAAAACTTGGAGTATAAAGAAAAGTGCAAAAAAGAAAATCACATTTCCCTCTAGCCTCAGACATGATCATTATAAATGCTTTTTGATGTGTTTTCTTCCAGGGTGTGTGTGTTGGGGGGGACTAGGGGAGGAGCAACAAAGAAAAAGAGAGGGTCAGTGATGGATGAGTACTGGAATTACGTAAAATGATATCCTACCCATTACTATTTTGTTTTTTATTCAAGCACAATGCTGTGAGCATTTTTCTGTAATATCCTATAGTTAAACCAATCACCTAGTTTTAGCAATCACCAAATGCAGGAAGTTTGGACTGTTTTCAGTATTTTGCTTTCATAATTGTGTGATAAATAATTGAATTAATCTAAATCATCCTTTTCGTTATTTTCTTAAAACAAGTTTCTAACATCAAGATTGCTAGGATAAAGAGTACAAACAATTAATTTTCCAGATAATATTAATCAGTTGCCTTCTAAAAATGTTGTACCCAAGATCACCTTTACAGTTGCCCTGCTCTTTGCCCCCTTTGTTCAGTCTATATTTTGCCTCTACCTTACACTGGCACTGATTTTCAGATTGTTGAAGTTCAGAACAGGAAACTTATGTGGGGTGAAGATTAGAAAAAAAAGTCCATAAAGATCTAACCATGGAACTTGACTTTGATCCCATTGCCCTTGTTTTGCCCCAAAGCCCCAGGTACTTTTACCTGTTCTGAGAGGGAGGCAAGCTCAGCTCTCAGCCTCTGCCATTAAACACATGGGTGAGTAGCTTATTCTCTGGGATTTAATGCCCATCTGTATTTTAAAAAATGACATTCATGGTTCCAGGGCATCATTTGTAGATAAGTATTGGAACCTAGTGGCCCAGAAATGTCATTTTTTCTCAAACTGGTCTTCAAAGAAAAATGGACCCAGAATGACGACAAGTATGGTAGGGAGGGAGGGTTCAAATATGACATTTCTGAAACCTACGTTAACTTTTCTTTTGTTAATCCTATGTATGGTCAAATGCAATTTCAACCCAGGCAAATCTGAGAAAACCAGACTCTGTCATTAGCTTTACAGTTCCAGCCGTGTCTAGTTTTCCCTAAAAATTGGGAGCATGACTTAATGGAAACGAAAAGTGCAAATCTTACAAACCACTGCTGGGATTGCATTTTTAGTGCATAATTTTTAGTCCCTCTTCAAACTGTAGTGGCTGACTGCGTTTCAGCAGTCTTTGGGGATTGCAGTTGGGAGTCAGTCTGTAGTTTCAGCTCATTGTGCTTGAGTATCTGCAGGCAGGTTTCTCCCTCTGAAGTGTCTTGAGGCATTGAAATGAGAATACTAAGTTTTCTAAGACATTTTTCATGTAAAAAAATGCATGAGGCACTAAAAACGATCCATAGATTAGGACCTACGAGTTCAGTAGATAAAATATTAAAGGATGCATGGGTGGATGGGTGGATGGATGGACAGTTGAATGGATAAAGATTTGTGGTGGTTTGTAGGAGATCCAGTTGCTTCCTCTGAGGACTAAAAGTGTCAAAGCAGCTTCTAGAAACATCAAGTTTAAAGTCATGATTTGGAATTATAACATTACAATCTACTTCTCCCCGCCTGGCTGGAGGGCAGGGCCAGAGGGACAGGGTGAAGCATTAATCAGGGCAGTGCAGACCCTCAGGGACAGGCTCCCAGGAAGCCAGTGGTGGTGCTAGTTTTCAAAAGGAAAACACGACAGAGGGGAGAAGAGTTCTCCTGGAACCCTGAGCAAACAGAAGAGATGGGGACATTTTGGTGCTTCTAGCTGACATCTCTTGCTATGACAAATGTCTCATTCCGTTCCAGTTCTGTAGGATTGGCCTAGGTGATCCTACTACTAATGTGTATTGGGTTGGCCAAAAAGTTCATTTACTTTTTTTTGTACAATGGCTCTAGTAGTGCTTTGTTGTTTTGTACTTCATTCAAAACAATTTTATTAGATTGTATTGTGACAGCTGTTACATCGGCATGCATTTTTTTAAAAAATGATCAAAATTGGTGAATTTTTGTACAGCCATTTTAATGTTGAAAATGGAAGAAAATACACAACATTTTCAGTGCATTATACTTTATTATTTCAAGAAAGGTAAAAATGCAATTGAAACACAAAAAAAAGATTTGTGCAGTGTTTGGAGAAGGTGCTGTGACTGACTAAATGTGTCAAAAGTGGTTTGAGAAGTTTCTTGGTACTAGAGACATTTTGGCCAAATAATTCCTTGCTGTGGGGCTGCCTTATTCATTGGAAGATGTTTAGCAGCACCCCTGGCCTCTACCCACTAGAAGTCAATAGTAGGAGATGACTGACATACTCAAAATATCCAAATCAACAAAGTTATTGGTGAAAGTGACAAATGTGTCTTTTATTTTATGGAAAAAAAACTAAACAGACTTTTTGGCCAACCCAGTGCTCTGGTTTGGAAGTCAGAACACCCAGGCACTCCCTAGGACCCCTCGCAGGGGCAGAGAGCGTATACTCACTAAGGTCTCCCCAGGACCTGAAGAACTCTGTGCACCACGGTGAAAGGCAGAAGCAATCTCAGTATCATGCTGTGGCTGCCAACGTGCTTACTCAGTCCCTAAGCTTTCTCAGCACAATTTGAGATGGAAATTTTCCGATCAGAATTTTTCCTACAAGTCTTAGAAACTTGGATCGGAGCCCGTTGTGCAGGCCAGGTTTTTTTTCTTCTTCCAGTTACTTGACAAGCAGGTTGCCTTTGAGTCACTCATATGGATGGCCTTGATCTAGACATTGGCACATGCTGAAACAGCATAAAATATTTTCCTACTCTTGCTCGACCCTTTAAGAAGATCAGTCTGTACACAATTTTCTCCTGTTTATAAACCTTAATGTTTTCTGCCTGTCTCCTCATCTCTGGGTCTCTCCTAACTGCTCTTCACGGGAACCAGACTGGCTTGGGCTGGGTCCTCCCCACCCTAGGCCATTCCTGCTTCCCTGCCCCACACATACTGTCCCCACTTCCCCAGGACCTACGAGGCCTGCCGCAAATCCACATTTTCCCATGAAGGTTTTCCTGAACTCCTCAAGTTCGTACCTCCTGACAACAATCCTGTGAGCTGTAGGTATTATCCCCATTTCACAAACGTGAAAACTGAGCGCCAAGTGCAGACAGCCATCCAGAAAGAGGCAGACCTGGATATTGTTTTCCCAACAAGAAAGAAGCTCTTAGAAGGCAGCCATCACGTTTTTGCTTCTCCTGCAGAGGACAGTGCAGTGCGCGACACACGGGTGCTTAGCGAATGGTTTTGAACTTGATTTGAGTTTGATAGTAGATTGGTAATACCTCTGTAGTTAGGAGAGCAGCCAGTTACATATTCTTTACTTGGGAATTTAAACCTATAGATCCCTCTAAACAGGTTGCAGCTGGGTTCTGCTACCCCCACTACAGTTTAAAGATAGAGGGGTGATGTCCAGTGATGTGCTGTTATTTGTGCAATCACTTGGAAACTGGCAGCTAATTAAAAGCAGAGCCTATTCTTTATCCTGTAATTCATTCGTTTATGGGCTTGTTCTTTTGTTGTACTCTTTAAGCATCCAGCAAGTATTGATTGAGCAACTGAAACCTCATTTATGTGTATGAGTTGGTATATGATTACATCAGTGTGAAAAAATATATAATAGCTTATTAACATTGGTTGTGGGGGAGGGGCGAAGCAAGCAAAAATAAGACTACTAAAAAACTTAAAGATTGTCACATCCATGATAAAAAAATGAATGAATTCCTCTTGTACAAATGTCTATGTATATACATAAAGAATTCCTTGTAAAGAATCGCTTCCAAAATATTGATAATGGTTATCTCAGATTGGTAGAGTTTTCAGTAATTTTTACTATTTATCTGTATATTTTCAATAATATATGGTAGTTTTTGGGGGGTTTTTTTGTTTTTTTTTTTAAGATTTTATTTATTTACTTTTAGAGAGAAGGGAAGTGAGGGAGAAAGAGAGAGAGAGAAACATTGGCCCGCAACCCAGGCATGTGCCCTGACTGGGAACTGAACCCACGACCCTTCGGTTCGCAGGCTAGTGCTCAATCCACTGAGCCACACCAGCCAGGGCATATGGTAGTTTTAAAATAAGTATATAATTGCATAATAAAGATAAGCTGTCGCTATGGTAAAAAAGAATTCATGAGCGTGTACTGTGGGCAGAGAGCTAGTCTCTGGATATCAATGTAGTAAATATTTGCCTGAGTCCTTCCTTTTACTTTGAAGTCATTTTAATAATTTTTCAAGTGAAAATCTGTTTGAACCTGGAAAAGTAATGATGTGTAGACACTACTAACTGTCAAATTGTGTAACGAGAGTCCCTTTCAAGCTCTTACCTGTAGGTCTGGGTGAAAGGGCTTTGTCAGTGAGCTTGGCCCTTAGGTTTAGAGTCTCCTCCGTCCCTGTGTCTTGGCTGAAACAATAAAGGTAAGATGATATCTCTGACCTCAGCCAATCATTTCATATGGGGGCTGGGGAAGCGTCTGGATGAGTCAGTAAAAATTGTAATGATAGAAAAGCCATCTAAGAAAAAGTGTCCCAGAGCCCATGGGTCAGAGCCAGTGCCGCTGCACAGGAAGAATCTCACCGTCTGTGTTTATTGACACAGAAGGTGGTTCTAATTACCCCAAAGGAATTCCTGGCATGTTTTGCCAAAGCCAGTCTGGAGATGTTTCTTCAGTGGATTAGTGACATCCCGACCAACTGGAGAGGTCTGCACGTGGGGTCAAGTATGGTACGTCGCGCCGTGACTGTTAGTGACAGAGCATAGGTATATTTTTATCAGAGTAATGTAGGCAAGGAGCCACCACTGTCCACTCATGAGATGTTCCTGACTCTGGGAAGTATGGCATGTTTTATGTTTGAGAAGCTTTGGTTTGCTTGGCAGTCATTGATCATGGCCTCAGCAACCATCCTAACTTCTGTTTTTCTACTTTGGGTAAACTTGGCAAGATGATCCAGGGTCAGAGTCTCAGTGATTAATCAAGCAATCAGCTTTATAGCCCCACAACCAGTGACTTGAAAGGATGAATGAGCCAAATATAGGCTCAAGGAAAACTTGTACTTACGATCTTTAGTCTTATCTGTTTGTGTTGACCTACGAAACATTTCAAGAACTGTAACAGGAAAAACAGGACAGTGGTGTCTCATCACAAAGCCCTTTTAATCTGTCAGATAATTTGAGGGGAAACCATAGCCCAAGACATATATGAAGGCACCAAAGAAATTGTTTTCTTGATTTTCACATCTTTGCTCTTGAATCTCTTGGTCTTACCCTTCCAATGAGATGTAAAAGCACTCAACAGTAATAAATCTCTTGTATTGATCTCTCCAAGTTTAACTCCAGATGGAAAATTTTTTTCTTCTCCCTGCATAAAAATGTCCTTCACACTATCCCCTTTCACTGCTGTCTCAACTGATCTCCCAATTCTGCTTTCTAATGTGGACGTGCAAGGGAGAAAAACATGAAACCATGAAATCTGAACAGGAACCCAAAGGCATCCTTAGCAAAATACGTTCACCCCTTTGTTGAGCTACTGAGAGTGTCTCTCTCCTGCTTCATAACATAGCAGTTTGGTGATATTCCTTTTTGCTTACACAGAACGGTTTCTCAGACTATTTCATACCAACATTTACTGATCTGGGGATTTGCCAGGCTTATACAGAAGTAAGGTCATTGGAATAGATCCTTTTTAACTGTCAAACCAGCTGAGCGAAGAGTTCCACGGATGTCTTTGGTAATTATCAGTTTTAAATAGTCCCCTTTCTTCTTGCCTTTTAAATTAGTCTGTCAGTAAACCAACTTGGGTGACCAGGTTGAAATGTTAAATTTTAAGCAAGACAGAAGTTACATAAAATAGTCATGCTGTCTTATACTTGTGAAGAGGTTTGTATTTCTGCAAAGTATTTTCACAGCTCTTATCTACTATGCATAATAAATGTGGAGAATAAATTTTATTTCTTCATTTCCTTAAGAAGGAAACTGAGCTCTGGGGAAGTTGATCAATGTGCCCGTGATCATGTGGCTGATTTGTGGTGGAGACCAGACTGAGGTCCAGAGATTTTGATTCCTAGAATAGAGTTCTTCCTATGATACAAGGATACTGAATAAACCAATTATTATTTTTTAATGTTTTATTTATTGATTTTTAGAGAGAGAGGGGAAGGGAGGGAGAAAGAGAGGGAGAGAAACATCAGTGTGTGGTTGCCTCTGGCTTGCCCCCTACTGGGGACGTGGCCTGCAACCCAGGCATGTGCCCTGACTGGGAATCGAACCAGTGACCCTTTGCTTTGTAGTCCGGTGCTCAGTCCACTGAGCTACACCAGCCAGGGCCCAATTATTTTTTTAAAAAATATTTTTCAGTTGCAGTTTACATTCAGTATTATTTTGCATTAGTTTCAGGTGTACAGCACAGTAGTTAGATAGTCATATGCTTTACAGAGTGGTCCCCTCGATATTTGCAGTACTCACCTGATACCATATAGAGTTATGACAATATCATTATCCGTTCCCTGTGCTGTACTTTACATCCCTGTGACTATTTTGTGACTATCAATGTATACTTCTTAATACTTTCACCTGTTTCACTCCCTCCCCTCTGGCAACCTTTTCTCTTTGTGTTTCTACTTTATTTATTTTGCTGTTTAGATTATACATCTTGGTGAAATCATGGAATTTGTCCTTTTCTGATCAACTTATTTCACTTAACAGTACCCTCTAGGTCCATCCATGCTGTTGCAAATGGTAAGATTTCCTTCTTTTTATGGCTGAGCAGTATTCCATTGTGTATACATAGCACAGCTTTTTATCCACTCATCTACTGATGGATACTTGGGTTGGTTCCATATCTTCGCTATTGTAAATAATGCTGCTAAGGGTGTAGGGGTGAGTATATTCTTTTGAATTAGTGTTTTAGTTTCTTTGGATGTATACCCAGAAGTGAGAATGCTGGGTCATAAGGCAGATCCATTTTTAATTTTTTGAGGAATGCCCATACTGTTTTCCACAGTGGCTGCACCGACTTGCATTCCCACTGGCAGAGCACAAGGCTTTCCTTTGCTCCACATCTTCGCCAGCACTTGTTTGTTGATTTATTGATGCTAGTCATTCTGACAGGTGTGAAACTGTGTCTCACTGTGGTTTTAATTTGCATTTATCTGATGATTAATGATGTTGAGGATCTTTTCAAATGTCTACTGGTCATCCGAACATTCTCTTTGCATTGTTTGTTTCTTTGCTGTTGAGCTGAATAAACCAACTTTCACTGAACTCCCAACTAGTTCAAAACCTGTGGTCTTTGAAAAAAAATGTTGATTCTTGTTGACTCTCTGCAAGGTGTTAGCCACCTACATCCTTTGCACAAGGTTGTTTGGGAAGAGCAAGTACCATAGCCCCGTGATTGTCGGGCCCGTGTGTGAGATGCGTCTCATTCCTAAGGCCCATTCATTGTTGCTGTTGTCCAGTGGAAGGGATTTGGTGCCGCACTCCTGGCCAGTGCAGCAAGCCTCGTAGAACTAGGGTTTGTTGATTTTAAAGATGTGGAAAAGCCCAGTGAACTTAGCTCCATTTCATGACTTAATACTACACTCGAATATCTAACTCACAGGTGTCTGTCATATGGAACAAGTAAGACAATAGGGAAGAAAGACAGTGGATTGATCCTCTCCATCAGCCCCATTATCTCTGGAAACACAATATGAAGGCAGGGAGGCTACATTTACTGAGTGGTTTTCATGCACTATGTATATCTTTTGCTTCATTTCTTCTTACATGAGTAGTTGACTTCTTTATTGAGAAGGGCTTATTACTTAAATCCTCTAACTGTAGTTTTCCATATTAAAATTGGGACAATAATAGTAACCACCTTCCATGTTGTTGTGAGGAGCCAGTGAGCATGGCTGTGCAGTGGTTGGTTCAGTGCCTGAATATGCTGAACATTCAGTAAATGGTTGTTTGAGTATTTCTAGAAGCTGTAGGGGGTCATAAGTATTATTTGAACAGAACCACACATTCTTTCTGCCTTCCAAATTCCTAGAGTTCAGGATTATACTAAAATATACACAGGCATACCTCAGGGATAGTGTAAGTTTGATTCCTGACCACCTGAATTAAATGGAGTCAATCTTTTGTTGGTGCAGGGTCTTGCCTTCAATTCATTAAAAGTGTAACATCTGTGAAGGGCAATAAAAGCAAAATGCAGTAGATGAGGTACGCCTGTACTTAGGTGGTTAAGGACAATGACTCTGGAGGCAGCTGGGTTTGTATCCTGGCTCCACTTGCTAGGTCTGTGACCTTGGGCAAGTTATTGACCTCTTTAAGCCCAGGTGCCTCCTCTATAGATGAAGATAACAATGCTTAACATCCTAAGCTGGTTGTGAGTACAGGTATACCTCGTTTTATTGCACTTTTTTTATTGAGCTTCACAAATGTTGCATTTTTTTTACAAATTGAATGCAAGACCCTCCACCAGCAAAAAAGATTACAACTTGTTTTGTTGCGATTATCACCTTATTGCAGTGGTCAGGAACTGACTAATTTTAGGGTCTATGTGCATGAATAATAATAGTTACCTGTCATAAAACATAATCATTAATTTTAAGAGACACTTGGTTTTGATTACAAAACAAAGCAGAAATAAGTTAACACCCCAACCTTAATCTTTGATCCTCGATCAGTTCTGGCTGATGGTGATTGATTCCTTTCAAGTAATAAATATAACCTCAGATAATAGTAAATGAAATCCTGAGAGAGGTTAAGCCAATTGCTGCCCTTTTCTGAGTGTGACATAAAGCATCAGGGACCTAAAACCAGTTATATCCCCTCTTTGCACCAGGAGTAGGACCATTTTAAAGGGTGATAGCTTTGAGCTATTAAAAAATTAATGATAACAGATTAGTTAAACCTCTTTATATTTAGTGGTATGTTGAAATCTATTAAGGCTCAATTTTGTGTTTTTTTAAAAAATCTTGCATCTTTATTTTTGGTATTACTTTTTGTATTGCCTTATTCACAGATTCTCCTAGTTTATAATCTTATACCTGTGAATACTTGAAGAGGAAGAGAGCCCCATCTCACCTGTGGAATGACTTGCTCCTATTTCTGAGATGTTCACATTGCTTCAGAGTTGGTCTATGTACCAGCACTGTCTCCCCATTTTTTGCTTTGCTTCTAGCCCTATACTAGGAAGGTTTACCTCAAAAACTTCATACCCTATGCACCCAGCCCCTCTTTAACGATAATATGTGACGATCGCTCTCCTAACCATTCCAGCCTCCTGGCTACTCCCTAGAGGCTTGATTGCAGTTGTTTCCACCTGTGACATGTATCAGAATCACCTGCTGTGTATGTTACATGGAACCTGCTGGGCTCCTCCTGAGTTGTTCGTTGAAGAGGCCGGGGGTAAGGCCCGCAAACTCGGTTTCTGTCAGCGTCCCAGCTGCTGCCCAGGCTGCTGCCCGGCAGCACTTTAAGAACTGCTGCTCCCCCACACCGGAAGGCAGCCCCCTTCCAGTGGAGGAGACTGGAGCACAGAGAGGTTTTGCAGCGTTGATTGCATCACCCTATTGGCCTAGATGGTGACCGGCCAGGAGCCACCTCCCACAGAGGGACTGCAGGGGGGCCTGGGGAGTGTGCAGTGCACCTGTATGTTACCGTAAGTTGAAGCAGCACTGCCGCCTGGAGTCTGGATCTGAACCCCGTGTTTGTCACAGGAGCCACAGGAGAGCCCAGCACAGAAATTATGAAGCATGAATTACCCAGATGAAAGCACCTATGGAAACAAAGGTATTATTATTGTTATTTATACCTAGTGCTCTTAATGAAATAGCATTGTGGAAGTGTCAGCTATTTTGGAGTGCTCAACAGTTGCAACTCACCTTTTAAATAGAAAGTATAGAGAGGAAACATCAGTTGACATACTGTTTTAAGAACTAAAAACACGTTTTGATGAAGCGTGTGGGTGCACAGCAGTGACAAATTATGACTGGTTGTAAAGCGACCAGGAGAGAGAGACTAGGCTAGATGAGGGCAGACCCCGCTTTGTAGACACTAGAGAGAGATTTCGAATAGGTTAGTGGACCAGACAGATATATTAACTCCTTTCACCAAGAAAAAGGGTTGGGGGTCAGGAGGTGAAGCAAGAGACCATATGGACTTCTTCCTTTGTGTATAATGAAGAATGAAGGGTCTTACTACATGGGTAGTTTTGAATTAGCAAGCAGGTCCAGAAACCTCGTGTAGGAAAAACAGTGACCTCCGACCTGTATGAAACATGTGGAAGCCTTTTCAATATAACCCTTAAGTAGTCCCACCTGACTTGGAAGAGGCACCATGAAGAATTCTGTGAGTGTTTTACAATTCATTTCTTGAACCTGTGTGGTGAGCTACTTCGCTTTATAGCCCTTACTTTTGGCTGCATTTGGGGGCCCTGGAAAATACAGTTTAGTACACAAGAATGACGTATTTTTACTGAAGTGAAAGAACCCTCAGAGATAGTTCTTTGAGGTGGAGTTTGTAACAGAGGTAGATAACGCAGAGATGGATCAAAGAGGAAGACAATCAGAAAAGAGGAGCTACTTTTAAGGACAGGGATGGAGAAAGACACATTAATAAAATGTTCATAGAGAAATGAAGTTAAAAAGTGGTGAAAGACTTGAAGGGAGAAGCAAACAAAGATCAGATGGGTGGATTATGTAAGTGTCTCTGTGTTTATGTATATTTGCTGTCAGCCTATGGCTATGCGTGTGTCAGGTGCTGGTGTCTCGGGGACTCTGCAGCCTTAGCTTTATACGTCTATAGATTCCATACAGGTTATATGTAATATTTTTTAAAAAATATAAGCTAAGAGAGCAGGGTTTGTTTTTTAATAATACCTTGTAGTGTTTGTGATGTGCGGTAGCATTCAGATCTTTCCTTGCTATGGAAAATTTTACATTCTTCTGTCTAACCTATTTCTTATAAAGGTTTATATCTGTTGTAATTCCAACATACCTTTATTTCATTCATTTTAACCACATAACGTTTTTCATGCATTCTAATGTGCTATTCACGGGCAGTCTGAGTTTGATTCCGTTTGCCTTCAGTAATACTACTTTAATGGGAGGGGCCAGGAGGCCTGGGGCAGATTCCTCTGGAGTTCCCCACGTTTATGCCCTCGTTACCGCCTCCAAGAGGGAAGGGGAGGGGCAGAACTGAAGTATTTATTTGGTCGTGTTTTTCTGGTCTGTCATGTCTGACTCAACATTTCCAAAAGCCCAACGCTGCAAGTGAGAAAGAGCTTGTTGTGAGAAAGAATGCCAAGGATGAATACCTGGTTTTCACTGTGCCTCATCAAGGGCAAATGTTTCTGAAAAATCCTTTCAAAGTACAAAGAAGGTGTCCTGTTCAAAATGCTGAGGGGTTGGTAACTATGTAAGCATTGCACGTAGCTTCATGAATAAGTGTGAGGTCTAGAATGAATGAGTGTGTGTGTCTTAACATAATGTGTCACTTCAAGGCATCATTTCCACACCTCACTTTCTTCAGGAATGGAATTCAGTAGAATTTGGTTAACATTGCCCTGAGTTTTCAACTTGAGGTTAAGTTACTTAATAGCACTATAAAGTATGAAGCCACATATAACTGACTGACTGTCTCTGATTCCCAAAGTGCTCCAATGAGAAATAACATTTTACTGCATGGCCACAGATTTGATATGAAAGGAGCCTGTCGCCCATCCTTTTATTTAAGTGTGATTGCGGCACTTACGATGTCCCTGGTGCTGTGCTCTGTACTGGGGGTGCAGAGGTCGAACACAGACCTGTTCTTTTTAAAGAAACACATGGCCTATTGGAAGGGATACAGAACAGACAATTACACCGCAGTGGGAGCAGTTCCATGAGGGGAAAGTACAAGGGACTGTGAGACAGTGGAAGAGGGCTCAGAGGAGACCTAGGGAAGGACATGGCTAAACTGAGACCCGAATGAGGAGAAAGAGGAGTGAAGAGTGCACCAGGCAGGGAGCAGGGTACAGTCAGAAGATAATAACTTGATCCTATCTGGGTTCTTCAGTAGTTAAGTGACTTCAGGAAAAAGTCTACCCTGGAGATTTAGTGTTCTTATCTTCCTGTGGGAGGTGGGGGGTGGGGATAACGGTGGGGGCAGAGATGGTGGCCATGGTGGGTGGTGGTGGTGGAGGACAAAGGCACAAACAATAGCTGCTAATTTAATGAATACTTATTACGTGCTATGTTGAAGTATACTAAGCATTTTCCATGAGTGAATTATTATTAGAGTTTTACAATAACCTTATGAGGCAAGTACCATCGTTATTTCTGTTTTGCAGATGAAAAAAAAGAGAAGTTTAGAAAGGTTAAGTAGCTTGCTCCAGGCCAGCCTGCTAGTAAGTGGAAAAACCAGGATTTGAAAACAGGAGTTCACTCTAGCAGGGGGTGTGCAACTTGTAGCCCAGGACAACTCTTCTTCCAGCATGGCCTGGAGATGCCAGAAGTTTGGACACCTGTCTAGAGCCTGTATTTGCCACTGTGACTATGTAGTTAATGATCTTTTTCATAGGGCTGACATGAAAAAAAGAGCGGGATAACTCATTTAAAAGAGCCTTTTACCCTGCACGGAACTCTCGACTGTCATTGTGCGTGTTGAGCTGAGGCATGACTTGTGTGCTCACTAACTAGCCTGGGATAAAAGCGAAAACGGTCTCGGCCATCTATGGGCTGCTGTTATTTGCCTGGTTAGCAACTCCTCTAACACTGTGGCCTCAGCACGTCAGTAGTCAAAAATGGCACTTCCTGGGGACATTTTTTGTTTTGAAGCAACAGAACATGAGATGAGGTAGACCGTGGATTTGCTTGCACATGGCAACTGATATGTTAGAAAGTCCTCCAGCATTTCTGAGTCCGTTAATCTCTGTTAATCACTCCTTGCCCCTCTGTAACTGCTCAGCACAAAACAAAAGGGAGGCTTGGCAATTATCCCATTTCTTTTCAAGAATCTTGGCTTCTAATAGGGATAATCCAAAGCTTCAAATGGACTTAAAATTCTAGACTACCCACTTGACCTGTACACATCTATCGTTTCTATCCTGCCTCCGCTCTTTTTTTTTTTTGTATCAAATAGACTCCTGTTCCTGTCACCTCGCTATTGCTGGCATTCCCCAGCAGGCTCCTTGCATATATTGCCACTCTAATCAGCCAGTGTATGGTGAATTTGGGACTGTCTTTGCTGGTATCACACAAGCAGGTCCATGTTGCTGGCCAGTGCGTTGGCACCATTAAGAGTGGTTGAGACTGTTGGGTGGTTGGACATGCTTTGGGCACAAAGAGCATGCCTCCGCTTCAACGGGAATGGCAGTTGACAACAGGGAGATCTGCAGTGAACCAAAGTAATGGATTTTTCTACATCACAGTTCAGTTCTGGAGCCTAATTGTTAGTTTAAGTTCTGCTTGAGACCTGATTGGGGGTGGGGGAGAGGGGTCCCTTTGGAGGCTTGATTGAGCTAATGTGAAAGGCAAGACTGTAATTCAGATATACTAATGAAATGCAAACAGTTTCACGTATTAATGGCTACTAATGACCTGTAATCAAGCTATGATTTCTTAGGTTAAAAACAAAGATGCAATTAGTTTGTTTGCTTAAGAATGTAAACAGAAGAATTCATCAGTCCACTGATGGTTCTCCGCTGCAGTGAGACAAACAGTGAGACAGGGCATTCGCCCTGGGCTGAGGCACCTTGGGTGTGGGGGCTGCCATTGTCAGCTCTGAGAATCTCCCAGCTTTTTGATAAACCCCTTGTGAGTCTGTGATCTTCATCAAAAAAGGGCCAAGAGGACATCATTCTGGGTGTCCTTTCTCTGTGGCTTTTCCTCTTGATAAGCAAGCCCACTTCAGTGTTAATTTTTCTGTTTCCACTCCATGCTGGTCTTGTGCTTCAACTGGTTCATATTCTCAAAGTATCCCCATTCATTCAGCAAATATTTAGCCCAATTATTGAGGGCCAGTCATGCTTCAAACACTCTCCTAGGCCTTAAGGTTTATAAGGGTGGTCAAGTGAGTCTTCTCTCAATTGCTGCAAAATGTTACGCTATTGCCATAGATGTCTCTAAGGTGTTCTCCTGCACTAACTACTCCTTGCGTTCCTTATCGTGAAAACCAAGGGAAAAGCCTGTTGGCATGAAACAGATACTCTGTTGAAACATGCATCTTAGAGGACAAGATACTTTGATCCTTTGGGGTACATCAAAACTGGCAGTAGCGATTTTGAGGGATTATTGTTACTCTTTAGGAAAGATATACCTGTGTTTTGCCTAGTCTTTTATTTAATTTGAGGAAGTAATGCATTTAAATCCTTATGGGAGGGCATGACATTAAAACATACAATCCTTTAATCCTTCCTCTAGTGCAAATGCTATGCACTGTGTGAGAGTTTGGAGCAGTGGTGACACAGGTGATTCTGGTGAGGCCTTTGGGTATAAGCGCGTGCTGAAACAGTGGGCGTGATCTCTCTCCCATGGAACGTGGCTCCTCTCCTTCCCAGCGCTGGTCACACACTTGTGCAATTCACTAATCTGAAATGGCTGTCAGTCTGTGTTGGCCCTTTCCCCCACTCCTCGAAGTGCTGCAGCATGCATCCCAAGGCCTAACAGTGCCTGCCACGTAATAAATAAGCTCAGTAAATGTTTGCTATGAGTGAAATCTAGGCACGATGATTAGAGCTTGCAAAACAATAGAGCCATTTGGGATATCATAAAATAAAGCAAAATTACTTGATAACAGTGATTTTTTAAAAAATTTATTGAATGTGTTGGGGTGACATTGGTTAATATAATTAAATGGGTTTCAAATGTACAATTCTATAGCATTTGTGTATTGTATTGTGTTCACCACATAAAGTCAAGCCTCCTCCTTTCACCACCCATTCCCCCTTTCTCCTCTCTTACTCCCCTACCCCCTTTCCCTCTAGTAAGCACCCTGCTGTTGTCTGTGTCTATGAGGTTTTTTTAATCCCTTCACCTTTTTCACCCAGCCCTTCAAGCCCCTCCCCTCTGACAGCTGTCAGTCTGTTCTCTGTATCTATGAGTCTATTTCTATTTTGTTTGTTTATTTTATTCATTAGATTCCACATATGAGTGATATCATATGGTATATATATCTTTCTCTGGCCAGTTTATTTCACTTATCATCATGCTCTCCAGGTCCATCCATGCTGTTGCAAAAGGTAAGATTTCCTCCTCTTTTTTTTTAACAGCTGAGTAGTATTCCATTGTGTAAATGTACCAGAGCTTTTTTACCCACTCATCTATTGATAGACACTTGGGCTGCTTCCAAATCTTGGCTATTGTTAATAATGCTGCAAAGAACATAGGGGTACATATACTCTTTCAAATTAGTGTTTCAGTTTTCTTTGGAGATATTCCCAGAAGTAGAATCTCTGGGTCAT
Organism: Trachops cirrhosus; assembly: GCA_028533065.1. Lineage (NCBI taxonomy): Eukaryota > Metazoa > Chordata > Mammalia > Chiroptera > Phyllostomidae > Trachops > Trachops cirrhosus. Next base: position 20,433,235 of record CM052546.1, read on the forward strand.
CAGGCAGCTCCATTTTTAATTTTTTAAGGTACATCCATAGTGTTTCCACAGTAGCTGCTCCAGTCTGCATTCCCACCAGCAGTGCACATGGGTTCCCTCTTCTGTACATCCTTGCCCGCACTTGTTGACTTATTAATGACAGCTATTCTGACAGATGTGAGGTGAAATCTTATTGTGGTTTTAATTTGCATTTCTCTGATGACTAGTGATGTTGAACATCTTTTCATATGTCTATGGGCCATTTGTCATCTTCGGAGAAGTGTGTATTCAGGTCCTTTGCCCATTTTTAAATTGGATTGTTTATTTGTTTGGTGTTGAGCTATATATGTTCTTTATAAATTTTGGATATCAACCCTGATAACAGTGATCTTAAGGGTTAGGTCTAATAGATGATCAGTTCCATAGCTGACTTCTTCTGGATAGGATTTTGTCATGGCCCCTTCCACACAATATCTATTTCTATGCATTAGTACCCACATGAAATCAGGAGTCTCCTGTTTCTTTGGACACTACTAACACCAGGCAGTGCTATTTCTTATAATCGTCGCAGGGGTGACCGATCAAATTTCTCGTGTGAAATGACGTATTCTTCAGAATCCAAAGAACTTGAATGTTCCAGAAAACCTTGAAAAGAGTGTGGGTGGATGGTGCAGTCACTTTGCCTTCGTTTATTCAATGGATGTTTATTGGGCACTTAGTGTGTGCCAGGGGTGGGGTTAGGTGCCAGGACTATGGAGTAACAAGGCCCTCTGGGGAAATATATTCATCAAAGAGTAATGCAGACAAATGTACAATTGTAACTGTGACAAACATGGTAAAGGAGGAGTTCGTGGTTGTTTGGGTGTGTGTAATAGGAAGGCTGGATCTGGAAAGCTTCCCTGGTGCAGGGGTGATGGGGCTGAATCATGAAGCCGTTGTAAGTGGTGCTGGAAGGTTGAGCCAGACAGAGTACTGGGTGTACAGAGGCCCTGTAGTAGTAGCAGTAGAGACAGTGTGTGTTCAGAGAAGTAAAAGGTGACCTGTTTTGCCTGAGTTCCCCCAGGGTGGGCATTAGACAGAAGCCACACCTTGCAGAAACTTGAGAGTCTATGAGGCCTTTATTGCTTTGTATATGAGGAGTAAAGGCAGATTGTTAAAAATGCTTAAATGTGGGGGAAGATGGGGAGCAGTGACCCAATCTGTCTTCTGAAAAGATCATTCTGGCTGCAGGGTGCAGAACAGACTGGAGACGATCCAGAATCGATTTAAGGAGACAAGCGATTTGTTCACAGGAAACTGACAGAGGCGACACAACATATGCCCGCGTGAGGCCGTCCTGGGGTGAAGCACGTACCCTTCCAGGAGATTCAAGATGAGCTCCTTCGCGGTATAATAGAGACCTCTGCAAGTTTCCTCCGTGGCATGCACACACACTTACCCAGACATAAATTGACATCATTAATGCAGAGCGTCACATTCGAGCCTGGTTCCCATGCCAGCCAGGGTGTCACTTGAGCACCTTCCCCTCTGTGCTTCCCCTTTGCCTTCAAAGGCTGCTCTCCGGCCTTAGTTTCCTTCCCAGCAGTGTGGGGCTGGTTTTTCGGCCGTGCTATCAGTGATCCCCCATGTAGAGTCTAACTGCCGTGGCTCGGTGCCTGTGTGTCAGGAACTTCGAGAATACATTAAGACATTGTGCAGGGTGGAAGCTCTATTTTGACAACGATTATGCCTATTATCTAGTTTAATAAATGTAAATTGCTGTGGAGAAACAAGCCATTTGATGCCACTTGAATCTTTTTCAGGGAAGCCTGAATCCTTTCTGTGTGGCTTAGATGTATTACTATTATTTTCCCTTCACAGAGTTGAATAAACACATTTAAATCAGATCTTTGTTAGGGCATCATCCTCTTGTACTGTTTCCCTAATAAACCACTGGGATTTTAGTCTTTGAGATCCATATTTGGTAACATTTGCACGTTTCTCTGTAGTACCTTCCGGAATTGAAATTAGTGGGAAAACTCAACAGTCAACATGTGTGTTTTACGTGCCAAGCTCTAACCTTGGGATACAGCAGCAAATAAGGCAGTAATGCTGCCTTTTTAGGAGTTTACATCATTTCTCACCATTTGAGTGGGAAATTTGAAATACAAGTTTTTAACCTTGTGCAGGGCAGGGCTAGGAGTCAGGAGGCCTCATGAAGCCCCTTGGAAATTTGATGAAAGCTAAGGCTCCTTTCCACAGCGGGGAGATGCTAAGAAAGCCAAAAACATACAATAGGACATATCAGTTCAGAGCGATCATATGTTCCTCTGAAGCTCATCCCTCAGTGGCTGATCAAGCATCTCTAATAGAAAGTTAAGGCACACAGATGCGCAGGACGTAACCAAGGCATGATTACACGGTGCTCTGAGGGAGTGCAGTGTATTCCATGCCAAGGGTGATATGTGGCGGTTCTGCCTTCAGAAGAATATGGGTAGGGAATAGGAATGAAGCCTGTCTCAGAGGGCTCACCTCTGAAGCTTCTCCTGTCCAAATAGGTTTAGAATTTTAAAAGCTTTCTAGCATCAGACCTCTTCATTCCTGGACTGATCTGATTCCATTTCTGGCTAGGAAGAGGACCAGCACCAGATGTCGAGGTTGTGTTTACCTCTTGGGAGGATTGTCACAATTAATAAAATGCAATAAGTGCATTGAACCTGGGTTTTTCTTCTTCGTTTTTTCCCTTTCCTTCCTTCCACCCTCTTTCCCTCTCTTCTGTCCGTCTCTCTTTCCCTCTCCCTCTCTCTCTCTCTCTCTGAGTCAGTTGAACTGAATAGCTCCTTTAAAAATGCTACACTGATTTCTAAACCCATTATCTTTTACTCAGGAATAGTTAATGCTGCCTTTTGGATGACATGGATCCCAGGTAGAATTTGTACCACTGAATAATTAAGGAGTAGAGAGAAGGTTATAGGTATTCAGAAAAAGCCTGTAATACATTATTACAGCTAGCTTCTGCTTTGAGTTTTGGTGCATTCGACCTTTATGTACAAGGAAAAGAAAAGATCTTGAATAGTCCTCCCTAACCTTCAAAAACTTCATCTCAAATCCACTTTTTTCCCGAAAAGTCTCCTTGACAATGTCACCTCTTCTGAATTCCTGCATTAGAGACTTTAGTTCAGAATTTAAGGCTTATGCAATAGCATTTTGGCCACTATTATTTAATTCATGTTTATCTTGTTTCTTTTCCTGGTATGGCCTCTTCTAAGGGCAGACATTGTATCTCCCCCACTGGAGAGTAAACTCCATCAATCAGGTTGGGGACACATTTGTTTCTCTTATTTGCTAATCTCATCACAGTGTCTCTCACATTACAGGCAATCACTAGAGAATTTTAAATGAGCAGTTCTAATATTTCAGCATCATTGATAGCACTCACTGATTGCTATACTACATATACCATACCTGCTGGTAATTGACAAGAAAATTGATTTATTTTTGTTTTGTGTAAAACCAAGTTGGAGTCAAGGTAGGACTATTTGAAGTGGTAGTAGCCAAGACTGAGTTTTAGTAGCTTGTTGTCAGGGTTTTGGACCTCTCCAAAAATCTTTGGGTACTTGGGAGACTGTCTAGATTTATGGAACTGTCTCTTGGTTTTATTTTTAGATACTTTCTAGAGCTGTACTTATAAATCACAAGTTAACTCAAAGGAGAGGTCAATTTGGTTATTCCAAAGACAAAAGAAACTATTGGTTAAGCAATGACTATGGGCTAGGCACTGAGCTTTATAATTTTCCATGTTATCCTATTTAATTATCCTAAGAGCTCTGCAAGTAATAATATATATTCTTTTACATATAAAAACAGATTTGGAGAGATAGCTAGCTTAGGGTAAGCTCTGTGAGGGTGAAGTGCCTGGCACTGAGGAGTCACTCAATTAAATAGTTGTTGAATTAAGTGTATGCAGCAGGACTCAATCAGGGAGCAATCGATCAAGCCTGAGTTGGAACCTCTGGCTGTTCGTACTTGAAACTCAGCCCGTTTCCACTACTGTTGCTCCTCTGAACAGAAATTCATGTAGAGAAAGCAGCACCAACATCATTAGCTTTTCATTTTAGCTCTTTGCCCTTTCAGCTCCAGCTGCACAAGTCTTCAACATTTGGCCCCAGACATCATTTTCCTTTGTCTGTGCTATTTGCCGAGAGATGATGCTAAAGATAAACTTGACTTCCTGGCAATAACTGAAAACAATTGTGTTAGAACACACTCTTCCTGATACCCTAAGGAAGTAAAAATAAACATTTGGAAACAAAGGTGAATAAAGTTGCAAAAATAGTGACCCTATTTGCATTTATTCTCTTTTTCCTCCCCTCCCTCTGTGCACTGGGGTGTGGGGCTAGTGGCTATTCAAACACAGTGGAAAAACTCAGGTCAGAACATCATGCTTTATCGTTCTGGCTTGCAGACTTTTTAAAATTCAAACATAGTTGGCATCCAACGTTATATCTGTTCCAGGTGCACAGCATAGTGGTTCAACGTTTGTATACCTTACCACACGATCACTGCACTAAGTCCTGTACAAGCAAAACAAAAATAGACACGGAAACAGAGAACAAACAGATGCAGACTAGTTTTTAATGGAATCCTGGCTCTCCAGGTTACTCATGGCTGTTTAGCATCATCAGCAGATTTAATAAGTTCTTTCCCTAAGCTGTAGCAAAAATGAGAAAATACCAAGTTTTAGTTTTGCTACTTACCTCTCTGCTGACACAAATACATATTTTTAATTTTTTAGAAATGATATCTACTATTAGGGCTCAATTTAAATCTGTGCTTTTGTGGGGTGGGTACTGCAAAAGTAATGGTTGCCTTTCCGCCAACCTCACTGGCATCAAAGAGACAAGTGTTGGGTACAGCACGATCAGAGGCAGCTCCTAGTCAGATTATAGGGTGGGAAAGTGGAGGTCAGTATCCAGAACAGCCTCCTGGTGTTCAGCCTATCAAGGAGTAGAAGGGACTGTCTCAGGGGATGGTCTGCTCACATGGAGGACGGACAGCGGTTTTTCAGGAATGTTGTGGAGGGTAGAGTGAAGAAGACTGGGCTGAACCTCACGTGCCTCTTTGGAACGTTTCTCTGATTCTCACTTCCCAAAATGTCCTTTTCCTCTGGAAACTAGTCATCTGATTTTGTTTCTAATTTCAAGGAAAACCATACAAAGAGAAACAGAAATGGGGGTCCAAAGGAAGATACCTGATGAATAGTTTAAGATTTTCTGTTAAACAGTGCACAGTCATAAATATATTATTGTATCCCTCACATACACTGGGGATAGCAGACTCCTTACATCTCCTGGGTCCTGTTCCCATACCCACCTTAACTCTGTGCTGTGGCTCACCCTTGGGTCTAATCTACCCTCATCCCTCCTCCGTGTGTTCTCCCTCCTGTTCTGTCTGCTCCACCCCTGCCCCTCCCTTCTTTCTAGCACTAGGATCTTGGGAAATCACTTTGCTACTCTGCCTTAGTTTCCTCTCCCATAAAATAGAAATATTAATGGTTCCTTGTGATTTCACTGTAAGTGTTAGAAAGGAATGTATGCGAAATACCAGCACAGGGTCTGACAAGTGGTGGGTGTTTATTTTTATTTTTCTTGCATATAATTTATTCAACAGAGAAAGACTGTAACACCAGGATGGGTGGATGCAGGGCTCATTTTTTAGGGATGTTGACATAGAACCTTCTCACCAGAGACTCATAAAAGGCTGAGAAAGGTGTTCTCTGACCGCAGGTTGCAACATGGTCCTTGGGAGCCAACATACCCCAGACACCAGCTCAGAAATCCAGATCCCTCATAAGTCAGCTTCTCACATCCTGTTTTCCTCTCTCCCAGAAGCAATCATTCCCTCTTTTGAACTTTCTAGAAGGGTGCTGTCCAACAAGGTCACCACCCATATGGCTGCTGTGCACTTGGCATGTGGCTAATTCATTTGAGATTGCTCTGAGTGTAGAATATACTCCAGATTTCAAGGAGTTGGTACAAACAATGTATAATATCTCATTAATATCTAATTTAGATATTAATTTAATATCTAAATTAATGAAAGTAATATTTCATCCTTCTAAGCTTTTTAATGTCACTACTAGAACAGTTTAAATTGCATGTGTAGCTCTCATTTTATTTCTGCTGGACATTAGTCTCCTTGTACTTCACTGTGCCACTTGATAGCCACATCATTTTCTCCTCCCTTCCCCATATGGCTGTCCAGCATATTATATGTGCCATACAGACTGTATTTGCTTCTATATCATAAACTGCAGAACACTATTGACCATTATTATTGACATTATTTATCATGGCACATTGCACCGAGTCTTCAATACGTATTTGTTAGATAGTTGGATGGATGGCCAAGCGAATGGACAGGAGCTCATTCTGAGGCCTCGTGAACTACAGAGGAACACGGTCTGATAATGTCTGAGGCAGAAGGCAAGTTCAATGGCTGCACCTTGTCAAAAAGTCAGTTTCACCAATTCCATAATAAAGGCTAATGAATGTGTCCTAATACTATATCTGTGTCTGCAGTTATATCTGTGACCTTTGACAATGACTTATCTCTACAAGGAACAGTTTTCAGAGTTCCACAAACTCTGTTTTGTTTTGCAGATGGTAGAGATCTGACTGCCACTAGTTAGGCCAAGCCATAGAGCCCCCGAGGCCTCTGCCTCCCTGCAAAGAAAGAGCCTAGAAATGAGAGAGCAGCAGCCTCTAAAAGTTCATCTCAGGGCAGCAGGCAAACAGCCCTCAGGAGTGGATAATGGTCAGCTTCAGCTTCAAGATATAAGTGGGTCCAGTAGTTGGAATTTGGGAGTGTTCTCTCTCATTCTGACTCAGCACCTGAAACAAAGGATGTCGGAAAATAAATGCAATTCTTGCCATGGATCCTGATCCTATAATGGTGACAAAGCACCCTTGGGCAAGCTACTTGCTGGGGCATCTCTGCCATGTCATTATGGATGGGCCTTACCACGTTAGCTAGACACGTTTCTCAGAGAAGAGCCATGAGGAGTGTGTGGTGGGCCACAGCCACAGCAAACACTGTACATGGTTCCATAGGAGTTCACATGTCTCTGGGCCAGGGGTGTATGTGTGGTGAGGGTGGGGAGTAAGTTAGAATTTTTTCATCTGTTTGAGAATTTAGCAAGTGGTATATTGACTGCAGTGGGTTTGTTGCCAGGGAGTAGTGGGCAGAATTACTTGTAGACCTAACAGTGAATTTTCTGTGACAATTTGGCAAAGTAATGGTGATAATGAAATTAATTGTTATGGAGTGCTTAGTATGTGTTAGACATATTGTTGAGTAGTAATATGAATTAATGCATTTATACATCGCAAACAACTCAGTGAGATTGGCATTGTGATCATCACCTTCTTACCTAGGCTTAGGAAGGTTTATAATTTACCTAAGGTCACACAGCTTACAGCTGGTGGAGCTGAAACTCCAACTAGACCATTAGGATATAATGAACATAATATACCAGATATTGTCAGTGCGCCAGTAGCACCTGCTTTTCTTATAATAAGCAGTTTCTGGTTAACAACATTAAGAGGAAGGGACGTTCTGCCGGCCTCACTCACAAATAATGAATCCTTTACTGGTTGTCTGGACCATGGAGCCTAAGCCGAAGAGGGAGTGCGGGGTGGTGGAAGGTGCATAGGACCTCTGTGCCCTGTGCCAAGCCCAGGCTGTGCCAGCTTTTCTTCCATCTATCAACTGTGAGGGCTGGAGGACGCCGAGTTCTAAGGTTTTTGCCTGACATTCTCATTCTCTAAGTCTTGGAAACCTAAGGAAAAGGAGGAATGTGAGCAGTGGACATCACCCCAGCTTTACTGTGGACAGACAGTTGGTAAACCAGAGATGAACATCTTCCCTGGAGCTACACCCACCTCTTCTTGTGGGGGTGGGGCCAGGCACACTTACCGGCTGATAGGGGCCTGGTTTTAGCTCATGAAGTAGTAGCCTGGGAATGCAGTCTCTGAAACTTCTATTTGAGTTGGCCACATTTTGCAATTTTCAGTAAGTTTCTCGATATATTCTTTTTAAAAAGTTTTAAATGATATTTACAAAAGTTTTGTAATTTATAGCTATTTTAATCTTTTTTATAGTTCATTTTTTATTTTTTCCATTACCATTTATCTCCCCTATATCCTCGTCCTTGAAGGAGCATTTTAATGTTATATATACAATATATGAAAAAATATACTAAATGAAATTATTTTTAGTCATTAATTTTTTTTCTGCTAGAGTTTAACTACAAATTGGCAAATACATTCTTACAAAGATTTTGAGATCACCTTTTATCCTGATATCTAAAATCTGGTTTTGGATCACACATTAAAGAGTGTGACCTTTCTGGAAAAGCATACAGGTTTATGAATTTTCATGTGGACAGTGAAGTCGGTATCACAACACCAGTTAGAGATCTGAGCCTTGATGATGAATGAAACCTAAATAATAAGGATGTTAGGTGCATTGACCCAAGTGAAATGTTTATAGCTAAATCAAAACAAAAGTGGTTTAAAATAATTTAATTGACCAAGAAACACATATAAAATAGTCATTAAAAGACTTTTGGCTCTTGATTCAGATAGACTAATTCTAAGTTCTAGTTCTACCACTAATTAGTTATAACCTTCATCTAGTTGCCCACCCTAACAAAATGTCAGTGTTCTCATCCATATGAGATGTGAATAATAATAATGGGGCTTATCTCCAGATAGAATTATTATGAGAACAAAGTGGATTATGTGTTAAACACCTAAGACCTTGCCTAGTGTGCGTTGCATGCCCTCCATAAATGTTACCTATTTCTATTATTAGAAGACAAGTAATTTACCATGTATAACAAGTATCCTTTTTAAAATATTGTAAATTGTATTTTACCAAGGAAATAATTAGACAGTAGATAAATGGAACCAGAGATGTAATAAGAGCATTTCACCAGGGCTATTTTAAAGTTATATTAGCTAAAACCCTCGGAGGTGTATAGGAATGACAGTCACTTCTTAATCTTAAAGAAGTATACACTGATTCATATTATGAGTCATCTCTAATTTCCCTGCAGTATAATGGGAAAATAAATATAGTTCTGTACATTGAATAGTATTTGGTTCTCTGAATGGTGACTATTGATTGTTAGGAGGCAAGGAGATCAATATTAATAAATGTTTGATGTTGTCAGCTATGCTGCTAGGGGTAGGAGGTTGGAAGAGAAAGAGGCAGACAGACAGACAGGGCACACACACACACAGAACACAGCTTGCGGTCCACCTAATACTTCCCATTCATCAGAGCTTAGCATGAAAATGCTTGGGAGAATGGAGAAACTATTTCAGGCTGTCATTCCCACAGTACAAGAGGTGTCACGTTTCATAAGCATTGAGTGGCCTGAAGTTAGACATCACCTTGTCACATTGAAGGCAAGGCTAGGTAGAAAATACCATGTTACCATTGCCAGCGTTCAGGTGGGCTAGGAGAGTTTGGGATGCCCATACAGACAGATTTTGTTTCAAGATAGCCCAAGAACTTCACTTACCTAGATCCTTGCATTTATTCTTGCTGTGACTACTGTAAGGCTTAAAGATGACAATGAAATTATTATCTAGTTAGCGAACATTCCATGAGAGGAAAAGTAGCACAAAATCTCTCTGTGACTTAAAATGTAGATTAAAAAACTCTTTCTAGAATGTGCCCACTCAGAGCCCCACACACCACACATACATGTAAGGTGTTCTGTTTGAGGATGAGCTTGATACATTGACTTTGAAAGCATCTTAAAGTGATGAACTAATGTGGAAATTTCCAAAACGATAATGCCAGAAATGAAGTAAGACTCAAAAGCAGCCTGTGAAGTGTCTGTTGGCAGTACCTGGAAATGTTTCAAGTACTTGGCTTTCTCATATTCACAAAAGTGTGCAAAGGAGGATGAATGTGTCTCCCCTGTCTGGTTGGCCGAGAGCAAGTGATACATGTACCTCAACTGTTTTGTGAAATTACCTTGGAGACAATCGATGTTAAAGCCGATATACAGAAGATGTCATTGGTTGATTATAATCCATATGCGATACATGCAGCCTGGCTAACCACGCTGGAAGAAGAGCTAGTCATGTCTGTCAAGGTTCAGGCACTGTAGTTGTTGCATTTAAGTGTCACTCAGCCTTATTGAGTGGGTGTGATTATGATGATGGCATTATAATAGCTAATTTGCATACAGGAGTTAGCCTGTGTCAATGTGTTTGTTAAGCATCTGACATAGGTTGTCTAATTTAGCTCTCACATTCCTATAATGTAGGTATGATTAGCTCCATTTACAGATAAGTAAACAGAACTGTTGACCAAAGTCTCCCTTGTTCAACCCTGATCTTTCTAACTTTTAGAAGTACTGGGCATGGAGAAGTCATAAAATATAAAATATAAATTAATTTTTTTAAAAAAGAGGATGAATAAGAAGAAACATCTATTGTGTATTTACTATACTAGGCACTGGCCTATATGCTTTGCATAGAATATCTCACACATCCCTCACCATTGTACTGTACTTACTTTAATAGTGAGAAAATAGAGGCTTGTTTATTAGGTTAAGAATGTGCCCAGTTTTATGCAACTGGTAAGATGCAGACAAAGACTGAGATCAGTGCAGTATGACTGACTCTAGGACCTACACTGTTAACTTTTGCCTGTAGTAAAATAGGTTATCATAATTTTAGAATTTCCTGTTTAAAAAAAAGAGAGAGCTTTCCTATGAAGTAAGGATAGTTACATGAATAAATAGGGGTTCATTGAGTAGACCCTGGGTTCTTTGGATACTTGAAGACATCTTGGATTCCTTTGCCACTTTTGCATGGGTTGGTTTTGTTGTATTTTGGGGACTCTTTATATGGTATCTTTATGAAATAAGTCACAGGTACTTAACACACCACCCCCTAATTTGGCTGAAATTTCCTTGAAGTCTGAGAGCACAGTTTCCACAGCAGCCCCTGTGACTTAGCTGAGGCTGTGTGTCTCACCTTCAGCTGTGCGTGGCTTCCCCAGAACAATGTGATTCCAATCGTGTTGCAGACCAGACACGAACACATGCCAACCCCTTGTCCATTTTTAAATATTGTTGCCCATCACGGACAAGCATTCTTCTATGCTGAAAAACCATACAACCCACATTTGGGGCAACTTACAAAGGACCGCCCACCGAAATACAATTTAGCTTTTCGGTTTCGTGATGAATCACATATTAAAAAACAGTTTTCCCCTTATTCACCTGACAGGTGATTATAAATTTAAAAAATAAAAGAGAAGTGTTGGTGTTTTTAAAACTCTGGCTCAAAAGAATCATGATACGACATCAGTGGCAGCCGTATCACTCTAGTCTGGCAGGGTATCATTCTTTCTCTCATTGGACTAAAGCTGAACTAAGGCCAAAATCATACTAAGTCACATTAAGCAGGCTGTTTGCTCTTTTCCTCCTATAAATGTCTAATGTGTTAATTAGCTTATTTGTTGTTCCCTTTCTCTGTGTTAGGGAAAATATGTCTGATTCAGAAGACTGCCCAGTATCAAAGTTCATTTTTCTCCTTGAATAGTTGCCAAATTGCCTTACTCCTGAGAGTCAGTGTCAGGATTTTGTTTTACTAAATCAGGACTGTTAACCCATCAGGATGTTTTTGCCTTTGTAGCCTTTGCAAGGAGTTATTTAGACGACAGAGTTGAGGATAAATCACATCTGATTTAGAACCAGACCTGAGAATTCCAAAGGAAAAAAAAATTTCCTCAGAGCGTCTGGCTTGCAATAAAACAGAATTGTCGTGTTTTTAGTGTTGTCTGTTTTATGTTGGGAGAAAAAATAGATCATTTTTTTGTCCATGTAGTCACTCTGTGGTGTCATCTCCATCTGGCTGTCTCCACAGCCCTGGGCCTCCTCGCTCTGACTAAGTGGGTACCAGCAGCTATTAATAGCCGGATTCTACAACAGTCTGCTGTCACAGATGGAATCGGAGATACTAAAGACTAAGACCATCAAAACTCAGTACAAAGAAAGCAATACATTCTTTGGCATTTAAGGCGGTTAAGCTATCTATAATTAAGGAACATTTTAAAAGCAATACACCAGCGCCTAAAGCTAGTTTGTGGACATCACTTACTGATTCGGTCCTTGATAGGTAAGGTCATCTCGGTGTTGTGTGGATCTGCAGCATCAAGCTAAACACTACATGTAAAATTGCAAGAGAATGTCTTGTTTTAGAAAAGAAGGAATATTTACTTAACTTGAGAGTGTAATAGAAAATTCCATCACAGCAAAGAACAAAGAAAAAAACTAAAAAAATATGTACCATGGACTGTAGAATCCATGAAGCTGTGCATGTCTGTCTAGGATCGGGCTGCTCTATAGGGCTGCTCTCACTCTTGGACTGGGGACATGGCAGGGCCCAGGTGCCCCGCCATGAAAGAAGGCATCCTTGACTGTCATACACACTCACTCACTCCACACAGATCCCTGGGAACTCTTAATTTGTTTCCCTAAGCAAGGCAGAGATTGGTCCCTCTCAAGGAATTGTCGTAGCATTCTATTTGAGAGTGTAGAAAGAAGATGGAAAAAGGGATTAAGGTCTATTTCTGGACCCTCTTTCTCCATGATCCCCCCCTTGCTTCCCCAGTATTTACCAAGAGGATTAAAGGATTAATTAAATCAGATTAACTGCTTGTGTCATCTGGTCCACACTCAGTATCACCAGAAGTTCAGGGATGCCAGGATAGGGAACACCAAGTGTTGTTGTGCATAGAATTGGTTCTTTGTCAGTACTCACTGTATAAATGAAAGGGGGAGATTTCCTTTATTTTCTCATTATGTTAGGATGCAGGGCAGGACCACATTGGTTTTGTTCCTTTCTCTAACCCCAGCATCTACTACAGTAGATATTTTTGAGTAAATATGTAACTATACTGAGTTAAGGAAGCTTTCATCCTCTTGAAAAGGATTGATATAAATTCCTTTTCAGCTCTTTCTCTTTTGTTCCCATGTAAGTTTTTATGATCCATGCTGCCTTTTTTAAATATACCTGTAAAAAGAATTTCCATACACAAATCTCCTGTGGTGTTTGGAAAGTAATTCTCAGGGCAAATAAAATAAATTCATATAGAAACATAGTTCATCCACTTGAACTGGTCTTGAAATTTCCTACCTGTTGGGGTAGGGGTGGATGTGTGGGCATTCAATGTATTATAGTATAATAATTTCTGTCAATTCAGATGGCTTATTTATTCCCTCCTTCATTTATTCCAATTATATACATAAGCCCCTATGACGTGCTTGTCGTAAAGATACAATATTGAATATGAAGCAATGAAGTGTAATAAGTGCCAACTTCGTTTTAAGCAGTTATTGAGCACCTACTGTGAGTCAGTCTCCAGTAAGTTTGAAGAAATGTATAAATGTATTAATAATTATGCCATTAGTATGTATTAAGTAGCTATGTGGGAAAATGGAGAGATATCCTAGGGACAATAGGTGGTTTGTTGAGAAATGTATAGTGTAGGGCAGAAGTGATGTGAATACAGAAAAAAATTAAATACAGTGAGTTGGAGCCATTTGTGAGTTCATGGAGGAGGCAAAATATCAACTGGATCTTTAAGAATGGAAAGGATTTAATAGAAGGAAAAGGAATTGCACAATAAACACAATTTTAAAATAACAATTTCATGGGAAGGGGGTAGAGAGAACTAAAAAAGGGTAAGGGAGGGATAAAGGGTGATGGACGGTGACTTGGGGTGGTGAACACACAATACAACATAAGATGATGTGTTATAGAACTACACCTGAAACCTGTATCACTTTATTGACCAGTGTCACCCAATAAAAACAAAAATACAAAACACCTGGCTGGTGTAGCTCAGTGGATTGAGCGCGGGCCTGGGAACCAAGAGACCACGGTTCGATTCCCAGTCAGGGCACATGCCTGGGTTGCAGGCCAGTTCCCAGCAGGGGACCCATGAGAGGCAACCATACATTGATATTGCTCTCCCTCTCTCCTTCCCTTCCCCTCTAAAGATAAATAAATAAAATCTATTAAAAAAATACAAAACAAACTTCAAAAAATAAAATAACAATTGCTGAAGTTGCTGAGTTTTGACTTCCAATAGAAAACAAAACCCTCACCAAAATCTTATTTGAATCCCTTTATAATGCAGGGAAATCACTTCTAATAGGTTTAGGGGTGCTGAATTGGTCATTTGTGAGTAAATTCACTTGCAATTCCACCTTATTCTCCTGATTTGTTTCATCAAGGGGAATTTGCCTTAGGTTAGAATTCATACCCAATATAATACACAGATGAACTGAAACCTATATAATTTTATTAACCAATGTCACCCCCAATAAATTCAATATAATTTAAGAAAAGAATTCACAAGGCAAAGATTTTAGTAGCTTTCCTGTGTACCCCTTCTCCCCAAATAACTTGTATTTGTTATGGCCTATATAAGGTGCTAGGTAGTGTGCTCTCAAATGTTCTATGCTAGGAGAAGACACCCAGGAAATTATGGCCAATTTCAAAATTAACCCATACCCAGAGGACTGACTCAGATATAGGGGGGCTGTAGATATGATGATTAAGAGAATAAGCTTTGGATTCAGAATAACCTGGCTTCAAATTTTGGCTCTGCCACCCTTTGTTGACTTGGGCAGGTTATTTAATCACTCCCAAATCAATTATTTTACCTGCAAAGTGAGCCTGTTTGGAACAAATTAGATAATCTCTGTATACATAGCCTGCTGACTAAGGTATTATTTCAGTGAATGACAAGAACTGAAAAGATGATGATGATAAACCTAGAGATGATATAGAGTTCGATCTTAGTTCTTGATGATTTTGTGGGTCTGAACTCACAGTTTCCAACTTTCTTTGCCTTCTTCCAAGTCAGTCTCTTCTATAAGTATAGCCTTCTAAGATTCCCTGAGCGTGAGATAGGGTCTTAATTCCTGTAGGCCTATTCTGAATTGAAGGAGACAACAAAAACTTTAATTGTGAATGCTGTGTTAATAAAAAAAACCAATATGATAAATGCTTACAATTTCACAGCATGTTACAGTTGTCAAACCATTTTAAAATATACCATTGCATTTGGCACTCCCCAAAAATTAATGACCAGGTGGTAATCACTTCTTTTTACAGATAAGGAAACTGAGGCACAGAGTAATTTTACTCAACCAAGTTGACCAGCTAATAAATGATGAAGCCTAAGTTTCAATCCAAATATTCCAAGTTCATGAGTATTTCCACACCTCTTGAACTTCCAGTCTATTTGAAGAGATAGGACCCTTACATTAACAAGAAAAATGCAAGCAAGTGCAGATTGATATACCTCAATATGCTTAGAAATACTTGAAAGTACAAAGAGTAAAATGAGAGACTTTATTGAGATAACATAATTAAACTAAAACTTTCTAGAAAATCAGAATATTGGGAAATTCTATGTGCCCCCCCCACCAAATAAACATGGTGGTGTGAGCACTGGCTGGTGTGGCTCAGTGGGTTGAGTGCTGGCCTGAGAGACAAAGGGTCGCTGGTTTGCTTCCCATTCAGGACACATCCCTGGGTTGTGGGCCAGGTCCCCAGTAGGGGGTGCGCGATAGGCAACCACACGTTGATGTTTCTCTCCCTCTCTTTCTCCCTCCCTTCCCCTCTCTTTCTAAAACAAATAATTTTTTTAAAATGACAGTGTGGGTCACTGCAGTAGGTGATAACATGTCATTTCTGAATGTGTGATTCCTGAATCTAAAGGGAAAGAGCTGCTTTTTCAGCACCGTGGACAGCTCAGCAACTCTCTCGTTCCATATACAGCCTGAACAAAGTCCTATTTGAAAGCATCAGCTCAGTAAAGCCCAGGGGAGTTGACCTGACCTTGTAATGTTCACTCAGAGAGGGACGTACATTTAAAATAGCAGTGCAGTTGCATTAAATGCTTATTCAGGAAGTTTCATTAGTGTCAATAAGTATGACACATTCGAAATTATTGATTTTTATTTTTCTCATTTTAGAACTGGGAGAGACCCAGTTAATTACCGTGAAGTGCCTTTATACAGCTTTCTCTACATCTCTGTTAAAGCCCATTTCAATAATTACCACAGTTGAGTTTCATGAATCTAGTTTCCTTTGTGCACATCCCCCCTCCCCCAGTGCTTTCCCCCAAACTCAACTGTTCAATGTGTGGCCAACCCTTCTTTGTGATGATAAGGACCAAATGGAAATCCATAGATGCTAATTCTGTAGCTAGTGCAGGAAGGTTCCTAGGGGGTCAAAGTGCTGACTCATCAGTTGGAGAGAGTAGAACACTGCTGTTGTACAAGCCACATCTTCCCTCAGTGGCCTTCAAACCAAAGAGGTTTCATGAGGCACATAAACTGAGGCAGCTTGTGTTCTGGGCACAGTCTGGGCCCCTTTTCCACATTTATTTTTTTCATGCCATGAATCTCTGATTTTTAACTGGGGTAGGAGGATGAGACTAACTCATTTGTCTAAGCTTTTATACTAAATACAACTTCACATTCAGTAAGCTTTTGGATGATCAGTAAATTGTGCTGTTATCAGATTTTACATAATTCCATATGGCCAATCCAGACTCTGCTTTCTGTAACTTCCTATGGCATCTGATAAAGGGAAATCTGTGTCTCAGCCCTTTTAAAATGAGAAAGAGGAAAATAGAGCTCATGGGAAGAGAGCTTAGGGTTGGTGCCTGGATTCACTTTGGATTCACTTTACATGCACATCAACCAACAGAGAGCCTGGAAGGAAATGGATTCCCGGGCCTAACCTTGCAAAGGGTCCTTGCTTACTTACAAGCAAGAACCATTATAGAATAAGTTTGACTGAATCTTTTCCAACTTTGTTTTCCAAAATTAACCTGAGCCCTGACTGGTGTGGCTCAGGGGGTTGGACATTGTCCCACAAACCGAAAGGTCACTGGTTCAATTCCCAGTCCGGGCACATACCCAGATTGTGGGCCAGGTCCCCATTTGGAGGCATGCAAGAGGCAACCTATGGATGTTTCTCTACCTTTCTTTCTCCCTCCTTTCCCCTCTCTCTAAAAATAAATAAAATCTCTGTGGAAAAATTAACCTCAAATGAGAGAGTAGGGACTGTTATTCTACTGGGTTTTAGAGTCACTTTGCTAGATTACAGGTGAGCTGCTAGGTGCTGTTATTGTTTCACATTATTTAGCAGAAAATTCAGGAGAAGAGGGAGTAAAACTACCAGACTACCTCAACCTTCCTCTTGAGAAGAATGTGTATTTGGCCTGGCTAATTGAATTCATTTTTAGGATTTTTAACTTCAAAGTAGATTAGGCACTATGACATTAGAAACAAAATTTTCAGATCATTTTAAAGTAATGCTGGAAATTAAACTACTTTAAAGATTCCTTCTTCCTCCCCTGATGCATATTGTATTCTTTATGTGTATATTTTCTAAGTTAACTCTGGCACCAGAGCAAGTCCACCGTAAGCAGTGACATGCAGGCTGTCAGATAAAATCTCCAGATTGAAACCAGAACCGAGGGCTGAGCTCCAAGTTGGAGAAGAAGCATGTGTGACCTCTGGTTCAAATGGAGGGAGTGCCTCCAAACAGTCCCCTTTGCCAAAAGACTCTGCTTTCCTCAGATATAAATAAAAACAAGTCCTTTGTTCTCCGAGATGTACGAATGATGTTTAGTGTTGGCTCGCTTCTTCCTACGAGGTCTAATTTGGAGGCTTGTATTGCTTTTAGTTTCAAGGATGTTCTGTCTGTCTAGACTGCAAATGCATAGGCTTTCTCTGGGTGTTTTACTGGTGGTGAAAGAAGCTTATTCATTTCATCCATTTAGCAAATGTTTCCTGAATGTCTACTAGGCATTGTTCTAACTGCTAGAGATAGAGCGTCGAGTTAGATCAACAAGTTCTCTCTGTGTTCTCATAGATATTATATTCTCCTGGGAGGAAGGCTCCAAAAGACAAATAAGAATTTTACATGGTGATAAATGGTATGAAGAGATTCAAGCAAGTTAAGGATATAATAGAGAGTATGGGCGGTAAGGAACCCATGTTAAATAGAGTAGACAGGGAAAGTCTTGACACCAAGACCTAAATAACAGAATGGTGCTAGGATGGGGAGAATCTGGGGAATGAGGGCTCTCGGAGAGGAAATCAGCACATGCCAAGGCCCTGAGAAAGGAATGAGCTTGGAGTATGAGGAACAGAAAGCCAGCGAGACTTGAACATAATGACTGAAAGACAGTGACAAGAGAGGGAGGCAGGATCCAGACCTCATGAAGGCTTCGAGGCTGTGACAAGGAGAGTGGTTTTATCCTGAGGGCAGTGTGAAGTTACTGGAGGGCTAAGAAGCAGGGAAATGACATCCTCTGATTTATGTTTTTCAAGGGAGCTCTTTCTAAAAATTTATCTTCTCATTTGCAAGGCTCTGCTCTAAGTTGGGGATCCTGTCCTCGTTCTGGCATATGACCGATGTGTTGTTTTACAAACTTCTTATAAAATAAGCATATTTTTAAAACTGCCCAGCACCATGCAAGTGATTGGACAGCCATGCCATTTTTAGATGGACTCATTTCTGAAATGTGAAAAGTTTTACATGCCGTGTAACATTTGAAGGCCAGGTTTTAGTCTGACCCGGGCCACCGGCTTACTGTGTGTTCTGAGCAAAGTTATGTAAGTTCTCAATCTGCAGTTCCCTGTTGGTAAAATGGGAATATAAGTACCAACTTGGCTTACCTCACATAAGTGTTGGGAAGGTCTGGTGTGACATGTACTTGAATATGCTTTTCATAAAATTGAAGGGTCTGAAAGCTAAATCCATTTATGCAGTAAATAAACATTTATTGAATGTGGACTGTAAGGGGCTTAAATAGGTTTCATAATAATGGTTGGCACTTGGCTAGGTTTTAACTAGGTATTAGGCACTTTTTCATTTACTTCTGATTCCAATCCTATGAAGTAACATGGGAATATCTGTTTTTGAAATTAGAAAACAGGGGCTTAGAGAATCCACTTTTCCAAGCTGGGAAGAGGTGACTGGGATTTCACCTCACATCTGTTTGCCCCTACAACACCCTCTAGAAAGGAAGGCAATGCTGACAAACCCTGATGGTACATTGGGACATGCATGTGCAAAGTTATCTGACAGACCGGAAAAGGGAGGAACAAGTTCAGCTGGTTTTATAAAGGAGGGAGCTTTGAACTTGATCTGGAAGGATAAGTAAGAATGTCAAGGTACATGACTGGGTGGTATCATGGTGTCGGGGGGAAACAGCCTAAACAGAGATACAGAAATGGGAGAGGCAGGTATGGAATGAAGAACGGCAGGCAGGTTAGTGTGACTGGAAGACATGTGCTATTGTATCTGTGTGTGTGTGCATGTGCGCAGTCTGTGGATTTTGGGGGGTGTGTTGGAGTATGTGTGTATTTGTGTTTTTCTGTGTGTGGATTTGTTTGTTTTCTCGGTGTGTGAGGAGGTGGCGTGGTGTGTAACACGGTGGGAAGACAGGGTGTGACAGAGGAGCTGGAGTGACAGAGGGAGGGAGAACCGTTAGGAGGCTAGTGCACAAGCTCAGGTAAGAAAGAGATGGTGTGGGCCGGCGTTAAGGCAGTATAGAGGGAGGAGACTTTCTAAACTGATATTTTAGAGATAGAATCAGTAGGGCTGCTACCTGTCAAGGTGCACTTGAGAGAGGTGTTCAGAATGAATCCTGGGTCTCCAGCGTGGCAGCTGCATGGATGAAGTCCTAGGAACTTTACTGAGGGAAGCGGGAGCAGAGGCAGATTTGGAGAGAGGATGAGGTGGAGTTAAATTTGGGACCATTGAGTTTGAGCAGCCTGACATCCACATGGAGATGCCAGGATTGGAAATATGGTCCAGAGCTCAGAGGGGGTTGCAGGCTCGAGGAAGAAAGATGGGAAAAATTGTCCCCACACAGCATGGCCCTTCTCATCTAATACTGCAGTGGTCTTTTGTGACCATGTTGCTCTCTTATACAGCATTTAAAATCCCCCACTGAACATAGGTTTTCTGAAGGAGTGTTTTGTGCCCCTAAGAAAACATTGGCCGGTTCTCAATCATCTATAGGTGAGCATCTTTGGCTGGCAGTTGTTCTCGTACTTACACTGGCTGTTCCATTCTACCCAGCATGTTTTTAAGGATATCTCCATTATTTCTTCAAAACAAACTCATTTTAATGTATATGTATTCAAGAAACACATAGGTAAATCTTATGGGGGGAGTTACATGCATTCTGAAGCTAACCGGAACTGGTTTCTTAAACAGCTGTAGTGAATGTACACTTTCTGGAATTTTTCTTTGTCTCTCTATTCTTCTGTTAGTCAAGACAATCATGAGTTGGCACTTTTGGACTCTCCATGGTCAAAGGCAGGTGCCATATCGAAATCCATTTTGATTCTGCTGTCCTATGATTGTGTCTCTGTCCACCCCCCACCCCACCCCAGTGTTTTATTGGCTTCAGATTTATTTCTTGAGGCTCTGCCAATCCTTATGTTTTTAATCTGTTGCCAAGAATGTTACTGTGACCACAGGAGACCTCTCCACAGAACCCACTGAAAAATTATGGAGGTAGAAAGTCTTTATTCGACAAAACAGAAGAAGCAGGAGAGCGAGAGCCCGATGCTCAAAGTGATGAATCAGCTTAGATTTACAGATTTCTTTTTGGCCCCAAAATAGTTCATTTTCAAAATATATTATTCAAAGCAAGGCCTGAGCAAGAGAAAGAATTAGAGCTGATTTCCAACTGGAGATTTTGTGCAGGAGGAGAAAGCCTACATTGATTTGCAGGCATAATTGACCTTGGTAGGAGTGGTCGGTGTTCAAATGAAGAGAGAGCCATCTGCGGGCTTCTGAGGGTAGGGGGATAAGGCAGGCTAACCACTCCTTGCATGGACTGTACTTTATTTCTAGTCACAGACCTTTGAAGGTCTGGTCTCAATTCATCCTCAGATTATTATCTCCATGTACAGGGAAGTCAAAACTTGGAGATCGAGATCACATGATTGGCTCAAGGTCCCCCCAGGAATTAAGGGCAGAAAGTGGACTAAAACCCTCATCTCCTGATGTCCCGGCCAGCATCTTTTCTGCTGGCTGCCTGTTAAACAATGTCACACTGCAGCACTTGTCCTGTGATCTTGGCCAAGTCATTTAGTCTCTCCAAGTCTCAGATTTTTCATGTATAAAGCAGAAATAATGAAAAACCATCGAATAACCTAAAATGCAGGGGAATAGTATGTGCACATAGTAAGTGTTCAGAATATGTGAGTGTCCTTGAAACAGTGGGGCTGATATTGGTGATGCTTCTCTAAGATATTTTCAGTTAAAGCTTACTGGGTTAGCCAAGGTTGGGTGGCTCAGGTGGTGGCAGTGTCATTCAGTGCACCAAAAGGTAACAGGTTAGATTACCAGTCAGGGCACTTACCTAGCTTGTGGGTTGGATCCCCGGTTGGGGATTGTGTGGGAGGCAACTGATTGATGTTTCTTTCTCACATCAGTGTTTCTCTCTCTCTCCCTGCTTCCCCTCTCTCTAAATTCAATTTTTAAAAAGCGTATCCTTGGGTGAGGATTTTTTAATAAAGCTTAGTAGCTTGTAAATCTCAGGAGTCTCTCTGTGGAATGAGGGTGAGGGGAAAATCTAGACCATCAACCAAATGAAGGGAGCAGAGACAAAGCTGGGAGCATTGCAAAAATCCCCATGATTTGTTTTTCTTAGCACAAAAGGATGGCCTTAGATTTTAATTCATCTGTCAACAGATGAATTAATCTGTTGGACCTCTCATGTGCCAGACCTGATTCTGGGTGTGAGGGGTGTATAGCAGCTGAACAGGACAGCTTTGTTCCCTGCCCTTGAGTAGCTTAAAATCCAGCGGGAGAGGTAAACTTTGATCAGATATTACAGAAGGAACATAAACTCCCAAGTCTGAAGGCTCCTTTCTAATCGAATCACCATAGTCTATGCTGGGATAACCTGGCCTAGCCTTGTGTGATCAAGGAAGGCTTCCTGGAGGAAGTAACCTTTAAGCTAAGGCTTGGGATGAAGCAGCCATGCCAGGGAGAAGGAGCAGCATAAATCAAGGCCATGAGGAGGAAGGGCAACCATCCCTTTGGAGAAAAGGAAGTGGGCCTGAGCAGCGTGAGTAAGTGGGAGGATAGCATCAGATGAGGCCAGGAGAGGAGTAGGGGCCAGATCTGGCAGGACCAACTGAAGCTCAAGAAAAAGCTTTTGTGGAGTTTTAAGCAGGGTGTAGACTTGTCAGAGTTGATGGTGGCAGAGCCACCCAAAGGGACACATACACAACTCAAGTCTCTCAGTCTAGAAGCCCCACACTCTTCCAGTATCTCACCATCTTCCAGGCAATAGTCTCCTAACTCCAAGGCCACGGGGAAAGGTTGAAAGAATAATAAATCCGAGTTAGCAGCAAAGGAGATGAGCACAGCTCCTTCAGGGTCAATATGCTGATAGGACCCCGCTGACTGAGCTGTGCCTGTGCATGCAATCAGCTGGTTGCTGGTGGATTTATATGCTTTTAATATTTTCTTGGAAGCAGTAGGATACAGGTGGAATCCTGCTATTCTTCTTTCACACTTCCCCTCTTTTTTATATGCTTACATGGGAATTCATTTATTCATTCATCCAACATACCTTCATAAGTTAACTTACAATCTAGTTGGAGATGTAAGATAGAGTCAATAAATTACAAGGTTGAAAGAGGTGAGTGCCATAAAATGTAAGAAATGGAGTAGAGGTTTCAGAGGAAGAGAGGTCACTTTGGGGTTTTGATAGAAGGACGCAAGAGGTGGCCAGTGATCAGGAAAGGATTTAGGGAATGGGTGAGTCCACATTGGAGGCAAACCTTGAAGGATGCAGGAATAAACAGGCAGACGTTGTGGGGAGTGCAGGGAAAGAGCGCAATGAGAGTGAAGATGGAGGAAGCAGAGGATGAATGGAATGAAAGTCTGGTTGAATTTTAACCTGTTTGAAGGAAAGTTCTTAGAAATAGGTGAGGGTCAGGTATGAGAAGCTACAGAAGCTTCTCAGCAGAGCTCCTAGATTTCAACAGTGGGGAGCTATGCAAGCTTATCCCCTGGGAAGTGCTGTGATTAAAGGTGAGGAATCGGCTGGGAGTGGGGGGTGCAGGATGGATGACACCAGGGCACCAGGCCTATGGTGTCAGGCATGTTGGCCTGAGGCGTGAATCCATCGGGCCCAGATCTTGCCAAGCATCAGTATAGCCTGGCCGCACAAGGGTGTCCATACTTTTGGCATCTCTGGGCCACGCTGGAAGTAGAAGAGGTGTCTTGGGCCACACATTAAATATACTGTGACACATAATCACAAAAAATTTCATAATGTTTTAAGTAAACTTACAATTTTGTGTTGGGCCACATTCACAGCCATCCTGAGCCCTGTGTGGCCCATGGGCCACGGGTTGGACATCCCTAGTGAGTATTAGTACAGGCCCTAGTCCCACTCCAGCCCTACTGTGTGAGAGGCATTGGGGAGCATATCTGGGGCGGCTCTTTAAAAAAATTTTTAAAAGCTCCCTAGATGATCCTAGCGCAGCCAACATTGGGAAACCGTTCTTCTGTGCCCTTCCACACGCAGGCCTCACAGCAGCCTTCTAGGCCAGCCAAGGGGCTGAAAGTACCAGCAAAGTTGCTCTGCCTCTTGTGGCTATGAACTGGGCCACGCTAAATGGTGCTTTGGGAGCCAAAGCCATGGTCTGAATTGATCACTGAAAATTGATGCTAAAATAAGTTACAATTATGAAACGCATGGCAGAGACATTTGACTCTGTGTTAAAGAGATGAAACCAAGCCTCGTAGAGAGATATACAAAGAGCCTTCTGTATACACCATGTCGTTAATAATAATCACCTGGGAAAAATGAGCTTGGAGATGGGGGCAGGGAGGTTTTTATTTTACGTGTTTCCATGTATTTAAAAAATGTTTTATATTAAGCAAATGTTGCTTTTGTCGTTAAAAAAAAACCACCTAGAGACTTTTAAGTAACAAAAAAGACCTTTGCAAATCATGTTCCGATATCTAGATAAAAGGGAAAGGCAGCCTCTGTTCTCAGTGGTGATCAGGCCACATCCGTGTCACAGGATGCCCAGGTCAGATGGTGAAGGAAAAAATGTCTTAGCTTTTTGGTTAATGACATTGGGAATGTTTACCTTGGGAATGACAACGTTTGCAAGATAAGTACCTTAAATGTCATTCTGATTGAGTTTTCGGATGACTCACAGCTGGGAGGAGGAGCTGGAGCTGAAAGATCTTGACAGCCTAGATTGATGGGCCAAATCTAGTAATAACACGAGTACATGGGGATCAATGTCAGTACCTTCCCTGAAGTCTGATGGAGCCACCTGCACACCGGTAGGGAGGGGCGTGGCCCTCAGAGCAGCCCGTCAGGACGAGCCTTCAGGGTCTTAGTTAACTCACAGAGTGAGTCAGAAGAATGCTGGGGCTGCCAGGAAAAGGCATGTTTGGTGGTGTTAACAGAAATCGAGTGTCGAGTTTGCTTCTTAACCGGTGGTATGCACCTGAAAGTCTTTTTACAAATATGCTCGGGACCCATCCCCAAACCTGGCCATGTTCCCGGGGAGGAGGGGTTGGGACTCAGCACAAAGAGTTTGGGAATGCTGCCCCCATACAGGCCTCTGATTTTTGTTGTTGTTATTGTTGTTAAACTGATGTAGATCAAGGGAGGAGGTATCTCAGACTCTTCCATGGTAAAGGACCTACAATCTGACATTTTTAATGAGTTTCTGAAAATCAGGTTAAAAGAAAATACTAGCCTATGTTTTTATTTCTGATTATGGAAGGAATTTTTAGGCACTCTTTAGTTTTCATTCCAATTTGCCATCTTATTTCAAACTGAATTTAAAGGGTAAAATTAGGATCATGTTTTATGCAATGTATTGTAATGCGACTTCATTTACTATTCCAATAGTAATATTTGTCTCTGCTCTTCAGCATGATTTTTACAGGTGCATAAACTGTCCATTAGGGTTATATACCAAAGTTTACCAATTTTCTAATGTTTTGTAGCTGGGTTTTTTTCCAAAGTTTTTTACCATTACTAAGCACAGCCTACAGGTTTGTATTGCACTATATTTTAAAGAGGAATATTCACTCAGTGGGGCAGTCCGATTGGTGGGAGTTTTGTAATCCTGATGTAAGGAATAGCTGAAAACTTTAATCTGAATAAGATTTAGTGGGGTTACAGAGGGTGGTAAATATCTTCAAATATTTGCAGGGAAATCGAACAGAAAAAGAATTCAGTTTGTTTTGCTAGCCTCAAAGGGGCAATTGCGTAGAATTGCAAGCAAACAGCTTTCAGGGGAAGGTAATGAATTTTCAAATAATTAAGTTTCGAAGGTCTTGCCTGCCCCATCCTTGGGGATGCTGGAGGGTGAGTTAGCGTGTGTAAAAGAAGCAATCAAGGAGATTCAAATTTCTAATGGGGGGTGAGGTAGTGGATTTGAAATAGAGTCACAAACTCCAATGGCCCAATCTACAACCCAACAGTAAATGGGTCTGTTCAGCTAATGGACTTTTCTAAAACAATTTGAATTCAAATACCTTTAGGCAGAACACTTGTTTCTTAATTAGGCACAAACCAAGTCCCTTCTCTCCCTCCCTCTCTCTCTCTCTCTCTCTCTCTCTCTCTCTCTCTCTCTCTCTCTCTCTTTTACCTGCCTTGGCTCCTGAAGGCTTTTGTGTTTACCACTCCTAGTGGATACTCTTTAAATCCTTTGATGATGTGATTATCACCCATTCATTTAGACACTTAGGGAGCACCTCCTGTGTGCTGAGTACTGTGTGAGATGCTAGAGATAAAAATGACCCTGACAGCATCTTTGCCCTCAACAAGCATGCTCTGAGAGTGTGGGAGGGGTAGTGTCGAGAGACTACAAATTAGAAGAGGACTACGGAAACTCGTGTGCAGAGGGTCGGATTAGAACTAGTGGTCGCTGCTAACAGCGAGGTGTGCTTTGACTTGCTAAGATGAAGCGCTTTTATAGCCAAGTTCTCAAAGAGACGGGACCTTCCTGAAGACACTGCCCTCCTTCTGCCTGGCCTCCAGCAAAACTGGCGCAGACACAGCCAGCTTGCATGTCTGCTGGGGAGGGTGTGGAGGACCATCTGCAGAATTATAAATGGCTTTTTTATCCCCTTTCTGCCCTAAGAATGGATCATCCATTTAAAGGAAGCAAGCAGCATTTGAAAGGTTGATAAATTATAAAATTAACATTGTCCCCTCAAAAAGGAACTGAAGAATGTAGAGGGGTTTTTTTTTAGCTGTTTCCCTTTCTTTTCGTATATATTTCTGTTACTCATAATCTACTGAAAACACTTACTGAGTACTAGACTCCACTAAGTGCTCTATGTTCAACAGTTCATTCATCCTCATGGTGCTGTCCGTTGTGTAGATGAGGCGACTGAGGTTCAGAGAGTCCGCACTGAGCAAGGGCTGCAGCCCAGCTTGTGCTCCGTGGGCCCCAGGTCTGGGCTGTCACCACGGCGGTCTGCTGCTCTCTCCTGATTGTCACGTTCTGCCTTCTCTGTCCTCTCCCCTCCAGTCTCATCTGCTCTGGTCATTTTACCAGGACTCTTCCCTCCGGTTTTCCATTTCTGCCCCTGCTCATGCCTGGATTCTGCTCTTCTTTGTCCTGCCCCTTCTCCTTCCTGCTGCTTAAACAAGTCCCCTTACCCTTCGATTACCTGGGCTATTTGGGAGCCAAACACGTCCAGGTGGCAGGTTTTCTAATACCAGAGCAGCAGCAGAGCAGTGGAAATGGGAGGTTTTGATTTTGAACTAGGAGGTGGATTTTTAAAAGGAAGTGTTTTATTGGTGCGAAGAAGTTTTAAAAATTGTCTTCCCATATGGCTCATTTCAACCCACTGAGGACTCAGCAGCTGCTAGCGCTCTGTTGGATTTGTGCCCCCGCCCCCACTCCCAACAGAGCTGCCCGGGGATTCTCGCCTCTAATCACACCTGCCACTTGACTCCCACCAAGAGGGCATCTTGTTTTTGGAGTCACATGCCACTTGGTACAAAGTTTTAGGAAACTGTGCTTGAAGAAGCTGCTCCTGAGGTTAGATATGACATAATTTCATCCTTAGTGACATTTTAAAAAATATGTTTGCAAATAATTTAACCCCCAAATTTTTGGTGTTGAATTTGAACTGGTATGTAGGCTCTGTGTGTGTGTGTAAGAGAAATTGTTTTAAAAAATAAAAATACAAAAAAAAAAAAATAAAATAAAAATAAAAATACAAAGGCTAGATTTATTAGGGTTTTCCTATGCACCAGCCACTGTTCCATTCTATCTATCTATATCTATATGTCTGTATACACACATGTACACATATACATACCTGCACACATACTGCAATGCATGCGAGTTTATTTAATCCTCAGAAGAGCCTGGTGAAATTGATGCTGTTCCCACAAGCTCAGTTCTGAGTAGTGACTTACCCAAACACACACAGCTCAGTGTGAGAACCAAGGCTTCTCAGGTCTCCTGGACTCCAGAATCTTCATCTCTGAATTGTGAGGAGGAAGAGGGTGTTATTTTTAAAGACTTTTATTTATTTATTTTTAGAGAGGGGAAGGGAGGGAGAAGGAGAGAGAGAGAAACATCAATGTGTGGTTGCCTCTCATGTGGTCTCCACTGGGGACCTGGCCCACAACCCAGGCATGTGCCCTGACTGGGAATTGAACCTGTGATGCTTTGGTTCTCAGCCCACGCTCAATCCACTGAGCTACACCAGCCAGGGCGTGAGGGTGTTATTTTGATGCTCTAACAAGTGAGCCGTCGCATATATAGTTTTTATACCTTTTCAAGTCCTTTCACGGAAATGTGGATTTTATTCCTGCTCCTGAGGCCAGAGAGTCAGGTTGGCTATGAGCTAAAAGGAAACTAGGATCCGGAGAAGTAATGAGACCGTCCAAACACCACAGAGCTACCTAGTTCCCAGTAAAAGCCGAAACTTGGTCCAGGTCTCCTACGTCCCAATTCCTGGCTTCATGCTGATGAGAAGGCTAATTCAGGCTCCTGATCTTCACAGTTAAATTGCACAGTTCCTCACCTCAACTTCACCAGTGACTAGAAATTCATGTAACAAATACTCACTGAATTATTACTGAATAGTTTCAGGAACTGTGCCAGGTTTAGTGGAGCACTGATGGACACTATAGTATGTCCTATGATCATAAGCTTCCAGTCCAGTGGGGAAATCAAACAATTGGACCAATAATTGCTGCAAAGTTTGATGACATGAAGAGAGCAGATAGCAGGAAGATGAAAACCAGGTCTAAGATTCTAGAGAAGGAGTAGCCATAGCCGGGTGGAAGCGGAAGTAGGGGACAGAGCTTTCCAGACAGGAGGGATATTTTGAGCAGACAGATAAGCCAAGGGCAACACTTAATATGGACTGACACAAAGGAGCCATAGAGACTCAAAGCCAGCAACTGGGACATCATAGTGACTTAGCATAGGAATCAAAGGAAAGAGTACACTGAACTTTGCAGACAGCCATGGGTTCAAATACGGGCTTCATCATTCACAAGCTGTGCAACTTTGAACATGTTCCTTGATGTTTCTGAGTTTCCCCATTTGTAAAACGATGTTAATACAAGCTGTTGCCAGGGTAACCATCAGGCTTGTAAATAATGCACACAAAGCACTCATCCTAGTCCCGGCCAGGGGCATCACTGCCCACATCTGCTCCAGCCTAATATCTGCAAATTCCTCCGTTTATCTCTATCTGCACTCCTACACTGTGAGTCCAGGCCACCCTGATGTCACACCTCGAGAACACAGCGCCTGCCCCCTCTCCCTGCTCCCACTTGGGCCTCACCCCGACCTCAGTCTCTAACATACCAGCTAGAATGATTTCTCAAAAACACAAAAGTTTTTGAGCGTCATCCTGCAGCTTTGAATCCTCCCTTGTTCTTAGTAGAGAACCTAAACTCCTCATTCAGGCCGGCCCTGCACTGCCTGGCTTCTGGCTGCCTCCTGGCTTCATCTCCCACTCCTCGCTCACAGATCATTGCCCACACTGGCCAGCTGCTTCACCCTCAGGTCACGGCTGACATACCACCTCCTCGGACAGGGCTTCTCTGACCACTGCCTTCACTAAAGCCTCCTATCCTAATTTCTACCACTGCACCTTATTTCTTTTAGTCCTGACATCATTACAATTCATCCTTAAACATTTATTTGGGTGCTTACTAGATTGTTTGTCTAGCTCCCTTGCTAGGCTGAGAGCTCAGTGAGACTGAACTGTTAGGTAGGAGCCTGATGGATCATAGCACCTATCTGGCACAAAATAGGCACTTGGTAAACATTGGCTAAATTAGGGAAAAGAAAATGGGCCCTCAATAAAGAGTAGCTGTTGTTGTTCATTAATACCCATCAGGGAGGATGTTATAGTAAATCTAGTTGTGAGCATTTGCCAAGAATGTCTTTCTGTCCCCATTATTTGCTTCAATCTCCAAGGCTGACAGCCCAACAGAAGACTTTATACCTGATGGAGGAGGGGCCCATCACTCTGTGTCAGTGAGATCACTGCAGGGAGCTGTCCCCGAGGCACCTTGACATTGGATTTGTACAAGGCACGATTTCCGAGCAAATCCGTAGTATGTTTTTTGCTGAGACTCTGGGACCCAGGGACATCCGTCACCGGAGAAGTGGGTGCGCATACACACTTGGTGTTACCAGCTGGTAGTTCTGCCTCGAGGATTTTACATTTACAAGGTAATAACAAAAGTGGTATTAGAAACCTGCAGATGGTCTGTCCGATGGAGATAAATGTTGATTGCAAACTCCAACGTGGAAGTGGGGTTGACGAGAAGTGTTACCAGGTAATTTAAGGCCCCATTGCGGATGTCCCTGGAGATACCTTGGCCAGTCAGTTCTGTTTTATTTCAGGGAGGAAATAAAACTCTGCCTGATTGGACTTTTTTTTTCCCCTGACAGAAATGACTTGTCATGATGAATCATAAAGGCCAAGGCCACAGGGCTGGCAATGCAGTCCAAAGCCTGATTCTCCTCTGTGAATGCGGTCTTTGAACTTGAGATCAGGGTCAGGCGTTCGGGCTCTCATCTTGTCGGTTAGACAGGAGCTCTCAATTCTTGCCCAGACAGCCTCTTACCCCTTAGTGGATGGGGCTGAGATGGCTTTTTTAAGAGTGTGCATTTAAGAGTAGAGTGACCAATACAGAGAAGCAGTAAAATAAGAGACAAAGCCAATGATAGAGTAATAATTTTCAGCAATTTGATTCTCTAGAACAATCCAATCTATTGAACTTGCACTGATGATGGGGACATTGTATATCTGAGCTGTCCGATGTGGTCCCCACTAGGCATATGTGACTGCTGAGCTCTCAGAATGTTGCTAGTGTGATGAGGAACTGAAGTTATAATTTAATTTAAATTTGAATGGCCACAGGTGGCTGCTGGTGACCACATTGGACAGCAGAGCTCTAAGACACTGTCTGACCGGAAGAACAGCAGCAAGAATGATGTGTGGGACTCAAAGGTTGATGGGATACCAAGGGGAATGTGCCTCAGGTGTTCTACCCAAGTGGCTGGGAGGGCATGTCTCATGGTGGTTGAACACGCATAGGCCAGTGTGAGACAGATCTGGGTTCAAATCCCAGTTCTGCTAAGTTCCAGCTATGTGATCTTGGGCAAATTACTTAGCTTCTCCAAGATTTACATTTCTCATCTATAAAATGAGGATGAAAATAGAACCCACCTCCCAGGGCTGCTTTACATCTTAAATGAGATACTACATGCCAGCATAGTGTGTGTCTTAGAAACTTCGGTATAGTGTCTTTTAATGTGAAATAGGATCCTTTTGTGTATGTAAAGCCATACTGGAGAGCAGTGTTGGTGAGTTTTGTGGTCAGAAATAGAGGAGGAACAGAGTGAACTGATCAGACTCATCTGACTCTGCGGAACTGTGCTTACAAACAGCACAGTACTACCATGCCTGCCCAGCCATGAATGGCAAGTTATGTCGTGTCTCATGAAATGTGTTTTGTGACAGTGCAAGACTCTGGACCATTTAGAGTGGGCCTGGGGTCATGTTAAACATAGGTCCTGGTTTACTGGATCTGGGTGGGGACCGAGGTTCTGTATTTCTCCCAGGCCCCGCAGTGTTACAGATGCTACTGCCCCAGGGTCTGCACTTATTGGTGTCAAGATTGTTAAGCCCCCTAGAATGTAGGGCATAAGACCAACACCCTATTCTTCTGACGAGGAAATGGAAACCCAGAAGAGGAAGCTTAAGGTCGTGAGACAATTAAAAGTAGGCGGCTGCAGTCTCTTGCATTACGCGTGACAGTCAGCAGTTCGCAAAATGTCCTTCCGTCCTGTACTTCCATTCCCATTTGTCAGCCAAGGGTAGCAAAGGGGGGATTACTCCACTTGCTCACACTCTGCCAGTTCATGGCCACTGGCAGGCGGGGGCTAACATTGTGCTGCCTCTTATCCCGGAGCTCCTCCCATTACACCAGAGTGTAGCTGTCACTCCATCTCCATCCCCATCTCCAGGGAGCTCCAGGCTGGATGGGATGATAGCTGACAACAGAAGTCTTTGCAGAGACTTAGAAGTCAGTCTGCATTTAGGAAGCCATGCCACCAAAAAAGAGGGGGAAATGGCAGAGTGAAGAGAATCAAATGGCTCTTCTTTCTTTTTTCAATGTCACAAACACAGGAGTCCAGAGCAATTATTTCAAGCTGAGCCATAGCAATGGGCTTAAAGCCGTCCACAAGCCATTTCCTGAAGTCATATGTCTTCTTCCTAGGGAGCCGGAAATGAGTGGCAGCTCCAAGTGGGAAAGGTGGCGATGAGGCACCACACACTCAGGGAAGAGAAAAGGTTTCCTTGGTAGACACGAACCACCCGGTTTCTTAAAACCATGCGGTGAGAGAGATTGAAACTTAGGACAATCATGATCATGGCCACTGACTCCAGGTGACCTTGGCTAGAGGTGTATGTGCGTGTATATCTGCATGTATGTGGGTGTATATTTTCCCACGTTTGGTTGCATACTCAGTTCATATCATCATCCGCCTAATTTCACAACTCTGTTGTCAGGATGAGTGAAAAAGCACCTGCAAGCCTCCCAGAGAACCCTGAGAGATTTGGCCTTTTTCTCAATATTCTCTTTCTCTGCTTCAGTGGCCATAGTAGGGTCAGTTTTCTGTGTCTTTTCTACCATATGATTTGCATTCTAAGAGATAAATGTCAAGAACTAAGAATTCAGACTCACTGAGCTGCTGATAATGAAATGAATTTGTGGCCTCTGTCAGATCTAGGTCACAGACAGAGCTACATATTTTGGGGTCCCAGTTTGGGTGAGCCAGCTAGCAAAGCTTTCCCCTTTAGCCCTGGCTGGGAGGCTCAGTAGGTGGGAGCATCATCCCTTATACCAAAAGTGCGCAGTTTCAATGCCTGCTTGGGGCACATATGAGAGGCAACTGATTGATGTTTCTCTCTCTCTCTCCCTCTCTCTCTCTCTCTCCCTCTCTCCCTCTCTCTCACCACCTCCCCTCCCTTTACCTCCCCTTCCTCTCTCTCTCAAATCAATTAAAAAAATATATCCTCAGGTGAGGATTAAAAAAAAATCTTTCTTCCTCAGACACATCCACTATGTGTAAAATGTTTGTTGGGATGCTTTGTGAGCCAGTAAGGTATCCTTTAAATAAAATAGTATGCTCAGATCAATTCATTTTTCTGCAGTCATAGCTACCTCACCCATGTTCCATTGCTATCAATGAATTCCTTCCAAAGGTTAACACCAACACAGAACTGACTGAATAGGAGGGCTTTGGCTAGCGCAAAAACCAAAGTGTATTAGATGATGTCACTTCTCCATCTTCTGCCTAAATATCTTCTTAGATAAATGGAAAAGATGTATCTGCTCTCCATTTTCAATGCCATTGATTTTTTGCTGCAATTAGAGAATGAAGAGCTAGACCAGGCAAGATTCTTTCCTGCTTTTAAAAACAGCCTTCAAGGATCCCAGCTGTTCAGGAGCCTTCTCCAGTTCCGAGGGTAGGGGGCAAATGTTCCTTGAGTCAGCATGCCGTCATCACCGGGTGCATCTGTGGTCTGCTGAAAGGTCTGCAGATGACTTTGTGTTCCAGTGACTTGGGGTCTCCAAATGGTTTCCCACTCTTCAGCTTGCCATGTAATGAGAACTGGGGATATTTCCGAGCACAGTTTGACCTGCATTCGATTGATCTAATCATTTGGCTAATTGCCCTCTGCAATTAAACCCTTCTCCTCGCAATAAAGTTAATCTCTTCCCAACATATAAAATCTGACCCCACAGCTGGAGCGAGGAGAATGGCCGTTGTTTATGCTAATTTCTTGGGACCCGACAGCTTTATTCTGAAAGCTGAAGCAACCCCTGTAGCTTGGGAAGTTGCACCGTCCTCAAATTAAAGGGCAACAATGCATTTCTTCACTTCTAGACACCCCCACTAGTCTGCCTTGTTCCTGCTCAGCCTCCCTGTTCTTCCCTCGAGCAGGGAGTGTGACCCACACTACACATGAGGCTTTTCCTCCAGCAACCTCCTGTGGTGTGTGGTCAAGGCCATTAGCACACACTTCGAAATTATTCTGCGGGCCACTTTTTGTTCCAGCTTGAAGAGATTAGTGTCCACTGCATAAAGAATTCATTTCGGAATGTCCACAATCTCTGCCCTACCTTCAGTGAAGCTCAGTCTTTTAAGGGACTTCTTTTGCTTCTAAACAGAACCTGGTTCTGTCTTACTAAATGACATTAGAAGACTCATTCATTCACTTGGAAAATATTTATTGAGTTACTAGGCACAATCCTGTCAGGGTATTTACTTTAAAAAACAAGGGTCAGGAGTAGAGATGGGGTAGGGGAAGAGGCAAGCAGCAAACCTTGAACTTTGTGCACAGATGGACCTGGGGGCCAGTCTAGGTTTGTCAGATGCTGGTAATGACTCCCAAGCAAGTTACTGATCTTCAGTAACCCTCAGTTTCCCCATCTTTAAAAATATAAATGCAACTGCCTATTTCATTTGGGTTTTGTGAGGATTAAGTAAAATAATGTACCTTAAAATGCCTATAACAATGCCTGGCATGTAGTAAATGCTCAATAAATGTTAGCTATAACTGTCACCTTATTTAATCCTCACAATTGTATGAGGCAGGTCCTGTCTCTGCCCCCACTTTACAGATGGGAAAACTGAGGCAAAATAATTTGCCAAAGAACGCGTAGTTTACAAGAAGTGGCAAGCTTAACCACAGGCATGCCTAACACTGTCATTCCTGTCCCTTACCATTACCCCAGGCTGACTGGGCTAAGCTTTTCTTATGTCTTCAGAAGCTACATATATCCTGAGGTTTTTGAGAAAATTTGCTGGATTTGTTAGTGATGACTCAAATTAAGCCCCATGACTTAGCTAGAATACAACATTTTCCAAATATGCATTCTATTGCGGTTTTTTCCCTCCTGATATCCAGCACTTCTCTTCACACAGAGAATTGTTATTAAATGCCTAATTAAAACTGGTTGGATTCTCACTTATAACAGTGCTCAGTTCTGAATTTAAATTTAATGATGTATTGAAATATTAATGACCTTTATCTTTAAAAGTGTCTCAATTGTACTAAAGTTAACAAATGTAGCTGATAATACCCAGCCCCGTGCTGGAACATTCTCCCACACAAGGCATTCGCCGGGGTTTGCATCATTCTAATGGGGGTTTTGTACAGCCCTGACAGAGACACAATGTAGGGAAATTTTGCATCACAAATTGCCTGGGGATTTGGTCTCCTAATAAATACTTTGAAAGTGCTCTAATTCAAGCTAAGGAATAATAGCTGTAAAGCATTTAGGGGACTTGACAGTGTCAGGCATGTGCTCTGGCGTAAACATGTTTCTGAGAAGAAGCATTGGCATCACAAGGAGCGAAGTTCATTCCCACTCTCTCTGTGTATCCTACCTCCTTGGTATGAGCATTCTGTATGGCTCGGGTCTTACTAATGTTGACAGTGAAGACAGGAGTACAGTTTATCTGAGGCCTAATTTTAATAGTCAGGTTGGGCTTCTTCCAGTTTCTCGAACATCCTTTGGGTTCAAAGCACTTGCAGAACTCAAAGCACTTGGCTTCTGAGCCAAGGAGGGTTGGCTCTCTCTTTGTGTGTGTGCTTTGTGGAATGACCTTGATACATCCTTCCTTGTCCCACCCCCATCATGACTTGAAGTGTCCAAGCTGATGGACAGTTTTTACCAACGTGCTGACAAAACCCCACTTGTAGGAAATCCCAGGTCTTCTCTGGCTAAGTGACTTGGACCACATGTTCAGGTCCCGAAGCTTGGGGTTTTTTTTTCAGAGCAAGTTCAAAAGTGCCTATTTGCATTACCTGGGGATATTGAAATTCCAAACACAAGTTCATTTTCACATAATTCATTATCTTCCCTTGGATTTGGTACTTAATGTGAACTTTGGCAGTAGATGGAATGAGATGATGTTCCAGAAGCAAATGCTAATTCTTTTGTGCTTACAAATACACACACATAGTGATCATTTGCACTCAAATGAAACCTCCAGAGCCAGGCAGTGCCCTCAGGTATTCATTTACCACCCCCTGTTGGGTTCTCGGGTAGAATTTAATTATCTAACAAATTTGGGGGCAGCTATGCCAGATGTTGGGTACTGACCCAGACATTTCAGATGGAAGGATCTGATGCATTCCAGAGAGAACAGGGAAAGCATGATGGGAGGTGGGACCCTTGAAGGGGGAAACAGGGCCATGAAACTGGGGGCTTGAAATTTGTGGTGATTTCCTCACAGCCAGGTGGCATGCCTTAAGCCCCCAAACCACTAGGCATTTGTCAAGGTCTTTCAGGAAGGTCTGGGAGTACCCCCAACCGCTGTTCAACACAAAGAACCCCCTAGTTCGGAACCAGTTGAGGAGCTAGCTTTTGTTTGTTCACAATAAAAACAAAATTACCCGGTTCACTTGAATGACAAACACATGCAGCTGCTCCGTCCTCTCCTTCCAGCACAGGTTACTGAAGCCGCTTGGGGCACTAATCTTTGATCTTGTCCTTATCTATAGAGAAGTCATTGTAATTATAATTTGTTTTTACTAAAATGTGTTAATAGCATTATGGTAATAGACAGCATTGATGAAGTGGATTCTCTACTAGGCACTGGGGTAAACACCTGTACATCCCTTCTCTTCTCAGAACAACCTTATGAAGTAAGGAACCATAATTTTCCCACTTTGTGGAGGAGTGAATAAAGCTGAGCTGTACAAGTAACTGCTTGAGACCCAATAGCTAATAAGAGGCAGAGACGGACAGCCTGACTCCACAGCCCATGCCTTTCCCATCATCCTCTGGGCTGAACTTGACTTCCTCATCTCAGGGAATCTGCTCCGCTCCAATCTCCACTCAAAGGGTTCATAGAGGGGCCCTATTTTGTGCCCTGTGTCATCCCCATCTTATCCAAACACAACTAATAGAAACACAACCGAT
Organism: Trachops cirrhosus; assembly: GCA_028533065.1. Lineage (NCBI taxonomy): Eukaryota > Metazoa > Chordata > Mammalia > Chiroptera > Phyllostomidae > Trachops > Trachops cirrhosus. Next base: position 20,469,832 of record CM052546.1, read on the forward strand.
CAATAGGCTGGCTTGTGACCTTTGATATGGCCTAGAACCATTGACAGACTAGACTAGACGAGATAGGTAAGTTAGCTGAGCCTGCCAGGCTCCTTCTCTTGGGAATTTAGACTACAAAATACCAGCAAGTTATTTAGCTTTGAGACTTTAAGATGAAGTGAAACCATAAGGTCAAGTTGGGGCTATGAAGCAAATAATGAGCAGCAGTGACTGTGAGTAAGGAGAGAAATTCACTTGGTTGAGAGAGCCTCAGAGTGAACACGTGGAGAAGCACAGGGGTGATGAGAAAGGAAAGAAAGTAGCTAGTAGCCAGGAGTGCCCAGACATGATGCCTCTCTGGTGCCAGTCCATGGGGATCCTTACATTATATAGTCGTGAGGGTGGAGTGAGTTAATTTATGTAAATCACCGATCAGACTGCCTGATCATAGTTAAGTGATCGATATAAGTCAGTGCCATTATTATGTTTTTTATTATTATTAGAATTTCAATGTGATTTGTCTTTTATTTGTAATATACAAAACAACCTCTCCATGCCAGCTTACCAAACTGCATACAGCCAGGGTTATGAAAAGCCATATTCTTTCTTTCATCATTGAATTGGATTCCTTAATCGTTATAATTTATAATTCAAATTTCACTTTGTGATTGTCTTAGTTTTCTTTCGGATCGATTCCACACCCACTAATGAACTATCATGTCGAGCAATGGGGAGCTATTCCCATAATCTGTTTTCTTCCAATCCCCCTTCAGATGCTAATGAGGAGTACCATGGAGACATCAGCCATTAGTACACATGGGCTGATATAAATCATGGACTATGGATCATTGAGCATCTTTGTTGTAAAACAAATGGCCTGTGGTCAGTTAATCATACAAAGAAACATCTCCAGGGTTTCTTGGCTTTATTCATAACCCCTAAATCCTTTTGCAGTTTTATAAACAGAACATCTGTTAAAATATGCAGAAATTACAGTCACAGTCATTAGCAGCGAGCTATATAGCTTTGGCAGATTTTTTAAAAGCTTTTGATGGTAATCTCTCTCTCCAACTTATGCTTTATTCTCATTCTTGCTGAAATCTCTTTTGTTCCCCTCTGTTCTTAAAAGTGTACAGCACTTTTAACCCAAAAGTGGAATGTGGGCAAGCGTTGTCCCAGGCTAGGTTAACACTGTGTCATTCTGCAGAACAGCAGAGTAATGTAGTCTAGCTACATTCCCTTGCAAATCCATATATTTCAAGTATGTGATATGCATAGCCTCAAGCAGCCAGAGAGTGAGAAACCCTAATTGGTTTCACACCTCTTTTATGGAACTTAGACTCTTGCAGTTCTGGCACTTAACCAAAAGTAAATAGAGGCTCACCCTGGCTGGGTGGCTCAGGTTGTTGGAGCATTGTCTTGTACACCAGAAGGTTTACAGGTTCTATTCCTGGTCAGGGCACATACCTAGGTTGGGGAATTGATCCCAGGTTGCAGTGTGTATGGGAAGCAACTGATCAATGTTTCTGTTTCACACTGATGTTTCTTTCTCCCTCTCCCTCTAACCTCTCCCTTTCCCTCTAAAATCAAGAAACATATCCTTGGGTGAGGATTAAAAGAAGTAAATGGAGTGCAACACAAGCATCACCCCAACTCTTTCATTCATTTCTCCCCTCCGTCCCCTATCCCTCCCTCTCTCTTTCTGTCTCTCTCAAAATTTTTACTGTCTTCATATTTAAATTAGTGCAATTGACCTCTAAAACAAATGCCAGGAGAAATATGGACATTGCCAGGTAACAAGGTTTGAGGTGAGAACCTAGAGTAGCCACCTCCTTGTTCAGTGAAGAAATCCTAGACCCTGGGGAGTAGGTCAGCTTTCCTCAGCCATGGCTTTTGCTCTTTCTGCCGTGGGATGGGAGTCTGCAGACATGCCCTGCAGACATTGAAATGTCACCTCTGAGTGTTCAGTGTGTCCATCACTTACCTTTTACATGACGTTTTGTAAAGTCTCAGACAAAGTCATTCTGGTTGTGCCTGAAGAGGTCTTTCTAAATGAGCCCACTTGTTAAAAAGAAGACAGTGCAATAAAGTCCCCACAAGACAAACTCTGGGGTAACACAGACGTGGGCCTGAATCCCAGATCTCCCCGTTGTTAGCTGTGTGCCCTAGAAAATTACCTCTCAAAGCTGCAATCTCCCATCTATAATGTTAATGCCTACCTCATAAAGTTATTGAGATGGGTCAAAGAGAAAACCCAAGCAAAGCTGCTAGCCATACCTGGCACATTGTTAAGTGCTAAGTAAGTATTTGTTGTTGCTGTTATTTTTTTTATTGCTTTTATTTTTAGTACCAATGCATGGTTAGATTATGTTAGGTGTTGATTCATAACATCAGTGAAACTTTATTTTTTAACTACTGAAATTATTTAATTCAAGCATTTGTTTGAGAATATTTCCTAAGCACCTGTTCTGGGCTCAGTACTTTGCATGTCATATGGGGGTGTGAAGATTACTCCTCCTACATGTCCCCATCAATAAGGAGCTCATGGGTACGATTCAGCACAGAATGTGTTGCCGGGAAGATACAAACCAAAGACTGGAAGTTGTGGGAAAAGAGAAATAGATGAGCACTGGGGAAGGCTTTGGGAGGCCAGGGTTACTAGAGACTTAATGAGGTTCAATTTCATTGGAAGATGAAACACGGAAGCCAAATGAAGGTAACAGTGGAAAAAGTTGGATCACATAGGCAAGGAGTTGGCCAATTTCCCTTCTGGGGGAATCAAGAAGGATTGCAGGGCAAAAGCCCATCAGAGGGTCAAAGCCAGACTCACCAAGCCCCTGAAGAAATGGGGGCAGGGGTGGCGATATAAAAAGGAGACCTCCTGAGAAGGAGACTAAAAATATGACACCCGCCTGTCTAGGATGGAGCACTAACAGGAAGGGGGACTCGGAAGGAAGATGAATGGCTGGTTTGTCTGTTCCCAGCGTGCACCTGAGACACTGGTGTCCTTCCATGTTCATGGCACTTTCGGGCACTTGTGGCAGTACAGGTCCTGCCTGCCTCTGACCTCCAAGGCTAAACCGCCTGTATTCTGGCAGCAGCGTTCTGAGCTTTCAAACGGAGCATTGCAGGTGTGGGCTGGAGCACCATTAAAATGTCAGGCTTTGAAACAAACACAGATGACAAAGAGGGGGATAATGTTTTAAAATTAGGTTCTTGGGAGCCCCCCATTAACTTGGAGTTACAAGACAGTTACTGCACGTTTAGTAAGTACCGCCTGATGACAATAATGCTGGTGGCAGGAGATGCCAGCAGATAGGTCTCTCTACGTACGTGGTTACAAAGACATCTTGTTACACTCAGCACGGAGGCAGCGTCTTTCGGCTTTGCAGCTCATATGAGCATTGGTCCCTCCAGAAGCCAGAAAGATGGTAGTATTGCCCTCCTGCTAAAAATAGAGGAAAGAAACAAAGCAGGAAAGCTGGCTTTAAATATCTGAATGGCGAGTTCCGTCTACTCAGACCCAGCGTATAATGCTCAGTACACACGACGCCACGGCATAATTAAATGAACTGTGTAAATACCCAGAGGTTGTTAGTAGGGTAGCTTGTGGAAATGAAAAAATTAGCAATAGCGGCATGGATCTTTTTAAAAAGCAATTATTTACTTTATGTGATGACAAGAATCCACAGATGGTGCAGCCTTAAGTTCTTGTCTCGAAAGCCTTAAAGCAGGATCATATTCACATTACAAATAACAGTGGACAGGGATGCATATGTGGGCACTTCATTCTATAGATTGACATGCAACTGTGCCTGTTACTGTATAGATCATGGTGGATCACTTCCATGCTGTGGAAACACAGGCATGTTGAGTTAACAAAGAATTAACTCCGAACATTTTTGGAAGAGTTTAGCTGATTTCATACTTCCACCTATGAGATCGGGGCATGGGCTGGTAAAGTCAAAGGGATTTTTCTCATTGCCAGTGGTTCTACATCAAGTCACGATCTCCACTACAAAAGACCAGAGTAGACCTTGAGTAATGGCAGTAAGCACAAGGTGAGTGTACTCACCAGGAATCAGTGGTCTGTCCAAGTAAAAATGTTTGTGCTTTCTGGCCAGGCTTAGGAACTGTAAGACAAAGAATGCCCTTGGGCAATGGTAGCTACCAACACAGGCCTCCTAGAGTTGGCATGATTCATTTCAGTTTTTCACCCTGGGCTGCTTGTTGAGACTGTCCAAATTGTGCATCTGTTCGTTCATTCAGCAAATCTTTATTAAGCATCAGTTATGGGCCAGACCCTCTGCTTGGCATTTGCTGGAGAAAGAGTGTCTTGCATAGGTTATCATCACCTTGACTTCTGGGACCTTATTTGCCCCTGTTTTTTCCCAAGGCACTTGGCACAGGGTTTGGCACCTAGGGGGCATTCCATGGAGGTAAATGGGTGAAAAAAGGAGTGTCTGCCATTTGCAGCTACCAGAGCAGTCAGGTGCCAGGGAAATGGCATTTTATCTCCAAATAACCTAAACCTAGCCCTTAATAAGAGCTGCATTGCACCTAGTGAGACCAGGTGGGTAATTTCAGTTCTGCTCACTCCATTCTTTATGATATCTGTCTTTTAAGGTGACTTCACTGAGGGACAGTTATGTTTAGACTTAGACTTGGAAGCAGATCACTTGAGTGTACCCACTTCACCAGCACATGTGCCCTTTGTTCTTTTTTTTTTAGGGGGGAGGGGTTCATTTCTAGAGTTAATAAGAGATGATGCCCTGGCTGGTGTAGCTCAGTGGAATGAGCGAAGGCTGCAAATCAAAGGGTCACCAGTTCGATTCCCAGTCAGGGCACATGCCTAGGTTGCAGGCCAGGTCCCTAGTGGGGGCCATGTGAGAGGCAACCACACATGATGTTTCTCTTCCTCTCTTTCTCCTTCCCTTCCCCTCTCTCTAAAAATAAATAAATAAAATTAAAAAAAAGAGATGATGATGCCACTGCATCTCAGAAGTCCTGTACAGATGTCAGATCCTTGCAATGCTGTTCTTAGGGGGATGTTGTCATCCACTGGTGTGCCATCATTTGACTCAGCAGCAAAAAACCACCAAATGAATGGCTGCAGTATAAGAGGTGAAACAGAGATGCTTATTAGGCAGTAACTAGGCAGCTGAGTGCAATAGTGAAATTCGAAGTGGCAAAAAGTAGGGATGCCCTGTGTGCATGTTTATATCCAGACTCGCATGTGCATAGATAAAAATAACAATCACTAACAATGGCAGAGCATTTGTTGTGTGCCAGACGCTATGCTAGTAATTTTGTGTTATCTGATCTGATCTTCATAACAGTCCTTATGAAGTGGGTACTTTCACTGGCCCCGTTTATAGATAAAGAAACTGGAAATATGCTCATGACCTTGCTGCTTAAGGGTCTGTGATCCTAATCACTAACACTACAGCGCTATGGAGGTTTCACACAATGTGGCCAAAAGAATGGATGTCAGTGGACAGTGAGTTGGATGGAAATGAGAAATTATTCCTTCTTGCTGCCCTATTGTCATTTGCACAAAAGTGTGTAGGGGAGGGGGAGATAGAAATCACTGTTTGTTTTCTTGGTTTTGCTGCTCTTTTGGAAGTTATTTTAATTTCATTTGATAGCTTCCCGGTGAAACCAATAAATTGAATGAGTCAGTGGTTCTGAAAAAATTCTGAAATGAAAATGAAACTACAGCATATTTATGTGGTAATTAGTCACATCACTAAAAGAGAGACAATTTGTAAGGACTGTTTTCAAAACCCTAAGTAGAAACAAAGCAATAGCTATGCAAACATTTGTCAATGGCATTTGGTATTGGAGGAAATCATTTCCTCAATTACCTTTTGATTCTAACCAAATTGGGAGCAAATATAGCTATTTCCCTCATGTTTTTCTGGGTTTACTCTACTGCTGAAACCCATGAGTTACATGTACTTTTCTGAGAATCTTTGTACTTGTCTATCTGATTAGAACTAGAGAGGAAGCGGGCATTCACACAAACCCACTTTATTTATAGCTCTGCTTTGGCAGGGTTTTTTTTTTTAATGAAGACTAGTCACTCATTGGCTTAAGTTAAATGCTATTATATTTTGTCTGCAACTGTCATTGGATAAAGATACCCAGCTAAGCATGGGTCTCCACTGAAAAATGCAAGACATAAATGTCTCACACATCTTACCTTTAAATGAGTATTTAGTAAAGACCCACTACTTGCTGTGCAAAATTCAGGCACCATTTTATTTACTAATATATGAACAAGTCAGGAAGGTCAGTTTACTTTAAGAAATTGATTACCAGTTAATAAAAGGAGACTAAAGATTTTTATGAAGACTCTCTATTTTTAATAGTTTATTTTTTATTGCATTAAGAATCTCAAACTTTTTCCAAGATAAGCTGTAGTCATTAGCCATAAACAGAGATCCTCCTTTTGTCCCAGTCCTATCTGTGAAGTTAAGAGAAATTAAAATCCACTTTTACTGGTCTTTTGGTGTGGAGAGCTGTTGGACAGAGATAAGCCAAGGTAGATACCCTATGGTAGTATTTTGCAAAAGGGTGTTCAGAATTCCTTGAGACACCTGTCAAAATGAAATTCTCAAGCTCTATTCAGTATCTGCTGAATCAATGTCTAGGATGGTTGCCTCAGAGCCTGCATCTTCTGATAAGATCCCCAAGTGAATCTGAGTAAGTATGAAACCACTGAGCAAACTGGTCTTTCTGTGTTTGAATACAATGACTTTAGCTCTTACCTTTGTCAGGGCATTGTATTTGCAGCCCAAGCCAGCTCTGGAAGCAGGAAGCTGAATTCTTGTAGCTCAATTGGCCACTCTTATGTCCTGTACACTCTTCTTACCATTAATCCTAAATATCCATCACTTGATTAGACACACCCGCTTGGGAACAGGCAGAAGTACTGAGTGATACTTAAGAGCATAGACTCTCCAGCCACACTGCCTGGGTTTCAGTCCCAGCTCAGCTACTTACGTGTTTATACACAGTTGAACATATGCACTCTTGAACAAGTGGCTGTGTGATCTTAACAACTCTTAAGCTTTGATTTCCTCAAATGTAAAATTGGGATAGCAATAATAACTGACTTTTATGAGGTTATTGTGGGGATTACATGAGTTGATTAAATGAATTCATCCTTGGATCCACTCATCTTACCTACAATTACTTTATCATCCCATCCAGTTTTGTGGCTTGAAACACTGTCTCTATGCCAACAACTCTCAAATTCATATCTTGAATCCAGTCCTCTCTCCTGATCTCCAGAATTGTATTGGGTTGGCCAAAAAGTTCATTTAGTTTTTTTCTGTATGATGGCTCTAGTAGTGCTTAGTTGTCTTGAACTTCATTCAAAACAATTTTGTTAGATTGTATTGTGACAGCTGTCATATCAATGTGCATTAAAAAAACTTACCAAAATTGGCAAATTTTTGTGCAGTCATTTTAATGTTGAAGATGTGCAACATTTTTGGTGTGTTATGCTTTATTATTTCAAGAAGGGTAAAAACACAACTGAAACAAAAAAAGATTTGTGTAGTATATGTGGAGAAGGTGCTGTGACTGATGAACATTTCAAAAGTGATTTGAGGAGTTCCTTGGTACTATTAGCGTTTTGGCTACATAATTCTGTGCTGTGGGGCTGTCTGGTGCATTGGAAGATGTTTAGCAGCACCCCTGACCTCTACCCACTAGAAGCCATTAGTGGGAGAAAGCCAACATACACAAAATATCCAAATCAATTAAGTTATTGGTGAAAATGAAAAATGTGTCTTATTTTATAGAAAAAAATATATGAACTTTTTGGCCCACCAAGTATCCAACCGCTTCTTCAGAAGCTCTACCCAGGTGTTGAATAAAACATCTCAGAGTTAATATTTTCAAACTGAACTGATCATCTCCTGAACAAACTTCCTCCTTCTAGTCCTCAGGCCAAAAACCTTGGAGTCATCCTTGACTCATACTCTACATGTAATGCATCAGGACATTCTATCAGCTCTATTTTTAAAATCTCTCCAGAATCTGGTCTCCCTTCACCATTCCCATTGCTACCACACTGGTCTAGCCCCTGCTAACATGCATTGTTCCAGCCGTCTCTGCGGCCCTTTCCTCTGACCCCCAAGTCTGTCCCTTGTACAGAAATCAGACTGATTTCTGTAAGAAATTGGGTGAGACAGGTCACTCCCTCCTCTGTTCAGAGTCTTCCAATGACTGTCCATCTCACTCAGTGTGAAGGGTCATACAGTGGCCTGTAAAGCTCTATAGCATCAGCCCTTCAAGTTCCTCTCAGACTCATTCCTTTGCTTTCTCCCTGCTCAACAGCCTTCTTTCTGGTGCTTCAACTCACCCTTCCTCTGGCCCTTAGAACTGCTCTTTCTTCTGCCAGGACTGCTCTTCTCCGTGCATAGCCAATTTTCTTACTTCCTTCAAGTCTTTGTTCAAGTGTTGTCTTTTCTGTGAAGCCTAGGTTAACTACCTATTTGAAATTGAAATACCCTTCCACCTTTAATTCTTCTGATCTGCCTTTATCTTATTGTTTTAACATAATCATCTTCTAGCATACTATATATGAAGTCTGTCTAGAAAGTATCCAGCCATGTACTATAAGAAATAGACATTTATTGGAGATACAAGACACAAGAAACATTGTACATAGGAAAATGAGGCTTCGGTCCCCTTCAAAGTAGGCACCTTGAGACCTCACACAGTTCTCCCAATCACCATCAGCTACCCCATTGTATTTTCCTGAATCTCATCAATGGTCTGAAATCTCTTCCCTTTCAAAGGTGATTTTAGTTTTGGGAAAAGTCAGAAGTCACAGGGCACCAAATCTGAGCTGTAGGGGGGCTGAGTCACCTGGGTGATTGATGTTTTGCCAAAAAACTCTGCTCAAGATGTGATGCATAAGTGGGCATGTTGTCATGGTGAAGCTGCCGGTCCACCAGTTGCCCATAGCTGTGGCCTCTGAATCATCTGAATAGTTTCTGAGGAGGAATGTTCAGGCTTAATGCAAAATTTGGTGCAGATTCATTGCTCTACATGCTCATTTTGAGTGTGACAGCCACACAGTACACATGTTCACTCAATAGCATCTACCACCCCCACTGACTAGTACAGCGAAGTGTCATTGTTCACACATGTGCATTCCAGTCCACTCTTCTTGGCTGCCAGGTTATCAGGGTTGTGCAAACCATTCTTGTTACATTAACAATGGTTGGACTTTTTCTGGACAGACCTCATACTTATTTATCAATGTTATTATTTATTATATATCTCTTTCCACTAGAATCTATACTCCAAAAGGATATTTGTTTGTTTTGTTCCTTGCTATATCCCCTAATCTCCTGGAACAGTTCTTGTCATCTAATAAGAGTTCAAATATTTGTTGAGTGGATGAATTCATAAAGAATTTGGAGTTGACTTAGAACGTAGTTTATAATTTCCCACAGGTTTCTGTCTTAGCTCTTGAGCTGTTTGATATTTTTTGTTTGCTGTATTGCTTAGGAATCCTTCATGTGAAAGGCTGACACATTTCTGCTAAAATTTTGCTTAGTAAAAAATTTGGCACACACGACATAAAAGTTCAAAAGAATACTTGCTTCAGGTTAGGCTTGGTGCAGAGCAGAGCTCAGCTATGTCACTCTGGGTTGAGAGTCTCTCTGTTCCGCTTTTTATGTAGACCCTGCCGCCATTCTAGGCACCCTGTTTGCAGAGGAAAACTAGCTCCATAGTACAGGGCTTCCCAGCTCCTGAAATCCTTAGGAAGTATCTCCTAACATCTCATTAGGTCCGTGTGGGTCTGTGCCATTCCCAAATCTGCCCTGTATTTAGTGAGATGGAATACCTAATGGACTTAAGCTGATTAGGTCCTAACTCTCATGTTGAGGGAGGAATCAGTGCCACCCAAATGTTGAGGGTGACAAAGGGAAAAGCCAGGGAACTACTGGTGGAAGAAGGGAAGAATGGTTGCTGATGAGACAGCCATGGTCTGATGTAATAGAAGTGAGTACATGATTATCAGGTTGAATATGATAGCATAAGATTTGGGAATCTAAGCCAAAATAACATATGGAAGAACCGGTGGATTTCTTCATTCATTCAAGAAGTGGAATAGCATCTGCAAAAGCACAGAGGTATGAAAATGTTTGACATGTTTGGAGAGCTGCAATGAGTTGGTGCGAAGGGAGTGAAAGGGTAATATATTGGAATGTTCTCAGTGTAGCAACAAAAGTCTGCACCTAACTCTTATTGGTCCAAATTGAATTTTTTTTTAATGCCAGAACCAATCACTGTTACCAGGGTGATGAAGTATGCCAAACAGCACAGACCTTATAGATACACACACACATACCAGATAAGACTGAGAAAAAGGAAAATTAGGATTTTATTAACAGAAAAGGGGAGAATTGATGCTGAGGGGATACCAGAGTAGAAAAAGATCTGTCAGTCATCTCAGGATAGACCAATGGACCAAGATATATCAACATGATGTTAATATAATTTTAGTTATGTGGCATTGAACCTGGTGGTAAGGTGAGATATGGTGTGAGAATTGTAAAATTCCCTGCCACATCTTTCCAGAAACTCCCATACCATTCCTTTCATTGATTTTTGAGTTATACATATGTCCCTCCAAAGGCCGAGAAACGAGGCCAGAAAGACAGGCGGTCAGGCATAGTGGAGTCCCCACCCCCGAGAGCAGGTAGGCTTTTCTCGTTTTGCATCTTTCTCTGGGGCTTAAAGGATTCCCTTTAGATTGGAAGAAAGCCTAAAAAGTTAACTAGTTTAAAGCACTGATGGAGATTTTTGCCCTTGCAGCTCTGCTTGTGGAGCAAATCAGCGAATTCAGAATTGAATTCTGAAGGCCTGACCCTTCTCTTTGAGTTCATTTTATTCAGCCCCCCAAACCCCACTCCACTTCCTCCTTCTCTTAGTGCCAAGTGGGCTGTGATACGGGGAATCATAATGTAATACTTGATTTTTCTTGGCGTGGCCAGATTTCTGGAGAAGAAAACGAGGCAACAAGGCTGTCCAGTGGAGGGTGTTGATGGCCAGAGAAGGGGGCAACATGAGGGTTAACATGGCGACTTTGTCCTCAGGGGAGGGGCGGATCTTCAGGCAGGGCCGCCTTACTGCTCAGTGCACGTGTGCTGGTGGGTGCAAGTGGACACCAGGGAACCTTCCTGGGCCTGTCCTGAGGCTCCATAGCCTGCACCTGTCCCGAGGCTCCATACTGTGCTCACCGGCCTTTGCACGCTGATCTCCATTGCCTTGCTGGGGTAATTAAGCTCTCCCAAGGCTGCTGCCCCAGTTTCTAGTCTGTAGGTGTGGAGAGCTGCCCTCACCCGTGCCAGCCCCCAGCATGCTCCCTTGTTAAATTATGCATATGCTAATGAAGTGTGAAAATCAGCCAAATAACAACTCTTTCTAATCATTTAAGGTCCCAAGAGCAAAGGGTTTTTTTTTCTGGTCTCTTAATTTTGGGGTGATTGTTATGATTTGCAAGCCAATCGGAAGCACAATTCTCTGGGTGTTTCTCTCCTCCCAGTTCCCTTCCACAGAAATGAGGGTAATTGGCATTTTACCTCCAATGAGAAGAGTCTTCTGGAAAACCAGTGACCCACTGTGCCCTTTTCATTTGCATCTGGGGCTGGATAATCCCTAGTTTTACATGCATACGCAGAGCAGTCCCGACGGGCAATTAACCAGGCTACATTATTTCCTGCCCCCTGGAGGGCCAGTGTTTGAGAACGCCGCCCCCCCCACCAGCCCCCAGAGATGGTGTGTGCAAGGCCCCTGTGTTGTGATTACATTTTGCCTTGGCAGTTCACTCATCTTCGCTGAGTCTTTGCGAGTCCATACAGACCTAGTAATGTTCTCTGTCTCCCCGATCTGGCCCACGCCTGCCTCTCTGACTGTCTTCTACACCCTATTCCCCATCACTTGCCCTATACCTCCTTGGGCCATTTGCATTTTGGGAAATCTTCCTATAGGTGGCCTGTTTCCCATCCACCCCTTCAGGTCTCAGCTCAGCTGGCACTCCTCACAAAGGTCAACCCTGACTACCTAGTTAGTGTAGAATCCCATCTGTCCTTGTCGTATGTTACCCCCTCCTTATGTCCTTCAAAACTCCGATCTCTGATCCCAACCCATTCCTTAGGTTTATTGCCTCCCTCTCCTCGAGGGCAGGGGACCTTGGCTGTCTTCTTTGCCACCACACCACCAGGGCCCGGCACATGCCTGGCACACAGTAACTGCAGTGCATGTCGCTGTATTAATCAGTGGTGTTTTGCAAGTCTCTTCGACCGTTTCTCATGTTGTAGGGTAAGATTTTGTTTCTCGGGCTGTTTTATTGTTTGCTCCTCCAAGGAAGGAATTTGTTGCATTCACATTTGTTTTACATGTGGAGCACACGAGCTGGATGTGCTGTTCATACCGACTGTGTAACCTAACTCCCAGACCATTGATGGTAGCAAACATTTTCCTGAAAGTCTTATGGAGAGACCGGAGGTAGGCCATACACTCCACGGTCTTTTTCTCTCTCCAGTGACTTGCCCGTTTGCCCCCACCCGCCCCAGTTTCAGTCATTCCCCGCCTCCTCTTCACCCTCGCACCCACTCAGAACTCCTCGTTCCCCCTCCAAATTTATTCAGAGAAAATCAGTTGTTGCCCTCAGATTCCATGCTACATGGCCAGACAAAAGGCCCATAGTGCTCTGAAACAGCGGCCCCGTTTTGTTCCTCAAGCACACTCCCCGGGGACCCAAGTTCATGCCAACATGTTTGAATGAATAAATCACAACATAGATGTTATCTTGGTCCCAACTGATCTAAGCCCTTGTTTCACTTTATTCATTTATTCAACAAATACTTACTAATATTTGTGCCAGGTGCTGGGGCCACAACAGTGAGCAAGATTGATTTGCTGATGCTGAGGTCCCTGCCAGGAACTTGGGGAGAGTGCATGAAGGGAGAGGTTTGTGTGAGTCTAACCCCAAAGCAGAGGTGTGCTTCGGTTGTTGCGGGGGTCCGATTGTAAACCCGAAGACTGTATTTAAAGGGTCCCTCCTTCACCACAGATTTTGAAGTGTCTTTCCAAATTACTTAATGCTAATGTAGGTTTGTCAGCCAAACTCAACTTTCCTACTTTGGAGAGCAATTTACCACCACCACCACCACCACCCTGCCTTTTTTTGTTTTTAACCAGGGTGTGCTAAAGAGAAAAATGTCATTGGTGAGTCTGGACTTTACCATCATTTCTAAAATTTGGGCAGGGAAAGTTGAAGCTGAACTATATTTTTCTGAGCTTCAGAGGGATTTCTCGTCTTTCTTTCTCCTCCAAGATACTATAGCTAAATTCAGTGGAAGCCAGTTTGTAGCTGAACCACGTGGAAAGCCTGAGGCAACTCCAGAAGTGCTAACACAACATCCCGGAGGGGAGAGAGGGACAGATTCCCATCACCAACTGGAGAGTCGGGCTTCCCTCACGCCTGCTCAGTTTCAACTTTCCCTCCTAGGGATGAGATGGGGAAGGAGTTTGTTATGCAGCTCCTTACCACTGTGGATAAATAGGAAGAGATTTAATGGTTGGATCAGAGATGTTTTGTGTTACTGAAGCAGGACGTTACCGCATCTGTCAAGGTTTGGCCCCTAGTTTGTACTCTGCTTCAAGGTGACTTGTTTGGCCAGTGAAGAGCTGGCCCAATGTTTAAAGATTTTTTAACGAATCGCCAACATTTAAAAATCAGATAAATTTTTTAAAAATCCATATTTCCATCTCTTCTTGAAAAATCTGTTCCTCTGGCCACAGTGAGCACATAGGTCCTTCAGTGTCACAGCTTGCTGGAGTCGGGCAGCGGGGACCCTCAGTAGATGATGTCCGAGAATTCTAAAGCCTCCACGGTCCCTGCCCAGCCCTCTGCACTCATGGAAATGACCCACCCACCTTCTGAGTTAGTGACTCCCAACATAGATCATGGGAAGGAAAATTACTGAGTGCTTATAAGTCCTGCTACTGCTTGTCTGATTTTTTTTTAACAGCCCTAAAAATCAAATCCTAAGTCTGCTACAACAGACCAAGTGGCTTTGGGCAAATCCTCATTGTCCCTTGCTTCCCTTTCTTCATCAGCAAGATAGGTGTTTGCTATGACAACAACTTCAGAGTTGTGAGGAGTGAGCAAGATACACCCTGTAAAGCATATGCATTAGACTGGGGTTATAATAAGCATAAAGCTTGGTTGGAAAGAAAAAGTGTCCTGAGATGCTTGAATAGAGAACGTTTCAGAGGTCCTCTCCTTTTCTTGCTTTTTGGAGCCTTATCTCTTCCTCCAAAGACTGATTTGTGATAAGAAAGAACTCGCTAGGTGCATCATACTAACATGGGTCTTCATTTTTTCCTCTGCCAGTTTGGGGGACTATAAGGAGAGGCAGGCACAATCAAATGAAATCATCCCTCTGAATTATACTGAGAAACATTAACATGAATGAAGGAATATAACAGACTTTAAAGAAATAGTAAGAAGTTATAAACTAAGAGCTCAGAGAAAGCAGAGGGCAATACAGCTGTCTTCAATTGCCTGTGAGTAGCCCATCCCGTATAGCTGCTCCCCAGGTGGGCAGAGGGCTGTGGCAGCCAGGACTTGTCTTCCTTATCAGGAAGTGGGATAAACAGGGAGGTGCCAACTTTGTAATTGGTGCCTGGCTGACTACCTCGGGAGCACTTAGCTTGACAGCCTGGGTGAAGCACAGTCACGCATCTAAAGGAGTGTTTACTGAAGCCTGAGGCAGACAAAAATGGAAGGGGGTGGGGGGCAGTTCTTGAGTTGCTCTAAAGCTCAGAAATCACCCTTGTGGTAGGTGGAGGAGGCTGTTCTCAAAAGTACTTTACACACTCTTGGGTGGTTTTTGTTTAATGTCTGCTTCTCTCTCTGCAGTCATTGGTTGAGGTTGGGCAGAGAAACCTCCTGTCTTAGCACTAGGTGATTTGGGAAGCATTCAGGACTGCTGAGGAATGTTGCCTTGAATGCGTGTTCCAGCAGAGTTACTGATGTGGATGTGATTCTTACTCAGTTAAAATGGGTCTGGAGGAATTTTCATTCACAAAATTTTTCAGGGTGATATGGAAATATCCTTGACTTAAAAGTAATGACTGTATTTCCTATACAGATAAATCAAAATTCATTCTCTTAGGGATTGAAACTGTATTCTTACATTTTTAGTTTTAGTTACTGAGATTTCATGTGGAATTCCAGATATGTGGATGGATGGATGGATGGATGGATGGATCAATCAATCTTCAATGAGAAAACTTTTTCTGCACATAGTTCATAATATACACAAAACTAGAAGTTGGATCTTATTTCCCTTTAAAGAAAGAAAGGATGATACATTGTTAACCAGCCTGTTGTTCTCCTGATATTTTGAGGTATTCTGATCAACCCTTATCATTGCAGAATGTCTTCTTTCTTTGGGGACCAAATTCCATACATCCAGAAATTACCGACTAAGCACACACACACACACACAGACACAGGCAGAAAGACACACGTCTATCTTATTTCCCCCTGATTTTCTCTTGATGTGATAACTTACTAATGTACTTCAGTAACACAGACACACAGCTTCTTGCTACTCCTATTGCACAACCAGATAATGAAAACGTTTCCACAAAACGCTGGCATGGAATTAATGTTTGTTTTGTGATTTAAAAAGTCCTTGGTTCTGAGGCTCTAGGTTTTCTGTTCCTGGGAAACCAGCACACCTCTCTTGTGGGCCTGCAGTCCTGTCTTTTGAGATGCAAAGAAAGGCAGCCACCTATAAAAGAAGTGTCTTCTTTTTTTTTTTACATGGATATGCTTTCCATTCCTTTGTTTATTCTATTAAACCAGGAGTTGGCAAACTCTTTCTGTGAAGGTCTTCTGAGTAAGTGTCTTTTTAAACCATTACAACTTCTGATGCTGTTTTAAAAAATAGCATGGTGTTTAACTAATTATAAAAATAATATGGACTGTGGAAAATAGGAAAAAGGCAGAAAAGCGTACATGGAAAAATGTTACTTATGCTATTTAATCAGTAACTGAAGAGAAAATGATAGGTCAGAAACGAGGGATCTGTTAGGCACCCTAAGATATGCCCTGTAAACATTTTTGGGGAAATGTTGGCCTCTTTATTCCATGCACATGTATTTTTGACAAAATCAAGGCTTATGCTATACTACACCACACCTTATACAGAGCCTGTAGCATTTCCAGCGGTAACATCTGAAACTCTTCATTTCAGTTCAGCTGATTATCTGGTGCAACCTGAGCCTTAAATTAAATCTGAGGATGAGGCTGTGGCTGTGTGTGCATCTGCAACAGAAATAGATTACAAATATGTCACTAAGTGTTCTTCTGTCACATGGTTTTCAGTGGCTGTGCAATAATCTACCATATAAATGCACCTTAATTAGTTTACCCCAGCTTCCACGCTCAGACACTTAGTTGGTTCCACTTTTTCACTATCTTTTTTTGAGGTTTTATTTATTTATTTTTAGAAAGAAAGAAAGGGAGAAAGGGAGAGAGAGAAACATCAATGTGCCAGAGAAACAGCAGTCAGCTGCCTCTTGTGTGCCCTCAACCAGGGACCTGGCCTGCAACCCAGATGTGTGCCCTGACCAGGAATAGAACTGGGGACCTTTCGGCTCATAGACTGGCACTCAATCCACTGAGCCACAGTGGCCAGGGCACTGTTTCAATATCTTAGTAACCTTTGCTATACAAATTTTGCATATTGGGAGGAAATTCCTAAAAGCCAAATAGGAGTCAGATTTGTGATGGAAAAATTCCATTTTAAGGAATTTTTTCCTAGGTTGATAAATTATCCTACACACCCCTTTTCTGTCTCTCTTTTTCTTTCTGCCTCTTTTCCTTTCCTTCCCCCTCTCCGTCTCCCTAACATTTAATGCTGGCTAGTGTTCTCCCTCCCTTCTTCCTCTACTCCTGTCTGTCTGTCTGTCTGTCTCTCTCTCACTCACCCCATCTCAGTTAAGTCAGGCATTTGATGTAGTATAGTGATATAGCCAAAGGCAGTTCTGAAACCAAAGTGGTCTGCATATATGATGCACAGGTTGGAAAACTATAAACCAACTCCCTGATTAGAAAGTTAAAATATGTAAGAAAGAAAACAGCTATTGATTAAGCAGTGTGTACTCTTTGTCCAAATTTTTTGTCTTGTTTTTTGGTTTAGATTTCTATGTTCTGTTTTCAGAAGAAAAATAAATGCCTTGCGTAGGTATTTTAAGGAACCAGATAAGATCTGAAATGTTTGCTTGAGTGTCAGTTTCCCGAATATCCAGATGTTTGTGCCCATGTGATTGAATCACTGCACATATTTGGATAGCTGGCATTGAACAGGCCACTGTAATAGCTAACTTCTTTCAGCTTGGAACTCAGTAGACACAGTTTCACATCTGTTTATGAGGAGTCGAGAATTAAGAGAGAGGTCGAATTTTGTAGTGGCCAAGAGTGAAGTTTTAGACCTGGGTTGACATAGTGACACTGACCTTACTAGCTGGGTGACTTGGACACAGGCTCACTGAATGGGTCTGTTCTAGTTTCCTCACTTGTAACATGGGGATAATAACATTATGTCATGGTGGTGGTGTGTGTGTGAGTGAGGTAATTA
Organism: Trachops cirrhosus; assembly: GCA_028533065.1. Classification (NCBI taxonomy): domain Eukaryota; kingdom Metazoa; phylum Chordata; class Mammalia; order Chiroptera; family Phyllostomidae; genus Trachops; species Trachops cirrhosus. The sequence continues at coordinate 20,487,504 of CM052546.1, forward strand.
TACATGAGGAGGTTAGCACAGTTCAGAGCAAATAACACAATAGTATGTGTTCTGTCAATGGTGTTAATTGCTCTCATTATCATCTGGGATGTGGATGAGAATTAGAAGGAAGGTGGCTTACTTTGTTACCGAAGACTAGATCCTCACAAAACCATAGACATTCCTATTCTTTCATGCAATTCAACCAACATATGTGATGCCTTAACCATTTCAAATGAGATGATAAATACATGAATGAATGAATGAATGAATGGACACCAACAATGCACTGCTGTGTTCTTGACAGCATATAAGACACACTCTGAAGCACAGGTAGAGAAAAAGTTTTCATGGACCAGCAGTCAGGAAAGAATGTATAACCAGAGAGAAGCCAACAGCAAAAGGCTTTGTATGCCAGAGTGGTTCTATCTGATTGTTTTTAGAAACCCAAAATTGCAAAGAATGGTGTCACTGGGAGTCAATTTTCTCTCCTACAGTAAAACACTTATTCTTTTAATATGGAACTACAATTTGTTTTGGACCCATTACATGCCAAACACTTTGGAGAGCTTTGGGGGAAACAAACAAAAATCTCTCTCCACACCCAATCTTCATTCTCCCTGGGATAGTACCTAGCATAAATCTGAGAAAGAGTGCATGTTTAATAACTGTCTGCTGAATGAATGAACCAATAGGCTATTTTATATTTTGAATTATGGAAAACATGGATGATATTTTATAGTCAAAAACATAACAGTGAGATCGATTAAAAAAGATAGGCTCTACCTTCCTAAAATTGAGAACCAGTGATTAATTCTCTTTTTTACTTTATGTATTCAACAGACATTTGAGATTCTGTTTCGGTCAAGCATGGAACAAAGTTTGGGATATTGGGAGAAAAGAGGAGTAATCTAGTTTGGCTGTAGCGTGGGGTGGGGAGAGGAATATGCCAAAGATGAAGGCAAAAAATGCCATTCTTTGGGTTTCTGAGTTTGGGTTTTGCCCTGGCGAGTTGAGGAAGTCAGTTTTGCTATTGGACAGTCAGCCTTTAGGTCTGAACCACTCATCCCGCAGCGTCCTTTGTATCCTTGGTGTCGTAGGGTCTGGCAGTAGGCAATCAGCAGACACTGCTTCTCAAGTTTAGGAAGGTAGAGACTATCATTTTAATAGATTTCATTGTTATTTTTCTGACTACACAAATGTGCGTGTTTTCAGTAATTCAAAATATACAATAGCCCCTTGATTCATTCATGCAGCAGATAGTTATTGAACATGCACTGTTTCTCAGATTTTGTGCTAGGTACTATCCCAGAGAAAATTAAGGTTTGGGAGGGGGGAAGATTTTTGTTTGATTCCTCCAAAACTCTACAAAGCGCTTGGCATATGATAGGTTCAAAACACATTATAGTTCCATGTTAAAGGAACAAGTGTCTTACTGTAGGAGGGAAAATCTACCCCCCAGTTACATCATTCTGTACAATGTTGTGTTTCTAAAAACAATTAGATTGAGCCATTCTGTGTTATATAAAAGAGCTACCTAATTTAGTGTCCAGGCTCTCAAATTCTAACAGAAACCCAAGTGTGTCCCCTATAACTCAGAAGCAGACTTCACCTTTATCCTCAGCTTTGTCCATAAGGCATATTATTAACCCAGGAAATCATACTGTCTATTCCAGGCATTGGGCTGAACAGAGGGAGGGAGGGAGGCAGGCACACCCCGCCTTATGCTGAGCCTGTAACATTTCCAGCAGTAGCATCTGAAAATCATCATTTCAGCCTAGCTAATTATGCCGTGCAACCTGAGCCATAAATTGAACCTGGGGATGAGACTCTGACCAAGCGCGCCTCTCCAATGTTTATGAGCTCTAAGGTCATTGCAGAAAACAGCAAGGAACACAGTTGTAATAGACTGTTGGCCTTTAAGGAAATTATTAATTAAATTTTATCTTCTCCCCGGCATGCTTCAGTGCCACCACTATGAGTCTTTAGACCTGGGGAAGCTACACCTCGGTAATAACTGGCCTTATCATCAGACTGGCAGTCATTTAATATGCTCCTGTGCCTGACACCATTCATGAACCAGAGTGGGAGGGCAAGGCTTCTGCAAATGCCAGCGGCACGCCTCTCTGTCATCAGGCCCAGGGTTCAGATCTCATGATAGGAAATCCAAGAATCAGCAGCGAGCAGGGTAATCCGTTTTCTGGAAACTAGAGGTAGGCACAGTCCCGTTTCCATCCCCTTCCATTGCCAGTGTTATCCCCAAAGAGCTAAAATCATTCTCAAAAGACCCAAGGAAAAGAGATTTGAGGGGGGCACTGTGTTAACACCTTCTAGAGGGACTGCTATTTTTGAGAGTCTGGTTTCAAGTGCAGACTTGACTAGGAAACACCGAAGTGAAATGTCATTTCCAGCTACTTTCTTTGCGAGATTTCCCAGATGGGCTGGCTCAGCCCACGAATCAAATGGCATTTTTGTTGTTGGGAACGGTGTGTGTGTCAGCCAGCTGTGCTCACCCTGCCCCATACCGCATCCTCCTCTCCTCATGTTTTATGATCGGCTGGCTGCCAGTCTGAGGACCCACACGGCAGATTGGAGTCCAGCTCCGTTTTTCCATAGATGGGAGGCCCTGCCATACTAATGGAGATTTAAGCATCTTCATTTCGGGCAAGACAGCAGGTAGAGAATATAAGGCACAGATGTGTTTGATGAGATTCAGAGTTTTCCAAATCATTACTTAAACATGCCTTCTGTGGCCCGGCTCTGTATTTTGATGACAGGGCCATTTGCCCCTCTTTTCTGAGTCTGAGCCACTGACCCATCTCCTGGCTTCACAGCCCTCTTTGTTACAGCGCACCTGTGAAAGAGAAAGTCTAGCAGAAGGGAAAATTCAACTCAGGAGATCTTGACTGAGTGCCTGAAAGGGTGGAGCTGTGTGCCATCAGCAAGGCCAAGAATGAATAAGACACAGTCCCAGGAGGAAGCAAATCAAGAAGTGACAACATTGACAATAGCCATGACAATTTTTCCTCAAATTGCCTCCGAGCAGGCTGCGTAGTTGAGGTTGGCAGCACGTGTGGAAATTACACTCGCGTCTTTATTACGGCCTTCCTAATCATGTCATATCCCTGGATAGTCTCATTGAAACATGCTAGCACAGACAGGATGAGCAGAACTCTATTTTCAACACTGCGATTTTATATTGGAATCTGGGCCACTCTGGAATTTAAAAACTATGTTTAAGGTGATCTGCTTTATAAAACCTGATAAGCTCTATGGACATGTCGGGCAGGAGATGGATACAAAGAATATTTTCAGTGGGGATGTCATCAGACCAGGATAGTGACGTGTTATTAAAATGCTAGAACCCAAAGGTTCGCCTTTCCCTAAGGAAGAAACGAAATGGCATAGCCTGGGGAATGTTTCCGGTTGTGTGCATTCTCACGGAAGCTTAGACTCTTAAAAGTGGAAGGCGTTTGGGACTCTCATCTTGTCCAACATCCCGACATTTGTACAAATTCTTTCTACGATCTCTCTGATCTCCCTGCTCAGTGATCATCCAGTTTTTCATGAATATCTGCGGTGCTGAAAAGTTCAGTCGCTCATAGCAGTGTACGTATATTTTAACATGCATGTACTTTTATGAATAGATTACACAGAACTGGTGAAGGCAGTTTAATCAGTTAAGTTTTCCATGTTCTAGCTATAGTAGCCAAAAATATATCTAAACCTTAGTATGTAGAGGACACTTTTTCTTTTCTAAATCATGCATAGAAAAATTTTGAGTGGTTTTATGTATGTAATAACATTGTGCTCTCACTGAGTTCAGCAATGATACTTATCAATTTTAATTATCTTTTTTATTTTAATAAAATATGTGTAACATAAAATTCACCATATTTACCATTTTTAAGTGTATAATTTAGTGGCATTAATTTGCCACTAAATGTTGTCACAATGTTGTCCAACTGGAACCACTATTTCCAAAGATTTTTATTGCCCCAAACAGAAAGTCTGTACTAATTAATTAATTCTTCTCATTCCCCCACCCCCAGTCCCTGGTAGCCTCTAATTTATTTTCTGTTTCTATGAATTTGCTCATTCCAGATAGTTCCTATAAATGCAGTCTTACAGTAATTGCCCTTTTGTGTCTGACTTCATTCATTGCTGTAATATTTTCAAGGTTCCTCCATGTTGCGCTTGTATCAGAACTTCATTTCTTTTTATGGCTGAATATTCCATTGTACTAGTTTTTCAACTTCTTGGGCGAGTATTTCTAAGTATTTTATTCATTTTACATTATTGTAAACGGGATTGTTTTTTAAATTTCCTTTCTGGATTGTCCTTGCTAGTGTGTAGAAAGACAACTGATTTAACTTGCCTGTGTTGATTGTATCTTATAATTTTGCTGAATTCATTCAGCAGTTGTAACGTCTTTTTGTTGATTCTTTAGGTATTTTTAGGTATAAGATCATGTCATCTGTAGATAAAAATAGTTGTGCTTCTTCCTTTCCCTTTGAATGCTTTTTTTTCCTTGCCTAATTGCACAGGCTAGAACTTTTCATACTATGTCAAATAGAAATGATAAAACCAACATCTTTGTCTTGTTCCTGATCTTAGGGGAAATGCTCTAAGTCTTTCACTGCTCAGTATGATCATATGTGTTTTTTACATAGGGCCTTCATGGTGTTGAGGAAGTTTTTGTATCTTCTATTCCTGATGTGTTATTTTTTTATTATGAAAGGGGCTTAGATTTTGTCAAATGCTTTTTCTGTTTCCACTGAAATGATATGTTTTTTTCCTTCATTCTATTAATTTGATATAGTATATTGATTGATTTTCAGATATTGAATCACCCTTAAAATGGGAGAATAAATCCCACTTGGTCAGGGTATGTAATCATTGTAATATGGTGCTGAATTTAGTTCCTTAATAATCCTTGAGGATTTTGCATCTATTCATAAGGAATACTGAGTTGTAGTTTCTTACAATGTCTGGCCTCAAGTATCACAGTGATGCTGGCCTCACAGAATGGATAAAAAAGTGTTCCCACCTCTTCAGGTTTTGGATGAGTTTGAGAAGAATTGGTATTCTTCTTTAAAGGGCTGGTAGAATTCACCAGTAATTACATCTGGTCCTGGGCTTTTCGTTCAGAGGTTTCAGTTACCGATTCGATCTCCTCATCTGTTATAGATTTATTCAGACCTTCTATTTCTTCTTGGGTCGGTTTTGATAACTTGTGTGTTTCTAGGGGTTTGTCCAGTTCATCTAGGTTATCCAATTTGTTCATAGCATTCTCTTATAATCCTTTTTATTCCATTAAGGTTGGTAGTGATGTTTGTGCATTCCTTTTTTTTTTTTGTATCTGCCCACATTACGGAGTTTTTCCTTGACTTTTGCAAAATTCTGGATCTAAGAAGTTTTCAGGAAACTACTAGGTTTCCTGAATCCTTTTTAGGATCTAGTGCTATTTGATCCTAGATCTCAGATTGTATTTCTCAATTCACTTTAAGATAAAAACGTATAGCTGATGGTGATAATAGTAACAGCAATAACAGCTACGTTTTAGTAGATGCTTTCTACATGCCATGTGAAACAGTGTACAAGTATCCTCTCAATTAACTCCTATAGCAACTCAATGGGCTACCTATTACCATCTTGTTTTACCAGTTTTCAGGAAAGCTGAAATACAAAACAGTTAAGTTACTTACCAAGATAGACTATCTAAAGATCCCAGAGAATCAAAAAGAGACTTAATCTTACTTAGGTTTAGTCCAATGTGTGTGTCCACAGACTTCACCAAGTCTATAAAATGTACGTTTTTGTTCATTTTTTTCTATAAGTACTAAGATATTTTATTTCCATTTATGGCTGACTTTGCCCCTTACCACTGGCTACTACAGGATCATCTTGGGGTGGGTCAGGGGAATGTGGGAGGATGGGGTATTTGGGGGAGGAGACGGTCTTTGTAAGTAGACTGTCAGTGGGTACTAGAAAAGCAAATTATTTAACTAATTCACATTTTTAAAAAATCACAGCAATTAAAATTGGTCTCTATGATTAAGATATTTTAGGCAAACTTAGATCAATGGGAAGACAGTTTTTCCTAAAATACATGTTTAGTTGCTTCATTTAATATAAGAGGTCTGTCCAGAGCTGTCCAGCCGTGTAATATGAAAAATAGAGACTTTTATTGAAGAAGATCCAAGAGACATTGTTCATGGGACAGTGATGCCTCAGTCCTATTAAAGTAGGCACCTTGGGACATTACACAGTTCTCCCAAATGCCATCAGCTGCCCTGTTGTATTTTCCTGAATCTCATCAACAGTCTGCAATCTCTTCCCTTTCAAAGGTGATTTGAGTTTTGGGAAAAGCCAGGAGTCGCAGGATGCCAAATCTGAGCTGTAAAGGGGCTGAGTCACCTGGGTGATTTGATGTTTCACCAGAAAACTCTGCACATGATGTGATGCATTGTTGTGATGAAGCTGCTGATTTGCCTATAGCTGTGGCCTTCTGAATCATCCAAATAGTTTCCATGGAAAAATGTTCAAGCTTAATGCAAAATTTGATGCAGATTCGTTGCTCTACCCACTCAGTCATTTTGAATGTGACAGTCACACAGTGCACATGCTCAATCAGTGGTGTCTACCACCCCACTGACTACTACAGTGAAGTTGTCATTGTTCACTCCTACACATTCCAGTCCACTCTCCTTGGCTGCCAGGTTACACTGATGTCACACAAACTGTTCTTGTTATATTAACAATGGTTGGACTTTTTCTGGACAACCCTCGTGTAGAAAACAAAACTTAGACTGCCCAAGCCGAAAGGAAGCTTGAAAAAAACAGGAATGAACTTTGATTACCTCTGGGTTCTGTGTGCCTTTCAGTCCACTCACTCTGTGTATTTTCAGACATTTATTTTTTTGTAGATGTGCTAATAAGGAGGGAGAATGTGACCAGATTTCCCTGGTCAACCACACACTAAAAGTGGAGCTCTGGAGGTGTGAGACCATTTTCACAGCCTTAAACCAAATCCGCATCATGTAAAACTGCAGCCTGAGAAAAGAGCCGGAAGCCTGGCTCTGCTTTGTGCAGACCTTTTGAAAAGATGAAATGAGAAGTTGAAGGAGAAAAGACCCCACCTCCTCAGAATTATATCAGGCGTATTATCATGGAAGGTGCAAAATGGATTCCTGGAACACAAATGGCGGGGCATGTGATGGTCATTTCCCGCAATCCACCCTGTTTCTAAGTCTCTCTCTGTTAGCTGTATAATACTGTTTAATCCCTCATGCTGATTTAAAATTCCATCAGAGGGAAGTAATGCATTTCTCTTCTGGAGGTTTGCTATCATAAATGCATTACTGGATTAACTTTATCTTCACTGTGCGGGTGGGGGGCGTCTTTTAGGTGCTAACGCAATTCTAAAATAAAATAAAACAAAAATCTATTTGAAGATGTGTTTTTCATATCGGAACTCCTTTGAGATGTTTCCTGAGTGCTCTTTGACATCTGAAAAGCTGCAAGCTTGTTCTCTACAAGCTGAAGAGCCTTAGCAGTCAAAGAACTGGATCATCAGAACGTTTCAATGATCAGGGATCAGTCCAGTGTTCTGCCCAAATGAGGTTTTGGTCCTTATTCTTTTGTGTATTTTAATTTTCTGATAATGAGCAAAGTTGGTTTTTTTAAACTGTTGTTGCCACAGAAGCCTTTGATCCAAAGAAATCTCACTGGGGACTATAAACAAACAAAGCAGATGGAACCACTGTTTGAGGAAGGGAGAGGAAGGACTTACTCTTCTCTGGCAGAGGCCCCTGAGGGGTTTAAGGCTAGTCCCCTGCTAGCACAGTTTTCTGGTTCCATTAACGGAATGCATTTCACTAAAAAGAACCCAATGCACAAATGCATCCCAATAAAAAGAATTCAAACACACAAGAATGTAGACCAAAGAGTTCCTATCCCCTCTTTAACCTCGACCCCTTCAGTAGTCACTGCCATGAACAATTTGGTGGGCCTCTTTATGGATCTTTCCTTTATATTTAGAAATAAATGCATGTATAGTGCTAATTAAATATACAGTTTTAGGGTTTTTAAGCATACATCCTACACATTTAATTTTCATAAAGGCAAGGGCTTTTGTCTGCGTCATTGAGTAGTTTATCCTCAGTGTCTAGAACAGTGCCTGACAGATAAATCATCGATATGTGTTTGCTGCATTAGAGACTGAATTATTGCAACTTGGTTGTTGTGTTTAGCTGTAGGTCTTGGCGATCTTTCCATGTCAATATTTTTAATAGTAAGGTATGTTCCAGGATTTATTTAATTTATTTTCTATGAATGTAATTCTAGTTGTTTCCAATTTTCTACTATGACCAGCAGTACTGAAATGAATGTCCATGTAAATGGCTCTGTGTACACATGGCAGTGCTTCTGCAGAATAGCTTTTTTGACATGTGATTTCTGGGCCAGAGGGTATACACATTCCGACTTTGCGTGGATAGGTTCTTGGAATCCTTTCTTTTCCACTAGCCAATGAGAACAGAGATAGAATTCAGCTTGATAGTGTTTTATAGGCCAGGATCTGGGGTATGTCATCTCCACCCACATCCCATTGGCTAGACCTCCGTCACGTGGCCTCTTAACTGCAAGGGAGACTGGAAAATATTGATTAGCTGTGTGCCCAAGAAAAATGGAAAGATAATCTGGTGAGCTTCTAGTATGTCTGTCACATAAAGGGAAGCTGGAAAATGTCTGTACCTAATCAGGTGCCCCTCTAAAATTTGATTCATGTTTAAGAACAGAAGGTCTGATTTCAGTAGACAATGCATCATCTGCCACTGCTCTGTTGACATTTGAATTTGTATCCTCTGACATAAATTATCTTCGGGGCAGTCCTCTTTATTTATTTAAACATGGAACTTTCCCCAAATTTATATTTGACTGAATTTTGGCTAAATTTCAGTGTGCTTCTTTCTGGTCAACACATTCTTATGTAATTGACCTGAGAATGATTGACAGCACAAGATGGATATTTAAAAAAAAATTAGTAGCACCTGTTCTCAAGGGATTTATTGTGTTTATGGATCAGAAGCTGAGACCTTATCATCTGTCTCCAGGTTGTCAAGCCACTTATCATGGCCTTTGAAATTTCTGTACTGATGCTGAGGGATGAATGAGCATCAAAGAGAAATTTTACTGCTCATTCAGAAACCTTGGCCATTGATGATGGCCAGACCATGGGATTAAGCCTGCCTCTAGAATTTTGGCACTGGGAGCTTTAGGTCTAAGATAGGAGGTGTCTTTGAATGTCCTCCTCTTTCCTCTTCCATCTGATGTTATCTCATAATAATCCAGCCAGAGGGAAGCCGTAGTATAGTTTCTGTTTATTTGTATTATCCTTTACACAATGGGAAAGCCATCTGTGGACTTTCAGACTGCTGAGAAGAGAGCCCTATGGAGCATAGACGGCCCATCATGCATAAGCACACTCTGATTTTGATTAATAAAGAACGCCACTGCCCATATGGGGCTTTGTTTTCTTGGGAGAAGGTAAACAGATTGCTCTCTGTGGGCCAAATTCAGAGGAGAGCTGTGCACCCCACTACCACTAGTGCCTCAGCCTCACTGAGCTCCTTGTCCCCCAAACACACAGGGCACTTTGCTGACTCCTGCAAGTGCCAGCACCTTTTCCTGACACTGGTTCCCATGCATTCTCAGATCCCAGCTCGAAAGGACACCTCCTCTGTGCTGAGACCCTCCGCGTCACAGAGCAGGTTTACTTGCTTTCTCAGCTTTGACCTGTTGCCCTTGACATTTTCTTCTAACTATTAATAGTGTAGAAAATTTGGAAATACAGAGAAGTATAAAAGAAGAAGAATCAAATGACCTGTTATCACACTACCTAGTAACTTCTGTTAATATTTTGGTATATACCTTTCTAATATATTCAAGTACTTTTCTGTGTGTAATATATTAAGCATGCTTATACATACATATACAGTGTATATATTGTAAAAATTAATGTATACAGTTTTTTACTTAACACGTATATTGTGAACAATTTCATATATCACTAAGAATTCTTCTAAATTACAGTGTTTTTTACTATTCTATCTTATGTCTAGGAAAATTTTTGAATTATTCTCCATACTTTTACATCTAGGTTGGTTCAGTTCTTTGTTTTTGTTTTTGCTAGTATAACTAATGCTGTGATAAACATTCTTTTTGATACATTTGATACAGTCCTGATTATTTTCTTAGAATTAACTTGGAACTGGAGTAACTAGGTCAAAGACAAGTACGTGTATATTTCTAATGCTTTTGATGGTTTTTGCTAGGCTTTATTATAGCACTTATCAGAATGAAATAATTGTGTGCTCACCCATTCCAGCCTACCTAGCTGTAAACTCTTTCAGAACAAGAGCTTGCCTGTGTTTGAATCTGCATTGTCCAAAACAGTGCCCAGACCATAATAGGTGTGAATAAATAATGAACCAATGAATGGAGGGAAAAACTGGCATGTGGCTCATGACACCTGAAGTTTAATAAGCTACTATAGGTCTTACTTAGAGCAGTATTTCCCAAGGTGTGTTCTCTGTCATTCATTCATTCATTCACTCATTCATTCATTCATCCATTCAAAAAATATTAATTAACCTCAGCTACAGTCTTGAACTACAACAGTGATTGCTGACAACATGTCCCAGCTTTACAGTGCTTTTGAGGCTAGTGAGGGAGTTGGACAAAACACTAAACAAAGGAGAAAAAATATGGCTTGTGATAGACCTGCAAGAAATAAATAGGGCACTGTCATAGAACAGTGCAAATTTTACTATGCAGCAGAATCACCCGGAGGGCTTATTAATACAGATGGCTGGGCCACATGCCTAGAGTTTCCCATTTTAGCAGGTCTGGGGCGGGGCCTGAGAACTTGCATTTCTAACAAGTTCCCAGGTGGTGCTGATGCTGTTCCTCTGTGGACCACATTCTGCGGTAAGGGAGTAACAGATAGAGTAGGAGGAGGTAGAGGGTTATTGCGTGGCTGGTTACAGAGGCTTTGTCTGAAGAGAGGATAGTGAGGCTGAGACCTGAGGGTAAGGAGCCAGGAAATATTTCAGACTCAGTATTTCAGGCTGAGGCAAGAGCAGATGTCCAGAGACAGGAATGGCTTGGCTTGTTTCGTTGCTGGGAGGAGGCCAGGGAGGCTGGAGGTCCCGAGGAGGAGAGTGATAAAAGGTGAAGTCATCGGGGTGGCTTCAGCCTCAGCAGGTGTCAGGCCTCATAGGCTGAGGGAAGGGGTTTGGATTGCACCTTAAGGCCGTGGGAAGCCAAAAACCATTATGAGCAGAGCAGGAATGGAATGCAATTCATGTTTTAAAGACATCACTGTCTGTTGCAAAGAGAAACGATAGGAGTGGTATGGAAAGACCAGATTTATAGGCTATGACCGTGGACTTGAGTGAGAGATGAGGTTGACTGACGTGAACTAGCGAATGGCAGTGGATGTGGGGAAGGGGAGAGAATGCAGCTGTGACTATTTCATACTGCCTACCCTCCAAAATATTCATAAGGCACTGGCTGCCACAAATTTAGAACCAGTTTTTAACTGTTGGACTTTTCAGAGCCTTTAAAATGAAAACGTTCATTGTAAATCTCTGATAAGATACTTTCCCCCAGAGCCCCTCCAAGGATTCATATTTCTGTGGGCCTTCATAGTTGAAGCATCTTCCGTGTTGAAGGCTCTGGCCCTCTGTTGGCATCAGTGTCCGAGAAGCTTCTGTGTCCCACATCAGAATGAGTGCAGGGCCGGGCAGCCATCCTTTTCCCAGCTAACTTCGGGCCGGTCTTGGGAGCCTGATGCCAGGAAAGCCCTGTGACATGGACCACTGACCCCAGACCAGATGTGAAGGCAGTGAAAGGTGCTTATGGACTAGATGACTGGAGAACCTGGGGGTTCTTTGGATTCCTTGAACAGGTAAGACAGGGACGCACATGAGGTACAAATGTGGAGGCCGAGACACGTCCCTACACTCTCCTATGCCTGTTTTTGTGGTTGCCACCTCGACCTAAATATTTAGTCATCTTGCTCTACGAAAGGAGACACTCCTTAATAATTTCTCCTGTCACTGCTTCTGCTAAGCTTTTCCTGGGTGTGGAGGGCAGAGGGGAGGCAGGAGCTTCTACCTGGTTGCTCCCCAGCCTGCTTGTATGTGACTTTCAGGATTTCACCTCATCCAGCCTCGGTTTTGTCATGCAGAAATGGAAATTATACCACTCACCTCATGAAGTGCTTATGAGGATTAGTGAAATCACTCAGGTAAAGAATGTAGCACAATATTAATGGCCATAATAGTTTGCTATTGTTATTAGAAGGAATGATGTGTTTTTCACCTCTGGTTTTAGACAGATGTTAATAACTTGGCTCTTTTCAGTTGCTGGAAACCTTGGGCCCTCTCCCCTGTCCCACCTGCTCCTTGCGGAGGAATTTATACACAGCTCTGCCTACTCAGGGCGGAATTTTGCAGGGAGTGATATCTCTGGAAAATGGTCCTTCCTCTAACCACATGTTAATCGAGAGAAATGTTGTCTTATATTCCAAGATGGCCCCCCCAGCCATCTTATTTAAACCTAAAAATACTGGAATGAAATTTTTTTTGGGGGGGAATGGAAATTGATTATTTCTTTATCATCAGCAAAATATATCCAAGACTACTGAATGTCAGGCAGAGCAACTTTTCGTGAGCAGCTACAGTTCGTGAAGACGTCCTTCTGCCTTTAGGTGAGGCTTATAGCTCCAGAAGTATAATGAGGGCTTTTCAGGAGACTCTTTGGCTCTTTCTTTTTTCCTCATTTCATTATTACTGACTTAATAATATTCATTTTCTTAAAAAAAAAGAAAGGACACATTTAGGGACCACCATCTTAACTTAATTGTTTAATCAGATTATGACAAATAGATCATCTAAAAAGATCTGTCCAAAGCAGCTGGTCTAAGCACTTTCCCAAGGTGACTGCCGGACTTGAAAGTTGGACATGAGAAATGACGATCAACTGAGGCCAGTCTGTGGGTCAGAGAGACTTAATTAAAGTCTTCCTGATGGCTGTCTGGGAGAACTAATGAGTTTTCTCTTATCAAGTTATTCCCAGCATTTCCTGTGGTACAGAATAGGAATTAATTAACTACCTTCTCTATAAATCTGATGAGGAAACCAAGTTCAAAAAGAATGTAGCCGGGCTGGAAGAGTCTGGACAAAAGCAGAGAGGCCAGCTTACTGGCTGGGCACAATTCAACTACTTTTTACGATTTAGAGCAGTGCAGAGATCATCAATAAGTCAGATGCCAGCAGAAAGGGTTTGTGATCATGACTCGGTGTGCAAAGTCCATGCTGTTCCCTCCACGTTCTGGTACAGCTCTTCAGCTTCAGGCCTGACTGCAAGGCTCAGGGGAATAAAAGAGAATACCTTTACTGTATTTGTCTTATGATGTTAAACTTCCTTACGAAGCTTTTCTTACCAGAATGGTAGTAGTTCTGAAAATGACCCTGGGACTGTGGGGGAATGCACACACAACGCCTAAACGTGGGTGCCCTGTGCCCACTCTAGCTGAGGAATATGTACGCATTCAGATACCACGGGAAGACTCCCTTTTAATTTGTAAGTGTGGACATTGGCGGGTGACATAGTTATTATTGATTTTTACATGTGTGTGTCTGAGCGACCTTTTAAAAATTAATGTTAGGTTTTCCTAACTGAATAAACTAAAATAAAAAAATTTAAAAAAATTAATGTTAGGTTTTCTATGACAGGAAAAAGTTGTTGGCATCTATTTGGAGCTTAATAAAGGAGATAAGTTTGCTACAGTGTGTGCAACACACTTTGGACAAAATCTACCAGCTGCTTCTCAGGCCCCTGTTGACAGGCATGCGCTTTCTACCGAGGGTTTGATCAGTGGCTTCATTAGTCCTTCTCATATCTGAAAAGAATAAAACTCTTAATTGTGTTGCAATGAAGTTTGCTATTAAATCAAATACCTTAAAGCAGCTTAATGTTTTAAGCAAACAATATAACCAGAGACCTTGAAATTAAGAACAAACTGATAGTAACCAGAGGGGAGGTGGGAGGGAATAATGGGGGGAATGGGAGGAAGGCTGTCAAGGAACCTGTATAAAGGGCACATGGACAAAGCCAAAGTGGGGGTAGGACCAAGGGTGGGAGGTGGGGATGGGTGGGATGGGGGGGCAAGATGGGGCAAAAATGGAGACAGCGGTACTTGAACATCAATTTTTTAAAAAGCAGCTTAATGTTTTGTTAATAGCTATGACTATCTTTAATAGGTTTAGATAGGTCAGAGTACAGATATGCATATGTGTATGTGTGTATATGTATATGTGTGTGTTTGTATATGTTTATATGTTTGTGTGTATATATGTTTACACACACACACACCTGTTGTTCTTTTGTTTGTGTCTCTTTCTTTAGAGGGATGGATGATCCATACAGACAGACACCTTTTGCTGGCATGGTTGATCACCTCTTGAGATTAGAGGGACGTTAGTTATCTTAACCTTAGCAGACACCAAAAGGGCTGGAACCTGTGACCTCTGCGTTACTGAGTAGAGATGCATAATGGAGAGTAATGAACTCACTCTTGCAGATGTAGCAGAAGTGGACAAATACGTGATCAAGGAATAGGGACTCTGGGGGACCAGGGAGAATGAGAGCCCAGAGATGCCTGCTTGAAACAGTTTATCTATTAGGGAGTAATTAAGTGCCTAGAAGTCATCCTTGTCTGTATAAGCACTGATTTGGGCCACCCACGAGAGACTATTGACTTGTCTGGAAACAAATGAACAAATAATACCCTAAATACTCTCATGGAACAGTAGCCTTTTCCATTCCATCCTGAGGCCAAAGTTCCTCCTTAAAAGCTCTTGGTGGCTCACCTCTTCTCAGGTGACATTGCCTCAAAAGGTGAAGCACAAGGCTTTGTCACCTGGCACCTGCCCAGAGCACCAGCCTTAGGTCCCTGCACCCCATGTGCTCCAGTTCATTTCTGGACTGTCTGTCTTTGGCGTGGGTCTGTTAGCCTCAGATGCCCTCCCTACCTTTTGTCTTAAGGCTGACTCTCTGCTTACCTTAAGCTCAAATTAGCTTCCATCTTCCCCGTGGTGAGCTAGTTGCCCCACTGTGTGCATCCTGTATTCTTGCCTTGTATGTTTCCATGAAGTCTTTTCCATAAAGTCTCTCTCAAGAATTATATTAAAATGATTTCTGTTCTTGTAGAGAAAGTCACTTGTCTTACTCACTTTTGGCCTCCAGCCTTTACCATACTATGTGGCACATGATTGGTGTTTAGTAAGTATTCTTTGCACAGAACTGTGGAAACCTGCATTGTTGTAGCATTTTCTTTGAGTGGTTACTAAATGATTTTCAGTGCATTTGGCCCTGCTCTCCCCCTTATAAGCAGCAGAAAAGCTGGTCTAATAAACTACCATTTACTGAGCATCAACCAAGAGACAGGTTGCATGCTGGATGCTTTTCGTGCATTAATGCTCACTGGATTGCCAAAACAGTCCCACTACTCTTAGTTGCTATGCTTTCCAACCAGGAAAACTGAGGCTCCAAAAGGTTGAGGAACATGCCCAGCAGACCTCAGCTGGCGGTTGAGCAAGCTGTGTGTTCTTCCACTCCACCACGCTGGGAAGCTATGGCCGTGTGTGTTCTCAGTTCTAATTCAGCACAGTTCCCTGCCTTTGCCCTAGAGCCATTCCCATTTCCTCCTTTCCATTTGCCTGCTAAACTCTGAACAGACCATAGTGCAAAAGTACTGTCGATGTTAGTGACAAGGGTGGGATTCCAGAGTTGAAGGCTGATGTTTTAAGTGTGCGTTCAGTTCAGGTTGTATTGATTTCCCCCCTCTCCACTTCGATATGGCCAAGGGCTGGGGGCAGAAATGTAACAAAACAGGCTCACAGAGCTGCTTCTGGGCCAGGCAGGTCACAGGTCACTGCACTGATGTGTGGGGAACATTAGCCAAATGACAGAGGCTCAACTAGAGAACTCTAAGTGACTACAGTCAGAGGTTGGTGCCATTCCACACATGTTACTTATTACCTCGCCAGCCTGAACCTGGTCTGGTTTGCCTCTAGGACAATAATGCTAGTCACCCAGGCCTTCTGTGGGCCCAGACCTCCTTAACCACAACAATTATACTGCATGGTAGTTTCTCGCCTACGTGTCTCTCTTCCCTTGTTTGAATTTCTTAAACACAAGGATTGGCTGTCATGCATGCATTTATTCATTGGTCCAAGTCACAGTTATTAAACACATATTGTGCTGCAAGTTCTGTGCCTGACTCCAGATAGAGGGAGATGAATAGGATAGGTTACACAAGAACTCTGTCCCCAAAGAGCTTGCAGACAACTACTCATAAGTGCTTATGAGAATCTTAGGTATTTTATTCATCTCTGTTGCCCAAAACCTTGGAATAATAAGAGTTCTGAGCACTTCTTGAGTGCTATGTGCCTGGAACTGTGCTAAGTGCTTCAGACTCATTATCTTTAATCCTCACAACTGCTTTATATGGAGCTATTGGTACTATTATTATCAGGTTGCCCATTTAATAAATGGGGAAACTGGGTCCTCCAGGAAATGTTTGAGTGAATTCAGCAGTTACTGAGCTCACATTGTTCAGAACTTTTTATTATCTCTTCAAATCCTTCCTGTGAAAGATTATTCCATATCCTGTTGTAAATTGTTCTTGTGTCTTGGCCAATATCATTAACATTTTTTTTCTTTAACATTTTCTCTGTTCAAGGAATTCTACCAGTCCCGAGAGCCTTGTGTATGAAATCATACCATTCCACCAGCTTTAAGTGGCTAGTTGGAGTGAGAAGTTTAAGAAGAGCCATCAGCCTAAGATGTCTTTAGGTGGGAAGGTTTAGGTCCCAGAGTAAGTCCTCCGTCCCTGCCCTGCTACGGGCGCAGTGCCAGCCCTTTGCGGTGAGCTCAGAGCAGTGAGCTGTTTGACACATATCTTAGATCCTGACTCATTCTCACTTTCTTCTCCCTCATCCAGCCAGGGAAATACTGCAAGTATTAACTATCAACACTGAACATTCACTGCGCACCAGGGATGGTGCTAGAGGCTTTCCATACATTTTCTCATTACTTGTCATTATTATTTCCCATATTATGGATGGGAAAACTGAGGTTCAGAGACAGAGAGACTAGACATGGCCAAAATTTGAACCCAGATAACCTGACTGCAGAGTCCAGATTCATAGTTACTATCCTCCAGAT
Organism: Trachops cirrhosus; assembly: GCA_028533065.1. Taxonomy (NCBI): domain Eukaryota; kingdom Metazoa; phylum Chordata; class Mammalia; order Chiroptera; family Phyllostomidae; genus Trachops; species Trachops cirrhosus. The sequence goes on from CM052546.1 coordinate 20,504,784, forward strand.
AGTTCCATCAATCCCCATGGCAGACTTCACAGGAATTCTTTAAGTATGTGTGTTAAGGGTGGAGGAGTGACATTTAGAAAGTCCCCATGGCAAGAGGTGCCCAAGACATTCCTCACCCACAGAATAACAGCGAGTGTGCAGGCAGTCCAGACAGCTTCCAGGGCGGCTGAAGTTCTGAGGGCTCTCCCAGCCCCTCCAGCCCTTCATCTCTTCCTCCCGTAAACACAGAGCATATTTAGTTTCAGTATTTAGATGACAGTTCATCATGTCTTAATGCCTCTTGTAGCCTCTTCTGGAAGCACTTGGGTATCTTGCCTCTCCATTCTAGCTAGACTGTAGAGAGTTCATTTGTCCCAGAGAGCAGTGGCCCAACCCACGGTAGGCACATGGACACTTAGTAAATGCCACTTGTTTGCTTACAGAAGGCAGGATAGCTTATGGGAATGTGGAGGCAGATAGACTCAGTTTCCTGCTTATTAGTTGTGCACCCCAGTGAAAATAGCTTCCATATACTTCATCTGCAAAATAGAGATAAAACAATACCTTATTGGGTCGTTGGGACTATTAAGAGGATACACATAAAGCACTTGGCACAGTTCCTGGCACATAATAAGCACTCAACAAATAGTAATTATTAATGTTATTGTTATTGCAGAGTCTCTGGATTCATTGGGTGTTTGCCATGCTCCATGCTGCGCTAAATACTTTGTATGCAATTATCACATTTAATTTTTACCCAATACAGAAAAGGTTTGTCAGCTTCAAAAAACATACCTTTCCTTTTTTTTACCCCAAAGTTATTGAAGAACGCTGGCAGCTCTCACAGACTTTGGGGTCATGTTGCAGGCCAGCCAGGCACAAATATGGTATTGTAACACACTATCGGTATGTCATAGCAACTGTTAGATTTATCACAATAATTAACTAAGGACAACTAAATCACAGGAGTCCACAAATGTTTCGCTTTTTTATATAAATTTAAGTGGATTCAAGATCATTAGGATAGTCAGTCCCTCTCAATTCTGTCCCTGTGTCCTTTCTCAATCAAAAGAAAAGCAAGGCAGGAGGAATGGGTTTGCCAACCAGAGCATCCACGTGCACACCTCATTCATGTGCAGTGCTGCGCAAAATCGGCTGAGTCAGTGGTCCAGGCACTACACGCAGCATTAACTTACGGACCCTGAGGCACTTGCAAGGCAAAGAGAGTAGAAGCCCTTTTTGTTCAGTGTGATCTAGACCAGTACGAAGTGTAAGTTCTCTATGTACTTTATGGAGAAATTAGAGTGGGTTGGGTTGCAAAAACCTTGCCCTGTAAATTCTTTTTTAACCAGTTTGGTGCTAAATTATAAGCTAAGAGTTTTCTGGCTGTACTATAAAAGGTGTGCTTTGGTGATTGAGAAAGGGCTCTTGCAGAGCACAGAGGATCTTAGGGCAGTAAAACTACTCTGTGTGATACTACAGTAGTGGTGAGTACATGTCATTATAAGTTTGTCTAGACCCATAGAAAATACTCCACCAACAATGAACCCTAGTGTAAATTGTGGACTTTGGGTGGTAATGATGTATGCATGTAGGTTGATCAGTTGTAACTAATGTACCACTCTGGCAGGGATGTTAATAATTGGGTAAGCTACACATAGGTGGGGTCAGGGAGTATGCAGGAAATCTTTCTACCTTCTGCTCAATTTTTCTATAAACTTAACACCGCTCTAAAAAAAAATAAAGTCTATTAAAAAACACAGGAATCCTGTCTAGCTAAAAAAATAAGTATTGAGTATCTGCTCTACGCCAGATAATAGATTCAGAGAACACTGAAATGATGTATGTGTGTCCTCGGGGGAAAATGAGTGCATACCGTGTGCAAACTGAAGTCTAGGAGAAGAGATAAGCAAAGATAGAAGCTGCAGAAATGTTAATGAAGATTATGTGGAGAGATACACTGAGGATGTTGGGAGTGGAAAGGAGGAGGATGCATCTAATTGGACCTGGAATGTGGAAGTAAGGGAGGCTTCCGGAGGAAGGGATAAATCCTAAGCAGGGTCTTGTAGAATGAGTAGGAGTTCTCCAAACCCATGAGGAGGTGGATGGAGTGAGGGTGTTCATCTGTGACAAAGTAGAACAGACACAGTTTTGTTGCTTGTTAGCTAACTCTAAATGTGTCACTAAGGTACTTTAAACTCAGTTTTCTGGATAAATTCCTTTTTTAAAAAACAAAAGTATAATGAAGTTGGCTTAATTAATGTTTGTTTAAGTAATCTTTGTGTAAAAGGTGAGGTAGAAGAGAAGTATATTACCTATTATCTTTACCAGCATCTGATCACATAAGGCAAATTCCCCGAAAGGTCATTTCTAAGAAGCAGTATTAGTCTGGTGTCTCTTAAGCCTTATGTAACTTCCTGGAACAATACAGTAGCAAGGGAAAAGAAAATGACATCAGTGTGGAGATAATAATGAATTTAAATCATAAGCTTTATTGCCTTACTGCAGCTGCTGAGCATGAGACAAGCTGAGAGCTTCTAAACTTAACTCTGCGCCTGCCTGGATGCTTCTAATTAAAAGTTTTCAAATAAAATCAATACGTTTTGACAGATAAAAGAGCAGATGGCTTAAGGAAGAAGAGTGAAAGACTGCAGTAGGAAGGCATTGGGTGTTATAGAGGAAAGCATTCGTGTGGATGAACACAGGGATTGCAAGCGGGCAGATCTGAGAGGCTGGAGAGGCAGGGTTGGTTCTGTTTCACCGTCCATTTCGCTGTGAAGTTTTCGTTTGCAGCACAACTGAAACTGTCTGCTGCTCAGAAACCTGTAAGTGCGAGCAATAGTCTCTGCTTCACAAAGAGGTGTTCATCTGTTTCCCTAGAGTGGTTTTGTTGTTGTTCTTTCTTTCATTCAACATGTGCGTATTAAGCACCTACTAGGTACTGGTTCTTTGCCACATGAGTGAGCAAAAATCAGACAAAGTTTTTTCTCTCTCGTAGAGCCAACTTAGTGCAGAACTCTTTCATTGGGTAATTGGCTAATTAAATACAGCAAATGAAAATATTTCCCCATTTTTAAATGCTAAGTAAACATTCGATATTATATGATGATGGTCATGATGCCATATTTGTATTTAATTAATTTGATAAAAATCTTGGGTGTAAATTACAGTTCATCCTCATGACAACTCTTCGAGTTAGACATTGGGAACTTTTAACCAAGATAAAACTGAAGTTCAGAGGACGAGGGTGCTTGCCCAGAGTCCCAAAGCGGACTCATGGCAGAGTCAGGACTTGAACCCAGCTTCTCCGAGGCTGGTTTGCATGTGCTTTTGCTGCAGCAGGTTGAGGCTTTTGGGCAGTCATTTGGAATTTCAGTCCCCTGACCATTCTCCAAAGAGAATGCTTGTATGTAAGAGCAACTTCAGAAAATGCTGGCATCCCTGATTCACCATGGAGAGGTGGGGGCGGCGTGCCAGGCAGAACCACTGCATAAACAGGGCCATGATGTGGGCAAAACAAACTGTGGGATAGTGTCATGATGCCAGCCCTTTGCCTGGACACGTCTGTTCAGCTATCACTGGGACTTCCATGTCTTCCTTGGTCGTTCTCCTTTGGACACCAGTCTGCCTGCATTGACTCAGCTTCAGTTGAATACATGGCGGGAGGATTCTGTTTTACCTCGATGCCCTGTGAACAACGGAAGTCAGGCTTATAGGTTTTCTTGGCCTTCACTAGCCAGGACAAGGTCAGGGCAAAGGGTTCCACTTGGGTGCAGATTGAGTCCTGGTTATTTCAGGCACTTTGTTGCTGCTGGGTTCCACAGGATAATCTCAGTACCATTGTCATTTAGGATACAGGAGCTATGCTAACATTCCCTCCTCCATAGTGTACCTATATGCAGATTTCAGAGATCCATACCTTAAATTTGGGACACTCAAGGGAAGATTGAGAATGGCCCCTTTGTAAGACATACAGCCATTAGTGACACCACCTGTGTTTTCCAGACGCCCTGCTTGTCTAGAAGCAACCCTCCTTCCAGTCGCCCCAAGTAGGGCGCCCTTCTCTGTGTCTCCATATCTTCTCTGTGAACTCCAGTGGCACTGGGTACTTTTCTGCGGACATGTGCGTCTCTTCTATTATTATGTTCCTGCTCTAATCACTCCATTCCACAATCCTCCCCCCACACGACAGCCAGTATTTAAATAAATGTGTATGTGTGTAATAGATATTTATATATACAATACTGTTATATTTATTAAATTCGTGCTATAGGTCATGAATTTTTATACAACCATGTTTGCTTCCCCGCCTCAAATCTTCCTGTGCCTTCTCTTTACACACAGGATGAAACCGTAACACTTGACCATGGCCAGTGTACCCAGCCTACCTCTCTCCCGCATTGTCCCTTAGTTTCTCAAACCGCCCCCCCCAAGCTCTTTCCCCCTTCATGGCCCTCACTCATCTATTTGATTATAATCAGCCTCATTTTCCAGATGAGAAGACTGAGAAGTTAAAGAAGTTTAAATCAGTAACAGATGAATTGCTCAGTACTCTGTAGCTAGAAAATGACAGAGCAGGATTTGAACACAGTTCCTCCAGGCTCTGGAGCCCCAGCAGTCACTTCCAACCTCCCTGCCTTCCTGGAGCAAAGAGTCACATACACACTTGAATTCCTGGAAGGGAAGTGGACCGTGCTGCAGCGTTGGGAAATTAACCAGTCTGACACCTGCTACAGTGTACTCTTTCCCAGCCTGGGGAGGCTAGAGCAGGCACCATGATTTCTTTAGTGCGTCCATATGAAAGGAATACCAGAGTAATCTCTGCAGATGCTGAGATTGGAAGAGTCATTGTCCCCTCATCAGAAAGCATAATTAAGAGTCTCTCTGCTGCTAAATGAGGCAATGAATGCTAACGCTTGTCGAGTGTAAAACGCTCTATAAATGTTATTTATTCTTATTTTTGAGCTGCATGGGACAGTGGCTTATGCTATAGAACTGCTCCAGGTTCAGAATCTCTCAGAAGCACATGTAGCCAGTAGTCAAGGGAAGGAAATGCCTCCAGTTTATTCCCTCCCATCATCCGGAAAACTAAACAGAAACCCATTCTTCTGTGTTTCCAAAATCCAGGGTCAGAGATATGCAAATTTAAATATGCGGGCTGCTTGCTCTTAAATGATACATGAAAGGGATTTTTGAAATGAATGTGCTGTGATTGAATTTCTGGTCAGTCACCCAGAAGGCATTTTTCACTAAACTCCGGACCCAATTCCACTGCAAATGCATGAAGGTTTGGTGCCTGCAGCCAGCCCAGCCACAGCGGGGGATCAGGGCCTTTGCCATCCTGCTGCCACCAGGCTCAAAGTGGAAAAACAAACTAGCACAAGCCTGAGATCAATCCAGTACAGAGTTACTTTTAAAAATTCCCTTTCCTGACAACAAAACCTCTTTGATTTTAAACTACTTGATAAGACCAGCCTGCATTAATATGTAACTTGGCTTCTTCAAAGGGGTTACCTTTGTCACTTTCAGAAGAATTTTGTTACTCTTTGGAAACTAAGGATATTGGTAATCAGTGCGGTGCAAATAAAGGTCTCTTTGACCTGCCTTCACCAATAGTAAGAAACACAAGTAAAAATAATCACTTACTGTAAATAACTTGTGATGAGATTATTTTTAAGGAAAAACTGGCAGGAGTTGATTTTTTTAAATAAGTTGAAGAGTGTCACTAACCACCTTGTTTATTATTAAACAAGTTTGCAAAACAACCTTTCTCCTTGGAGATGATCAAAGGTAAGCCTCAGCCTTATCTGAGATATCATGAAATTTCAAAGTAATGGAATTTTAAACTATATTTCCTCCCTTTTAGTGTTTTTTTTAAATTATGCTAGTAATGCATATGCTAGCAAAGTCTGTACAACAGACATAGAGACAGAGCACGTGAAGCTAATTTCACCTTCACTCCCCCATCCCACTCCTCAGAGGCGACCATCACAGTCACTTTGCCACATCTCCTTCCAGACCTTTCTCTACATGTTTGTCTCTGTGTATTAAATTTTTAATATTCATGTATCTCTAAATGTATACTAGTTGTCAACTAGTCATGACACTTAGTGGTTTGAAATCACAAACTTCTATTATCTCACACATTTTCTGGGGGTCGGAACCTATGGGTGGCTTTGAGGAACTTGTAGTCAGAACGTAAGATAACTGCAGCCATCTGAGGGCTGGAAGGGGCGGGGGTATCAGTGTCTCTGATGGCTCACGCACGTGGCGGCGGGTTGGAGGACTTGGTCCCTCGCTGACGGGAGGCTGCCGATGGGCCTCTGCACAGGGCTCTTTGAGGGTCCTTATAGCCTGGCTGCTGGCCTGCTCTGGAGCAAGGGGTGAGGGAGCAAGAGAGAGGTCAAGGGGGGAGCCACAAGGCCTTCTTATGACCCAGTCTTGGAAGTGACACACTGTCATTCCTGCCATATTCTGTTCACTAGGAATGAATCCTTCAGTCTGGCCCTCATTCAGGTGGAGGTTAATCGAGCTCCAGCTGCCAAAGGAAGGAGTACTAAAAGTTTTCTGGACACAATTTAAAACCACCACTTATGGCATACTACACATAGAGTTCTTCAGTTTGCTTTGTTCGCTTTATCTGTCTCATCATGGACAGATTATTATACATACTGGCTTAATCTTTAACTGCTGCGTACTATTCCACTGCCAATTTAATCATTTCCTCTTGATAGATATAGTGAGATGGAGCTCAGATTTTCACTCCTGCAGATAACATAGCAATGGGGGACCTTGCGCCTCTTCAGCACGTGTACAAGGAATTCATAATGAAAATGTGCTGGGGTGGAATGGCTGATTTGAAGGGTCTGCTTATCATAACAGTTAGTGTGAAATTACTCTCTGAAATGGCTGTTCTGATTTCCAGCCATTCATTCATCCCTCGCCAGACGCTGAGGGGACTTGCACTAGATCCTTCCTTCTTAGGTAAAATATCTTAGGGGACTTGTACATTATTCTGGCCCTTTTTAAGTCTGGGTTTGTGCGAGGCCTGAGAATGATACCTTTGGACACCCACTTCGCTCATGACTGCAGCCTCTCTCCTTCACCTCCACATGATTTAAGCAAAAAAAAATCTAGGTGTTCTCTCTGCTCCTCCTCCCCCCAGAGGCAGGGAGGCCTAACTACTGTTTACAAAAGACTCAGCTTCTCAGGGACGAGGTGCCCCTGGAGAGTCAGGTTGATTAGTGTTCATTCCAAACCACTTCCTCTACTGCAGGAGCAGCTGAGAAATAACATGCGTGAGTCCAGCATGTGACTTCCAGTGCAAAAGAGAACGCCGTTTTAGTAGCAACTATTATGGGCCTTGGCTGCGCCTTCCTATTGTGAGTTACTGAAGCATAAAATCACTGAATCCTGGGGGCCCTCCCACTATATAACTTACACTTACTTTAAAATCAACGTCCTGACTGATTTCTTTCATTCAAGCTGCCAAGTATCCTTGGCTGGCAAGAACCATGAGCAGCAGCTACCAACCCCGAGACAGCTGAACGGCACGAAAGGACTGGCCTGATTTATTTCTGTTTACTGTGCCCATTGCCAGTGAGAATGGTTAGCCAGATCCAAAACAGCATCATGGAGACAACCATCAGTCGTTCATTCGACATACATTTATTGAGCACCTACCATGTGTAAGGTACTGTGCTGTTCGGTATGTTTGTGTGGAAAGAGTATTAGCATGACCAAGAAGTTGAAATCGAATGGTAATTATTACGAAATATTTAGCACTTCTTGTGCACCAGGTGCTGTGCTGAGCTGTTCATAGACACTAATAGTTTCCATTCTCACAGCAGCTATGTGAAATAGGTGGCTTTGCCCTTTTACAGATAGGTCAGGATACATGCAGAAGCCTAGTTCTGCCACAGACCAGCTGCTTACCCTTCAAGTTCTTAACCCAGCCAAGTCCCAGTACCTGGGAAGGCTGGACTAGTCCAGCTTCTGCCAAAACATGTCTCCTCTCGCAAAAAGCGCCGTGAATCGGGGTCTATCATCACAGCACATACCCTGCTCAGAGATCCCAGAGGCCCACGGTGGTGACTCCTGGGGATCTGGGCCCAGAGGCACTTTCCTTGGGCTCCCCAACAGGGTCGGATCCCCAGTTCCCACGTACTCCATGCTCTCTCCAGCTTCCTTCTGGATTCTTGGTACAGCAGAAGTCCATGCTTGTAAGATTATTTACTGTGGCTCCACCAGGGTACTCTAAGTTCCATGGGGGTGCGGGCTATGCTTTTTCCACTCATTTCTGTTTCCCCAGAGCCTGGCACAGAACTTGGACTAGATCATCAGTATTATTTAGTTCATTAATTGCTTTGTTAAAGGCCCTAAAAAGAACCATAGGAAAGAAACTTGGAGACTTAAGTCTCACACTCTGCAAATATTTATTTGAGCATATCATATGGATCAGGCACCGTATTGGTACTGAGGAGATAGCAGTAAACTAAGTAGACATGGTCCTGGTCTCTTGGGACTTGCATTCCAGTGGGGGATCCAGGTGATAAATTAGTTAAATAAAATGAAGAAGATAATTTCAGGTACCTGGAAGTCTTAAGACATAAAATTAAACCAATAGCTGCTAACCTGATGAGGGATGGTCAGGAGAAGCCTCTCCAAAGAGGAGACATTGTGTTAAGACATAAGTCACAATAAGAGTTGGATTCCTAGGTCCCATGCTGTCCTGTGAGCTAGCCTTGTGCAGTTGTAAGCACAGAATTGTCTTGATCTCAGTAAATGTGTTAGTTGCTCAGGGCAAAACCCTTGGAGTCATCCTTGACTTCTTTTTGTTGTACTCCTATCACCCCTCTTTTTAGAGTGTTTCACATTGGTCAGCTTCTCCCCACGCTCACTGCTACTGCACTAGTCCAAGCCACCACCATCTCTCACCTGGACTATTGTGATAGTCTCCTCACAGGTTTCTTTGCTTCCTTGTCTTCACTCACTGTCCACTCTCTGTAAGTCAGATCATGCCACTTCCCTGCTCGAACCTTTCAGTGGCTTCTCCTTACACTGAGGGTCAAGTCTAATGTGAACCAGGTTTACATCATCTCATGTCATCTGGTCTCCTCTCTCATTCATTTTCTGCCCTTCTTCTGCTCCAGGCATACTGCCCTACTTTCTACTCCACAAATAGGCCAAACATGTTCCCACCTCAGTCTCTTTGCACTTGTGGTTTTCTCTTGCTGGAAGGCTCTTCCCCCCATACTTTTGTGGTTTGCTCTATCACTTCATTCAAGCTCTGTTCAAATATTAGCCAGAAGCCTTCCCCTATCAAAAATGGCAGTCATCATTATTCCATGTGCCTTAACCATGTCTAACTTTTCTTTGTAGAGCTCCTCACACCAGGCATAATGTTGTATGTGTCTGTCTTCTCTGATATTAGAATATACACTCCATGAGGGCAGGAACTGAGTCAGCCTTGTTCACTGCTGTCATCCCAATTCCTGGAATAGTGGTCCTCAACCTATGTTGCTTGGTGGATGGATGGATGGGTGGATGGATGGATGGATGGATGGATGACAAAATGCAGAGAACCTAAGTCTTGATGTTGGGAAACAGAAGGAAGAAAAAATGGGGAGAGAGGAAAGGAGGCCAAAGAGGAAGGCCGGGGTCAGACTGAATAGGACCTTGTAAGTGATTTTAAGAATCTCAGAATTATTCTAAGAGTATCAAGAAGCTCTTTACCACTGGAAAACTTTTGCTTTATAATTCCTTCTAACAAGTGACTTGACATTTGGAGAAGCATCGAACTGTATGACCTCTTCTAGATTACTTTCTGTGATGCCCAGAAAGAGCTTTGCACTGCTCTTTGATCCTATCTGTGTTTGCTTGTGATGCTGTGGATTAAATAGCACATATTGAATCAGCTGCTTTGAGTTGCTATGCAAATTCACTTCCCTGGGGAGCCATCTCTGACCTCCCCAACCAGAGGTCAGAGTCCTCCCATGTGCTCCTGCAGCTCCCACTGATGCCAGAGCATGCAGGACTGATTTGTGGTGTCTGTCTGTCGCCCCCCCCTGGAGTGGAAGCTCCCTGGGGCTGGGGACTTTTCTTGTTGCCTTCTTTAACTCAGAAACCGCAGAGAGGCTGCTGGTCATCTGGATCCAGCCCACCAAGGTATGCGTTTCATGTATGTTAATTCAAAGTAGCTGCCAACATTTTAGGTATCTTTAAATGAATTTCTGCCTTCAGTTGAAAATTTATAAGACGTGGTCATGCTGTTCTCATGGTCTCAACAGCTAAAAGAACTGAGTAGCAAATATTATGTTCATAAGGGGCCCTCTTTTCTCCAGCAAGCCGCAGTCGCCACTACTCCCTATTACATTCTGAAGCCAAGGTTGAGGGTTTCTTGTCATTTAACATCTGATCTTATGGTAGAGAAATAGAATTCTGTATTCAATTTGCCGTCAGAGGAGGCTACATGTTAAACCTGGTACATGGAGCCCCTTTGGGGCAATTGAATTTGTAACTCTTGTCCCAAAATAAACAAGTGTTGTATTTGGTGTTTGAAAGTATTGGCCCTGACTACTCAGTATAGTAAAGATGTTAATTCTCTCCAAATTGATATATAGATTAAATACAGTTCCTGTCAAAATGACACTAAGATTTTTTTACAGATACAGACAAGATTATTTGAAAATTTATATAGAAAGTCAAAGAAACCATAAGAGCTAAAATGATTTTTAAAAGGATAATAAAGTAAAAGGACTCAATCTGTTTAATTTCAACATTTTAAAAAAATTTTAAAAGATTTTATTTTTAGAGAAGTGGGAAGGGAAGAAGAAAGAGGGAGAGAAAAATCAATGTGTGGTTGCCTCTTGCACGCCCCCAATTGGGGACCTGGTCCAGAGCCCAGGCATGTGCCCTGACTGGGAATCGAACCAGCAACCCTTTGGTTTGCAGGCCAGTGCTCAATCCATTGAGCTACACCAGCCAGGGCTAATTTCAACATTTCTTATACAGCTACAGTAATTAAGACTGTGTGGTATTAACAGAAGGATAGACTCCTACCAGTGGTACAGAAAAAAGAATCCAGAGGCAGACCCACACAAACATGCCCCAATGATTTTATTTTTACTCATTCATTTTTATTAAATTTATTGGGGCAATATTACTTAATAAGACTAAATAGGTTTCAAGTGTACATTTCTTGAATACATGATGTGTAGATGGCATTGTGTGCCCACCACCCAAAGCCATCTCTCATTACCATGTATGTATTTGGCCCGCTTTATCCTTTACAACTCCTCTACCACCAATCGATGTTTGACACAGCTACAAAAACAATTTAATGCAGGAAAGACAGCCTTTTCATCACATGTTACTGAGTAATCACACATCTATGGACAAACATGAACTTTGATCTAAGTCTCACAATTTATACAAAAATTTACTCGAAATGGATCAAAGACTTACATATAAGTTGTAAAGCTATAAACTTTTCAGGAAAAAAATATAGAGGAAAATATTTAGGTTCTAGGCTGGGCCAAAAATTCTTACACTTGATTCCAAAACACAGTCCATAAAAGGAAAATTAGATAAATTGAATCTCATCACAATTAAAACTATTTGCTTTGCAGAAGACCCTGTTGTGAGAAGATGAAATGATAAGCTACAGACTAGGAAAAATATTTCCAATCCACATATCAGGCAAAGACTAGTCTCTAGAATATTTTTTTGAAAGCTTTCTTTTTTTTTTTTAAAGATTTTATTTACTTATCTTCAGAGGGGAAGGGAAGGAGAGAGGGAGAGAAACATCAATGCGTGGTTGCTTCCTGTGCATTCCCTGCTGGGAACTGGCCTGCAACCCAGGCACGTGCCCTGACTGGGAATTGAACCGTGATCTCTTAGTTCACAGGCCTGCACTCAATCCACCAAGCTACACCAGCCAGGGCTAGAATATTTTTTTTTAAAAACCCTCAAAACTTAGCATAAAGATAATCATAAAATGGGTAAAAAACATGAAGACATATTTCACCAAAGAGGACACAGAGAGAGCAAATAAACACATCAGAAGGTATTCAATATTATCAGCTACTAGGGAAATGAAAATTAAAGTTACAATGAGGTGTCACCTCATATCCATCACAGTGGCTAAAATAAATAGTGACAACACCAAATGCTGGTGAGGATGCAGGGAAATTTGGTCACACATATTATTGGCAAGAATGTAGAATGGTACGCCTACTCTGGAAAACGATTTGTCAGTTTCTTTAAGAACTAAACGTGCAAGTGCCATATGGCACAGGAACTGAATTCCTTGGCATCTATCTTAGAAAAATAAAAGCTGAAGCTCACACAAAAACCTGCACACAAACCCGTGCGCACTGTTTATAGCAGCACCATTCACAATTGCCAAAAATGGGACACAGCCCAGATGTCTTTCAGTGAGGGAATGGTTAAATGGTGGTGCACCCATACCATGAAATAGGGCTCAGCAGTAAAAGGGAATGAACTGTTGATACACTCAACAGTCTGCATGAATCTCCAGACAATTATGTTGAGTGGAAAAAAGCCAATCCCAAAAGCTTATGTACTTATGATGTACTTCTTCTTAACCCCCTACAACCATTAATCTGTTCTCCATTTCTGTAATTTTACCATTTCAAGACTATCACATAAATGAAGACTTCACTAATGGATACCAGGGGTCAGGGTCGGGTGGGGGTTGGCTGTGAGGGCTGGAAGGAGTAGGCAGGCTGTAAAGAGGCAATATAAGGGATTCCTGAAATGACAGAAATGGCCTGTATCGTGACTCTGTGCATGTCAGTATCCTGGTTGTGATATTACACCATAGATTTTTACAAAATGTTACCACAGCGGGGAACTGAGTGAAGTCTATATTATTTCTTAAAACTGCATGTGTCTCTGCAATTATCTCACAATTAAAAGTTTAATTAAAAAATATATTGGCCTTCGAAATCAGACAGCCTTGGATTGAAACCCCTGCTCTGCCATTCACCGGCTAAGGGGCCCCAGGCAGTTTATCCGCCTCCCTGGCCTCGATTTTCTCATCTGAGAAGTGGGGATCATACAGATTCCCCACTCTCATTGGTTTGGAGAGTGGATGAGGTCTGGCAGTGACAGCGGTGAAGAGCTGGCCAGAGTCTGCCCAGTGGCTAAGAGCCCAGCGAATGAGAGCCGCTTTCCTCGCTGCCATCGCTGCTGGTGGAGAACGCAGAGCTGGGATCGGCCCAGGGTGAGCCAGGATCGGATCGGAGCAGCAGTTTCCCTTGGGGTTGCAGCAATTTTTTCATATCGCTCCTGGGCCAAAAGAAATACGTAACATGTCTGTTTCTTGTATGTACAACCTAACAGTTTAGTAACTGTTTAAAAAAAGAGGATACTTAAATGGAAAAAAATCCTATTTTATTCCATTCTTAACTATGGCTAATTACAATGAAACCTGAGCCCCTGAGGGGCTCTGCCTAGCGTCCCAAACCTTGGAATCAGATTGGATACTGCCACCCTCATTCTCTGTTCCACCTTGACTTGAGGCACTGTTTGTTTTGAATCACATTCACTGCCAAAACAAAGAGGCAATGCTAGTAGAGAGAATGAACCACACACTGATGTGGAAATGCTGAGTTCCCCGGTGATAGAGCTCCCAGTAGCTGACAGATGTTGAATCTTGCCGTTTTCCCTTCAAAATTTAAAACACCCTGCAGCACCCCTGTGCATTTGCTGCGATACTATGGGCCATGTTGGCACAGAGATTGGGAACGGCAGGTATAATGGTTCATGTGGGCCTCTTTCAAAGCAGCACAGAGTAGACCCTATTGGGATCTTCCCAGATGGAATAATCCACCTGCTGCTGGATGTACTCATGGCCCCTGGTGGGCCTCAAAGCCAAACCGCCCACCTTTAGGGGACAAGAGTCATTTCCTGTGGCTCAGCCAAGGCAGGGGAGATGATTAGATGCTGGATTGTTAAGATGCTCTCTGTTTTGGATGCATTCTCTCTTATGCAAGGCTCAGTCCAGAAAGAAGAAGCAATTTGAAAGCTCCTCTTTCCTCTCACATTATGCAATAAGTGCTTAGAAGATGACAAGCACAGTTCTAGATACTGGGTCACAGAAATAAGTCAGGCCTGGTCCCCAGCCCCTGAACCATGGTCCTTCCACAGATGACGGACAGCTTTTATTATGGAAAAGCAAGAGTTATTGAAGACAGGAGACCTGAATTTTGAGTCTGGATTCTACCATGTGTGCTTGTTACTTCAGCCTCCCTGAGCCTCAGTTTCCATATCTGGAAAATGGGAGTTCAGATATCTGCATAGCACCTTTATCTCACAGGATCTAGTGAGGTAAATGCATGTAGAACGTGGTGATCCCAAGTAAGTATTTGTCTTTGCAACCTTTTTAATCATTAATTGTCAACCCAGGCTGCATTGCCCAAGGGTGAAAGGAAATCCAAACAACAAATGTATTTCCCATGCTTCTCAGAAGAGACAGGCATACCAGGAAGAGAAGGAAGAAAGGAAATTCCAGAAGATTTTGTAATGTCAGTGAGAAGCTTAGGAGCTGAGCGGTGCGGTCCCAGAAGTCTCATTCTTCATTTCCCTTTGCAGACTAGAGAAGAAATGCTCTGAGAGCTACACTGGTGTGCTCATCCCCCTGTTCCTTCCTCACAAGTATATCACTTGAAAGAGATCAGCTTCCTCCCCCCATCCCCATTCTGGCTGTCACCCAGGGGCTGTTTAATCCAGCAAGCACCACATGTGACATTTTAGTTTTTCACTCAGAGCCCAAAAGCCATTTCAAAGTCAAAGTTAATATTTCTTCACAGATGTTGTGTCGTTGCAGGCACCAGTGATAGATGTTGCATAGTCGAGGTGGATCTGACTGGGATCTCTCTCCAAGAAAGTGAGATAATAGGAGAGACCATAAAGCAGCTGTTAATCTCCCCCTGAAAGGGAGGAGGCTAATGCACAGAGGTGGAAATCCATTCTCCGGGTCCCCTGCCTAATGGTCTCGATCAGCACGCTGCACGGCCATCACAGGTGTAGCACATAATAGCTCTATAAGGTTTTCATAGCCAGGCCAATTAAAATCTGTCATTGAGCCAAGAACTAACAGTGTATGCTTCATAACGCCAAAAGTCAAATCGAGTTCTCTAAATAATCACTGCGTGCATTTCCGGGACAATTTCTGGTTTTTAAGCACATCTGCATTTTCTTTATCCCATGTTTTTTTCCTCCTGTAGAAAGCAAGCCATTTAGCTGGGGAAACCGAAGTTCAGAGTCAGTGACTTCCCAAATTAAAGGACCCCAATAATTGTGCCAAACTGCTCACGATAAAAATAAATCCTTACAGCAATTTCTGCTGTCCAGATGGCAGTAACTAACATTTATTAGGCACTTAACAGCTTATAGAATGCTATTGTATTTATTTTCTTACTACATCTTTCCTGGTAGTTTTGTGAGTCAGGTCTTTTATTCTCCCATTTGTATGCACAAAACCCCCGCAAAACTTTGGAATATTACTTGAAATCCTGCATCTCATTTTAGAGGTGAGTGAGCTGTGGTTTTGCTGGTTACATCACTTGGTCAAAGACCCATGGTTGCCACATGGTAGAATCACGTAGGACAAGAACCCAGGCCTGCTTGGCGCCAGCGTTTTTGGCCCGTCATTCCATGCTGTGTCGTGTCTCTAGTGCAAGGTGCATTTTAGAGTTGTGGGCAAACGAGTGCAGCCCACACAATGCTGAGTGACACAGATGTGTCCTCTTGCCACAGTGCCCAGCTTTGAATAACTGAAGGGTTTTTGTCAGCAATTTATTTTCCTACCGAATTGGGAAAATGAACAGTTTGTATTCTAAGCCAAATATAAACTTGATCCCTGGTTCCTTCAGCGCCTGACCTCCTCGGTGCTGACCATTTGTGTTTGATGAAGGTACTTTTGTTGGTTTACAGGCCGCCCACCAGAGGCCCAGCACCGCATTTAAAGGGCCCAAGTGGCTGTGGACGGCCAAGAAGGCAGAGGATAAATGTCTTATAGGACAGGCAGGCTCAGAAGTGGATTCACAGCTGGCCTAAAGGAGAAATGAGCTCTAAGCTGTTCGCCGTCAGAGCCACAAACAATTTCTTGCAGTGAGATGTGTTGCTCTTTGTCTCTTAGAGATGAGGAATGAGGAGGAGCCTTCTCTGGCTCTCCTGGCGATGGCTGTAGGTCATGGCTGAGCCCCTGAGTACCAGTGATTTCCCTGGCTGGTGTCCCAGTGCTGATGGCACACACAGGCTGGTTCCCCGGTGACACGTGTGAGGGTGGGAGTGGAATTTCACATTTCTCACTGCTGGAAGAGCTGTGCTTCCCACCCATTGTTCCTTCTGAAAACCTCCTTCAGTCCCAGCCCGGGGTTCTCGCTGGAGGAGGGCAGAGAATGGAGTCTGTGTTCCCTGTGGCATGTTGAAGCCTAAGGGCCAGGTTCCTTTCATCCTCCGAGCCTAGAATCCTGATTTCCTCGAGAACAAATGGCTTCCACAGCATCCTAGGCTGCAGACTATCTGGGTCTACTCTGCCATTCCACCCCGAAAGCTGGGGATGCAGCTCGAGTAGCCAAGCTGACAACATCTCAGTACAAATAACTTCCTTTATTTTAAACGTTAGAGGTAGGGGCAAATGTGGGAACAGCTTTATGTTCTATACTGTTTTGTTTTATGTGTTTAAATATTATACAAAGGAAGATGCACCAGGTATCTTTATGTAAATGCCTAAATATTTATAAGCAAGTGTGTATATCTGTATATAGACTTTTAAGATTTTTGCCATTTTTATAAAGATCTTTCCAAGCATGGCATGAATAAATCTATGCTTGGCTTAGCTTAATGCAGTTGAATTGATTTCTGCCTGCTAACCTGTGATTCCCTCTCAGTGGGGAAAGATCAATAAGATCAGTCAGGCCCACTTTTGAACGTCATCGGTCAGTCCTGGTTTTAATCTTGGAAATCCTGGCAACACACCACCCCATGCAGAGGTAGAGTGATTGGCAGCGATATTTGCGTGATGATTTGTGGCCGTATGGGGAGTGCGTTTTAACTTACGACTTGGTGTTCAGTTCCTTCTCCTCTGGGCTTCATAGTTGGGTGTCTTTTTACTTCCTTGTACTGCAAAGGACCTGTTGGAAGGAAACATGGGGAAAATCAGCTCACCAGGGAGGAGAATTGAAATAAGTGTTAAACAGAATCAGAAAGAAAAAAACAACAACAACCAAGTTAAATCACTAAGGTGTTTGAGAGATTTGAATTGGATTAGACTAGGGGAAGGAGGCCTTCCGTCTAGAAGTTAAAGTGTCATGGAGCCACTGGGCTAAAAGTAATGCAGTTCCTTCTCATCTGCATACAGGAGCTGCATCACCTTGTCTTTCTCTCGAAAGGGACCCCCACATGTGTCACAGCTAGAGAGAGTCCTACACATGATGCCTTCTAATGGCCTCATTTGGTGGTTTTACAAATTTTTGGCAAAGTCACGTATGCAGGGAACATATGAATCCTACATCATTTCCCAAGTCCTTTCAGTGCAGCATACAATGAAAACCCTATTAGAATGTCCTTTCAGTGGCAAAAGGGGAAGAAAAGTAATTTCCTCCCACTCACCCATTCATTTCCTACCAGTCTGCAGCCCATGAGACTGTTAATAAAGAGGATTGAAAGATAATGTAAACAAAATGCATAGCACAGACCCTGGCTCACGTATGAGTTGCTAGAACTGCTGTAATGAAGTGCTATGAGCTGAGTGGCTTAAACAGCACAGTTATTGTCTCACAGTTCCTGAGGCTTGAAGTTCGAGGTGAAGCTGTCGGCAGGGTGGGTTCCTTCTGAGGGCTGTGACAGCGAAGCTGTTGGTGCCTCTTCCCCAGCTGCGGGCTGTCTCTGGCATTCTTTGACTTGCAGGTGCGCCGTCCTGTTCTCTGTCTTCGTGTCCACATGACGTGCTCCACGTGTGCATGTCTCTGTGTCCCAGTTTCTCCTCCTTATAAGGACACCAGGCGTGTTGGATTGAAGTCCACCCTAGTGACCTCATCTTAATAATTACGTCTGCAGTGACACTGTTTCTGAATAAAGATTCAGAGGTATCAGGGGTCAGAACTTAAATGTATGAATTTTAGGGGGGACACAATTCAACCCATAGCAATTGCTATGATTTATTTTTGTTATAATCATGATATAATTCTTAGCTTTTCATTATTTCCTCTTCCCTATGGATCTACCCTCTCTATACTGCACATTAAAATTTGCCACAAAAAAAGGGAATGAAGAAAATGGAATATTGTCACATAGTGTGAATATCTTCAAGTAGCACACTGGCTGAAAAACTGTAGTACCTGGTGGCCCTGGTAAAGGGAGCTGGGACAGCTGGCCTGCCCAATCAGCAAGGCAGCAGAGCTCGTCATTAGTTACCCCCAGAGCCACCCCGAGCTTTGGCAACCTCTGCAACCTTAGGGCTCTGGTGCCTTCCCACAGCGAGCAGGCAGGCAGCAGCCTGCCTAGCCTCACCAGATGGTGTGAGTCCCCTGTGCCACTGGCGTCGTGTGCATTTTCGATTTATTAAAACACCCTTGGAAAAAAAAAAAGAAATCCCCTTTGGGGCGATAAAATCCCAAATCCAGCAATTTTCTGCAGTATCACAACAAAGGCCCCCCCGAAGCTGTTGTTGAAACAGTTAGCTAGTAATTCTTCAAAACGGTTTTCTTCTGACACGTACACAGCATTTTCCTTTGTAAGAACTCGAAGGTTTGATTCCTCCAGAGCCCATTACATAGACAGATTGGCCCCTGAGATAATTACAAGAAAATAGTCTAATGGGCTCGATTAAGGAAATCCCATTACCTCCGTGAAGAATCACCACGAGGTACAAAGCTTGATAAGTCCCCCCCTACAAAAAATACAATTTCTTATACAGAGGCATGGAAACAGTATTCAGTCCACCTGTTTATATTTGGAAACTAGGCTGATATTGATCTGTCAGAACAGGATTGTTGAACTAGAACATTTTTCCTCCATGCTGTTTCCTAAGAATTGAGGATGCCATCCAAGGGTGTATCAGCTATGACATGATAGAACAAATTAAAAATTAGGTGACCTAAAATCACAGTCTCTCGATATTGGAAGCCAGCTTTTCAGCACAGGCAGGACTGGCATCTCTAGAAATCCTGGTAGATGGCAACCCACTTCTCCCTGATCGGACATGGTCCTTGGGGCCTTGGGGATTGCTCAGCACCTCTGGAGTGAGGCCGTCCCTTGCATGCTTGCTGTTAGCCCTGGGTATGGACTCCAGTCTATCCTCTACACTGTCAAGAGAGCCTAAGTGGACTCAGGTGTCCAAAAGGAAGATGCTGCATGTGGGGTCACCCTCCACTCCCAGAAAGATGGGGTTTCTATGGCTATGCAACACTATCTGCTCATGATGGACACCGGCTCCCTTCCCCTTCTCTAATTTCAGATTATACGAACATTTTTTAAAGTATGTATGAAAACGTTCGGGAAGGTTAAAAAATACTTTCACTGCGTGAAAGTTACAAGCAGGTATTTAGCTCATGTCTGTCCCATGACCTCTTCATGTCTCGAGCACGCACGTGGGTGGAGCCGAAGGGTTGCCTGCTGGTTTTGACTTCCTTTCCTGAGTGTGCCTCTCCTTACTGACCACATCTTTTCAAAATCTGTGGGGAGCTTTGGAGTTGCCTGAGGGGTGTTTAGAATCTGAGAGTCCCAGTCCCCTTCCTAAATGCTCGGACTCAGGGGGCTGGGGTCAGGGCCAGGAATCTGTGTTCTAATGGGCCCTCCGGTGGTCATGAGCTTCAAGGCCTGTGGAACATGGTTTGAGAAGCATGGTGCTCTTGTATGATCTGCTTTCTTTTAGAACACCAATTTTTGCATTTTTGCCCTACCATTATTTCTTCTGAGTGGGTTTATTTTTCACGTGTGATGCCTATAAAAGGAAAACATGCTCATTGTTTTGTTTTTTTTAAATGAAGACAATGTAAGTAACAGTCATCAATTTTCTACTATTGAGATAGAAGTATAAAGACTTTAATGGCTATCCATCAAGAACTTTTCTTCTTTGTGTGTGTGTGTGTGTGTGTGTGTGTGTGTGTGTGTGTGTATTTAATCTTTGTCATTTAAAAACACTAAGTTTGCAGGCTCAATTCACAACGTCTTTTTTTCCCAATGATAGTAACCAGTAGTAACCTTTTCTTCCTTGGGTTCTGGGACTCAAAGGCCATTTCATTCTCCAAGGCTTCTTCCAGTGGTGATTTCTAAGCTCCTTATAGCTCTACTTAGGGTACGTTTCTTTAAAGGTGAAGTAGCTGTTAATTAGCTGCCAGCCCAGAAGACACAAAGGAAATTGCTGCACCATCTCTGAGGGTTTTTCCCCTTTTTTGCCGACACTGTCCTCTCCACCGGAAGGCTGTTGTCTCTCACCGCCTCTCATCTCCTCCACTTAGAAACATTTAGGTCACATCCACACCTGACAGTTCCTTTTTCTATCTTCGATGTGGACTGTGTCCTTCAGTGTTTTACCTCTGAGAGGTCCTCCCTAGCTAAGAGAGGGCCCCCAAACTATATTCCCCAAGGACCCCCCTTTATTTAGTGCTTCCTAATTATTTTGAAGTCTTAACTTAGGTCCCTTTGAAAATCTGATGAAAGGAATGGTCCCTGACTCCTGAAAAATGCACATACTTCCACCCCAGTTTCTGCATGTAACTTCAGGAGGTCCAAGGATCTAAGTTTAGGACCTCTTTGGTAATACACCCTCAGCAGACTAACTCCCCTCAAATCTACCAAGGACTCCCACAGACACCATTCATGACAGTTAATACCGAGCATCAGTTAACCAGCAGACACTGCATTGGGGCCCTGGAGATACAAAGAGAGATGAGACAGGAGCTTTGTCTTAAAGATCTCAGTATAGTGGCAGAGGCAGATGGAAAAACAGTGACTGTAGAATGTGAGGAGTGCTGTGATGAAGCACAGCCAGGGCTACAATAAAGTGTTCTCAAACCGTAATCTCACCTCTCCCTTTAAACCATTGATATCTCCTCTTGCTGTCATTCATGAAGACCTTTGTCGTAAACCTCAAGCTTACGTCTCCCATATCATCTGAACACACCTCTTTCTTTTGCCCAGCTCCGGCCCTTCATGCTCCTGCCACGTTAAAGTCTCAGACAGTCCCCAAATGTGTCATGCTCTACGGGTCTTCTTATAAGCTGTCTCCTCTGCCTAGTATACTTCCCTCCCCCATTCTTCATCCTTTGGTCAGGTCGACTTTTGTTTTTCCTTTAAGAAGAGACTTAGGATACTTTCTCTAGGGAGCTTCTCTTAATTTCTCCAAGGTCAAGTTAGATGTCCCTCTTTAAAGTTACTGTAGTCCTCAGCCCTGGCTGGTGTGGCACAGTGGACTGAGTGCCAGCCTGTGAACCAAAGCGTTGCAGGTTCAATTCCTGGTCAGGACACATGCCTAGGTTGTAGGTCAGGTCCCCGGTTGGGGGCATGTGAGAGGCAAGCACACACTGATGTTTCCCTTTCTTTCTACCTCCCCTCTCTCTAGAAATAAATAAATAAAATCTAAAAAAAAAAATAAGTTACTATAGTACTCAGTACTTACCCTTATCTTCATTCCTATCACACTATATCATGATTACTTCATCTTTAGGGCAGGGACTCTCATGTTCACAGTTCTAGTCCCACCAGCTAATGCCTAATAGTTAATAGATATTTGAATTAATTAATTTAATAAAAACCCTCAACAGAATTAGTCTTAAGGCTTTCAAGTATAAATCAGCATGGAAAGCCCCACTACTTCTATATTCTCTGAGAAGAACTGTATAATCAGAACCTTGACAACATCCCATCAAGCTGCTCTTTGCCATAACAAATCCCACTCTCAGTTACTTGTTACATAGAGAAGCAAGGACAGGCCAGTTAATTAAGAGATGTTTCCTGAGACTTCCAGCCAAGATGGAGGTGTAGGTAGACACACTGTGCCTCCTCCCACAACCAAAATAAGGACAACAACAGTTTAAAAACAAAAAAAAACAACCAGTACTGATAGAAAATTGAACTGTATGGAAGTCCAACAACCAAGAAGTTAAAGTAGACATATTCATCCAGACCGGCAGGAGAGGCAGAGTAGGGCAAGCAGGAGGAGAGGGCTCGCAGCAGGGCTGCTGGTGAACCCTAGGCATGCAAAGTGGCAGCTGGCAGACCCAGCAAGGCAGCGGATTGTAGAGGGATGTGGCTCATCTGGTCCCACGTTCACATGCAGATAAACCAGGCAAAACTGGGGAGCAAGACAGACCACACAACCCAGGGTCCCAGTGCAGGGAAATAAAGCCTCAAAACACCAATTGAAAACACCTGTGGGGGTTGAGGTGCTGGGAGACACTCGCAGCCTCACAGGAGAGTTTGTTGGAGAGACCCACAGGGTCCCAGGACATACACAAACACACCCACATGGGGATCAGCACCAGAAGGGCCCAATTTGCTTATGGGAAGCAGGGGAAGTGACTGAAATCCAGCAGAGAGCAGAGCAAGTGCCATTGTTCCCTCTCAGACCCTCCCCCACATACAGCATTACAACACAGCAACTGGGGTGCCCTGCTCTGGTGAACACCTAAGGCTCCACCCCTCACTAAGTAACAGGCACATCAAGACAAAAATAATGACCCAAACAAAAGGACAGATCAAAGATCCAGGAAAAAATACAACTAAGTGATGAAGAGATAGCCAACTTATCAGATGCACAGTTCAAAACACTGGTAATCAGGATGCTCACAGAATTAGTTGAATTTGGTCACAAATTAGGTGAAAAAATGAAGGCTATGCTAAGTAAAATAAAGGAAAATGTACAGGGAACCAATAGTGATGGGAAGGAAACTGGGACTCAAATCAATGGAGTGGACCAGAAGGAAGAAGTAAACATCCAATTAGAAAAGAATGAAGAAACAAGAAGTTTAACAAATGAGGAGAGGCTTAGGAACTTCCAGGACATCTTTAAACGTTCCAACATCCGAATTATAGGGGGACCAGAAGAAGAGGAAGAGCAACAAGTGGAAAACTTATTTGAACAAATAATAAAGGAGAACTTCCCCAATCTGCTAAAGGAAATAGACTTCCAGG
>CM052546.1:20528028-20554132 GCA_028533065.1 Trachops cirrhosus
AAAAGCAGCAAGATAAAATGAGAAAGTTACCTACAAAGGAGTTCCCATAAGACTGTCAGCTGATTTCTCAAAAGAGACCTTACAGGCAAGAAGGGGCTGGAAAGAACTATTCCAAGTCATGAAAGGCAAGGACCTACGTCCAAGAATGCTCTATCCAGCAAAGCTTTCATTTAGAATGGAAGGGCAGATCAAGTGCTTTTCAGATAAGGTCAAGTTAGAGTTCATCATCACCAAGCCCTTATTATGTAAAATGTTAAAAGGACTTATCTAGGAAAAAGAAGATAAAAACATGTACAGTAAAATGACAGCAAACTCACAGTTATTAACAACCAGGCCTAAAACCAAAAAAGAAACTAAGCAAACAACTAGAACAGGAAGAGAACCACAGAAATGGAGATCACATGGAGGGTTAGCAACAGGGGAATGGGAGGAGGAGAGAGGGGGAAAAGGTACAGAGAATAAGTAGCATAGATGGTAGGTAGAAAATAGGGGGAGAACAAGAATAGTAGGGGAAATATAGAAGCTAAAGAACTTATGACAAATGGACATGAACTAAAGGGGGGGAATGTTGGTGGGGGGGTATGCAGGGTGGAGGGGAATGAAGGGGGGAAAATGGGACAACTGTAATAACAATCAATAAAATATATTTTAAAAAGATGTTTCCTGCTATTTGCTTAGCACTCTGCAAAATTCTTTGAGGAGTAAAGATCAGTGAATTTCCTCCTTCAAGAACCTATTGTTGGGAGCACAGGGCTTTCCCTATCTATTGTATATAGTATGCCAAATTGTGTAGCAGAGACTATAAGACGACATTCACAGTCTCCAGGTTACACCAGACCCAGAACGTTCTAATTCACTTTAGTTCATATACCACTTGTGAAGTGTACCCCTGTGTGCACCTAGGAAGGGGGATAGTGCTGGGGGTGGTGGCTGGCTAGCAGAGGTGTTCTCACTTCTCACTATACGCTGCTGTGTTTTGCTTCCCATTTGGAAGCCCTGTAACTTATCTGGGCTTTAGAGAGATGAGGTTTGAACCTCTCTCTGAGCCTCAGTTTACTCATTTATAAAAGGTGGTGATCATGGTGACCATTTTAGTCTGCTCTGGCTGTCATAATAAAATACTGTAGGCTGAGTGGCTTAAACAACAGGCATTTATATCTCACAGTTCTGGAAGCCTAAAGTCCAAGATCAAGGTTCTGGCCTATTCAGTTCCCTAGTGAAAGCTCTCCTCCGACTTGCAGTCACCTTCTCACTGTATCCTCCCCTGGCAGAGAGGAAACCCTCTGGTGTTTTTTTCTGTAAGGGCGCTAATCCCATACCAGGACCCCACCCTCATGACCTCATCTAAGCCTCGTCACCTCCCAAAAGCCCCTTCCCCAAATACCATCACACTGTGTATTAGAACTTCAACATATGAACTGGGGGTGCAGGGTGGGACACAGCATTTAGCACACAATGGGAACTACCTCATTAGACTGTCGTGAGGATTGAAGCAGCTAAAATGCAAAGAATATGACACAGTGGAAACACTCAATTGTTAGTTGTCACCGCCGCAACTGTTTTGTGTAATAATGACCCCTCAGCTCTAGAACAATGGCTGGCACGTATATAGTGTTCAGTAGATATTTCCTGAATGAGCAAAGTAATTCATCATCAAATTCAGCAATGACTGATTATTCTAATTTCTGAAATTCCCGTGTTATCAGGTAGGAACCTGCCTCTAGGCTATGTCTCCAAGGATGAGTGAGTCCTGTAAGCATGGCCTCAGCTGCTGAGATGGGACATTCTCATGACTAAATTGTCTCTGGCTTTGACATCAGTGCCCCTCAGAGTTGACTCCACCCTCAGGCTCTCCTTTGCCACCCAGCAATGCCCATGGTTTTCTGTTTCCCTACTTCTTTGCATTTTTTGGTCACGCCCAACTGTGAGACTCTTTTTTCCCCATCCAATTTAATAGTATAAAGCCTGCTCTGATTTAGAATCTCTTGTGCAGCTAATTGAACCTTGCAGCATTCTATTAGCTCTCTGTATTTGCTTTAAGCCCAACCTGAGGCATCTGGGATTATTATGTAATAACTTGGGCTCATTCCTGGTTAGTATATACCATCCCTTTCACTCTGCACATCCCCTCGGGGTTCTCTTTCTGTTTTCAGGGGATGAGAGAAGGGGTTAGGAGGGCTGTGGTTGAGGTTTGGAGGGGGGAGGAATGTTTGCTGTGAGTTATTATCCCACATTTATCAGTACTAAACTGGATTTGACAACTCATAGCCTAGGATTTAAATGGTCTAAATCCTTCTCCATTTGGCAGCCTGGTTTCCCCATCATTGATTGTGCTACCCAATTAATTATCATTGGCACATTCGGAGGCTTGGCCTGTGGCACCTTCACAGTCAAGTGATTTATACAAATAATAAAAGATGGGGGTCCCAGCAAGGATATTCCAAGCAATCCCCCCTGTCCTTTTCCTCTTGTCTGGCTCAGTTCATCTCCTGCATATTAGCCCTAGGCCCTCTCACTCCTTCTCTTAGGGAGTTCATCCTCAACTTCTTTCAGGGCCCAGGAAGGAAACATCACTGGCAGGGAGAGAAGAGGGTAATGAGAACTGTGACCTAATTCCAATAATGGGTAGAAGGTCTTTCTATATGGGAGGCAACATAGAAAACTTCTCTGTACATTATGGGATTTCATGGTCCCACCAGCCCTTTGCGGTAGGTATTGATTTCATCCCATTTGACAGCTGAGGAAACTGAGACATGTTGTGTCTCATTCTCACTAGATCGGTCAGAGTGGGAGAAGGAAGGATCAGAAACTTAGCAAAGGGGGTGCAAAACGGACTCAGTGCAACCAGAGGGAATACTGGTATCAAATGTGTGATGCAGCCAATAAGAATGTGAACTCTGAAAGCAAGCAAACCTGGAGGTAAATGCCAACTTTTACCGAATAGTGGTGGCAGTGTGAGCATGTAACCACGCTGTGCCTCGTTTTCCTCACCTGTAAAGTGGGAATAATAAAGCACCTACGTAGGTAACTGAGGACTGAAGAGCTGTCACGCACAGGGCACTTCATACATTTCTCTAGCTGTAAAAAGGGGATGATAATCGTACTGAACTTATTTTCCCTTCACCACAACCCTATAAGGTTGTATATATAAAGGAGTTCCAATAGTGCCTGGAAATGCTCAGAAATGTTAGCTGTTGTTACTACTACTATTACTACCATTGTTGTTGTTATGATGCAAACTGAAATTCGATACAGATCATAGGTACTATCCAACCAGAGTGTTGCAGAGACCTTGCGGTAGGGCCCTGGCAAGCAGGAATCGCCCATGAGAGTGACTATGGCTTGTACTCCTGTGAAAAGTGACATCTGTTTCATGTTCCCTGCCCCATATCTACCCATGCCCTGCAAACTGGATGCCAGCTTGAGACCTGCCTGAGGGAGGTTTGGTCTAAAGCTCTAGCCCAAGCTTAGAAAGAACAGCCTTCCCTCGGAAACTCGGCATCCCGTTGTCTTCTCTCTCTCTAATCTCAAACATTAGTAAGTTTACTTTTATGAGGCCATATGTTTCTTGCTGGAAACCAAAAGTTGATGGGTGAGTGCTAGAGATCATAGTCATTGATTTAAAATATGGAACAGGGGTAGTGCTGTTGGGAGCATCTGCTGCCTTGAAACTAGACAGAAGTCCTTCCCTACACACAAAACTTTATATCTTTCAAAAATATTTCTGTTGAGATTGACCTCAAGTATCCTTCAGTGATCCTATAAATGCCTTTTTTTTTAACCACCCAGCCCTGTGCTTTGGAAATACAATAAATTCATCTCATGTTCCCATATAACTTGCCCTGAATGTGTTACTTAAGTGTTTGGAGTTTAATGTAAGAGTCTCCGTGAAGCAACCCCACTGAGTTACATCTGTAAAGCAGGTGGTGCCCAGAGTTCACAGTGGCCTAGAGGTCCACAGTTGGCCCAGATTTTCTTCCATAACCTATGCTTATTGCCAAGAGTAATGTTGAGTACTTCAAATAATTTTAGCAGGGTATATGTCAATAACTTATAGGCAACGGGTAGCACTGTTTTCAACACAGCTCTTCTTTACTAAAGTGCCAATAGCAGAAAATGGGCTTTGGAATCTCCCATCTTCGCTAACTGTGTGGTCTCGAGCCAGTTGTTTACTTCTCTAAGCCTTGAGTTCTGCAGCTGTAAATGTGTGTAGAACGGATCTCATAGTTTGACCGTTTGAGGATTAGATGAAAAAAATACAGTTAGACTTTGTAGCCCTGTCCCCGACACAAAGTACTCAAGAATTAGCTCCTAGTATTTCTCCTTTTATTGGTTTGCATCTCCCTCAGCCTCTTACATTCAGTAGATTTTATTGACATTGTCCTTGTTGGTGGCTGTAGTGCGATAGTGATGGTCCTCTCATTGTCCACAGTTGTAATCATAAACTTTACCTTTGGTGTTTTATGAAACCTTTTATGTTTCTCTTGCACTTCTGCAAGGTTGCCCTTTATTCCTCATTTCAAGGTCATGGTCATGGTGGAAATTCCAAACCATGTCTCCTTTCTATTTCTATTCCCTTTCCATCAGCTGTCCCTTGATTTTCGCTTGCCCTGCACAGCACTGGGAGTGGCTGGGAGTCTGGAGCTGAGAGCTGGAGGCAGATAATATCAGGCAGAATATTATCATCAGCAATGCAGTAGTGTGTGTATGGAGGAGAACTTTGCAAATATTTGTAATAGTGTGTGTTTCTTAGAACTTCTTTTCCTCTGTGGTCAAGAAGGTGTTATTGAGATTCTGCTTCTCATATTTGACCCTGTTGTGTTGAGTGCCTTACCTCTGACCTTTGACCATAACCAAGAAGCAAAATAAATAAATGATGTTTTCAGCTCCCTTCTTTCCTCCCAGGGTAACAGATGAGTTAGCGTCAGGGACTTTGCCAAGAGGTCTGAGTCATAAACATATCTGCCATTCATCAAAAATCACTACAAAAGGTTGTTTTCAAACACTAAATGAGGAAAGAGTCCTTGGACCTTATCTTAATCATCAAGTTCGTGGGAGATATTTATGGTTCTAACTTTGGGGTTGAAAAGAAAAGCCATAGACAACAACATAGATAAGAGAAATTGGTTTGAACTCATTGCGAGATGATAAACTTCTCATGTGGGAACGACAAAAAAATTTCAGTGAATGTGTCTACTCTGCCCCCAAGTTCTTTTTTTGTTAATCTTCACTCAAGGATATGTTTTTATTGATTTTACAGAGAGAGGAAGGGGGAGAGAGAGCGATTGAGAAACACTGATGTGAGAGAGAAATATGGATCAGTTGCCTCCCACACACCTCTTGACTGGAGACTGAACTCATACCTAGATATGTGCTCTGACTGGGGGTCAAACCTGCAACCTTCTGGTGTGTGGGACGATGCTCCAACCAACTGAGCCACCGGGCAGAGCTGCCCCCAGATTCTTGTGGTCATGTCCCATTTCCCATCTTTCTAACCTCTGTAAAGGATGTATCAGCTGCCAGGCCTGGTGCTAGCTCTTTGGTGTTTGCATTGTCTCCTTGCATCCTCACCACTAGCCTATGAAAAAGGGAAGATTTTCTTCACTGTTTTACAGGAGAAGAAATTGGGAATGACAGTGACTGGCTCTCCCAAGATCTCATAACTCACGGGGCAGAACTGTGCTTCGAGCCCAGATTCACCTGACTTCAAATCCTGAGCCCTTAATAACTCAGTTGTATATCCTCTGGGGAGGTCAGGGAAAATGAAGAGGGAGAGGAGAGGAACCTACAGAAATGTGAAATGACCTTCTCTCTGCTACATAGATGCTGATTATTTAACAACAGATATAGTACAGTATTGGGTACAGTCTCTGGCAGAACAGCCTTGACTTTGTGCCCAGTACTATAAACAGAAAGCTCCTAAACAGATATCATAAGACCCTGGAAGAGTCCTAGGAGCAGACTGTATTCCTGGGGATGTGCCCAACATCAGGAACCCAGCATCCCTGCAGATTTAAATGCCAGCAATTGAATTAATTGTATATACTGGAAAGGCCCCACTTTTGTCTTCATCCGTTCTAGCTTACTTGGAGTGCAGTGTGCCATCAGGAGTGTCTTTCTGATATGTGTGATGCTTTATTTATGAGAAGATTAGCAAAATATGAATGTGGGATTTGCTAATAAAGAGGCGATTGGAAGAGGAGCCAGCTGGCATGCCACATGTAGCTCCGGCAGGAAGATACATCGAATCTGTGTTTTTCTCTCCAAACTCAACACCTTGGAGGCGCCTGGAGCTAGCTCTCCCCCTCTTCCTTTCCACTGAGTGCCTCAAAGACCTCATCAGTTTCTTCTGTGAAGATATCTCTCTGTTTCCTGATCAGACTCCCCATGACTATTCAGCTGTGCTTTCTAATGATAAATGTGTAATCTTACCCAAATGCTGGAGCATTGCTTTATTCTGACGGAAAGGACAGGAGAGCAGTGTTAACCAGCAGGCTGTGAGTCCAAGAGACCCTCAGAGATCAATCAGTTAACTCTGTGATCCTGGTGTGAAAATAACATGATCCCTTGGAGAGACAAACACTTCAGGTTTTCACTGCTCATTAAGTAATAATTTTTATCACTAAGTATGGATGAAGGGTCTTCTTTTAAAGTATCCCATTAGTAGGAGTCACACAGTAGGATAGATAATGCTGGAAATTAAACCTCTTTTTTTTGTGTGTGTGTGCTTCCTAATTCTGAGCTCTGATAGATTAACACTTACTAAATAGCATCTCCCTCGTTCCTGTCTTTGCTTTCCTTTTATTGGAGACTCATAGTATTGCTTCAAAGTGAGTTGTTTTGTAATATTATACATGCTCCATACAGAAAACTGAGAAATAGAATGATCTCAATGAAGCAAAAGTAAAAATTAAAGCCTCATAATCCTGCCCATAAGCCTAAATACACTTCCTCCCTATCTTTTTTTTTTTAATCCATACGTTTCACATGGTTAAGGAGGTCCGTGCTCTTGGACATAAAGGGACAGACAGGTCTGTGAACTCATACAGAGATCTTATGCTTGCCACTGTGTTCCATGGAATGAAATCAGCAAACAGTTGACGAATTTTGAATTTCCTGCAAGGTAGTTTAGAAAGTGAGTTTCAAAAGAGCCTCTTTGTAGAGCTGCCTCAGAACCCTGGAGAGTGCCCGCTCTGTAGGATGAAAGCCGACAGCCCCTATGGAGATGTCGGTGTGAAGCAGAGGCAGTCCTGCCATAGTTTATGTCATAGTTAGAGGGACACTTAAGTCCCTCTGTTCAAACATCAACTTAGCAACAGAACTGGTTTTCCTTGTGGAATCTGGAATTTTATCTGGCCCTCTATGCATCCTGAGGATAACCCAGAGGCATTTATGAACCTAATGGACTTTGAGTAATTCCTACAGCAAAGGAGATGATGGGAAATGCTCTGTAGAGTAGCTGTCTCAGGTGAGATCCCATGAGCTGGAGATTTAGAACTGTGTAGTTGCTAAGATGTCAGCTTAAGGACCAGCTGCATGGGTTTGAATCTTGGCTTCTCTACTAACTGGCTTGAGGCTGTTAAGCAAGTAACCTAGCCTGTCTAAGCCTCAGATTCTGTATATGTTAAATAAAAATAACAATACCCACCATAGGTTTGTTATGAGGATCCAGTGAGTTTGTGCATATATGGTGTTAAAAGAATTCCTAAGGTGTTCAGTAAATACCCATTGTTGGCACTGTTGTTAATAACCAGCATGTCCGTGTTTGTGCTCAGCCACACCCCCTTCTGCATGTTTCCAAAAGGGTCCCTTCTGGACTCTATAAAGTCCCTGAGCCAACATTCTTGTGTTCAAGTCAGCCCCCATCAGCACCTGGTTTGGCATATATACTGAATACTTACTCCTTGGTTCAAATTGGTTTAAATCCCAGTTTTCTTCTGGTTATTCGGTGTCTGGTGATGACTTGACCCCAGGCTGGGTGGAGTGGGTGTGTAATACAGAGAAGGGGGGCTTCACTGGATGGTGCTGCTCTTTGCCCATCCCCTCCCCACCACTTCTTCCCTTTAATCCCAACTGCTTCCAAGATAGGAAGGGAGCGCCTGTTGCTGATTTGTTTCTGATTTACATGAATCCCTCTCTATGCAACATACCAGCCTGTTGATGCTTTACACGTCAGTGTCTTAAGTCACCCTTTCATAGTTTTCTGATGATGATGTTCATTTCTTTGTGGGCCATGCTGGGTGCAAGGTTACAACAGTGAGTGGGAATGACACAGGTCCTTGCCCATTCAGGGTCCAGGAGGGAGGCTGGACAAGTGGGTGGTGTTAGTGTGATAAGGTCTGTGTCAGGACATTCAGAGTGCTGTGGGTGTCTCAGGAGCATCATGCAGCTATTTTGAAAACTAATTAAGGCCTGTTACTGAGCTAGCATGAGGAGAGAGAAAGCAAAACTCTCCTTCATAAAATAGAGAGTAGGGATAGTATTGTGGGTATGAAGATTTTCTTCTATACAACCTTACGTTTTCTGTGCTGAGAAGAGGATGATGCATTAAAAATCAGGTTATTTCTTGTAACTCAGTGTTTTATGGTCAACTTATACCACTTTCAACATCTAGAGGAATTAAGATCATTTCCTCCAAGGCAGGATTTCTAACATTTAGATGCATGCATGCATGCATGCACATCCTAGCTTCCAAAAAACACCTGCATCCATCTCCCTGTGGCTGGTTCTTTTTTGCCTCTGAAATGTTTTTGTTTTCTTTCGGATAGTGCAGCCACAAAAAGATATAGTTTCTTCATGCTGTGT
This sequence comes from Trachops cirrhosus, assembly GCA_028533065.1. Taxonomy (NCBI): domain Eukaryota; kingdom Metazoa; phylum Chordata; class Mammalia; order Chiroptera; family Phyllostomidae; genus Trachops; species Trachops cirrhosus. The sequence continues at coordinate 20,536,834 of CM052546.1, forward strand.
TTTTTCTTTCCATTTTCCTGATAAAACTGTGTCATTGCAGAGGAAATCAAATCTAATCTTCAATATATTTAGCATGAAAGCAATAAAAAGCATTAATTCACTCCAGAAAGAGTGAAATACAGTTGGGTACTCAAAGGAGGAATCACCATGGAAACTGTTTTCTTGAGATCCTGTACTCTCCAGGCTCCAGGCATGACTGAGTGAAGAAAGGAAAGCAAAGGGAAGGGAAGAAATATCCTGCCTTTTCTGTTGTCACCGAACTGCTGCAGAGCAATTGCCATGAATTATTGATTGTGTGAATAGAAGTGTATATGAATTAGAATTATTAAACTGTTGTCTTTTAAATGAGAGTGTAGGAACACACCGTGAACTTGTTCCTCGGTGTTCTTCTTTCCTCCCTGTCAAAAGCCTATTGAACAATCAAAGAGCTCGCCTAAGGTCGAAAGTTTCCAGAGAAGCACCAGGAATTACGATGATTAAAGAATTATGTCAGCTAGAACTAAAGTAAAATGCTTTTCACATGTACCTCCCAGATACGCTTGCCTCTGTATACCATTTCAAGATGGTTATGGATGCGGAATTTTTGCAAAGATATTCAATATGGAAAGATCAGAGGCCAGCTCTTGCCTTCAGGACCATGTTAATGGGGTGTGATGGAATGTCCCTGAGGAGTTTCCTATGGATTGAATCGTTCAGGGGGTATGTACACATGTAGATCTCTCACAAGATACCCGCGCTTCTGGCTTCCTGCAGTTTTACCAGTTCATAGGTTTTTCTCACTGAAACTCTTTATCTGTATCTAATAGTTCTGATAATACCATCCGCCACATGTTAAGTGTTTCCTGTGAGTCAGTCACTGTGCTGAATTCTTTGTGTGATAATATTAAGAACATAGACTTTTTTGGATATGATTGTGTTTTATTTAGCAAGATGAATAATTCAATAAGTGCTCACTAATCAAATTAAAATTAAGTTCCTATGTGACCCTTACAGCAGCTCTATGAGAAAGTCCCCATTTTATAGAGGAGGAAGCAGAGATTTGGTGGCACTTGAGACAGCTGATGGCACTGGATCACAGAGCCAGCGAGTTCTAAAACCTGGATATGAAACCCCAGATGAATCCTAAGTCCACGGCCTTAACGTTGACACTGAGTTTGCATCCTAGAGGTTACAGACAACCTGTCTGTTTGATCTCTGTACGAGCCCGTAGCTGCCAAGAGTCTGGGCACATCGGTAGGCTCTCATCATGTTCACAACAAAAATGTGTTCAGAATCTACCGTTGTACTGGGCACTAGACTAAATATAAAAATGGAAAATGAGAGAAACTCTTTGCTTTTCAAAGAGTTTATAGTCTTCAGGAAATGTTGACGTGAATAAATGAACCATGCAAAATAGTGTTCCAAAGAGAGAGGTTAATGAGATTTGTGGTTCTTCGAGAATGTGTTCCTTTGAGATTTTACCTGAGCTTCACACAGGTAAAAGAGAAAGGAAGAGAAAGGTAAGGCAGCATGATTTGGGGCATAAAGGTGGGAACCAGTGAGAAGAGATTGAGGACCTGTGAGAAGATCAGGGCATGTGCATTAGAAGAGCGAGTTTGAACAAGTAAGTTGCCAAGCGGGTCAATGAGGGAAGAACCTTGAACTTGGGGTCAAGGAGGTCCAGATTTTATCCTATCAACACAAATGAGCCTTCAAAGGATCTATGTATTTATATTGAATTGTTAATTAGGTAAGGTGCATTTTTTTTCTTGTGTTCAATTTTCTGATTTTTACCTATGTATACACCTAAGTCACCATTACCAAGATCAAGTTATAGGACACTTTTAGGACCCCAAGCCCCCTGCCCCTTAACACCTCCTCACCCCCAGAGATGATCACTCTTCTGACTTCCATGTGAATGTTCAAAGTGATAAGGAGGCTTAATGGGAAGTTGAATGACTTCTAGGATGTAATGCAAAGTGTGGTGGTGAGAGATTTTAAATGCGGAACCAGCCAAAAGGATGTTATAATGTTCACAATCCCTCTATCCATTCACTCAATGAAAAATGCATTGGACACCTGTTATGTACATACATACCACAGTAACCAACATATGCTCTCTCCGTGAAGAGATCGACAAATCGGCAAGGATTACTTTACGTTGTAGGAAGTACTCAAATAGGAGGAAACACAGGTTGCACTTAAAATGGGCCACTAACTCAGAATGGGAAAGTTGAAGAAGCCTTCCTGAAGGAAGAGATGTCCAACATGAGGCTTGAGGACAGTTTAGCCAGCCCGAGGGAGACATTGAGATGGGAATAGTCCTGAGCAGAGATGAGACAAGGACAAAGGTCCAAAGAAGGCAGATGGCATGGCTGTGATGAACAGAGGCTTAGGCAAGGGAAAAATGGAAGTAACTGGGGGGTTTTCAAATGAGAGAAGTGGCAAGACTGAGTGAATGATGCACCACAGGACCTGTGTGAAACTGCGATTTTTCAATGCAGATTGTAATTGTGACAACCTGATGGTGCAACGGCCGGCATCTATTGTTCAGAAAATTTCAGGTGTTCCGTGAGACAGGCTTTTTCATTGTTTTTATTGTAAGCAGCCCACCTGGTTGTCAGTCATTTTTCTTTGAACTTGAGCCAGAAAAACTAGTCAGGCAATGAGATTTCTAGATTTCTAACACCTTTCCCCTAGCCCTTTAAGACAAAGCTATTTTCTTATTCTTTGCACATGATCCCTTTTTCTGGAGTGTTCTGGGCTATACAAAGCATCCAGGGCACCCCTCTCTTCTAATTTATCCAGCAGGTTTTCTGGTGCAGTTTTTTTTAAATATATTTTATTGATTATGCCATTACAGTTGTCCCATTACCCCACCTTGATTCCCCTCCACCCTGAACACCTTCTCCCACCCACATTCCCCCCCTTTAGTTCATGTCCATGTGTCATAAGTTCTTTAGCTTCTACATTTCCCATACTATTCTTGCCCTCCCCCTGTCTATTTTCTACCTACCATCTATGCTACTTATTCTCTGTACCTTTCCCCCTCTCTCCTCCTCCCACTCCCCTGTTGCTAACCCTCCATGTGATCTCCATTTCTGTGGTTCTGTTCCTGTTCTAGTTGTTTGCTTAGTTTCTTTTTGTTTTTGTTTTAGGTGCAGTTGTTAATGATTGTGAGTTTGCTGTCATTTTACTGTAAATATTTTTATCTTCTTTTTCCTAGATGAGTCCTTTTAGCATTTTACATAATAAGGGCTTGGTGATGATGAACTCCTTTAACTTGACCTTATCTGAGAAGCACTTGATCTGCCCTTCCATTCTAAATGAAAGCTTTGCTGGATAGAGCATTCCTGGACATAGGTTCTTGTCTTTCATGACTTGGAATACTTCTTTCCAGCCCCTTCTTGCCTGCAAGGTCTCTTTTGAGAAATCAGCTGACAGTCTGATGGGAACTCCTTTGTAGGTTACTATCCCCTTATCTCTTGCTGCTTCTAGGATTCTCTCCTTCACTTTTCCCTTGGCTAATGTAATTATGATGTGCCTTGGTGTGTTCCTCCTTGGGCCCAACTTTTTTGGGACTCTGAGCTTCCTGGACTTCCTGGAAGTCTATTTCCTTTGGCAGATTGGAGAAGTTCTCCTTTATTATTCAAATAATTTTTCCACTTGTTCTTCCTCTTCTCCTTCTGGCACCCCTATAATTTGGATGTTGGAACATTCAAAGATGTCCTGGAGGTTCCTAAGCCTCTCCTCATTTTTTTGAATTCATATTTCTTCATTCTTTTCTGGTTGTATGTTTTTTTTCTTCCTTCTGGTCTACTCCATTGATGTAAGACCCATCTTTCATTCCATCACTATTGGTTCTCTGTGCATTTTTCTTCATTTCACTTATTGTAGCCTGCATTTTTTCATCTAGTTTGCGACCAGAATCAACTAATTCTGTGAGCATCCTGATCACCAGTGTTTTGAACTGTGCATCTGATAGGTTGGCTATCTCTTGGTCGCTTAAAAGGATGGGTTCTAAGGTTTTCAATTGTTCTCCTGTTTGAGCCATCTCCTTTTTTTTTTTTGGTCTTGTTGCACCTGTTATGTATGGGGGCGGGGCCTTAAGTGTTCACCAGGGCGGGGCACCCAGTCCCTGGGTTGTGAGGCTGTATGTGGGGGCAAGGTCCAAGAAATAACAATGGTGCTTGCTTCGCACTCCGTTGGACCTCAGTCCCTTCCGTCGCTTCCCCCAAGCAAACTGGGCCCCTCTGATGCCAGTTCCCATGTGGGTGGGCTTGTGCACCCTGTGGGACTTTCCAATGACCTCTCCTGTGAGGCTGGGAGTCTCTCCCTGTGTCTCAACCCACATAGGTGTTTTCAATCAGTGCCTGGAGGCTCTATTTCCCAGCACTGGGGCCCTGGGTTGGGAGCAGTGCCTTGCTTCACAATCACCACCTCACTGGGTCTGCTGGTTGCCACCCCTCCGCCAGGGTCTGCCAGCTGCTGCTTGCGTACCCAGGGCCTGCCCACTGCAGTCTTATGCACCCAGGTTGCCTTACGTGTCTGGTCCCAAAGCTCTCTGCTCTCTGCTCTGCAACCCACGCCTGGCTGCCCGACTCCGCCCCTCGTACCAGTCTGGATGAACGTGTCTATTTTAATTCCTTGGGTGTCCAACTTCCATACAGTTCAATTTTCTGTCAGTTCTGGTTGTGATTCTGTTTCTGAATTGTTGTTGCCCCTATCTTGGTTGTGCGAGGAGGCACAGTGTGTCTACCTATGCCTCCATCTTGGCCAGAAGTCTCTGGTGCAGTTTTAAGAAAGCAATAGAGTTCACAATGCCCCTTTTCCTCAGTAATCAAAGAACGGTCTTTGCAATCCTGCAGACTGGAGTTAAGCCCCTGTTACTAACTCTCCCTGTGACCCTGATAAGTTAGTTTGTAGGCTTCAGCCTCCTCATCTGGGAATAATAATACCTGTAGTATAAGGTTTGAGTGACTGGAACACAGCACAGCAAGTCCCCTGGGACAGTGTCTAACAGACAGTAGGTCTCCCCTAAATGTTGTCTAGGGGTAAGAAAGCGGAGCAATCAGGAAAGGCACTCAAGGTAGACTGCCTACGTGAGAAGGCTGTGCCAAAGCCTGGCTGGGTTACTCTGGGCAAGTCACATGGGTTCCCAGTATCTCAGCACTGTCATCTGTAAAATGGGGTGGTAAGAGTGACATCCACCTTGTGGTTTTATTGTGAGAGTTAAATGAGTTAGCATATGAAAAGTGCTTTATTTAGTGAGTCTGGGGTGTGTGTATGTATGTGTGTGTGTGTGTGTGTGCATGCATGTCTGTCTACATCCTTTATTAGTAGGGTTCATATCAACATTAGTAATAATTATTTTTGTATAGTGCTTAGCCACATCTGTGAGCGTGGAGGAGCAGTGCTTGCCTACCTTGTCGGGTTGTTGCCAAGACTAGCTAATCAAGAGGTGCATGTGGCTCAGTGCCAGGCACACAGTGGGCCCCCAATAATGTTTGTTGAGTGAATGAGAGCCAAGTGCTCCTCTCTAAATGTTTTCTATAAATGTTTCATCTTAATGATCAGTGGGAGCTTCCACAGGGGAGGAAGTGCCAAGGAAGTTCACAGGGTGGCAGCCTGGGCTCAGGCCTAGTGGCTTCTGATTATGCTGAACAAAATAGATTCAAATCAGTCTATTCGGTGCCATTGAAACTGTGCCAGCGTGCAACGAAATGTGATTCGTGCTGGGCGAGAGCCAGGATCCCGGTTTGGAAGTCAAAGCAAACCCTACCTGTTTCTAGCACCCTCTCTTTCCCCTCGACTGGGTGGCTCTTGCTTCTGAAAGAGCTTCTGGATGTTTCACAAATTCGGGCCCCAGATGTTTGGAAGACTTTTGCAGACAAGGTAATCAATCCATTTGGTGGCCAGATGCTGTCTGAAATTTTCCCTGCTACAGCCTTTGAGTTTCTAAATTCATTAGAAACATAAATTAATTAAATCTAATCAACAGTAGGTGATGCAGAAGATTAAACAGTGAAAAACAAGTACATTTCCAAGTGGGTCATATTAGATGCAGAGAAAAACGGCTTCCCTTTGGAGGTGAAAGTCAAATGAACCTTTCTGTGATAGTCTCAGAAACCTTTGCCAAATCTGTAGGGGGTCTTACCCCCAAACTCAGGCTGACCTAGTGGGCGCACTGACTTTTGAAGAAGTAAATTGTTTTTCTAAGAAGGGTTCCAGAATGGTCTTATTTTGTTATGCACTAGTTGGGGGATCTCCGTCATTCCTTTATCATGACGGGCCTCTGGTGATACTGCATAAAAGCAGTATTTCCCAGGGGCCTTGTGTAGTCAGAAATCTGGAAACACAGTGAAGCATTTCCCTTTACTCCACACTAAAATGAGTTAGCCGAGTTCGGGGTTCTTTTCTGGAAGGGCTGAATTCTCAATGCCTAGAACAGTGCTTGGCATATAGGAGGTACTCAGAAAATATCTGTTGATTGAATTGTGGGTGAACCTCTTCCTTAGAGGTTTTTTGAGACTTTAATTTGCCCAGATGAGTCCCCAAGATGGGAGATAATGTATAAGCTATTTCCAAAATGTGAATTTTTTCACCCAAGGAAGAGCATCTTGAGGGACTGGTAATTTTCTAGGTTGTATTTACAGAACTTGGCTCTAAAGCATTGCTGTGTAGCACCGCTATCTGTTGTCCCATATCCTCTACCCTCAGACTAAATGGAACTGGAGAAGATGAGGATAAGTCGTGAATTTATGGGTTCACTTTCGGGTGAGAGGCTGCTCTCCAAGCATGGGCTCGGGTCAGTAGAGAGGCCAGCCTTTGGCTGTGAAAATGACTCATTCTACACTTTTCGTTAGCCAGTGCAGACAAGTGGCCTGAGGCCGTGTGCATAAAGGGGCTGAGTCCTTGCCTGCTGCCTTGTAGAGGTATCAGTTTCCAGGGCATACCAGCGAACAGTCCAGGACAGCAACTGCTAACTCAGATGCCTCCAGAGGCCAAGTAACATCAAAGATGACAGCAGAAAGGTAGAGGAAACCCCCAAGAAGATGATTAGGTGACATTCAGCCTCAAGGTAGGGGTATGGAAGCGGGGGAGTTGAGGGAAACTCAAGATCTTGTGCCCTGCTAAAGGAGACAGCCAGGAGTGGCCATGTGGGAATGCCAGCCCAATGGTGCCAGTCTTTTTATTTTTCTAAAGAAACTGACAGTCTGGATTTATTTTTAAATCCTCACCTGAGTATATGTGTTTATTGATTTTAGAGAGTGAGGAAGGGGAGGAGAGAGAGAGAGGGAGGGAGGAAGAGAGAGAGAGGCACGTTGATATGAGAAAGCAACATTGGTCAATTGCCTCCCATACTCACCCTGACTGGGAATTGAACCCACGGCTTAGGTATGTGCCCCAATTGGGAATCTAACCTGCCACTTTTTTGGGTACAGGACTATGCTCCAACCAGCTGAGCCACCCAGTCAGGGGGCAAAAAAATCTGGGTTTTTAAAAAAATATAGGAAACTTCACAAATTTTAAATGTTGGCAACTTATTAAAAGAATTGGAAAACTCAGTATGGGCTAGTTTTGTGGTGCAAAATAAAGCAACTCCGCTGGTCAGATGTGACCAGCCTCTGCAACCCACGTCCCCTGGGCTGTCCGGCCCTGCACTGTGGAGTTGCGAAGACTGGCTCTACCCCTCTGGGGTCCAAAGGAGTAATTTCTTTGTAGAAATAACAGCACATTGCCATATTAATTGAGAGTCTATAATGTGCTAGAAGTTCCTTACCTTCCTTATCTCACTTAATCTTCATAACTCTCCTCCAGAGTGGTACCGTTATTCCTATTTTCCAGAGAAGGAAACTGAGGTTCAGAGAATTCAAGTAACTTGTCCAAAGGCACGTCAGTTATAAATGGCAGAGCTGCATGTCCTCTCTCCGATGTCTAAAGTGATGCTGTTAACCATTCACTGTATTACTTCTAAGTAAAGCACTATTCAAATGAAATAAACAAACACTTATTTAGTGCTTGTGTGTGTTGGGCACCATTCTGAAGGCTTTGCATAAATTTCCTCATTTAATCCTTGGCATAAACCCTCCCCATTTTATAGATTAGGTAAGTGATGGGGAGCAAGATGTTAAGAAATACAGGTAAGATGAGCCAGCCAGGAAGTGGTGAAGCTGGACTTTAAATTGTGGTTTGGGGGAGACTGCTATTGACTACCCCCTAGAGTTATTTCCCCAAACAGTGCCCTCAGTTAGGCATACAGAAGGTACTCAGCAAGTCGATTTCAAATGACACCAAACCTCATTTTCAACTGTGGACACTTGGGGGATTCTGGACCTCAGAGTGTGGTTGGTGCCCCTAGGTAGCTGCTATTCCAGCCATTATTCCAAGTGACCCACTCCTGTCACTCAGGCAGCCTTCACTGTGTCACTTCGCTAACTCCAGGCATACAGAGCACAGACCGACAGGCCCTAGAAGCTGGTGCAGCCACTAATGAACTGTCTAATCCAGAAATCCCTTTTCAGCGATCCGGCAATCCAATTCAAACTGCGCATTTGACTGAAATAGTTCACTGGGTCAGACTTCTTGGCATAGAAAGATCTTCCCACCCAGTCTCCGGTGTTCTTTCTTCCTGCAAATTGAAAGGGCAGAGGCTGGCTGAGACAGGGGCTCGAATTTAAGAATCAGGAAGGTATGTATACATTTCACAATGCATGCGTTTTCAGGTATAGGATTAGTGAAGGAGAATTAAAAGAATAAGGTCGGGTTTCATTGGTTTTTAAATTTTCATTGTCTCACATGTCTGCTACACCTGGTTTGACTAGAAGCCGTGTGTGTGTGTGTGTGTGTGTGTGTGTGAACAATATTAGAAAAAGGATATGAACCCAAGTGATCAGGCAACAACTATTAACAAACATTCTAGAAAACTGTCTTTTCATTGAATATTGATTGTGTGTCTGCTATGTGTCAGACCTTGGGCTGTGGGCCAGGAGGACTGTTACAATAAAAAAATCAGCTATGACTTCTGCCCTGGTGAATTTTACAGTCTTCTAAGGAAGTAGAAATTCACAGTCAACCCACGAACAAACATACAGTGATGAATTTTGATAGATGCTTTAAAGGAGGAAAGAACAGGGTACTGTAGAGAGCAAGACAGCATGTCTTCCGAAAAGGCCTTGCTCAGTAAGTGCTGCTTAAGCTGCAATTTTTAAAAATTGAAGAGATGTTAGCCAAGGAAAAGAGGGGTGAGGGAGAGTAGTTTAGGCAAAGAGAGTAGCATGTTTGTTTTCTGGACCCTGAAGAAGGCGGAAGAGGCATGGCATTTTGAGATCTGGAAGGCAAACTGGCGGGGTGAGAATGGAGGGGAGGGAGAGTCAGGACATGATTTAAGATGAGATTGGAGAGGTAGGAAAAGGCCAGGTTCACAACATTTCCTTAGCAATAAATTCCCAAAAAGTTGTATTATCCCAAGACTTCCCCAGAACAGCTTCTGGTACATTTCACTGTGAAGAAGAGGCTATGAATACGAGATTGTGGGCCATGTTGATCTGTTCCTTCTATTGTGTGATAAAATGTTGACATTTAATTCCTGTGGACTCGGCAAGAAATAATCAACGCATCACAATTAGAGCTAAGAACTGGCTATGGTGTGGGTTGGAGAGAAAGGAATTTTGCTACTGCAGTTAATACAGGGTGGGGTGAACGTAGGTATACTAATGTTTATATGGAAAATAATACAATAATTAATAAATAATAATAATGCAAGAATAAACTCTGTGTTTCAGGCACTCCCAACTGTAACCCTACTTTTGCCCAACCCTGTAAGTATTGGCTTTTTTGTGCCCTAAGTTTTCTGTGCTCTCCAAAAGTCATTAAGTAACTTGGGTTGTTGGAATCAGTCCTTACAATGTCCCCCAAAGTAGAGTCCTTAGAGACATAGAAATATGACCCCATTTTCACTCCTCACCCATGTGCTTTGCATGGAGGAAATGGTTCTGAAGTGGCTTCAGTACTTCATTTCCCCAGGACTGGTTTTGTTTCAGAGATGTTCCAGGCTATGAGCCTCTATAATAATAAATGATTTTTAAAAAATAAGCTGTAGACAAAACTGGAGCATGTATAACTTTAAGTTTAGGGGAGAATTGTCATATGCATTACACAGACCAAGAATCGGCTATCCCATGAAAATCCTAAATCTCCACGTGGGGACCATTTATATCATGTTTGCTCTGCACAGAATGAGATCTTAGATACTGATAAAGATGCCATCTGTTAAGTAAAGATGATTCTGTCTTCAGGGAACTTATAATCTAGTTAAGGAGACAGCATACAGATACTACATTCAAGCCATCTGCCAACATTTGTACTGTAATCCAATATAAATAAGTCATGTCCTGTAAGAAGTGTCAACTAGGTGAGTGAAGTTTCACATAAAAACTTGCCTTACTTGGTTTCTAGAAGAGACTAACTAATTTGCACCTAGACTTTCCCTTGGAAGGGAGGGGAAAGAGGATAAATACTAAGAACAAATTCTAGGTTGAGGAATTCATTGGTAGAGTCGAACATGAGTAAAATAGGGGCTCAATCTGTAATGAAATACATCTCAGTAAGGAAAATAGAGCACGGAAACACAGAAGAGAAAAGGTCATGGGTACATGCGAAAAGTTAGAATTGTAGAATTGTGAGGAGAGATTTTTTTCAATCCAGGGAGCTCATAGAAAGCTTCATGGAGTAGTGGTACTGGCCTGGAAGTTTTCATGCATCCATTTTTTTTTCCATTCAGCCATTCAACAGGAATTTAGGAATTGTGTGCAAACCTCCTAAGTGCACGTTTCTATGCCGGGTCCCCAGACTGAAATAGTGAAGAAGATCTTGCCCTCAGGGAGCATACTCTCTAGAATAAGATGTCAGCATGTGTACGTAATGGGCAAAATATCTTAGGGGACTGAAATGCCATGAAAGTTTGTCAGCAAAGACCATATTTGCTCAGGAAGTCCAAAGAGTTCAACTTGGCTAGTGTCTCAGGTGTGTGATAAGGAGTACAGAGGATCGGATGGAAGAGTTAAGGTTGAGCCCAGAAGATCCACTCCACCATGCTAAGAAACAAAGCTTGCAACTAAGAGTGAAAACTTCAGGAAGGATCAGGAAAAAAAAACAGGAATGATAGATGAAAGAGAGTGGGGAGAAGAAAAAATAGCAGGCAGAGGAAAAAGAAATGAGACCCAAGGGAGGCAGCTCAAGAGCATGGGCTTTGAAATTAGAGTTGGGGTACAATCCCAGCTGCACTACTAACTAGCCTCCCAAACTTGGGCAAGTTATTTAACTTCTCTGAGCCACCATTTCTTCACTGGAGAGATAGAGGAAGATATGGAAATCATGGCTTTGAATGACAGTGAAATGGCACGATATAAAATACAAAGCACAGATCCTGGCCAAAGTAGGTGTTCGATACATGAGGATGATAATGTAGACTTAGGAAGAGAATATGTGTAAAGGGCCCAGTACTATGCCTGCCATGCAGCAGACCAGTTCAGTGAATAGTAGTCTCACAGGAAAATTGTGCTTTTCTGTTTATCCGAGATCCAGCACAGTGTTCCACAGTTACTAGGAGCTCGAAAGTGTTTGCCCAGTAGTGGGCATACAAGCGTCACGTTATTTGGGTTAGAGATTTGAATTTTGTAGTCAGTAGCATATGGATGGTACCTAAAGCCACCAGGCTGACACGACAGAAATGGCCCTGAAATGTGTGTAAAACATTTGTTTTTATAAATTGCCTATTTTAAAAGCAGTTGGAGAACTTGTTATTTTCAAGGCTTTTGTGAATCATTTTGCAAAGAAAATTATATTAGATTTTATCTTTTGAGTAAAGCTCTTGATCCTGTGTTAGAATTTCTTCCTGTCAAGTGCAGTTATAGCAGATAAAGAGAGTCATAACTAAATCATGAAAAAAGGAAGAAAAAGAAAAATTGTGCTTTTCTAAATGTTGAAACACTGGTGTTCTACTGAGACTGGAATATCTTGAGGCCAGGTTAACAGCAAGCTAATTTCAGGAGCCTTCTGCAGGATAGTTACAGTTCTCTCCCTGTAGTCCCGCTTTAATCAAGGAGTGTGTGGCTAGAGACTTTCCATTAAAGATGGATTTCCTGGAAGGGAGAGCTACAAATCACGGGGAAAGTTCCCGGCACCCTTACCCGGGTCTGGCCATTTGCGAAATGTCAGTAAATCTTCCACAGGGCAGGATGAGAGAGGGGTATTTTTCTCCCTCTAACAGACTTGTTTCTTTCAATAATAATAATAATAATAGGAGTGATGGTGAAAGTTACCCAAGAAAGGCCATAAGGAGGAGGCTCCCTGTCTCACCATTTTTAAGTGCAAACAACTGAGCAGCCTGGTAGACAGATAGGAAGTAATGGACCTGGGAGCAGAAGGAATAGAGTCCTTTCTGCTCTCAGCTTTAAAAGAGAAAGCAGGGCAGAGAGGAAAGGAGGAAAGGATGGGGGGAGAGAGAGAGAGGGAGGAAGGAAGGGAAGGATGGAAAGAAGGAAAAAGAGGGGAAAGGGGAGGGGAGAAGAGGAAGGAAAAAACAAAAAAGAAACCAAGACATTGTTTTTCACTCATAGTGATCACATGGATCTCTGAAATACTGATTGAGGGGAGAAACTCTTACTAGATATTTGGAGAATTTTGTGAAGATAGGGCTTCAATAGCATTTTTCTTCCTATATCTACCCTTTGACTGAGGATAGAAGTTGAACCTGTACAGATTTCATTTGAGCTATTAATGTGGACCCGTCCTGGTTACTTGTTTATATATCCATACATGTATTTGTTTATTCATTCATTCATTTAGCAATTCCATTCTCTTTCTTCTTCATTAGTCTCTCCCTGGCTGTTGAAACTTTCTCACTGGCATATACACCTACTATCGTTTCTATGATCTTACAACAATGCTCTCTTAACCCGACTTCCTTACTATCTTCCACCTCATTTCTTTGCTATTGTTTTCAGCAAAATGGCTTGAAATGTCATCTGTACTCATTGTCTCTAGTTCCTCTGCTCCCATTTGTTCTGAAACCCACTCCAGTCCTTTCACCCCCACCCTCCCACAGAAACTAGTCAAAGGCAAGGGTTACCTCCATGATTCAAATCCGAAGGTCACAGAAGCCTTTCGCCTACCTTTCGGCAGTGTTTGACATGCTTGGGCACGCTCCCCTCTGCATTCCACTAGGCACTCAGGACACTAAGCTTTCTTGATTTTTTTCTTCCCAAGGGCTGCTCTTCTGTTTTTTTTTTCCCCCTGATTATTCTTCTTTGCGCAGCCTTTCAGATGTTGGAGTGCCCCCAAGTTCAGCTCTTTGTCCTCCCTTCCTGTTTTCATACACTCACTCCCTGAGATCTCCCACCGCCACACAGCTTTAAATACCACCTGAAATGATGCTATAGCTCCCACATTTGTATCTCGAACTCACAGCCTGCTCCTGGACGCTGAACCCTCATTTCCCATGGTCTACTCAGCATCTTTGCTTCCAGCCTCTCAGACTGCCCATCCCTGAAACTGAATGGCTGGTCTTTTCCCCAAAACACCCATTTCACCTTCAAACTTTCCATTTCAGGGCCAACAGCTCCATCATGTGAATCATTAGGGCAAAAACCTTGAAATCACCCTTGATCTTTTTCTTTCATACCCCATAATCAGTCCATCAGCAGGTGCTGTCAGGTCAACTCTCAGTATGTATTCAGAATCTGATCACTACTGTCTGCCTCCACTGCCAGCGCCGTGGTCCGAGTCACCATCGTCTCTCACCCGGCCTATCTCAGCACCACCCCTGATCCCACCTCATCCCTCTCCGGCCTGTTCTCAGCACAATAGCCAGACCGCTGCTTGGAAAATGCCAGGCTTCACCACACCTCTATTCGGTACCCTCCAACAACCTTCCATTTCAGTTCTCACTTTTTAAAATTGTGACCAAATGTGTACATAACATGAACTTTAACCAGTTCTGAGTGTGCAGTTCAGTGATATTAAGTACTTTCACATTATTGTGCCCATCTCACTTTTGGTAAAAGCCAAGATGCATAGTCCCCAAGACTCCGTATTATTCGAATCTCTCATATCTTTTACCTCATTTTCCCCTTGTGTGCACTCTCCAGCTACCCCAGTCTGCTGACACACACATGTTTCAATCTTAGGGTCTTCCCCTTCGTCTCTAGAGCACTCTTCCTATGGATGCCTACATAGTGAACTCCCTCATCCCCTTCCAATCTGCTCTGTGGTTGGATGGGCTTTAAAATCTAAGCATCCCTCCTACCTCTGGCACTCTTAATCTCCTGTGCTCAGCTGTATTCTTTTCCCATAGTACCTAACATACGATGTGATTTACCACGTTCATTCATTGTCTTTGCTCCACAAGTAGAATGTAAGTTCCATAAGGACAGATAGTTTGCCTGTTTTATTTATCGATATGTACCCAACATCTGGAATAGTGCTGTGCTTGACACATAGCAGGTGCATTCAGTGAATATTTGAGTGAATAAGTGAAATTATGAATGAGTCTATCAACATTTAGTCTTTACTGATTTTTCTACATTTTATATTATTCATGGGTATCCAAACTGCTACAAGAACATGAAAGAAATATAATCATCTAAATATTCCATTTTCAGTGAATAGAAAAAAGTAAGGATGCAGTGCCTTTTTTTAATGAGTATTTATTAAAGGTAGGGTCTGGCTAGTGATGAAAATCAGCAATAGTTTATTCTGTTTACCTTCTATAAACTAGAATAGTTTATTCTACCTTTTATTGTTTACCTACTTTATGTAGGCTACTGTATTTAGGGCTTTAAAACATGCACATTATCCAAATAAAGAAGGGGGTGAGGAAAGGAAGGCAGGAAGGAGGGATGAAAAGAGGAAGGGAGATGGGGGAGAAACACTAAGTGATTCATAAAGTTGTAAGTGGCACATTTCGTTCTAATACTTTCTGTTTTCTTTGCTAAGACCATTGAAAAACTATCATAGCATAATACCGGCAATCCGCGAGTGGCATCTTCATGTTGTTTGGCATAGAAACCTCATGATTTTAGACAAAAAATCCAAATCCTTTTCAACTATATTCTTCATTTATTTCTTTAGGCCCATCAGAGTTTAGCAAGGGGACATATTGCGTTTAGTGTTCAATTTGTCCTTTAAAGATATAAGAGATTTCTTGACTACAGGGATCTGGGTAAGATTCCATAGGGTGAGTTTCCATACATCAAAACTGGGACTCTTATTCTGTAGCTGAAAGACTTCATCATAAGGTCTTTGAACAAACTGTTCCCCCCACATTTTGTATTGCATCCCAGTCTATCATAAATTCCCAGTGTTTATACTGAAAGCTCCTTCAAGGCAAAGACCAGATGTGTTTTGTTTATTAGCATATCTCTGGCACCCAGCCCAATGACACACACAAAATAGGTGTCCATTTAAGAGATTCCTGGAATCACAGGCCTATTTGCTTAACGCACTTTGCTTAGTACACTTTGGATTGTCTCATTGACACTACCATGCCCACTCCCAAGTAGCACTATATTCTAGTTCCCTCTCTTCACCAGCCCAGCTGCTCTTTTCTCTCCCTGTGAGTCATACAACCCTTAATTCCTTGTCAATTCTGCAATGGCTTTTCAGGATAAAACCTGTTATTTACTGATCAATCTATCTGGTTCTCAAGTCATAAATACTCTTCCAAACAAGAATTGCCCCTTACCTTGCACCCCTGAAAAATATTTTCTTTTAAAATATTTTGTATTCAACCGGCATAAATATTTTATTCTTTGGTCCTTTGTTCAGGGAAACCAGTCTGTATGCATTGGTCCACTTTGATATGGGATCTCTTTGGCTCTCATTCAATGATCTACTAAAGAAAAAATAATTAAGAGGCATCTGTTATATCTTAAGACACTCATCTAGGCACTGAAGGCTCAATGATGAATACATTCAGTATGGAGTTTATGAGTCAAAGACTCAGAAAGGCATTGAAACTGCTTCCATTACCCCTGGGCTGAGTGCCGATGGTAAGTGGCGATCACTGCGGGGAAGGAGAGGTGCGGACGCAGTCAGGCTGCACCGTGAGGGGAGTTGTCTGGCTTTGGGAAGAAGTCATGCAGGGCTTTCCTAAAGAACCATCCCACAGATGGGGGGAATGTTAGCTTTCACGGTGCAGATGCCATGGCTCGCTGGCCTCAGAGCATCTGGCACCATGACATTTTTGACCAAAGGCATGCCAAATGGACTCCATGTTAAGTGTGTTTGGGCTGCACACTGCCTGCCCAAGAGCCCCTGTTCCCCTGCAGAGGTGATGAGATTCCCCATTTCGGACCTGAAGTCCCACTGACTTCGGGGTCGGTGGTAGATGCCCCATGTTGTGTAGGTAATGGATCCAAATGACTGGCAGAGTTTGCATTGCCTGAGCAGTTAATTACTCCTCTGCTTTCTGAAAGAGTGGGTGACAGATGGCAGACACCTTGACAGCAGATTCCACTGTAAGCCTCACAGGCTTGTGGTTAGTAGGCAAGTCTGGACTGCAACCAATTTCCCACTAGATTTTTCTGTACTTAGACGACTTAAAAATTTTAAAACTCCTTTGCCCTTTAGGCAAGTTTTGTTCCAACTACGGGAAAATTCTCTCTTCCCAGCTTCTTTGTTGCAGAAACATGTTTTGAATGAAAGGCAATCTCCATCTACCCACATGGTCTGGGTTGTCTCAAACCCGGTTAGTGCTGGGGATTTGGTCAGCATGGGGAAGCTGTGTGCATTTTAATGGGAACAGCATGGCATTCATTACTCACCTGCTTCCCACCATCTGGATTTTCACAGATCAGCAAGCATGGTGGGCTTCCTGCACACTGCCAGGGAGAACTTGGCTCCTGCGGAAGGCAAGACTCTAGGTCCCTCTGAAGTCATAATTTTATGATGGACACCATGATTAATTGAGGGGGGGGCATGCTATCCCAATAAGCTGCTTTCATATTTGGATAGTCAAAAAGTAATGCATCAAGTTGGGACAGTAAAATACAGGCTAGGGCCCTGGCTGGTGTGGCTTAGTGGATTAAGCGCGGGCCTGTGAACCAGGAGATCACGGTTCGATTCCCAGTCAGGGCACGTGCCTGGGTTGCAGGCCAGTTCCCAGCAGGGAATGCACAGGAAGCAACCATACATTGATATTTCTCTCCCTCTCTCCTTCTCTTCTCCTCTGAAGATAAATAAAATCTTTAAAAAAAAATACAGGCTAGGGGAGATGGTTGGATAGAAAGCATTAATCTATTCATTTACCTCACAGCCT
>CM052546.1:20554232-20589732 GCA_028533065.1 Trachops cirrhosus
GATGCAAATGACAGAAGACCTGTGATTTAGCAGTAGCTGAAACTACAGTTTATTATTTAACAAGTCCAAACATAGTCTATCTCTAAGGTAGGCTTTTGTAGTTCAGTGCTATCATTGAAGACATCGTCCTATTTTTCCATGTCATACTCCAGCCTCTTGGCTTTTTAAACTCTTTAGACTTAAATCACGTCATGGTCACCTGACGGCTTCCGCAACTTCACATATCCTGGTCACACATATCCACATGCAGAGGCAGGAAGCAGGGAGCAGTCAGTGTGGCCAGAAGGGATCCCCTTACTTGTTTCCTTCCTTTTACTCAGGGAAGAAAAATCTCTCCCAGAAGTTCTGCCCCCTTGACCCCCAGCAGACATTCCTACATGCTTCATTGGCCAGATCTGGGTCACGTGGCCACCAGTAGCCACAAGGGAGGCTGGGAAGCAAGTATCAGCATTTTTCGGCCCCTATAGTAGGAGGTGGGCAAGGGCAAAAGGTGCTGGCTAAAAGTACAACACATTACCTGCCCTTAGTGAAGTTGGTGTACAGGGGCAGACTGACGTGTAAACCACGCCCATTTGCTAGCCCTGTGCTTGTGGTTAAATGGCAAGGAGCAGTTGTGATAAGATCTAGAGAACTGGGGCTGTTGACCCCTTCTACCTACCTTCCTTCTTTCATATAGGAGGAATACACCACCAGGTTCAAGTTAAGACCACTATACAAAGAATTAATTATATTCAAATGAAAGGAAAAGGATTCAATATCTAAATCCCAGACACTGGTTGAATGACAAAGGAGTAAGTCTGGATCAGAAAGTGTGTATTACTCACCAAAGATCAGGATAGCAAGCACATAGCATGTGCGCCACCAACCTCCACGCCCAGGGCACACATGACTAATTGATCACTGCACTCCCCCATCAAGCCCGGCTGTGACCTCAGAACTCTTCTTAACAGACAGCTTCACACAACAGATCAAAATTGGTCAGCAGCATTAGATCTTTTTGTTATCACTACTCAGAACTTTGTATTTACCACTCTGTCACCAGGACCAAGCTAAAGGAATGCGAGAAATAGGATCAAGCTAAGAAGTGAATGCTGCTGAACCAAGGACTCGAACATAGTCCCATGTAAAGACAAAGGGTAGAGAGCTTCATGCATAAACCTAGTTTGTGATTGGCAAAGGTGCGTTGATGAATTGAGCTTCCCACCACTCTAAAAACAGAATGGTGATAATATCTAAGCATTAAGATTAAAAAAATAAAATCTCTGACTCTGAGCGGTGAGGAAATGACCATTGGCCCCGAACTGGGTTGACTCATTTCTGTAGAGACCGGTAGTATTAAGGCTCTGTATTTGCACCGCATTTTTAACTTTTGGAAGCTCTTCTATTCCTGTCAGCTCATTTTATTTTCATAATTGTATTCCTTTTGAAAAATTATGTACCTCAAAGGGACAATATGAAGGCCCAGTTTGGGGTGGTGAAACTGTTGTATATCCTGATGGTGATAGTGGATACACATCTCTGTGCATTTTTCTAAAACCATAAAATTGTACGCCGCCGTAAATGAATTTTACCACGTGGGAATTTAAAAATTTTTTGAAAAGTTTAAAAAGTCACTGAGATAAATGCTACAATCTCTTATTTAATTTGAAAAGCCAATTAAAGTTCACAAATAAAAATTGTGCGTGTATTTATGGTCATGGTAAAAATCATACAATACTGGAAATTTTTTTTAAAAAAGACTAAGAAAATAAATGAGCCGTCCACATTCTACACCAAAGTAATATCATCTTGGCCTCTCCCTCACAGACCTTTTCCCTGTGAATGTCTGTGGGTTTACAGGAGTTAACTCTTGTGTCCAGGGGAGTCCGATTGTGAAGGAAATTCCATTTTATATTGTAAGCATCTTCTCGGTATTGATGGAAGTTTTAGTGAGTATATGTTACTTTACCAGTTAAAAAAGATATATTTTGAAATGAAAATATGTTAACAAAATTGCAGTCACCTTACATGCACTTTAATTGCCTGCTTCCTCTTTAAACTTTACCGCGCATTAACATCAGCAAGCCATGTTGGCGCAATCCCAGTAGCAGTACATGGGCATATCTTGCTTGACCATAATCAGACTTCTTTTTCCCTCCAATTTCGGTAGAAAATATGCTCCAACACACTATTTCAGTTATCAAAAACTTACCAGAGAAAAATTTCTCTAAGAAAATGGTTGCTGTCTTTGGACCGTGAAAGAATCCCGAAAGGAATTCACAGTTCAGTGTAGATGATAGGAGTATTTTTAATTCCCCCTGGGAAGCCTAAGAGTCCCATTTGTTTAATCCACAAAGTCATTGCCAGTCTAGCTAGAAGCCCCTAGGTAGGGATGGCAAAGGACAGCCATGCCACCTCCCCTCACTGCAAGGCCCATCGCCAATTCATCACGGCACTTCAGGCTCAAGGGACCTTCCAAACCCTTCTCGACACAAACTTACTATTTGTGCCATTCCACCATTGCCTCACTATGAAACCTATTTTCTATCCTTGCTGATATCCTGGTCCTAGCTGAAGAGACAGGAGACTCTTCCCAGAGTCAGCCTGAGCATCAGGAACAAAGCCAGGTATGAGTAGGTGGAATTAGTCAGCTCATTCAAGAAGAGTAGAAGACTTCCTAGTGTTATCTCCCAAATGTTTCTTAGGTGAAAGATGACACGTGTAATGGCTTCTGACGGCTGAATTGCATTACGCTCTCACTTCAATCCCATTGCCTAGGATTGATGCTGAAAAGGGCAATGCTAGTGACCACTCAGTACCATCTTGTCCTCTCAGAGGGTCTGGGGTTAGGTCCTCTCTAACTTTCAACTGAGTCACCATTTGGTCACAACAGTCACCCTGCTATCTGAGTTGCACATGGCCCTCTCATGCAGGGACCTGCCTCAGCCCAGTGTCCTGGCAGAACACAGACTCCAGCTGAGCGTGGTACGGTGGGCAGCCAGGGCATAGGCTAGGGGACCCCTCCTCCCCCGCCTACCATCACATGAATAGAATTGGCTGAGTCAGTTTCTGTTATTCAGATAAATGGAGACTTCATGTACAGGATTACCTACCAGTCTGGGACCTTTGTGGGATGCTGAGATTACTTTTTAAAAAGGAAAAAAAATGCTCTTAGCCATGCCCATTGAACTAGAAATGGGGTTACCGGGCCACCATCTTGTGGAAATTAAATCAACACAAATAGATGTGGAACAGGGCAAATGTCCTACTTCCTTTAAAAATTACGTTAACTACATTTGGCCTCTAAGCCTGCTTTTGGCTCCTGTTATTTTTGTTTTTAGTCAAAGACATGCACTTGGTCCACAAGTCTATAGAACAGAGGGAAAATGCTGTGTTTATAGTTTTTTGTTCAACAGCATAAAAGGCTGGGCATTTAATAAAATTGTGTCAAATGAACTGGTCATTTAAGGCCAAAATCATGTTTAATTTGATAAATTGATTCCTGTTGACCATGATTTCAGATGAAGTTGTTGTCTCTAATTTTGCTAGTTTATTCTCCCCATATCCTAGCTCTGTAGAAGTTGTTTTGTCTTAAGCAGGCTAAATTTTCCAGTTTAAACTGCTCTACCAAACAGCATGACGCAAACCCAAGAGAATTTGTATCAGAAGTTTCAGTATCTTGAAATTGGAATGTGGGATGATTCATGAGTTTTGCATCAATTATTAAACAGTCATAGATGAGGATCCGCAGAGATGGATGGGGCAGTAACGCGTTCTGGTTACACCTACTGGCTTAGCCATGATAAATGAGGCAGGAAACAAGGAAGTTCAAAACAGGCTTTATCTCGAGCTGCAATGGCAAATGCTCTGAAGGGAGGCAGACAATGGCTAGCCATAAACAACCTAACAGACAGACCAACTGGCTGGCAGGGTTAAAATAAAAAGAAGGACTTGCCAAGGGGACGAAGGAATTTCAGAACCCTTCGTGCCCATCACCCTTTCTCTTACAAGATTCTTGAGGGCAGCATAGCACAAATAATGATAACAGCTGGAAAGCAAAAGGGGTGTTTTTATTAGCTGGGATCATGTCTGAGGCCCCATACTGCAGAGTTCTAATAATACTGGCCTGGATCATGTGACTTAGACTGGAGCCTGAATCCTACTCTGGGTGTGTGTTGGTTATTTTTCTTTCTCTGGTACCCGGCTCTTCCAAATCCCCATACCTGGTGCCTTTCTGTTAGGTCAGGACCCCACTGCAGCATCTCACCTGGACATGCGCTCTCTAGTAGGCATTATTCCTTTGATCTTGCTCCTTTCTTGATGCAAATTTTTGTTCTTGTATGTGACCAACATTCTATGTGTGTATCTACGGTTCCTTGTGATTTAAAATGTGCTGTAGCTTCCAAGCAACAGTTGCATTTAAGAAGGGCCTTGGAGGTGTTGCGCTAATGGTAGGGGCTGTAGGTCTCGTGGTATTTGGGGCCCACTGGTCTTTCCTAATCATTTTTAAATAATATGGGTGGCATGCACGTGTGAAAGACATTTAGGAAATACAAAAGAAAATGTATTCCTTTATAAAGGCCGAGGGAATAGTGAGTAAAAATAGATACCGCAGGCAGAAATCATTGGTAGAAGCTTGAGTGCAGGAGAGCAGATGTGTTATTTTTGAAGATGGTGGCAGAAACGGGGTGCGGTGGGGTGAGGAGTGGTGCACGTTTTCATTGAAAAGGCTCGGAGGGCAGGAGCCTTTCAGTGCGTGTCCTCCATGGAGTCTGGAAGGATGCCTCATGCATCCTGTGCAGTAATGAGTAGTTTAAATAAATTAACAGATACATGTCTGAGAATTATTGAGTTTAAAAAAATCCTACCTTGTTTTTACTTGTGTGGATCTTAAAGGGAGAATGGAGACATTTTCACAGAGAGTCTGGGCAAAAAAGACAATGTATTATGGCATTGTTGAGAAAGTGAGCTTGGTTCCCTTGGAGTGACATTTTCTTGGAAACTGAGCCAGAGGCTGACCTTGGGAAAAGCTATTAACTCCTCTGATACCCAACTTCACCAAAAGGAGAGGCCCATTTTTCAGTTCCCAATACATGGACCCTGAAGCCCACCTCGGACTCCAGAGTCTGTGTTAAAACTGCCACTGAGAGGCAGGAAGTCAGCTGCCTGTAAACAGTGCCTTACCCTCGAAGACAGGAGAAGAGGGGAGTGTGGCACTGTGAACCCCCAGGCCAGCCTCCCCACCATCCTGTCACCTCTCCCCACGCCCCTTTTTCTCTGGAAGGTGTGCGTATCTTGAGCAGTTTGAGAGCTTTGACTCACTGCTTAGTACCGACGGAATTCTGATAGCAAAAGAAACAGCCACTTCTTCCTTAGGTTGCACCCAAGTCAGGAAGCTCTGTGAATAACTTCAGTGCTAACTAACCACTCACTGAAAGGCCAGAAGCAGTAACTAAGGAGCGTATCCTGGAACTCTAGTGCTTTTCAAGCAGGGCGTTCTGAGGCGACTACAAACATCCAACAGCCGCCGTCCCTCCTTTGTGCTAAGATGCACAAACTGTAACAAAGACAAGTGGTCAAATAATTCACCGGAGGTCATCGGCTTCCCAGCCCTGCTGGGCTTTCTTTTTCCACAGTGCGCCCTGTTATAGAAATAGGCCTTCTGAACTTACCTTTGGAACTAAATAACCACGCAGCTTATTTCGTGTTTCCTTAGGGCAGTGTTCATTTGGAGGGCTCTTCCTGGGGGAATGGACTAGATTTCCAGTTGAGTAAGAAATGGAGTGGTCTTTTTGAAGGAAGACTATAGATCAGACATCACAAGCGGGTGACTTAACACTGTCTTCAGCCAAAAATATAGACAGGTGTATATATTTTTAATATCCTGGTGTTGAAAAAAGATTCGTTGCCCATATATAAAACTTCAGAGATTTCGCATAAACATCTGAATTTCCAACTTCTTTATTTCATTTTGTTTTTTTATCCTCACCTGAGGACAGACTCAGAGACGGGAAGGAGGGAGAGAGAGGGGTGGGGAGAAACATCAGTGCAGGATAGAAACACCAACGCCAGAAACACTGATCAACTGCCTCCCCTACACACCCTAACCAGGAACTGAGCCCGTGACCTTTGGTTTCTGGGACGATGTTGCAACCAACTTGAGCCACACTGGCTAGGGCCTCCAACTTCTTCTAAGAATATCAGAATATCTGGCAATGCTTGCAATAGTTCATGGCCACAGTTGGCGTAAACTGAGTGGCCACTAGTCCCCTAAGAGGGGACACAAGCTTTCCACTTCCCCTGGCTTCCTTCACTCCATTTACCTAATGGCCCTGGAGAGCTTTGAATTTGCTGTTTCTCAGGCCAGTCAGCTAAGAGGCCCAAATGAGAAATCATGAATTGTTCTTTTAAATGCACCTAGCTTGAAAGCGACTATGGTTTGTGCCTTATTCTTTTGCCTTCTGCACAAAGAATGACTGTTAGGAGCATTTTCACATATGGAGAAGGACAGTTATGTGCAAAGTGGAGAACCGTGCGCTACTTACCTGAATAAATCAGGCATACAAAGAATATCCTGCAATGATGATATTAAAGTAAGATGTGAGATGTGAATTATTCAGGGGCAATTGCCGTAGTTTTCCAGCTCACTGTTTCCCCTTTGCCTTCCTCACATGGACATAATCTTCAGAACATTCTTCTATCAAAGGCCATAGTCATAATTCCCCTGCCCTCTTTTTAAAAAAAACTTATTTGAACTCTCTGTAGCAATTGTCGGAGCCCTACAGGGGAATAATTGCACGAGAATTAACCTCTGACATTTTTCTAAAAATAGCCCTAATAAATCCAATCATAGGTAATTTACCTGTCCGTATTCCTCCGGGGATAACCATCTTTGAAGAAAGACTTGGCAGGCTGGCATTCCTCCAGCAATTATCTGTGATCTGAGTTCCTGGTGCCTGTGTATTTTCTCTATTTGGAAGTACAGGGACATGTTGCCCTCTCCCCTCTAACCTCGTGACCCTGTTTTCTCAGCACCCTTCTCCTGGGGTTGGAAGAAAGCCATGCTCTTCCAGAAAGGTGTGTTGGGCTCACCAAAAAAAAAAAGAGGGAGCAAGGGTCAAAGCTGGAGCATTTATGGAGTCCTTCCTTGAATTTCCAACTTGCTTAGGTTTCCAGTGAATTCCCATGTCTGAGCTTCAGGCATCCTAGCCTGGCTTCATCAAGGTCTCCAGCCCTCATTTGCATAGCCACCACTGAAACCTGTTTGGGGAGGCACCTTGGTGTCAAAGCAAGGGAAATGCAGAAAGTCTAGGAAGGGGGTACAGGCTCTGTGGCTGGTTGAAATTATCAAAGAAAATGGCCAGTTCCCCTGAGACTTAAAGAAATTTGTTTTCTCTTGCCCAAAATAAAAGGATCTGAGTGCACTTTTTCCTTTTGTTCTCGACAGATGTTCCAGGAGACCACAGAGCAGTGTGGGCCTCTAGGAAATTTACTTTCCCAAGTGCCACTTATAGTGGCACTTAAAATACAGAACATAAAACCCTTGTAAATTCCACAGCAGAGACAAAGCCTTAAGCCCTTAAATGCATGGAAAAGTATGTCTGTCGTTTCAAAGTAAGTGTGCAGTTACTTAAATTGCCTTTGTCTTCTTCTTTTCAGCTGACATTATCTCTACGGTAGAATTCAACCACACGGGAGAATTACTAGCGACAGGGGACAAGGGGGGTCGGGTTGTAATATTTCAACGAGAGCAGGAGGTAAGTGGCAAGTGAATGCAAAATGCCCCTTTTCTTCCCTTGTTAAAGGAGGCCTCCTACTGTTCCTTAATCCTCAGGAGTCGCCCTTAACCTCGGTTCTTGGCTAGCAAACTAAAAACTGCCAAAAAGTCGTTAACATCTCCAGTTCATAAAAGCACCTGAAAATAGTCTTTCCTGGGCATGACCTTATCTTTTCGAACCTGGTATTGCACGTCTCCTCTGAGCTGCAAAATGCCATGGGTGCTTTTTGAGCATAACTCCTCCTTTTGGAGTGAGATTTATCCTCAAATGATTAAAATTAAATCACCCCTCATGTCAGGATCTCCTACAGAAGATGTAGGGGGGAAAATAGTTCTTTGCCAACAGCTGTGAGGGGACAACTTGGGTCAGTCGAGAAGAAAATGATGGCTCACCCCATCAGAGGGATTGCAGTCCCCCAGAATGACATCTGAGCAATGTAGGGGGCACACACTTCACTGGAGGTGACACGAAGGTCCCGGGAGCTGAATGCTGTTTGCTTTCCAAGCAGGTGTTCTTACTTCCCCTGAATCTCTAACAGCCCGTTTCTTCCTGGGATTTGGGTTCCACTAGGAATTATTTCTCTTTTTCATATAAATTGGATTGTGGGGGCAGGGGGTGTGTTGTCTGCTTCCGTTTTGTCAGAATGGAGTCATGGCCGGATGTGATTCCCTGGGCCTCCCCTGGCAGGGTCCTGGGGCTTCCAGCAGGCGGGCCTGTGTTCTAGTAACTCTCCCATCTGCTCCGACCTGCCTCTGAGATCCTTCCAGAGCAGCATTGAGGGGGGAGACCCAGTGCAGGAGAGAGGCCTCACCAGAGACTTCCCTAGCAATTTAAAGCCTGTTTTGTGCCTCAAAGCCATTTATGTTCCACCTCCCCTCAAAAAAAAGGAAAGCCTCATTTAGAGGTGATATATTTGGTAATTGCACAGTATTTGCAATTAATTTCTATAAGGGCATCAGAATCCCTCGGGGTTCTGTGTAAATTCAAGTGTTCAACATTAAATCAGGCACCCAGCCTTTTCCATTGGCCCTGGAAACACGGAAATGTGGCTGGCACGCAGGAACTAATAGCTCTTCGTGACCTGGAATTTTTCCTGCTTTTCCAGAGCTGCCGAGTGCTAATTGGTCTGGCACATACTGCACACACTGACAGTCTGATTTGGATGGTACCAAATCAGCACTCGGATAAATTTATTGTTAAGGTGGACTGGCTCTCTCTGTAGTAGGCAGGCTAGTCACAAGTGTGTCAGCATTGAAAATCCTCTTAACACTGATTTTCAAACCTTCATCTTCAGTTTTTTAAAAAACCCAATTAAGTTCATAGTGATAATAAAGAGGAACTGGAGAAACTATTTAGCATAAATTATCCAGGACAGCACGTTGCTGGGAATATTCCGATCCACGTTTTTCCATTCACTATACACAGGTTTCACCTATTTTAAAGGACTGGTTTTTGGGAAGCCTGATTCATTAGTGGAATGAAGGAGACATATTTTCCAAGGGAGGGTAGTTTGGTTCCATAAAAATAAATAAATAAATGTCTGGCATAATAACTTGCAGCTAAGTGTTTAGCTTTGTGGAGAGGCTTAGGGTTGAAACAGACAGTGAGCCTGAGAAAAAAAGCCATGTGACAGCACCTAGGACAGGTCTGTTTGCCACTCCTGGGAGAGGCTTCCCAAGATGCGCTGTCCGGGAGAGTGGGCTGTGGGAGTAACCTCAGGGCCTTCCCTAGTCATATTTAACACCTGGGTGTTAGCACCCGTTGGGAAGTTGAGATTTGGGTTTGGATGTTGCGTATCCACCCAGAAGTATAACTTTTTAAAAAGAGAGCCTTTTATTAAGAATCGAGCCTTTATGACAGATGTCTAAGAAGACCTGGATTTGAATTTTTGAGCAGTTTTCCAAAGCCCAACTCTCGATGCCCTTGGTATCCCGTTCTCAGAGGCTGGAACAAAACCTCCCTCCCCTCTTTCTTCTCTTCTCTTTCTTTGTTTCATGCCCTATCTTTCCTTCTTCCACCTTTCTTCTTTCTCCTGCCCCTTTCTGCAGACCCTTTTCCCTTGCTTTTCATTCTCATTTATTTGGCTCCTGCTGTTTGTACTTTGCATAATCAGATCTGGAGGAAAGCCAGAGGTAAAATGTCCTCATCTCCCAGTGATACAGATGTCTTCTCTGCTCCTGTCTGTTTTGTTACTCAAGTTAAAAAAGAGGGGCAGGGTGAGGGAAAGATCCGATGCCCAAATCTACTGTTTAGAAGTCCTGTGACCTTGGAGGATATCTCTGGACCTCTTTTGTTTATTTCCCTGCTCTGCATACCTCTCAGAGATGCTGTGAGAATCTGGTGAGATTTTAAATGGCCAATGAAAGATACGGATGCTATAGCTTTGTCCTCTTTGTAAAGAATTGATAAAAATATGTATGGACATCAGTGTGGGATAGCTCCCACCAAAGGGTGTTAAAGACATCCATTAGGGTACAGAAAGAAAATATTAGAACTTCTAGTTATGTTGATTTTTTAAATGTATATTGATTTTAGAATTATATCCTCTTTTAACTTCTAGTCTATGTATATGTTATGTATGCCATATATTATTACAGAATTTCATGTATATAGTTTAAGTATACATATATTGGAGGTACTAATAGTTACCAACAGAGGTGCAAGAGCAGATGCTTTGCAGGCCTCTGAGCTAAAGTAAAACTTGGGATGCTCAGGGTCTTGCCCTCATCCCACACTGACAAAGCCTGCCCATCCCACTGCTAATGATTCTGCCCCAAAAATAAAAGAAAGAAATTGGTGAGTTTTGGTGAGTTTGCAGATAGCCCATGTGATTTCATCTTTGGTGTATTTGTTTTCCCTTCCTACAGAGCAAAAATCAGGTTCATCGTAGGGGTGAATACAATGTTTACAGCACATTCCAGAGCCATGAACCCGAGTTCGATTACCTGAAGAGTTTAGAAATAGAAGAAAAAATCAACAAAATCCGATGGCTCCCTCAGCAGAACGCAGCCTACTTCCTTCTGTCTACTAATGGTACGTGCAAGTGACTTCTCCTTTTGGGTGTTTGCAGAGATTCAGTCAGCCAAACCATGAATTCCAATCTCTCTTAGAGAAATCTCTAGAGATTTCAATTTTAACCTTTTTAACCTTGTAGACTGTCAAAAAACTTCAGAACAATATTTGCAAGGTGCCTGGCAGAGTGCCTGGCCCAGAACAGGCCCCCATAAACAGCAGTTATTCTTTTTAAATATCACCAATTTCCTACTAGATTACATGAGGACCCTTATCTGCAGTTTTCAACAAATGCAAATCATTTCTAGGTGTGGTTGTAATGTGACTTCCTGTCTTAAGATTCATTGGATGTTATTCAGGGAACACATTTCAGGAAACTTGCATCCCTGTGAGTCTGGCATAGTGAATAGAAGTTATTAATCCCTGGATGTATTTTGGGGGTTTTAAAGCATATGTCTCTGTCTCTCTGACCAAATCAAGTTCTCTCACGACAAGTCCAGAAGAGAGAGGGACCCCACTGAAGAACTGATGAAAAAGTAGTTTCTTTCTCTTTCTCCCTCTATATTCTTCTAACACCACTTGTTGGTTTAGGTAGAATTGATATAAATAGATCAGAGAGAGATGATGTTGGGAATTGAATAAAGTGTCAAATTCTGTGTTAATTTGGGAGGCCTCTATACAGTGGAATTACCTACCCTGAAGTTTCTTAATGCCCTTGCTGAAAGAAGCCATCTATGCTAGAAACAATTTAGAATATAATCATATATTAAAGAGTGCTAATTGAATAGCATAACAATTAAGAGGATTAATGGATAAAAATTAAACACCCTCTCTCAAGCAAATCAGCCAGAGGGTGATTCACTTCATCCTATGTGTGTCTATGAGTAGTGTCCATTTCAATAGAAATCAAAAAGCTAGGGACTTGCTATTTGCCTACCCCCAGCATTTATAAAGAAAGGGAAAATGCTCATATGCAAAGCAAAAAAAATGCAAACTATGTATATAATATGATCAAACATATATTAACATTTTTAAAGACTAAAAGGAGACACACCTAAAGGCTTTTCATGATTAATTTTTGATGATGTATTATGTATGGGGTGACTTATAAATTAGTTTCTTTATCATCTTTATTTTCAAAGTTTTAACAATGTGTTTTATTTTCATTTTATAAAAAATAAGGGGATTTTTTTAATGCGTGTGAACCAAAAATCCTTCAGATATAAAGCCAGTGTACAAATGTAAAAGGTGCCCGTTCCGAAAGAGCCAGTTTGGAGCTGCTCAGGTGTGGCTTATCTGACATGGCCGGGTTCCCACTCGTCTGTTCTTCCAGGTTCCAAGTCGTTCAGTTCTTTCCCCTAACTATACTTCTTGTTCTGCCTTTTTGTCCCTGTCTCCTGAAAGCCAAACCACATGAATCTGCTTCCGTTTCTCCCCTCTTAGTTTTGCTGTTGAAGTTTCACTCTAAGGCTCTGCAGATTCCACACTGCTTAGAATGAAGAAGACTTCTGATGATTTTGTGTGACTTAATTACTTTAGGCAGAGAAAGTATCTGATTATCTGCTATTAGCTTACTTTATATTATGAAATTTAGCCTATTGATTATTATAATAAAATTCAAAGACATATTAAGTCCTTCGTGGGGGGGATGGGGAAAAATCAGTGAAATGCAATGAAGATTAATTATATAGCATAATGTTCTGTTAATTGAGTTTTTAAATAGTTTTTTGATTAACAAGGATATTATCTTCCCATTTGGGTTGCTACTTCATATGCCAAATGCATCTCCAAATGGTTCTTATAAGAAAAATTTCCGTGTTCTTCTGTGATTTTCTTTTGTATCCTAATATTGAGGTTGAGAATTCCCCTTAAGCCAAATAGGTTAACATTCGAAAATTAATGGCAGACAATTGGAATTACTGTATAAAAGAGAAAATGAAGATCGATGATAAGATTGTGTTTAAAAGCTGCCACAAGTAATGATCAACTACTCACAGAGGCAGCCAGAAGAAAGAAAAAGTCATCACTCATAGTGCATGCTCCTCAGACTTTTTTATGCACAAAGCATCCAGATAGGGAGTCAAGAAACACTCTGTGATAATAAAGTCAAGAATGACTCCAGGCAACCCAGCCATGGGGAATTGGCTTGAATTCACCATCAATTATCTTTTAAAAATGTGCTTATCGGTTAGAATATATTTCCAGCTTTACCATTTTTAGTGAGAAAGAAAACCGACATTCGACTGTGAATCCAGACCTTGAAATTATTTGCGAGATGAAAACAGTGCCTTACTAGCTTCCTGCCTCTGTCTTACTACCTGTGATGAGGGGAAATGTGTATTTGATGTGGTGTGCACACTATGAAAGGGGTTACGTGTTCATTATTAAAACATTTAGAAACTAGGGAAGCACAATGAAGATAATAAAAGGGTTCCCTACAGAGAGAAACATTGTTAATATCTTTTTAAAGAAAACAGCAAAGGGCATGGATAAATCTGGTTTTTTCTTAACAGAAATGTGATATAGTCTGTAAACTGATTGGCAACCAGATTTTTTATTTAATAATATAATGCTTAACAGGAATATCTTCCTAAATGTTATATATTCTTCTACAATTACATATGACTCCTCTATAATTTACTAATAAATCTCCCGTTATTAGACCTTTAGGTATTAAATTCTCACAATTATAAATTATATATTTATAGGAATAGATATTATGATTATGAAAAAACATTCATAAACTATGTATGGCATGTTATGTCTATTTAAAACAGTTATATAATTGCACTCAGAAACAGAATGAAAGGATATATGTAAAACTTTCATAATAGATATCTCTGCCTAGTGGAATAGAGGGAGATTTTAATTTTTTTTTACTTTTATGCTCATTTTTATTTTCTACAATTATGTATATCCCTTGTATTATAATGAAGGAAATAAAATGAGAAAATACAAAATCTAAATATATCATATTATTATAGGTTTTTATTTCTCCCCCAAAAAAGTGAATAGAAAAAATCCTATAAGGGTCTATGCAAAATGTTAATCATGATTGTCTCTGACTAGAGAAATTATAGGTGATGTTTTATTCTTTATGCTCTGCCTATGATTTCTCTGCTTCTCTATATAGCAATTTATCGTTCACTAGAAAAAATGTAAGGAAAGAATTGCCTTACAATTGGGAAGGGTGCATGGCAAAGCTAAGCAGTTGAAAATATTCGGTGTTAAAAGTCACTGGTTTGGATTCTTCTAAGTCATAGCTGAGCAGCAGCTAATCCAGTGACAATATAAATATGGCCCAGGCTTCATTTTTGTCACAGTCCCATGTATAGCAGGCTATCCAGAGAGGGCAGGCCCAGAGGAGGGCTGGTATGTGGATACAAAGTGCCTGAGAAGGGCACCCCCACCTGCTGTCCCGGGACAAGCCAGAGTAAGTTCACAGCTCTTACGCTGAGCCGTGACCTGCCCCGAGTGATCCCCAGATTTTAGGAAACAGGCACTTGTTAAATTGCCCAAATTGTTGCTGAAAGCCCACTTCACAGTGGGGTGCATTCAGACCTCTGAGGATAAGGCTTTTGGTGAGGGGAGATGGAAGAAGGAGAGGAGGGGGAAAAAGAGAAAGGGAGTCGTAGCAAAGGCAGGGTAGAGGGGGGTGTCTCTCCCCGCAGCGGTCTTATACAGAGAGGAAGTGGAATATGCTGACACCACCTGGGTGAAGCTAACTCTGTCAGAGCAACACGTTCTCACTGTACAGTAGGTGTCCAGGGTGCTAATTCTAATAATAGCTGCCATTTGTGAACCATTATTAGACCCTGGCACTGGGTTAAGCATCGTACACAGAGTGTTTCATTTAATCCTCATAGGGACTCCATGAGGAAGGCGTGGTTTTCCTTAATATTCCAATAAAGAAACCAAGGCACGGAGAAGTTATGCATCTTTATTTGTAAGGTTAGAATATTTGGGACACATTTATACTAAAAGATTACTCATCATTTATCTGACATTCAGATTTAGCTTGGCGTTCTGTAGTTTTTTCCCTGCTCAGTCCAGTGCTTCCTTTTGTCTATCTCTCAAGATGCACTAGTTAGTTGCCTAGTGGTGTGGGAATCGCAGTCCTGGGCCATGTGGCTGGCTGGCTGGCGTGGCTTGGGGATAAGGCCCAAGGGAGTCTGGTTCCACACTTGCCTTATGCAGGCATAGAGGGAGATTCAGAAAAGGCACCCGAGTCCCTGCATTCCAGAAGAGAAGTTAGAACAAGTACAAATCATGAAGGCAGGAGCTGATGAGGAAGGCTTCCAAAGGCCTGCAGCCCACAGACGCGAGGTGTTTGGCCCGAACATGTTTCCTTATAAAATGGAATTGAATGTCTGCAGGTGGGACGTGCTGTCTCCAGCTCCCCAGAGCCCTCAGCCCCTGTCACTCATTCCCCTGCCTGCCTGAGCCCTGTAGACATCGGACTTCTCACCCTGTGTTATTGCCACAGGCACTGGACGTCTCCGTTTTATTGCCGTAGAGAATGACAGGTGTCTGCAAGTGGTATAAATAAAGTATGGGGACAGGACAAGGGTGAGAAAGGTAGTTTTCAGGTGGGGACTCCAAGGAGACTACAAGGGGAAAAGAGCATGTTGATGAATCTCCTTTCTTTTATTTCCCTGAGTGTTGTTGGCAACACACACTGTGCAGGGAGATTCGTTCATTCTTCCAACTCATGTTCATTAATCGTCTTCAGTGTCCCAGTGTTGCTGGTGCTGGGGGTAATGAACAAGACAGTTAGAACCCCTGCCTCTACGTTGAGTTTCTGTTCTGGTGAGGGAGACGTAACAAATAAGGTGTCCGGTAGTGAAATCACATTGAGGAAAAATAAAGAAGGAAGAAGCGGTTCTGGAATGATGAAGAAGATTTTTTTTTTATGTAGCTTAGTTAGGAAAGGCCCCATGAGGTTGGGGCATAGGGAGACAGCAAAGAAAAACATCACGTAAAAAAGAGAGGAAAGGGCTGTCCTGGCAGAAGGCACAGCTCGTACAAATGTCCTGGGGCAGCAGTGGGATTAATGTAACTTGTACAAGGAGCTATAAGGAAGCCGAGTGGCAGGTGCAGGGATGGTGAGATCAGAAAGGGTGAGGAAGTGGGGGGTGCAGGTCACAGGGCCTCTCAGGTCACGGTCAGGGCAGGGTTAGGTGAGATGGGACACAGACACGGGAATAATAATAGTACCTACCTCTCTGGGTGACTGTGGATATTAAGTCAGCTTACCATGCAGAGTGCCCACATAGTTAACTCTATATATGTGGCTACTCCTATTATTCAGTGTTCAGTAACTATTTTTATGGAATGAACGTAATTAATGTGTAAGCTGTCAATTTAACAGCCCACTGTGAGGAAGACCGTTTGTCTCTACACGGTGTATGTTTTTGTTCTGAAACATGAGCTCTGCCTTCCAGTGACACAAGATTTATGCACCACAGCCCTCGGCAGGAGCCAGCTCCTGTGGCCATTCCTTTCATTATTACCTCTACCTGTTCCGATCCTGCCCCCTCCCCCACCCAGAAAAAAAAACCTTTCCAACCCTTCCTTCACTGTAACGCTGATGTCCTCTGGCTGCCCTCCGCAGACAAAACTGTGAAGCTGTGGAAAGTCAGTGAGCGCGACAAGAGGCCAGAAGGCTACAATCTAAAAGATGAGGAGGGCCGGCTTCGGGATCCTGCCACCATCACAACCTTGCGGGTGAGTCCGGTGGCTGGTTTTTGCCCCACCGTCTTTGTGCCTCCTTGGCCACCAGGGTCAAGGTAAGGGCTCCTCAGGTTGGCCCCATGCTGGCTGCTGTGTGGGTTGCAACTCTGATGGGAGAGGGAGGGCGATCCAGCAGAGACTGCACCTGCCTGAGACTCAGGTGGCAGCTGGAGGAGCAGGACACGCCAAGCTCCACTACCTACAAGTCCATGTATTTCCTGCTGCCCACAGGGCCGCCGCCACACATGCCTGTGTGCTTGGCTTCTATGCCTGTTCACAGTCCCTAAAATGTCTCGAGCGTGTACCTTCTGTACTCAAGGTACAGGGGATGGGTCTACCCAGATGGAAAGTTGGAGATGTGACTCAGGACACGAACTTCTGAATCTACAAAGGCTGGGTTCAGATTCTGCCACTTACCAGAATCTCCCACCGTCACTTAACCTTTCTGAGCTTTAGTCACGCTGGTTATTTTTAGTTTTTCCATCTGCAAAACAGTGAGCCTAACCCTCACCGCCCGTGGATTTATGAGGGTAAAACGCAGCAAGGGTGGAAAGCCCTTATCCACGGCAAAGACTCCATAAATGATCTGTACTATTAGTCTGAGCAGCTTCCTTCCTGCCCTCCAGAAATGCACAGTCTGGTAAGGGAAGGGGATTCATAGGACTAATACACGAATGATTATGACACTAAATAGAGGGAGATAAATGCAGCGAGAGTGGGAGAGAGTTGCCGTTTGATCAAAGGAAGGGAAATTACACGGGTTCTGGGAGACCAGAAAAGGTCTTATCAGCAAGTGGTGTTAAAAATAGATTTCTAAAAGTGGACTTTTAAGAGAAGGCTCTCCAGATATAGGTTAAATTGTTTCAAGACTGGGTAACAAGTTTAGTCTGGGGTGTATTCAGTGTGCAGGGGAAAGCAGGCGCAGGTTGGGACCAGCCCCAACCCCAGCCCCAAGGCACTTTCCGAGCCGTGCCAAACCTGCGCTTGCGGACGGCAGCTGTGCTCCTGGAGACCGGCTCTGAGAAGCGGGACGGTGCAGGACATCTGGGGAGAAGAGGTTGTCGCCCCAGGTTTAGAAGCAGATATGGGAAGTGAGCAATCGTTGTGTGTCTGATTAGCATGCTTGTTTGTTTGTTCCTTAATTTATGCGTGCATTTGTTCATCTGTTTATGGAGTGGATGCTGTTTGGGCACAGACTTTTTGCAGGCCACAGTGCTAGGCTGTCAGGTGCTTACCTAGTGCAGATGGGTACCTGGTCTTCATTTGAGTGCCTTCTGAGCCAGCAAGCATGGACTGCTCTGCTCCCTCTTGTCAGCCTGTGCGTTCAGCCTGGGGGACCACCAGCAAGTCCGCCCCACCAGACCTCGGCGATGCTCTGATGCTCCAGCTTTGAGCACAGAGCCCTGAGGAGTATGCACATTGAGTCTGTCTGTCCTGGGTTATAACTGTGGCTCCGTTGCTTTTTATCTGGTGACCTTGGGCACATTACTTAAAATCCTTGTGCGTCTAATGTCGCATCTACATAACAGCCATGATGACAATCCCCGTTTCCTGGGACCGTTGTGAGGATTCAGTGCTGTATTGTGTGATAAAGAGCTTAGCCTCTGTCATATCTCACAGAACACTCTCAATAATGTTAGTTCCCTGCTGTTGTTCTGATATTACTATCATCATTATTGCGGTGACTGTTATTACCCCCTGCTGTTAACAGACCTCTGTATATGAGAAAAATTCATATTCATTCTTCTTGTCATATACTTTTTATACTGTTGTATTTACAAACTATTCATTGATCTCTACTAAGCGACAGGCACTATGCTAGGGACACAAAAGGAATAAGACAGTCAGCCTTTCAACCCTCAGGACTCTGTAACCCAGTAGGGAAGCAGATGGACTGGGTGCAGCTGGGAAGTCCACAACAGGAACGTCTGCCCTCATGTGACCTTGCCCTTGTTTGCTATGTGGAGGGGATTTCTCAGATGCCATCCGCCATCCGTACAATGAGCTCCTTCATCCACGACATCCTGTGGGGTTTCCTCTATTTGTGGTCGGCCCTGGAGATGCTGTCCCCATGAGGAAGAGGAGAGAAGGCCTCTAAGCTTCCACTAGAGCAGAGATCTGTCTGTCCCCCAAGAATGACAGTGACATTAGGCAGTGGACTTGTACTTGTCATACACGGAAGGAGGCCCCGACTTGGGGCTGAGGTAGGAAGTCCCAATTCTGGCTCTTACTTTCTTATTAACCAGTGGGTGGCCCTGGGCCAGTGAACCACATTTACTCTCTCCAGGCTCCGTGTCTAAGTGGCAGAGGACTGGACAAAGTCGGTGGTCCTGTGACCCCGGTCTTAGTTACAAATACAGATTCCCAGGACCCAGCCCCGGGGATTCCCTCAGCAAGTGGAGTGGTCCAGAGGAGTCTGCATTTTGAATACGAGCCCCTGATGGTGGAGTCAAGGGGGTCTGTGGTCCCTGGGCACTGTCATCTCTAAGCCTCCTTCCAGCTGTTGGTTTTATGAGGCTCTGTTACTTACCAGTTGTTTCAACAGGTATGGTACCAACTTGGGAGACACATTTGCTACAGTGTTGTAAATACTTGTTTCTGATTTCACCTCCACTGCCTCCCTAGACTTTCAAATATCCTACTTCTCAGGGTAAGTAGCCACACTCCAGCATCTTTTCCATCCAAACCCTGGAAAGGC
Source organism: Trachops cirrhosus (assembly GCA_028533065.1). Classification (NCBI taxonomy): domain Eukaryota; kingdom Metazoa; phylum Chordata; class Mammalia; order Chiroptera; family Phyllostomidae; genus Trachops; species Trachops cirrhosus. The sequence continues at coordinate 20,573,433 of CM052546.1, forward strand.
CACAGCCACCTTTCCTTTTGGATCCTGGTGGCAGCGGAGAGAAAGCCAGGCGGCCCTGAAGACTGGAGGTTCAGAACAATGACTCCAAACAGAGAGTGAGCTGACATGATATTAATCAGGCTATAATTTACTAACATGCTCTGCTCTTGAAATTTGCATTGCCAGCAATTGTGGCTTTTTTTTTTCTTCCCTGTACTGATTACCTCGCGCTCCCTTTCAGAGTTTTCAGTTCTATGTGGATCTTGAAAGTGAGAATGTTTAGTAAGACCCGACAGCTAATTAATCCTCACGAGTAATGAACCTGTTCTGTTTCAGTGCTGGGAGGCTCCGGTTTTCAATATAAGACTGTGGCTATTTTTCCCCTTTTTTTCATGGGAAACAGCCTGTCAAATTACCCAGCGAGACTGTGAGCAGTACTTCTATGAAAACATTGTCTCCTGCTCAGTATCATAATACCCAAAACAATAATCATGATGATCATTTAAAACTCACGCCTGATAGTTGTAAAGCGCCGATTATATCCCAAAGTGTTTTCTTACCTCACCCCTTGATTCATCTTTTGAGCAGCCAGTGAGAAGGGCAGCACAAATATTCGGCAGGTAAAAATGCTGAAATCTAGTATTTATTGAGCATTTACTAGATTCCATGCACCATGCATTAGCTGCCTCATGAGGTGTAGGTCACTGTTAAAAATGCCCATTTAACAAATGAGACTCAAAGAAGTTAAATAACAGGCCCAAGGTCACGCCGGGCTGAGTCAAACTGTGATCGACTTGGCTCTGGGACCTGAGCCCTTAAATGGGACACACACTCAGAGGGAGACTGACTTGCCTGATAGCTGCCAACTGGTTATTCTAGAGCTGGGGCGAAAAGTCAACAGCTCTGGCACTTCACCTCGGACACATGTAGAACGGTGACGTTATTATTCCGGGTCGGGATGTCTGTCTGTCTGTATCTCTGTCTCTCGCTCTCTCTTTTCTCTTCCCTTCTCCCTCCCTCTCTAACCCCTTCTCTCTCTCTTTCCCTCCTTCGTCCTTCCCTCCATCTCCCTCCTCCCCACTTCTCTCCACCTCTTCCCCTTCTCCCCCTCCCTGTTTCTCTCTCACCCATCCATTCATACACATTGACTTTCCAGATCCCTGACCTCAGCATGGAGAGACAGAGACCGTGAGCTCCCCTTAGCAAGATTCTCTTCTTCTCTCAGCCTCCCTTTACCCAGGGGTGAGAGGCTCTCAGCACTCTTTCTAGTCAAGGGAAACTCACAGTTCAAGTAACCGAATCAGCCTGGGGCAGGAGCTGGGTGGTGGGAAATTGCACTGAGAGAGCTTCTCCCTCCTGGGGAAGCCTGGGCTCATTATGTCCTTCACTGTGGTTGACTTCCAGTGCCCTGGGAACCAAGGCCAGGTGGAAATCTGCGTTTCATCCAGTTGTACATGTAGCGTCTAAAAGCTGTGAGTTCCCAAGCTGTATCATTTCATTACTCCCCCCAAAGCGGAGGGGATGTAATGAGCTCAAGTTTTCTAATGGATTTTATCCACACATTCCTTACAGATGATGATGAGTATTGACGATAGTCACATTTATTGAGTGCTTCCGATGTGCCAGGTGCTGGATTTTATGCCCTTCCACCATTTTGTCCTAACAATAACTGTCCCAGGTAGGTGCTCTCATTCTCTCTGGATCATCCTAGGCTTTACTCCCTCTTTTCATTTAAGTCTCTGCTCAAATGCCATCTTCTCAGAGAAGCTCTGCTGGAATGCCGAGAGGCACAGCTGCCAGCACCGCCCGCTCACTCTCAGCGTCCTTGCCCGCCCGCCCCCTGTCCCTTAGCTTTTCCCTCACCTGGTCCAGCATTTGTCCATTGCGTGCCCCCACCCCCACTAAAATGTCAGCTCTGTGAAAGCAGGCACCACACTGCGCTCACTCTGGGGCTCCAGCACCTAGAACAACACGTGGCGCACAGTAGGCACTTGGCAAATATTCATTCGTCAAGTGAACAGATCTCACCTAAGTGCAAACTGGCTTAGAGCAGGCCAGGCGTCTGCCTCGTGGCTAGAAAATGGCAGAGCTGGGATTCAGACCCAGTCCATCTGACCCAGATCTGATGCTTGTCGTTATGACTCCCTACAGCTTTGGCTTTCTAGGAAAATAATGATTCCTGATCATGGAGCAGGGGAACTTCGTTGCTTGTATCCCTCAGAAATGTCTGGCTAAGCTACTTAATGTATGAGCTTGGTTTGGGGAGAGGAGGATGCTAGGAGGGAGGGCTGCAAAGGCCGTTCTGCCCAGGGTGGGCACACAATGGACGCTCTGTTGTTTGAGAGAAGATTCAGTTTCATCATGTTTTTACACACTTGGCTTCTACTGGCCTCTGGCCTCTGTCTGCCTCTCTACTCGGGGCACACAAGTCCCTGCGGCTTTCCTGGACTAACACGTTTCCCCTTAGAATGACTCTGATGTTTGCAAATCCCACTGGTGGCATTTAGACACCACCCTCATGCCCCCTCCGCCCAGCCACAGTGTAAGACCCTGTGATAAATCGGCTTTGAGCGTTGACAGGCTCCAAATTCTGAACGGGACTCCTGAGGACTGTTGTTGATAGGCCATAGGATTAGGCAGCTTGACCAAACAGACTAGCCGTTTTCTTGAAAGTGATACTCTTAGTGAAACAACAAGTTTAACCACTTGATCTGTTTTCCAAAGAACCGATTAAACAGACCACTGGTTGAAGGTTACTAATAGCAACCATGTTTGATCAGCCCTTCCTAGTGTCCGGTTCTGGGCTGAGCAGTTTTATGGACATCTTACAATTCCTTCTACATCACACTCCTGTGACCTCAGCAGCATGCCTATTTTATAGATGTGTAAACAAAGGCTTCAGGATGTAAGTACTGGCTTAAGGCCTCACAGATAATAGGAGCCAAAACCAAGACTGGAGCCAGGTCTATCTGATCCCACGGTCCCTGCCCGCCCTTCACCCTTACGCAGGACTGTTTGCTGTGTGGTCCTTGACCTAGACAACGGTGAGGTAATAGTATCTGACACGTAGAACTTTTCAGTGCATTTCATATCTACTCTATTGTCTACTATGTGCCTGGCACTGTGCTACGTGTGTACTGCAAAGTGTATCTGACAAAGGTGAGTGAAATGCACTCCCTGTCCTCCAGGGGCAAGGAGGGAACAAGTTGCAAATGGCTGCAGCAGGAAGTTAATTTAATCGGTGGTTCTCAAACAGTGTGCCTCATGGTCCTCTGAAATGCTTTCTAGACAACCCTCATCACCCCTAGAGGTGGCCTCACCACTAGGGATCCTGGTTTTGAAAGTCCATTGTACCCAATGACATCTTGGACAAGGTCCCTCTTGGGAGACCCCCAGGTGATGCTGCTGCAGGCAGCCCGGGCCACACTTTGAGAAACTGTGGTTAGGGTACAGGTCCTGAGAAAAGCACAGAAGGTCGTCACGCCAGTTCAGAGGAAGAGCAGCAGGGATGAGACGCAGGGTCGGGTGGAGTTTCTGAGAAGCATCTTGCAGCATAGATGGTCTTTCATGCTGGAGGTCTCTCCTGATGCTCCCAAGGATCCTGGGAGGCAAGTAGGATGCACATCGATATTTCCCTCCTTCTAGAGGGGTGGATGTGATCATCCCTGGTGTGAAAGGGGGAAACCGAGGCTTCGAGGGGCAGAGCTGAAAATCAAATGCTTCCTGTCTAGGCACAGCCTTTATGCCTTCTTGCTGTCCCTGCTGTGACCATGTGGTGACACTCTCTCCAGGAGGATGGGGAACCCCAGGCCGGTGTCAGGGTAAGGTGCCAGTTGAGTCAGGATGGCCCACGACTGCCCCAGATTTTACTGTTGGGTTTATACTGTCATAACCGAGGCCTCCCAGGACACAGATACCACCTACCCTGACCCTTTCTAATTTTTCCAGAATTCATTTTGTGATTTATGGCTGCTCTGGGGGCTTAATGGCCAATCCTTTCACAGTTTCATCTTTCCTTATATTTGTTGCAAATGACAATGAAGTGTTTAGCTACCGCAGTAAAAAATCAATCAAGCCTGTTCCATATTCACGGCTGGCGATGGGCCCCGCATGGCCCCCTGGATTAGATTAACTTGGTGAGTGTGTCACTCCAGTGCGGGTAATTCCTCGACCCGCGCCCCCTCCCCAGCACGCCTGCCGCGGCGGGTGGATATTGAGATCTCCCATTGATTGACTGCCCTGAAAGGCAGAGCTGGCGTGTGATGTGTGTAACCCAGCAGGACGCGCGCACTCTGTGTTTATGAAAATAAATAATAATTTCTGTTATCGTTATTGATTGCCATCGTTATCTGATTGTGTCTGTCTGTGTCCTGGGGTTTCAGTTACGGGATCAGAAAGCACTCCACAGGAGCCTCAGGCTACGGGCCTCCGTGCGGTAACACATTTCGCCTCGTGGGGGTGAGGGTTGTGGATGTCTTCGTCCTGTTCTTTGGCTAATGTTCAGTGAGACTATGTCCGTTGTGCTCCATGTCAGGCAAAGGAATTACTCCGCTGGGATAATAACAACAGCCACAAACATTTACTGAGCATTTGCTGGGTTCCAGGGACTCTGGGCATATATTGGCTAATTTAATATTCAAGATGAACCTATAATGTAGGTACTGAAATAAACCTCATTTTAGAGATGTGGGAGGTAAACCCAGAGAGATTAAGTGACCTAGCTGAGGTCTGATGGCAAGCAAGTGGTAATGCTTAGGCTTGAACTCATGTCTTTATGATTCTAAAATCTGTGCTACTCTTCTGCCTCTCGTGTGAAAACAGAATGTCTGGTGTATTCATCTGAATATTCGTTGTAAACCAATGCATGAGTAAACAGGGACTGGAGAACAACCCATCAAGGAGACAGCAGAGGCTCCTATGCCCTGGGCACAGGCGGGTTTTCCATTTGGTGTAGGGGGAGGTGGGATGGAAGGATGCATGAAACTAGGTCATGGTGCACCAAACCTCGGTGATCACGAGACTCTGGGAGCGTCTGAAATCACCCCCCCGCTCACTGACTCAGAATCTCCAGGAGCCAGGCCAAGGGATCCACCTGCATTTCTCAGCTGCGTCCCAGGCAGCATGTAAGGCTAGCTGGGTGTGGGGGCCATTGGCATAATGACCTCAAGGTCCACTCCAAAGTGCAGGCTCTCTGATTCCAATTTTTAAGTTCGTTCTTTGTCCTCTTTCCTCCTCCTATCTCAAGGTTCTGTACAGAATAATCTGAGGTCAACTAGACTATCAAAATGTGGCTGCCTTTCCATGAAGTGATTGATTTGATTTAGAGCGAGCTTCTGCAAGCCAATTATGTTTAGGTTGTGTGTGAGCGGATCTGCCCCTTATAACTCAAGTTCTTTTTCCTTCTTACTCCCAAGGGGCAGTCCCCCCAATGGCCGGTGTGCTGTGACATTAACAACATTGCAGACATCAGTTAATCACACACTGTGTGCCAGGCCTTCTGCTAATAAGCACATTACAGACACCCTCTCATTGTAGCTGGGCTGCAGCCCTGTGGGGTAGTGGGTGCTGTTTCATCCCCATTTCACAAGTGAGGACATTCGATTCAGAAAGCTGAAGTGACTGGCCCAAGGGCTGCTGCCACTAAGGGGCAGAGTCACGTTTTTAAACAGATTCAGTCTGACGCCAGGATCTGTGATCTTAACACCATGGTCCAGTCTCCAGAAAAGAGCCAGGTCTCTGACCACATTTCAGCATCATCTGTAAAATGGAAATCATCGTGCATCCTTCCCACAGAGGTCAGGCTAACAACATAGCGTACCCTGTGGACAGTATCTAGCGTGATGCCTTATGATCAGTAGATGCTTAGGCTGTGTTGTTATTATCTTGGTCCTCTCCTTTTCCATCTTGTCCTTCACCTGGACACCAGGAGTTTCAGGAAAGTCTGAATATGATGAAAAGGTTCAAAGCTGTATTGTGTTTGGGGACCAGCAATCCATTATGCTTTACCTTGAATGTGTGTTCGTACACACATTCTCCAAAGCTGTGTTGGATTCAGAGTGTACACACAATAAAATGTTTTCTTTTCTCGCAAAGCGACCTTGTTATGCTGCACTTATCATGTAGTAATTGCATCCAACCTAAATGGAAATATAAGCAGAATCCTGTACCTGGGTTAAGATCAAGTTCTCTTTGTCTCTTGCTCCCAACCCCTTTGGAAGGCATCACAGCTTCCTGAATGTGACCGGAACTAGTAGGTGACACTCCCCATAGGAACAGTCAGTGACGGTGGGAAGCTAGAAAGTCCTCTGGTGCGAGAAAAGGAAAAGAATCATGGTAGAGAGGGAAATCTCGATGTTTCCAGAACCTCTGGTGCAATTTATTTTGAGATCCGCACGTCATGAGACAGGACAGTATTCTCGACCATGGCCCAGTCTTTTTTCCTAGCTGTGAGCATGAGATAGTCTGAATTTCAGAGACGGGGGAAGATGGACCTGGCCAGGGCAGGTGGCTGGTCCTTTTCAGGCTTTGCAAGCGAGGATCTTGTCACTGTGTCAAACCTAATTCACACTGACCCTGATGGGTTTTTCAAAATATAATTTATTAGTATGATTTTCCCTGTCTTTTCCTATCAAGGGCTCTCTGTGTACTTTTAAAGTAAGTGGAAACTCTAGGCATAATGGGATGATTCAAGGGGAAAAGTCCCTCCATTTTTGAATTCTTTCAGATGGAAGTACCTGAATTATGAATGTAATAGGAAAGGCATCGTTCCCAGACAGGGTCCGGCTCTGAAATGTGAGCTCACCGCTGCCGGAGTTAGGGTGTGTTCCAGCCCCTGGAACTACGTGTGCCTGCATGTAAATGCATGTGCAGGCATGCACATGGCACACAGTTCCTAAGTAGTACATGGCTCAAGGAACCTTAGAATGTCGATGAAGTCTGATTTGCATTTGATTTTCCATTAGACTTAACACATCAAAAATATGTGCCTAGATCCCTTTTGCTACCAGGCTATGCAAATAACTCATTTGAGACCATAAGAGAAGTCTGGGGCCTCTGCTCATTATACATAAGATGTTTTTTGTAGAAAATAATTAACATAAATGAATTTAGAATCAAATTCAGGAGAGGAAATGATCACTTTGATCCTAGTACATTGCAAACCAGGTTTCAATGGTGCATTGATATAAGCATGTTAAATACCCCCATCCTTAGCAGAGAAAAAGATTTTACATTTTTCCCTAGAGGGAAGTATATAGGATGATACGTTCTGTTTTCTTCGGTTCATAAAAAATGAGAAACTGGCCCTGGCTGGTGTGGCTCAGTGGCTTGAGTGCCAACCTGTGAACCAAAGGGTCACTGCTTCAGATCCCAGTCAGGGCACATGCCTGGGTTGCAGGCCAGGTCCCCAGTAGGGGGCACACACAAGAGGCAACCACACTTTGGTGTTTCTCTCCCTCTCTTTCTCCCTCCCTTCCCCTCTCTCTAAAAATAAATAATTAAGATCTTCTTTTAAAAAATAAGAAATTGGTTGAAGGAAAACATTTCATAAGGGTATTTTTATGTTAAAGGAGTTCACTATCAACTATCAGGAATAGTATTTAATTCTCTGGTTTCATTAAAATGGTTGAGCCAGCAGGAAAGGAATTTTCTAACTAAAAGGTGTTAGATCTGTTTTTATTTGAGAAGAGGGGATTGGGTGACACTCTTGTTATTTGCTGTTGTGATCAGATGATCAGTTGGACTCAGTTCTTTACCAGAAAAATATTCAGAGCAATGGCAAAAACACACACACACACACAAACACTCACAGATGTTTCTTGCCCAGGAATATATGGGAAATGCCATCTTAAACACATGCAAATGAGTTTATATATGCCAGGGTTTCTCAGGACCTTTAATATAATAACATACGATATCAGAGTCCAGGAAAAGATATATGGCATGCAATATTTTTCCACCAAACTTATCTGACCATGAAAAGCCCTTTTCTCATGGGATTACTGTTTTTTATAACATTCTACTCAAAATGTGGTCCTTGGCTCAGTGCCAGTCTACATGAAGATAAGGATCTTGTGCCAGAATATGAACCGTCTGTATCAGTAAGCCACTGTAGAGTTCAGCTGACACTTTTATTTTTCATCTCTGGACTTTCTCAATAAATGAAGCAATGCATTGAATCTGGCTTGAGCTCCTTATCTTGTCATGGACCATTAACAGAGAGCTCATGGATCTATTATTTTGAGTAGCACAGCCATAGACCTCACTTTTGGAAACGCTGGCTAGAAGGATTGGGTCAGGGAGTAGGGGTTAGCCTGACAGCTTCGCCCCTCTGCTCTTAATGCTTTCCAGTCACAGAATCACCTGACGGGGGGTTTGGGAGGGATTCTTCATACAGCCTCCCCGTTGACATTCAGTGACATTCAGTTCATTAACCTCCACTAAGAGCTTCCCGGTATCTGACACTGTTCTGGGCACTCTGTATACTTCCTCATCCAGTTTTCACCCAGACCCCGTGAGCTTAAAACTGTCACCACCATTTCACAGATGAGGAAGCCATGTTCTGTTTGGCGGAAGGAATTTGTGCAAGTTTGTTTGCTAGCGAGTGGCAGAACCGGAGTCCGACCCTGGCTGCCTGGCTGCGCACACCCCACTCTGACCCTCCATGCTGTCTGGCTTCTCAACAGCAGTCGTGTTCAAGCAGCGGAGTCATGGAGGCTTGAGCCTATGTCAGAGACTTCTCGAAGCATGAACTCCCCACTAGCCAGCCTAAAAACTATCCCTGTGCATGTTTTCTTCTGGGTGGCCTAACATCTGTCCAGTCTGCACTTATAAAAGGCAGGTTCCATACGTGGAGTCAGGGGGAGACCGTGTGGTCCCTGCCCTCATGGGGCTTCCAGTCCAAGGAGGAACTGGCTGGCTATGAGCTGTTATTTGAAGATAGTAATAGCACCAACTTCACGTGCCCATGCCCGACACCACGGTCAACCCGCTGTGCATTGAAACACTGCCTGAACTCCTTCTCAGCTTCTCTGCTCTGGGATCCCACTTTCTCTACTTATTTTCAGGGATTGAGTGTTCTGCGACTTTGAATTGAATAAGGATGTTGTCTCTTTAATGCCCCAATATCCAAACCAAAGGCAAAAACTGTATCCAATTAACCTGCTATTTCAGCCCCAAACAATGCAGGTGTTTAGAAACTTCTCAAAGGTTGATTAAAAAAAAAAAACAACATTTGTTCTACAAATCTAAAGAGCATCTGAGAAAAGCTTTCTGTGGGGGAAACAGAAGATCATCAACAAAGACAAGAGAGCAGGAGTTCAGGAGGTGCAGGGTTAGATATTGGGACAGAGGTGAAAAGACAAGACCACTCTTGGTTACCACTACTCCTTCCCAGAGTAGACTCATCTCTGTAGATGAACTCACAGATGACTGTCACACCAACTCTGATTAAATGTGCCTTTGCACTACTCAATGGTCAGATCAACTGGGAACATAGGCATCACCTAGGTCTCTCACTCATTTCTTCACTAGTTCCACCAGTACTTACTGAGTACCCTCTGTAAGCCAGGCACAGCCCTGGAGATGGAGCAGTGAGCGTGGGTGGCATGGTTCCTGCCCTGGTGGAGTTTACAGGCTCTTTTGGCTGAAAAGGGCATGAATCAAATGTGCTACTATCACCTGGCACCGGGATGGGGACTGAAGAGGAGAGCTGTGTGGTGCAGAGGAGAACGGGTGTCTGATTCGCTCAGGGGAAACAGAATGATTTGAGGAGGAATTAATAATTGAGCTGAAGCAGGAGACAGGTAAGGAGAAGAGTAGGAGGAGCATTCCAGGCGGAAGAATTGTCATGGACAAAGGCCCCAAGGAGGGAAGTCACACAGGAAAATGGGGGGTGGAACGAAGGCCAGAGCCACGGGAATGCTGGGCCCAGGGAGATGCTGGCAGCAGGCAGGCAGGTTATGGCCAGACCACCTCGGGCACCGTAGACCTTCCCGAGAGTAAAGCGAGCCTTGTCTTCTCTGCACTGGTCATTTTTGAAGCAGACCCTCTTTGCTCAGCTAAATATTCTTCCCCCAGGAGGAGATACACCAAGATAGAAAAGCTGCCGGCACAACATAGGACGGTCCTGGTGAACTTGAAGAATTTAAACTGAGGAAGCAAGTGGCATTTGTCAGTGTGGCATGTTGACCTCCAGCCCCTGACTGCCACTGATTTGATCCATGTCAGGGTATGGCTTTCACGGAGCTTGTCCAATATCAAGGTGTCCTCCCTCCAAGGTGAATCCTCCCACAAGTGACTGAATTGTTTGGAGGGTCATAGAACCTGACAGCTTCCTATTACACAAAGGAAAAGATAAGCTTCCAATTAGTCCTGGGGCTGGAGGGATCCCAGACAGAGTGCACCTGTCAGAACTACTCACAACATATAAATCATTACCTCAGTTTTCCGTGCGAGAATGGGGCCAGAGAAGGAGGAAGAGAGCAGTGACTGAGATCTGAGATCCGTGAGCAGTGCAGAGCCATATTAAAGAGCTCAAGCCTGGCTCCAAAGCAGGGTTTGCTCTGCCCTCCATGCAGAGAGAACAGAGCCCCATACCCAGAGGAACGACAGAGACAAATGCCCACTGGCTCCAGGAAGGGGCAAGCTGTTTCCCTGGCATTTGCTAACGGGCTTTTATCACTGATCTAACAATGGCAGCCCCCAAAGCTTTCCCAGACTCCAAAGGGGAGATGTTTGGTGTTACGTTTTCTCTGTGTGTGGTCGTAGATCTCCCCATTGTGTAATTGCCATAGTAATCGTTACTGTTGCCACTTTCCATTCATTCATTGGGCAAAACTCTGCCATAGCTAGGGCTCAAGCTAGGACCCAGCTGTGGCTAACCTGCTACCCCACAGTCCAGGCTGGAGGCTGTTTCTAGAGGCAAGAAACATGAAATGGAAAAAAGATTGCATGAAGGACAGCAGGTCAGAAGATGTTCAGCAAAGGTTTAAAAGCGTAAGTTGATTGGACAATGCCCAAATTTCATCACATTTTATTGAGTATATTCAATAAAATACCTTGGAACTAGGAGAATGTGGGAGCCCAGGAGATTCCAGTGGGAGAAGCCCCAGTCCTGAGTATACCCAAACTACTAACTTGTGAAGCAAACTTCAAGAAACACTGTCTTGTGTTGTTGCTGGGCTACTGTAGGCAGCGTGAACAAAACTGCGCGAACCGGCTCATTCTCCAGGACAGACAGAGTTAAGCCCAGTTCCCAGAGCCTTTGAGACTTTGCTCAGTGGCACTGGCCTTAAAAGGGAACCATGTTTGTCCAGCCCAGTGATGAAGGAGCCTTTCTTCTTTTCCACCTTCGTGTATTTCAAAGAGAAGCATATCTTTGAAGTTACAACATGGACCGAGATATGTTGGCTGCCAGTTAAAATTCCCTAGAAGAGAAATACAGTATATTTTATGCAAACAAGCCCAGAATAGGAGTCAAGACGGTACACAGAGAGATATGGGCACTAAAGGACCCTTTAAAACAAAACAAAGTACTTGCCCTTTTGTTCCAAAAGTTCAGGCAAAATGTTGTTATTCCTGGAGAAATGGGAGGCTGACGTGTTTCTCCTTGCCCTCGGGTAGGGAGGAAAGCCCAAGTTGGAGCCTTCCTGAGGGAGTCTAATGTGGCGGTTAAAAGGCTTTAGCATAATAGCTCTGGATTCAAATCCCAGATCTGTCTTTGCATGACGTTAGGCCTTTTGTTGAAGCTCTCAAAGTATCATTTTATCATCAGTAAAGTACCTACATCATAGGACCTGTAATCAGAAAAAATACTAGCACAGTGTCTGGTTTTTAGTCCTAACCATTCAACCCTAGCTAGCTAGCTTCCATTCAGGCTGGGAATCAGGAATGCTCAGAGCAGAGAGGTAACTGGTAGACCCCAGGTGCTACTTTCAATGGAAGCATGGAGTTCCGTGAGGACAGGTGAGAGGGAAGGGACATGAACTTGATCATATGACCAGAGCGAATTTGCCTAAGATACATTAACACTGATACTGAAGACTCTTTAGTGAATGAGTTCACATCTCGGACCTAATGGAAACGCCCATTAATGATTCTTAGTAAAACTCTGTAAGCATAGACAAGGAGATAACGGAAAATAGATCATCAATTTGAGTTGTTATGTATACATTGAGCTAAGGGTGTTCCTACCCTCCAATGCCTGTTTTTCAAAGAGCAGTGCACTCTCAAGTTCCCACTGAGCTGAGACAAGGTATGTGCTTAATCATAACTCCTTCGCAGGGAAGGGGCTATGGCCAAATCTCCTGGGAGTGGCCTCTGGGAGATGGCACGGACAGTTGCCCAGCAAGTTGTTAAAGGTTGACTCTAAACTCTGCTTGCAAATCTTCCTTGATTCTCTGCCTCTGCCTCCAACCATTTGTCATCAAAAACTACAGAATTCTCTGCCTAAATCAGAGGATCCACTGTCAGCTGCTAGACCTTCTGTCTTGGTTTTCTATTAGCAATGAAGAAAAGCCATCCAAGTAGGTCACTTATCCCTAAATAAAAACAACCCAAAAAGTTCTCCTGATATTTTCTCCTTTGCCTGCACCACTAAGAAAAAAGTCCTATTTTTGTCTTCCAGCACAAGCTCATTATTAACCTGGCTGACATTCGCAAATGCAAATACAGCATTGGACAGTCAAACTGACTTTCCAGAAACTTGCCCTTTAATTGGACTGCTTTTATATAGAAACCATCCTGCCAGCATCTGTCGTGGGGTGGATTCTGGAAAAACAATATTCTAGGCCAAATTATCAGGTGCAATTAGCTTGCTCTCTCTCTCTGTTTGGTAACAACACTGTGCCTTTGCATAATTTCACTGATTATCAGAAGGGAAAAGGCCATAATTCAGGCAGATGAACTTTATTGGCATTGGTGCCTTCTGGGGAAGGAAAAAAAAAATGGATGAGCAGACGCATTTGCAAGTACCATAGATGCTGAGAGAATGACATTCCAAACAGTCTGTAAACTTAGCTTGCCTACGTCTGCAACCTTAAAAAGTGAGAATGCCTCCCTTTATTCGGTATCCTAACTCAAGAGCTGGGTTTGTCTCATTTTCTAGAAGAGCAAATATATTTACATACCTATAAATATATCATGAACAGAATGTCATTTTAAAGAAAGAGGTCTCAGGAAGGAAAAGTAAATAGTTGGGGAGAGGCTGGAGTCAGAGCCCTCGGCAGACTTGGAAATTAACAAGACAGTGATCAAGGAGCACTCCCAACTGCACCGCCACATGCTCTGCTTACGGAGGAAGGGGGGTTAGTCTGCCATCTTTATTTGTTTACCTGCTGCACCATAATATGGTTTCCATTTTCCTTGGCTATTCTTATTTGTCTCAGTTTCTGCCTGTGGTTTTCCCTGTCAAGATAGATAAAGTAGCCCTGACCATTGTGGCTCAGTTGGTTGGGCGTTGTCCTGCAAGGTGAAAGGTTGTTGGTTTGATTCCCAGTCGGGGCACATGCCTGGGTTGTGGGTTCAGTCCCCAGTCAGAGGTGTATGCAAGAGGCAGCCAACCAACGTTTCTCTCTCACATCAATGTTTCTCTCCCTTTCTTTCTCCCTCCCTTCCCTTCTCTCTAAAAAATAAGTAAATGTTTTAAAATTATAGATAATGTAACTGTCATCTGTAATGGACAAATCCTGCTTTCTTTTCTGCCTTTTGGGACATCCACCCAGGCACACTCCAGCAGTATCCTCGTTGGGAAGCTAGTCCTTTGCCTGCAATCCCAGGCACTCCTCCTCTCCCTAGGAGAGTCGAGGAGCCCCACTGAGCCCAGTCCCTGAGCAGATCTCGGTCTTCTCTATCATTGTGAGATTTAGGAATATTTAGTCCCAGTTTCCCAAACCCCAAACAGCTTCAGCTATCTGACAGTATCGGGGCCAACTGTGCAGTTTGATCCTAGCTCAGCATCAAAACCAGTGCTTTTATTTTTTAAAAAATGAAAAAGAAAGGAAAGAAAACAGCGCTTTGCTTTTGAGGACTGAAGAAAAGAATCTTCACAATCTTCCCCTGGGAAATTTACATATCTTGGCCGCCTCCCATTGTGAAAACTGCAGCAAACAATTTTCCTCCTCCATGTCTCTCTTTTTGGCACATTCTGACTTGTCGATCAATAAATGACCCCCTGCCAAGCTCCAGCAGCTTGGCTTCCTTCTTCACCACATTCATTCTCCTTCTGTGTTTAAAAAGGAGCTCGTTATTTTTCTTTTAACATCCAGTGAAATCTTCCCTTTATTCCCTCCCTTTGTTTTGCTTATCATTTCACTCAATTCTTACTCCAACAGCCCCCATCTGCACCTGCCCCCATTCTCTGCGTTTCCCCTTTAAATACCCATAAACTAATGAGACTACCACGGGAGTCACATGGTCCTTTTCTGATCACACCAGGATGAAGGAGTGGGATTTAAATAGCAGTGTCAGGTGATACCACGGAAGGAAGGGTATAGTAGGGATCTCAGCCGGTCTGGTAAACTGAGGATGCAGCTTTGTGCTCCCTGGGATGGGTAGGGCCTCCTCCTGTCAGAGCTGTGCCTTGATGCTCTCATCTGAGAAATGAGGTTCCATCACTTAACCTCCCTACTTTATGGTGGCTTCGAGGATGAAATACAAAATAGATAATGCCATGTGCTTGACTGAGTAGCAAGCCCTCCGAGCATTAGGCACTGTGGTGATACTAGGAGGCAAGTGTGAAACACATTATCCCATACTTTCCCGGGTTTGGAAGCTGCAGCCTGACACAGGTGAAAAAGAGAGGTAGGTAGGGATCCCAGATACCTGTTTGTTTATTTGAATAACTCGTCAAACCATTTGGCAATTCGCAGCTGTGAAAAGGCACGTGAAGCAGCATTGAACTCCCTAAGGGCAGACTATCATATGTGTTATCCTATTCCCAGGACCCAGCGCCATGGCTGACACAGAGTAGATTTTCTGTAGATATTTGAAATCCCATGTATCAACTCCCTAACACGCCCCATGTGCTGTGCTGACCTCCTTCACAGATCACCGTGTCCCCCAAAGTCTGGGCCATGTGTTTTTGTTGGTATAAAACACAGCTTTAAGTAACTTTTTAAATCACAAAACTGAGGAAATGATTCCCTCCTCATTTCTTTTTAAAATCATTTTGATTACATCAAGCCAAAGTCTTATTTTGATGTTAATATTTTTTAACCCTTCTAATAACACCCATCTTGAATTTTTTTTTAAACTAAGAACGGACCATAAGCTCTAAGTCCAGGTCTGGCTAGACTCTAAAATCAAATTTTAAATTGTATTTATTTTTATAACATTCTGTTTTGGGGGAGGTCATGGAAAAATTGTTTTTTCATGGATCGCTGTGATATAAAGTTCCCTATCGAAATTAATTCAGCTAACTAAAAAGTGGATTTGTTTAAAGAAAACATGACGTAAATAATAGTCTAGGTAAAACAGATATGATAAAAAATCTGAGCTAGGGGTGGAGGGGTTGGGGGTGAGCCCTGGCCAGCTGGCTCAGTTGGTTGGAGCGTCATCCTGTACACCAAAGGGTTGGGGGTTCAGTTCCTGGTCAGGGCACAGACCTAGGTTGCAGGTTCAATCCCAGTCAGGGTCTGTCCAGGGGGCAACTGACTGTTGTTTCTCATTCACATCAATGTTTCTCTTTCCCTCTCTCACTCATTCTCTCACTCTCTCACTTTCTCTCTCCCTCCCTTCCTTCCTCTGTCTCTAAAATCAATAACCACACCCTCAGGGGAGGATTAAAACATGTGAAGGGCACCGAAAGAATGGGGGTTTGGCAGGTGTAAGTCTATCTGCCCTTCAGTTATTTGTGTCAGCCTCATAGGCCCACATGTCATAAACCCAGGAATAAGAGGGCAAAGAGGTCAGGAATAAGCAGAGAAACGGATGGCAAGCTTGAAAACTTGGGGGGAACAGATAGGGTGTAGAGTTCTAAAAGGACCCAGCATAATGCTAGTGCAGTGGAGAGAAAATTCATTCCTGTGCGGAATGTGGACCACATCAATGTGCAGAAATGGGTCCCAGGGTCTTAGTGAATAATAATGTAAAAGTGTTAGTTAAAATTAGACCAGGGCCCTGACTGAGGTGGCTCAGTGTGTTGGGCATTGTCCTGCAGACAAAAAGTTGTCTGTTCGATTCCTGGTCAGGGCACATGCCTGGGTTGTGGGCTAGGTCTCCAGGTGGGGGCGTGCAAGAGGCAACCGATCCTTGTTTCTTTCACACATTGATGTTTCCCTCCCTTTCTTCCCCTTTCTCTAAAAATAAATAAATAAAACTCCTT
>CM052546.1:20590232-20640424 GCA_028533065.1 Trachops cirrhosus
GAGGTGGCTCAGTGTGTTGGGCATTGTCCTGCAGACAAAAAGTTGTCTGTTCGATTCCTGGTCAGGGCACATGCCTGGGTTGTGGGCTAGGTCTCCAGGTGGGGGCGTGCAAGAGGCAACCGATCCTTGTTTCTTTCACACATTGATGTTTCCCTCCCTTTCTTCCCCTTTCTCTAAAAATAAATAAATAAAACTCCTTTAAAAAAAACTAGACCAGGCATATCATCCAAGATTGCATGTTGCCCAGAAGAAGTAATTACCAAATTTTATTCATTTCAGCATAAACTCTTATTCTAATACAGTTCAACAGTCAAGTCAAAAAAAAATATGTGATTGCCGAGGAAGGGTCTCACAGAACCTGTAAGGTTGACAGGGAAGTGGGGGGAATTGCAAGACAGTGTGAAAGAAATGGGTTTGTGGCCTGAAGAAGATGAAAAGGCAATTATAACAACATTCCAGACAAAATAAAATTTCTGTCCAGGGAATAGCGACCCTTTTGCTTTACTCTCCTGGAACAAGAGATGTTAGGAGTCTAAATTATAACACTAGCAGCTCAGGTTAGGAAGTGATTCCATGAAGGTTGTCAGAATAGTGCCAGATTGAAGAAGGAAGCTAACTAATTCATCTTTCTCTCTAGAGCTCTTAGCAATACCAGATTCTTCTCCACTGCACTGGGTACATACGTAGCATAAGGAAGGGGAGGTTCTGTGGATTGGAGGGGTCAGGATCAGGGAAGACTCGGGGAGGGGGCATGGAAGTGGAATGAGGAAGGGAGCATTGGGGGAAAAGGTGTGGAGGTGATGGTGAAATGTGTAAGTTCAAGGGCAGGGATGAGAACTTCATTAGAAGGCTCTGTCTCTTTCGTTCTTCCCACTTTGTTTCCCTCCCTGCTTGTTCTCTTCTCTCCTTTCTAACCGTGCTGAGCACTTGGGTTCAAAGTGTTATGTAGTGAGAGAGAGTGGCTCTTGGGAGACCATGTTCAGACTGATAAACAAATGAAGTTACCTTTTGTTGGAAAAGAGAGTAGAAAGGGCCTGACATGCAGGGAGGAATTTTAGGAGACTAGGGTGTCCCTGAGAGAGACAAAGTACAGTTCTCCAGGTCCCTAACAGCAGGCCAAGTCCCCGTTGCTTCTCACACGCTCCATTTCTAGTCCCAATTATCGGCAAGATTTTTTGATCTTCCAATAATCCTTTTGGGGTTTTTTTGGCGGGGGGGTAGTTTAAGTAAGTTTGAGAAGGTTTGTGTTTCTTGACATCTAATGAGTGAGAGTAGAATATTAGCACCCCTTGTTCCCCGCCTCTCTCTTCTCTCCCCGTTTCTGTTCTTGGAGGTTGCGTTCCTTTTTCTCTTTCCAGCCCCATGTGCTGCCGCTTTTCGGTGCTCGGATACCCTCTTCTCTTTCTTGTCTCATTCCATCACCCCTGTTTTCCACCTAGTCCTGCTCTCCTTGGAACTAGCAAACCCTCCCCAGGGTTCTCTCTTCCCCATCCACTTCATGTAACAAGTTTATCTAAGGTACCTCCCACCCTCAAGCCAGACTTCAGAACATTGTCACTGTCCTCTCCGTATTCTAGCTCATTCACCATCATCTGACCCGTCTTCTTCATTACAAAGAAAAATCCAGTTACCTAGAATCGGTAATTTATTTGATTCCTATCACCATCTCTCACGTTCATGCACATCCTATCCCCCCCACCCCCACCCCCACCCTCTGTATTTCACTTCTAAAAGAAGGGGATAAATCCTGAGGAGGAGAATTTAGCAAATCACATTCAAGTTCCAAATAGACAGACGGCATACAAAAGATTTGACTTGAGATTAATTTATTTGAAAGAGACCTGGAGATTTCAGTTGACAGTATGCCATGGACTGTTACAGAGGTGAGTCACTTGTAAGCTGTGGAAGTAGAAAGCACATGTCTTGTGTAGAAGAATACGGGTCGTCCGTGTTCTGACCTGGTGGATTGGGTTCAGTAAAGCCAAGCATCAGCAGAAGGGAAGCAGCCCCGAACATTTGGGAGGTATGATGATTGGAGGTGAGTCTTGGTGTCATCTATTGAATGGGAAGAGGGATGGGTGAGAACTGTCCTCAATTATCTGAAGCACTTTGGAGGAAGGGGTGGGCTGGCTCTCTGTCAACCCAGGGAACAAACAGGTGGACGGTTCAGGAAAGCAGACCTAAGCTCATGACCTGAGAAAGCCATGCTCCTTAGAGCTGCTCGAACTTTCCCAGGAGGAGTTCAGTGCACACTGAAGAATCTTAAGAATCCTGCCCTGATGGGACATTAGACGGCAGGACTCCCCTGCATTTTCTTTTATATTACAAAACTCATGCATGCCTATAGCCGCAAGTCAAACCATACTGTACTGTAGCCTCGCGTCTCAAGGCAATTCGTGTTACTAGTTTGGTGTGTGTCTTTCCTTACCTTCTTCCTCTGTGCACACACAAACATATTCACATTAATGGATGAATATGGTTTTGCTTTATTCATGCCAAATTGAGACCACACAATACACATTTCTCTGCTCAGTAATATAAACATCCCTCCAGCTCAATTCATCTTCTTTGAAATAACTGCAAATATTCGAAAGTATGGACATATTATAACGTAAGTCATGCCCCTATTAATAGACATTCCCCTAATTAATTCTGGTGGTTTCTAGGTTTTGCTACAGCTCAATTGCAACTAGCAATACTGTGATAAATGTCCTCAAGCATATATTATCGCAAACAGCTGTTTTGTTTTTGTAGGGTAGTGTCCATTAATGTAGGATTTGCTTAGTTAGAAGATTTGCTTAGGTAGAACATTACTTTGCTTCAACAGCTACTCCCACACAACCTTCTGAAAATCGTGTTGTTCATACTCCCACCAGCAAGTGCCCATTTCTCATTCTATTTCCAGGGTAGGCTGTTACCCGTTGTTGTAAATTTTGCCCATCCAAGCAGAGATAATGCTGTGGTGAAGGGTAAGGACACCTTTGGCTGGAACACCCAAGTGTCTATCTTAGCTCCAGCAAGCACTAGCTATGTGACTTGAAGCTGAGACACATAACTGCTCTGTGTCTCGGTTATCCTCATTTGTATGTGAGCCCTGACTGGTGTGGCTCAGTTGGTTGGGTGTCATCACGCAAAGCAAAAGGCTGCCGGCTCTATTCCCGTCAGGTCACGTGCCTGGGCTGCAGAGAGGCCGCCAAGCGATGTTTCTCTCTCACATCAATGTTCCTTTCCCTTCCTCCCTCCCTCCCTTCCCCTCTCTCTAAACATAAATAAATAAAATCCTTTTAAAAAAGTGATAATATGAATGCCTATCTCATAAAATTATTGTGAATATTGAGTGAATAGTTATAAAAGACTTAGAACAGTCTGTTTTTATAAGTAAAGATAAAGGATGAAAAGATTAGTATAATAAAATTAAACTTCTGTAAAAGTAAGATTAAAAAATCTTATATCTCCTTGACTACAATAAGGTTGGGCATACTTGTATATATTTCTTGGTCATTTGCTTTTCACTTTCTTTAAATTTTTCTGTTTATATCCTTTCCCATGTTTTTATTGAGTTGCCTTTTATCAGTTTTAGGAACTCTGTATATTATAAATAGTAACTCTTTTCTTGTCATTTTTACTTCCATAAATGATTTCCTTTTTATGTTTATTTTTTTAAACCTCAATCAGTACAGAACTATAAAAATAATTTTAAACTCATATAACCTCATACTCCAAAAGATAACCACTGTTAAGAGTTTGTTTTATGGAAACCCTCCCCTAACCCCTAGATTCATTGGCTCTCAGCCTGGATCCTTTGTCATCCGAGAGGCTTTCAAAATAGTATCTATCAGTACTTGGGTTCCACCTCACAGGCATTCTGACTTACATGATCGGTGGGAGGGCCCAGGCATCAGATTTTAATGAGTCCTCATTTGATTGTAATGTGCATCCAGGGATGGGAACCAGACCAAGCAATCCTAAAAGGTCCCTCATTTGTCAATTTGGTCCTAAAGCTGGTGTTACTGGTAATCACTACCGCCATCTGTTGGCGGGAGGCAGAACTGACTGACACCATTTAGCTATATAGATAGCTTTGTTCGTATCTATAACGGTCATGTTTCAAGGTTCTTAGAGATAGACGCATCTTTGTATGCATCTACACCGTTGTAGTTCAGTACATCTTAGGTAACTTTAACTGTAAGATTCTTGAAGTAGATATCCACTACATTTTCTTGACTCTGTACGTTCCACAGTAAAATTAAAAAATGATGCTATGTAGTAAGCTACTCCTGAGATCTTGTCAATGTTGGGTCATCAGATTTTTAGTGATATTTATCCTGCTCATTAATAGGAAAATGTGTACAGGCAGATTTTAGAAATGCTTTCATCAATAGCAGTTAAAAAACAAAACGAAAATAATTTTTGTGATTAATCCTAACCACGCTAACCAAAAGTTAACCACTATCTCTTCCTTCACACCCCCTTTCCCCATCTATACACATTAATTAAAATTTCCCTCTGCTGGAATATTTTGAGATGTCCCTTATTTTTTTCGTGTGGAATCACACAATGTGAAACTTCAAGGAAAATAACAGGAAAGGCAGTGAACAGGGAAACACGTTTTGAGGAATAACAAATTTGGCTGAAAAATGGAAGCGTCTGGGAGAAAAAATAAGATAAAACTGGCAGAATTACAGGCTACTGTATGGGGCTGCTAATTATATAGCAAGTTTATCTTCTGAGGGGAAGATATTTTTCCTCTTTTTTCCACAGAGAGGCCAAAAGAAGTCCAAGACCCTGAGAGCATGAAATCATTAATTTGCCATAAAAACCATCTTGCACTGGGTTTTAAAAATATATATTAAGTTCCCAGGTAATTTTTATGGGTTGTATGTGGTTATTGTAGCTGGAAAAAAGGGGTAAGTCTCTGCCTTTGTCTCCCTTCGCCTACCCTCCCTCTCCTCCCCATATATGTATATATATTTATATATAAACACATACATTTATGTACGTGTGTATGTGTGTGCACATACACACACATACACACACTGTTAAATGTAGAACATCTTTATGATTATGAACTGGAACTTTTTGCTACCTTTTGTGGAAGTTAATACTGGGTTTGTTTAATCTACTCAAAATGTAAACTAGCTGGGTTTCTCAACCTCAGAA
Organism: Trachops cirrhosus; assembly: GCA_028533065.1. Taxonomy (NCBI): domain Eukaryota; kingdom Metazoa; phylum Chordata; class Mammalia; order Chiroptera; family Phyllostomidae; genus Trachops; species Trachops cirrhosus. The sequence continues at coordinate 20,595,393 of CM052546.1, forward strand.
CTATTGACATTTTAGGTTGGATAATTTATTATTATTATTATTATTATTATTATTATTATTATTATTATTTGAGATAGAGGGGAAGGGACGGAGGGCAAAGGAAATGGGGAGAAACACTGATGTGAAAGAGAAACCAATCGGTTTCTTCCTGTATGCACCCCAACCTAGAACCAAACTTGCCATCTAGGCATGTGCCCTGGCCAGGAATCGAACCAGTGACCTTTCACTTTGTGGGATGATACCCAACCAGCTGAGCCATACTGGTCAGGGCAAGGCAGAATAATTCTTTGTTGCTTGAGACTGTTCTATACTTGGGGCAGTTAGCATCATCCTTGGCCTCTACCCACTAGATGCCAGCTGTGTATACCCAGGAGTCACAACTGAAAATATCTCCAGACTGTCACATGGCGAAACTTCCCCTAGCTAAGAACCACTGATTTAGAGGAAGCTTACAGCGGTGAGTTGTCATTTCTTCCAAAACAGTTCACCCAATTCCCCAATCTCAATTAGAGCCCCTACATTTTTAAATGAAACAGTATTTTTCCTCTATTGAAACAATGTACATCTCATTCCAGCATCGGTGGCAGTTTATAACAATATATCCACCTTGAGACATTAATGTCTTTCTTCCCTATTAGATTATAAGTGCCACCACTAATCTTGTTTTGTTCACTCTGTAATGTACCACCTAGAGCAGTAATTGGCCCTTAATAAACATTTGTCAAATGAGAGAATGTACTTGTAAGATATTTAAGAACCCGGAGCACAAAGGCTGACTTGGTCTGAAGGGGTTTTTCCTCTCAGGCTGATTTCAATCTCTGTGACAAAGCCAGTAACAGAAGAAACCAGGGACATATTGAGGCTGTTGAAGGGTGTGATCAGGGAAATCTAAAAATTATATTTTTTGGATAGCATTCCCGGGTGTTTGGCGGGGTGCTACTGAGTGGCAGTTTCATTCTGGAAACAACAGCTCGATGCGTCTCGGTGAGCCGGATCACTCCTGCTTTTTGAACTCTGTCCACCATTGATTGATCTGTGGAGGAAGCAAGGTTTTTGATGTTTCTTAATTCCCTGACGCTTCCTTCATTCCCCGAGAGAAGATGCCCCACAACCAGGAGGGTCGTGCCTTTGGAAAAGAAACCTTAGTACAGACAGCACAAGAGGCATTTAAATGCGTCTTTTCGTGTTTTTTTTTTAAATGGAATGAAGATGCATATTTTTAAAAATGAAAAATGACTGGCATTCTTCCCACTGAAAATGGGAAGTAATTTAATTTGTTAGTGGTTTATTTTACTTGACAGTCTTTGTACATACTCGATTTGGTTTGTTACACTGAATTACCCCTTAATAATGGGTGCGTGTAATGTAAGGCTCTGCCCCCCAGGTTGGTTTGATAATTGGATGAATGACCATATTGTTCAAGCTTTTCATGACAATGTGGACAGAAGCTATTTTCCTAAACAGAAAAGCCAGCAGCTTTCTTTTTTTTTTCCGGTGTAGTTAATTGCTACCCAGTGACCAATCATTCTACTAGCCACTTTTCCTGAGGTATGCTCTGTTAGGAGGCTGTGTTAGAGATGCTGTTATAGAACTTAATGCTGAGTTCTGTAATCATGACAGAATCCCCTGGGTGCATGGAAGAGATGCCTAAACCCCAGAGCCAATAGTAGAAAGTCAGAAAATCTTCCCTAGACCATCTCTCAAAATGGACCATTTTTCTACAATTGGAAGTTAATGGTAAAAAATTCTGATAACAGCTGTCATGGCTGCTGGAGTCAGATTTATCAGGTTCAAGGGCAGCTCCACAACTTAGTGGCTGCATGGCCTTGTGCAAGTTTCAGGAGCTGCTTGGCTTCAGGATCCACGTCTATAAGGTGGGAATAGTATTGGCACCTACCTCTAAAGGTCATCGTGAAGACTCAAGAACATGGTAAAGTGCTTAGCACCATTCCGGCATGAAGTAAGTTCTCTGTGAATGTGTCTTTGTAGGATGGTATGTATCGGGCTCTGTGCTCAGTTTTCTCAGCAAAGCTACTGAGAGACTTGCTATCGCTAACATTACAGAAGGGAGTACTGACAGGGAGAAAGATGACGTGACAAGCCCAAGGCCACATGCCTGGTACATGGTGCAGCCAGGAGCAAGCCCAGCTCTGCGTGACTCCCAAAATTCTCTTACCCCATAGCATCTTCAGATTTTGTGCTTGTGTACCCCCTAGGAGGTTTTTCATAAACTGTGTGCCTTCCTGAGCATTTTTATATAAAGCACCAAGCATTTCCGTTCTAATGTTAATTAGACAGAGAGAATGTGACCTCAGGAGTATATTGAACTTAGGCAGTTTAGAATAAAACTGCGAATCACCTTTTTAATGCTTCCAATGTAATGTAAATGCCCTCATACCTGGATACCCACCAATATTCATTAAAAGAATATATGAGCAAGTTATTTAAAAGTCAGAACTTTATGTCGCTCCTTTTTCTTCTTTGAACATGTATTTCCACCGCACTTCCTCCAAAGAAGTGTTAAAAGCTTTTTTGATCATTTCAATAACAAAAATAGATTTTCCTGCTTGTATTTATATAAGAGTTCAATATTTTCTCGTCAGTATAATTGTCTCTAAAATTAATAAAACACACTTGATCAAAATAACATAGACATATAATTCTGAGAAGTAATGATTAATCATAAGAAATAAAATTTTATTAGAAATTCATATTATAATGAGCTGTGGGTGAGGGCATTTGTGGGGCCTTGACTGAAGGTATTGGCCAGTTGTCCCTCCCGGAAGTGTTTCTGCCTTGGACAGTGCACCACAGGACGGTTCAGGCTGGGGGAGTGTCCGTCTTCTGTCCTTCTTTGGCAAAGGGGAAAAGGAGAACCTAGGCTGTGGGTGTCTGCTGAGATGACTTGATTTTAGGAAGGAACAGGTATGGAAGTCAGGAATGGGGAAGTTTCCCTTAAAACTGGTCCAGATAGTTCTTAGGAAGTCACCACGGAGGCCTGCTGTTGGAAACTGCTGCTCTGCCCCACCAAGCTGTGCTGCTTTGGGACAGGCATGGTGCAGGCCGGACCCAGTGCTTCTCCCTTTTTCAAGATGACTCACTCCCTCGTCCCTGATGAGGAAGTCTGGGTGTGTCCCAAACCCACAGCGATTGGCACTGGAGAGTCACTGAGGCTGCTCCTTGAAGGAAGCCCAGGGAAAGGCCAGATGGCAAACTTGAAGTGAGGCTGGAATCTGGAACTTTCTAGCCTCTCTACCTGTTCGGCCATTTAGTGCTGCGAGATAGGATAGTATAAGCACCCCTGTCCTCCACCTGGTCTCAAACCAGTGGTCCCAGAACACCTGCTTCGGGGGGTTCCTTGCACCCAGGAGGAGGTGGACAGCTCTCGTCTCTTTCTTTTCTAGATCAAACAGCCATGGTTTCAGCTTCCCCAAAGGGCTGATTATGAACAAGAACAAGAGGTGTGGGGCTGTGTATTGTCTAAGCTTCTTAAAGATACTCTGTATGGTGACTGCCCAGCACGTAGTAAATTCTCAATAAATGTTCACTGAAGGTTTTATCTGGCATCACCATGAGGTCATGCATTCCTATGTGTATTTCCAAATTGATGACATGGGACTCACTTAACCATATGACCTTAATATAGCCTGTCAGCCTCAATATAAAATAATCTTGGTTACTGTGACAAGGAGATAGGGCACAAGTATGGATCTAAATTGGTAGCATTTTTTAAAAAGGCCTTATAATGTGGATTGTGTTGATTGTACTTAACCAAGTTCAAGTGTTTGTCTGCTGAACCCCATCCGATTTGACCAAGGTTACTAAACAGCTAAAAATCTACCACATGCTTCTACCGATGGTCCTCTCTCTCTCTTCCTTTTCCATGACCCCTCTTCTTTCTGTTCGTTAGCTCCTACCTGGTCATCTTTCCTTTCTCAGAGTCATGCCTTGAATCCATCAACTCACTGGGGCACTGGAGGTTGCCATGGTAAACACAGCTGTTGTTTTTCCTCTGTGCAGAGTCAGTGTGTGAAGGCCCTGGAGTCTCACCTCTAGCCTCTCCCTGCTGTGCATTATCACAGATGTCCTTTAAAGTGGGGGCCTGCGGGGCATCGAGGATTCAGCTCAGCTTTCAATGTGTGTCCCTGAAGGGGGTTTCTGTGACCCGCGCTGACACGGACACCCGTGTTGCTGCTGTGGAAGATTGTGAAGAATCGCCAGCGTAGTCACCAAATAAGCCATGTGACAGCAGCATTCATTTTGTTAGTAAATGGGTTCTGGGAAGTGAAAGATGATCTTGTATTTCCCAGGAGGGGAGGCAGCAAAGATAATGAGCAAGAAGCTGGAAAGAGGAAGGATGAAAAGGGTAGGAAGAGACAGGAGGGGTGGAGAGGTAAGACAGACAGTGCAAGGAGGGGGTGTCTTCACAGGAAGGGGAGTCAGTAATGGACAGCTACCTGCGCCTCCCTGAATCTTGTTTTCTCAAGAACATCTGTGACCCAGCCCTGACTGTGACCCTCATCTTCTCCTCCTGTGACCCTTCCTTACTCACTCCTTTCTAGCCACAAAGGCACTTCCCTGTTTTTCCTACACGCTGCACATGCTCCAACCTCCGGGCCTTTGCACTTGCTATTTCCTCTGCCTGGAGTGCTCTTGGCCAGAGAGCCACCTGGCTCCCTCCCCCTCTCCCTGCAGGTCGCTACTCAAATGTCATCGGCTGAGAGAGGCCTTCTGTGTCTGCCCCACCTCAAACAGCACGCCATCTCTTCTCCATCCCTTACCCTACACAGTTTTCTTCATGTCTGGCATACAGGAGGGATTCAATAAGTATTTATTGCATGAATAATGAATCACCAACTTCCAGCCCCAGGACACAAAGAATTACACATTTACTCAGATATACTTTGCACTCTCCCCCTCTGAGCTTTGGCTCATGCTGTTTCCTCAGAGTAGAGCACAGTTCTCTCTCCTCCCCGTTCCCACTTCTGCCTGGGAGATGCCCACAAACCCTTCACATCCTGCCTCGCTTAGTCATCCCTTCTTTTTTGAGGTCTCCCTTGACCTCCCCAAGTAGACACAGGACCCACATGGCCAACACTGCCTGGGCAGTGCCTCCTGACCTCCATCACAGCACAAGTCCCCGTGCACCAGAATGTCTCTTTCCTCTGGCCCACACACCCCAGTGCACTCCTCCAGGGCCTAGAATACAGAGCGACTCCAGAGTCCAGGAGTGCCGGGCCTGAGTACCAGGTGTGTGACTTTCCAGAAGTTACTTGACCTTTCTGGCCTGTTTCCTTATCTGTGCAGCAGCACTCATACTATCTAGTAAGCAACATCATAGCATATTGATGAGAATTCATTGATAAATTGCTTAAGTGTTTATAACACTCTAAAGGGTCCCCTGGGTGAGAGGATAGTGAGTGGAGGTTATGTTCTTTGAGGTGGCGTGCGCAGGGAAGGCCTCTCTTGGAGGGCATGATTGAACGGAGAGACCTGACGATCTGAATGAGAGAACCACGTAGCCCTCTGGGCTCTCTGCATCCCACTGGCGTTACCTCCAAGGCACACCTGTAAGTCTCACAGCAGGTTAGACTGACACTGCTCTCTTGAGCTCTGGGATGTTATTCCCAGGCTGATATTTTAACGTGACACAGGTTGTCTGGCCACCAAGGCTGGGGTGCTCATCCTTTAGAATCAGGCTCAGGGGGACGAGCTGCAGCTGAGTCAAGGTCAGGGAGGAGTCTGAGGTGCATGAGGGGTGGGCATGACCAGATTCCAGCAGTACAATCCAGAACCTCCCACCCCCTCCAAAGGCCAAGGACAGGCCCCTGTGCTCACCGGCAGCACCTGCCTGGTCTCAGGGTTGATCCTCGCCTCATGAGCCCCTGCCAAGACGGCTCAGAAAGGAGGGCTTGGACTGCAGGTTTGGGGCCCTGGCTTCCTCCTGGATTTGGTCTCATTCTGTTGTTTGGCGAGGAGGGGGCTCGGGGCCTGTGGAGACATGAAATGGCTCTGGAATGGCTCGAGACATGGTGTGGGACAAAAGGAGGAAGCTGTGGGGGAAGAGGCAGAATCCCGGGCAGTGTGCCAGCAGCCCTGACCTGGGGGACACAGACAAGGCACGTCACCTCTCAGAGTCTTGATTGCCTCATCTGCAGCCTTCAGGAATGGCCCGGGCCAGATGTTTCCAAACTTTCCTTGTCCGCAGGAATAGTCACTGGAGTAAAATGTGATTGCAAACCCAAACGTATTGCCAGGCCTGAGGAAGGGGCTAAGACCTAGACACCACAGCCTCCCACTGCATCACCCTCCACCAGTGCACACACACTGGGGCACACATGCGCACTCACACACCAGCCCTAAGAGGCTCTGAGGGCCCTTGCAGGGTTCTGTGTTCCATGATTCCGTGTCACATCCTTATGGCACAGAGTCCTTCCAAAGGATTAGTCACTGAGATTGGACCATTTTTGACTTGCAAAATGGCCATTTCATATTTCAACCTGATAGTTTCATTTGCAACCTTGGTGAGGGGGGCTCATGCAGGAACCCATGGCCCAGGTTCAGCTCCTCTGTGTGACAGCAGACAGGACCCTCGCCTCCCGGCCCTCCCCTGCAAGAGGGGTGAATGGAGGATTCTCCCTTGCAAGGCTGGCTCCTGGGAGGGCTGAGCGAAAGGGTGCCTTGGAGTCGGGCAGGGCAGCGCTGACTAAGTGATGGGCACGAAGCACAGAGCCCTCTGGGAATCCCTACCCAGAAAGCCCTTATAATTGCCCGTGAGCTGAACTCGGAGAATAGCATCCCACTCTCCTCCTTGCTGAGCCCTGAAAGGAGAATATGGCCAGAGCACGTGGGAGCCACAGCCCCAACAGGGCTTCCTCATCAGTCATCCCATCCAGCTTGACCCGCCAAGCAGCCCTCTTCCTTCCTGTGAGGGGTTTTGCTGGGCCGTGGACAAGCCTTGACCTGGGCACGAGAATGGCGCTAGAAACCCGTGAGTGACACGCAGCCCCTGCCTGCCTTATTTGCACAAAGCATTAGAGGCTCCCTCCCCAGACACCTCCATGGAGCCTTCCCCTTTAAGTGGTACATCATGGAATGTGTCAGCCTGCATCAGCTGGCAGGCCCATCACATTAGGCGGGAGCTCTGGGCTGGCAGTTCCCACTTTGTACTGCCTCTTGATCCCTGCTGTCGTGCTCCTTTCCCATCACCACAGGCGCAGCAGCTTCTGCAGACACCACTCGGCAGAGCAGGAGGGCCGGAGCAACATTGAGAAGGAGCCTCAGGACCTCCTCGCTCATGCTGTTTCTTCTGTGGCCCCAGGGAAGCTGCTTAGAGCTCAACTAGCTCTGGGGGCAGAGGAAGCGGGTAGCGCTCAAAAGCCCCAGGTGGGGAGCTCCTGTATGCCAGACTTGAAAAGCACGGCTGGTGTTTCTCAATGCACACAGAATTGATGCCCTGTTGAAATCCCATGAATACCTGCGACTTAAATGAGGTTTCTATAGACAGCTCAGCCACGGAACTCCGCAACTACCACTCTCATTGGTCCCCTCAACAATGCCATTGATGTCACACCTATGTCACTTAGGGAGCATTTGTCACTTCCTGCCATGTATGATAGTCAAGTATGGTGTGATACAGTGGAAGGAGCGCTAGCTTTGCAGTTGCGTAGACTGGATCCAACAGCTGGGCCACCCTGGGCCAGTGCCGTAGCCTCTCTGAGCCTGAGTTTTCTCTTTGCAGTAGTACTTTGTACTAGTACCTGTTTCAGAGTCATTGAAAGAATTACCTGAGGTGATACGTAAAGAATGATTGAGACATGGTAAAGCCCAATAAATATTTGCAGGGAGAATTCCTAAGGGCAAAGTCACTTTTTCTTTTATCCATTACCGAGCCTTAACTCAAGACGCCCTCGTTGGTGTTTGATAGTGTATCACCTTCTTCAAAATTCTGCCTCCTTCATCTTCTCCTTACTCTCCACTGAACATCAGGAATGGCCTGATGAAAACTTTGAACCTACTCATATTACTGGAACTTTTTTTTATTTCTTCCCATTTCTCTTAGGGTAGTGGCAAAAACCTCTCCGAGGGCTTGCCTATTACCTACCCCATCACATAACCTCCACCGTGATTCCCATCACTCTCTCTGTCTCATATGCTGACCTGTTGACCCTTTACTCTTGTCACCACAGGACTCTTACATGTGCGCTTTTCTGTGACTGGAACGTCCTTCCTCCTCCTGGCCTAGTAAACCACACCTCATCCTTCGCAGTCATCTAATTCATACCTCCTCAGCAAAACCCCTGCAGAGCACCCTGACCAGGCTGAATCCCCCTTTGCACTCGAGCCTCTCCTTCGGGGCACTTACTGCATTTTACTGTGAGTGATGTGGTGTCCACCGCCTCCATCTAGACCACCTATCCGAAGGCAGGAAGTGTGTCTGGTTGTGCTCACACCTGAACCCCCCAGGACCTAGTACAGAGCTCGGTAAATCCCTTGCTGAAAGGGTGATTGGAAGGGCATACTGGAGGACAATTATAATTCATGAAATGAATGAGTTATATCACAAACTATATCATGAATGGAATTACAACTCATGGTAAGAGGGCACGGTGGGTATTATCATTGTTTTTCAGATAGTCTAACTAGAGCCCAGAAGGGGCAGGTTAATTGCTCAGGGTCACACAGCCACAGGTGAGTGGCGAACCTGTGATCAGAGCCCAGGTCTCCCAGTTCTGGCCATCCCTGGGATTATGCTACAGAGCCATTATCCAAACCTGAGGTGTGTGGGGCTCACAGAGTCCTTCATCCCCTCCCTTCCCTGGTGTTCAGAGGACACCAGGCTCTCCCTGTATCCACCACTCAGGGCGCCTCTGGTTTCCAGGAGATCCAGGACCACATCTGTAAAGGACACTGCAATTCTTTTGAATTGTTCATCTAATTTAAAAACTCTCTCAAAAGTGAGCTACACTCCTTCAAGACTGAGCTGGAGGATTCTGTTTTGTGAAAGATTTCGGAGGGCACCACACTTCACAGACTTGAACCTTGTCTCACCTTCTGCCCCTCAGCCCCTGAGTTAAAACAGATCCAGAAGTAGAAGCCTTAATCTACCTCCTGGTATCAAATTATTTAGGGTTCAGTTGCAAGATACAAGTTCCTTGAAAAGGGAACTCTTTCGGCCCTATTATTTTCTTGTTTCTGTGATAGGACCACACCTGTGTTTCCTGTCCGTTCTGTGTTTAGCCTGCTCTCTCCCTCTCAGGCAAAGTGTCCGCACTCACTTTCTTAGTAGCCAGTTCGCCTACATGCAGTCAGAAATGCCCTTGAACTCAAAGAAGCAGTCAGAAGAGTGATGAGTCCTGGGCCACTTTTGCCAGGAAGAGCTTCATGTGTGGGAAACTATTTCACTGCCTCATTCTCTAACCTGTGGGGAAGAAAACATTTTCTCCCATATTCCAACTCGCTCATTCAACAGATAATTGCCAACTACCATATGTGTGTATGTGTTTGTAATTATTCATTTATTTGTGTGATGACCATACAACTCACTGTCCAAACTAGGACAGTATAGATGTGAAAGTGGGCATGACCGGGCATGCGAAGATAGTAAGTGTAAACCAACACTCTCCCAGGTGTCACAGGATGGCGATAGGTGCCCTGTATGTCAGTGGCTAGATTTGGACCCTTACAGTCTTGGGCGATGATGTGTTTTCTCACAATGCCCTAAGGATTGAGGACCAAGCCTAGATGGGATCTAGGTCTCCAAAGCCGTGAAGGATAAATTTAAATCTAAATTGAACTACACATTTCTAAAATTTTCCCTGAACTTCCTTTTTAAAAGAGTGTTCATGTTAAAAACAATCTGGAAGAGCAGCTCTGGATGCCAGAAACCGCCCCCGCCACAACCACACACAGATTTGAAGACCCTGTGAGATGAGGCCATCTAGAGGGTCCTGGGGAAATGCTTAGAGTTGATAAAGGATAACATTGCCCATCGAGGGCAAGTGATGGTGACATTGTTTGAAAAAAGAGTAAAACTCAAAAGCACAGAAGGGACTAAGAACAGTGCAATTTATTTCTCCTTCTCTCAGATCTCCTTTGTTGCAGTTCCAATTTTAAGTGTGGAAATCAAGGACATAAACATGCACACTCTTTTCCCAGCGCAGAGCTTCGGCCCTAAAAGGACGTGTTTCTCTTGCATCCCAGGTGCCTGTCCTCAGACCCATGGACCTGATGGTGGAGGCCACGCCGCGGAGGGTATTTGCCAATGCACACACGTATCACATCAACTCCATATCAGTCAACAGCGACTATGAAACCTACATGTCTGCTGATGACCTGAGGATCAACCTGTGGAACTTTGAAATAACCAATCAAAGTTTTAGTATCCTTTCCTTGGGGCCAATCACCGATTGGCTTGACTCAGGAGTATTCAGGTAAGAGCAGGCTTAGGGGAAAGTGGAATGAAGTGGGTGGTCGTAACTAAACACTAGGCCCTGTGGAGAACTGTTGTTTTAAGTTATATCGGCCCCTATGACAAGCTTTCATCCTAACAAAGTTGGGGAAGTATCGGGTTACCAGTTGTGGGCCAGGACAAGCTCTGGATTGAAGCTGTATCAGTTCCTTCATGCAGAGGCATTTGTGTTCAATTAAAACTAGATGTGACCTTCATCAGCTGTAAGATAAGACCCTAGAGTCCAGTTAAGGTTCCCTCCTCTTGTTAGAGGATTCTTCAATGGCCTATACGGACAACATGGACCACAGATATGCATTACATGGTTTTTACTGTATCTCAATAGTGAAAATAATAGTGGCTGCCATTTATTGAGTTCTAAGCACTGTACTGGGAACTTTCTGCATAGAATCTCATTTTGAGATGTATCATAATTTGACATCTTTGTGAATTTTCACAGAACACACATGTGTAACCAGCATCCAGATCAAGACAGCAAACTTTTTTTGTAATCCTAAATCCCCATCACTCTCTTTTCAGTCTCTACCCACCCACGAAAGGTCTATTTGAAATAACAGCTCAATAATTTCAGTATGATTATCTCATGTTTAGCTAAAATTCTGAGAAGGCAAGGAAATTGCTGAGTGTCTGAGCCAGTATTTTTGCTGTACTGTATTGACCCCTATTTAATAATACAAACCAGACATTTATTCAGTCTGTGTCCCGTGGTCCATCCCACCACAAACCTGACTCTTCACTTGAAATTCCAGTGTCAGTTCTTGGTTTCCCACCCAGGCAGCTGAGCAACTGATACACAAGTCAGTGTCCTGTTTGTCACTCACCAGGCTCCCCATCCCCAACCAATCTCCCCTGAGCCCTGCCTTTCCTTCCTCTAAAGTATAGCTCAAACCAGCTGATTTCTCTCCATCTCCACTGCCACCAATCCACTGCCACCAATCCACGCTGATGAAGCCCACTGTTTTCTCACCTGTGTGACTGCAATAACCTGGCTGGTCTTCCTTCTTTCTTACTGTCTTACATGGTGCTTGTTCCCCTAATAGAGTGGACCTTTCAACAGGTAATTCAGATACCATTCCTCCCCTGTTCAAAACACTCTGGTAGCTGCCCACTGAACACAGAATTATGTACAAGTTCTTCACTTTGGACTGGACGATGCCACACAGTCTGGACCCCACCTCCCTCTGTGATGTCCTGTCATATCTCCACTCATTCACTTGGCTTCAGCCAGCTAACCTCGTTTCTGTCCCTGGATAAGCTTTGTTGCTACTTTCATGCTTTGCATTTGCTGTTCCTTCTTTCTGGAATATTCTGCCCCCAGAGCTCCCATGGCTAGCTACATGTCATCATTCACACTTCAATCGCACGTCACTTCCTCAGAGACACTTCCATTGACTCCCAGGTAGTTTCCAGATAACCCTCTCTCCCTCTTTTCTTCATGGTACTTGTCCTTATTTGAAACTGTTTCTTTATTTGTATATTTGGGGTTCCCCCATATTTGAATGTAAATTCTGTGTGAAAAGGGACTTTGTATGACCCATTCCTGTATCCCAGTACCTGGAAAATTCTGACATATAGGAAGTACCATTTGGGTTGAACGTGTCAAATTTGAACAGGTCTTCCAAGTGGGGATATTTAGTATATAGTTGATCATGAAATCTAACCTGGAAATTCTACTTTAAGAGGATATTACTCATATTAAAACTTTGAATAGTTCTGATATAAAATAGACCCCACAATGGCTCAAACACATAACTAGATTTTCTTCTAAAGTCCAATATTAACCATCCCCATCAGCAAACTGATTTCTCCGAGTCAGAGATTCAGGTCCTTCCATCTTACCACCTTGTTTATCTGCAGCAGGATGGCAAAGGGGGAAGACTGTGGTGGACCACACCTGGGAGATTCCTATGAGCCTTGCTCTAAAATACTATGCATTCCACTGGCTAGAAGTCAGTCACATGGCTACCTCTAACTGCAAGGCAGACTGGGAAATGTAGTTTAGCTATATGTGCATTAGAAGAAAAAAAAGACCTGGTTTTTGGTACACAGCTAGCTCCTCTGCACCACACAAGAGTGATCAGTAGCTCCACAAGACTTTTCAGGGAAGAAGGTTTTAAGCAGGCAGAGGTGATTATGGAGACACCGAGAAACAACTGGCAGCTTTTGTTGCTCACAGAGCTGACTCCACATCCTGTTCGAGCCTGGGAGAACTTGCCTACAGATTTTGCCTGAACCCGTGCAGCTGCTAACAGAATGACTGTGGGTGGTGGTTTCCTTTCTCCCTTTACATCTAATCCAAGAGCCAGAAATCTGCTCGGGCTCAGCTGCTGTCACTTGGAGCTGCTGCTGTCCCCAGTCTGGGTGACGTGTTTTCTGAATTTTGCCTCTAGGCCTTCAAGGGGAAGGGAAGTTTCTTTAGGCATTTTGGGAGACAGATGCCTTGGGGAGAATGCAAAGGGGAAGTATTAATAGCACAGTTTCGATTCTATTCTGCAGATGTCAGACAGTGTGCCAGATGCTAGCATACAAATGAGACTGTGCCATTCACCCTTAAAGAGCCATATGTAAAATAATCATCGTCATCATGAGAACGATGATAACTGATATCTATATCGTCGTTTTCAACCAGACCACCGTAAGCTCTGAGCAGAGTGTACAAACCGGGACCCTTTGGCTTATCACCGCGGGAGTGCAGCCACCTCTGGAGTAGGAAGGCCGGCCACCTTTCAAAGCAGCCTCAGAAAACCACCACCACCAGGCAGGCCCCATCAAATCCTGTGTTGTTCGGCACCAGCTCTGTAATGCCTCGTGGTCCGGGATAGAGTGAGGTGAAGTTCCCAGTGCGTGGCACGAGCACCCTGAGGTGGCAGGCAAGGCGTTCCAAACACTAGGTGGACTTCTTTGTTTTCATAGTTAGGTATTTACGATTATGAATCCTATAAAATACAACCATCCATCCTGTGATTTCACAGGTACTGAAAAATTCACTTAAATTACAGAGTATGTTTATGTAAAGAAAATTCTTAAGTGAATAGTAAGTCACGTGGTCTTGTGATATGATTTTTTTAAAAGTCGTAACTTCCGGTGACTGGCGTTTGGCGTGACATCAGACCTGTGGTCGAGAGCATAGGCTTTGATCCAACAAGCCTGAAGGTCTCACACAGCTCTGCTCTGCTTGCTGGCCGTGTAAACTTTAACATGTGCCTTAACTTACTCAAGCCTCTATTTCATGACCTGTGGACTAGATGGTTATCAAACAGGATTGTGAGAACTTTTCAGTGCATTTAATACTGATTGATTGAACAGCTATGTGTATGCATGTGCACACATGTGTGTATACCCACATATACATGTGCACACATGAGTGTATATCCACATATACATATGCACGCACACATGTATACACACATATACATGTGCACACACACACACAGGCTTAGGGCAGTGCTTTGCTCAGTAAATAATCAATAAACAGCCCGACACAATGCTAAGTATTATCGAAAGTACAAGGGAACTAGAAAAGTCAAATGCAGGACTGAGTCACCTTCTCAGTCCTAGACCTCTCCTTTGGCTTTGCAGTTGGGCACTCTTTCCAAGATGTTACTCATCGTACCAGACACTTGCAGGATCTCTGAGGTTCAAGGCCTTGTGTTTAGCGCCATATCAAAATGAGGCACCCCTAGCCTCTTGGTACCTGGTCTTGAATTCTCTCCTTCCCATCCATAGCCAGTCTGTCCCTGTGTTGCATAACACGTTCTGGTTTAAAGTGGTCAACTTCGGCCTCACTTGGTGAACTACATCAGGACAATAACAACTCATTTTTAGATAAGTGATTTTCTAGGGCAAGAGGCAGCCCTAACTTTTTACTACAGGAAAGTTGCTATAAAGTGAGGTTGCTTCTTTATGAAAACTATGCTGTACCTAGGATCCTTTGAACTCTAAGGACTAAGAATGAGTTGACCTGGGCCCTTACCTGGTCCCATATGGGACCTACTCAATATACACGTGTCAAGTCAAAGTGAAGATACAGTCCACAACAGCTGTATCCAGAGCGCCTAATTGGTGGCAGGCACTGCACTAAGCCACGGGGATATGCAAGTGAAAAGAAACAAACTGTCTTGCATCCAATAATCAAATTAATGACTACATAGTTACAAACTGAAGTCCAGGGAAGAAGAGGAATACGGTTCCGTGGATGCATATTTGAAAAGCTGGCACAGACTGAGGAATAAAAGAAGGCTTTGCTGAGGAACTGATTACTGAGTTGAGATCTGGAAGAGGGCGAGCGTGAGTTAACATGACAGAGAGGTGTGGAGAGGCTGGTTCAGCGTGTACAAAGGCCCTGTGGCAGGAGGGAGCGTGGTGTGTAGGCCACTGTGACCAGAGGCCGCAGAGTGAGGTGGAACATGGTGTAAGCAAGACTGGAAAGGTCAGCAGAAGTCCAGTCTATGGGCATGAGAAACTATGTATCTGGGAGAAACCAACTGGAGTGTTATATCTTTGACCTTGGTGTGACCATCTGGTGCATTAGCTATGTTTGTCAACTGAGCTGAGGCCCGTTGTGAATGGATTCCCGTATCAAGAGGCTATAGAACCTCAACTCATGGCTTTCAGCTCTGTCACTTCTTAGCACCATGGACAGTGGCCTTTTAATCCAGTTGGAATCTGCCAGGGAGGCTTTTGGGGGAAGCTGTAGGGCCCAGTACAATTTCTCTCCCTGTGGCTGCTGTGCTTTGATCCGAAATGTACGTATCAGTCTCAGAGTGGTGTTTCACATAAAAGGAGAGCGTTTCCTGCAATGGCATGTCCAGCATTGGCCTCTGTGTGCCGAGGCAGCCCTTCCTCTCCGTATTCAGGCAGCCGTGGTGGGTTTTCCCGGGCCTGGTGCCTTGCTAATGTGGCTAGTGCTCTGTATTGGAAGCCAAACCCAGGGCCCTATGAGCCTGGGGAATCACTCTGCCCCCCTTCCCCACCCCCGACAGGACCAGCCCTTTGGGCCTCAGGTTGTCCAGGGGAGAGGGGAAGAATGCAACTCTGCAGAGTGAAGTCTGCAGAGTCTGGGCTCCCTCAGACTGCTATAGTTTAGTAGTTGGGAATGTAGATTCTGGGCTCAGACTCACTGGATTCGCATCTGGTTTCATGTTCTAAAATCTGTGTGACTTTGACAAGTGGCTTAACATCTCTCTGACCCTCCATCTCCTTGTCAGTTAATGGAGACAACCCCACCACCTGTCTTATCAGGTTGTTTGAGGATTAAATGAGGCAGTCACATAGAGTGCTTAGCAGAGTGCCTGACCCAGAGGGAAGGCATGGCAGTGGTAACTGCTATCATTTGGAACATTTCTCCAGCCCTCTTGTTCTTATCATTCTCTTCTAAGAAAACCACAGGTAAAATGATTCACACCGCACAGGCCTGGCATCTTGGCCTATTGACCTACTGTGGGCTTTCCACATTTTTGCATATGCCCACCGAAGACTGCTAAGTCATGAGGAATTAAAGTAAAATCCATAAACATTTATTGAGCATTCTACTATGTGCACTGGAAATGCCAAGATATAAAACTCCATCCTGTTACTACGTCCCATGTAAACTTGAGGATGAGTAATCAATCAGAGTTTAACCAGAGAAGCAAAACGGTGCTGGGGGGTGGGAAGAGAGAAACCTAGAGAAACAAAATGACTTTCCCAAGTTCTCTGAGCAAAATAGATTTGGAAGCACATTTTATCCCACTTTCCTGACTCCATTTTGTTACCATCACAGTATTTATCATATTATTTTGAACTTTACCCATAGAGATGAGGCTCCTGGTGTCCAACTCTCTCATGGATGGTTCTAAGCCAAGGAAATTACTTTTTTTAATGTTTATTTTCTTTGTTTAATAACATGTAGTCACTGTAGAGATTACTAAATGACCTGTAATCTCATCACCTAACTTTGGTGTGTATATGGGGAATTTATACCACAATTTTAAGTGAATGCTAGCTAACTCAACTATAAGGGCTCAGAAAAAATAAATAAGAAAATAGAAGAAAAAAAATTACCACTTGGTTTATCCAGGAAGCCTTCTCCTGTCCAATCTAGGACACACACACACACACACACACACACACCCTGCCCACCCCCCCAACACATGCACTCTTCCCTGCTTTATTTCTCTGTGTAGCAGTTATTACTACCTAATATCCTGTGTATAATATTTATTTACCTTGTTTAGTGACCGGGTCCCTTGCTAGAATACAGGCTGCATGTATCAGGCTATGTTCTCTGCACCCAGAAGAGAACTGGCAGATTCTTTGTGAACATTTACGGAGTAAGTAGAGGAATGAATGAATGAATGAATGAATGGACCCAAGCCAGAGTTACTAAAGGGTAACTTACATGCTTACCTTAGACTCTGATTCCTCTGTAAGGTATAGCTGCATTTCCTTCCTCTCTGTTTCCTATTTCTTCTCTCCCTTTCTCTCTCTCTCCCTCTCTCTCTCTCTCTCTCTCTCTCTCACACACACACACACACACACACACACTCTTTTACTGGCTGTGATCAGACTGTATATATTTTGTATCTAACATTCCTCACCTAAAATTTTATGCATACAAAGAGATAAGCATAGAAAATATCTTTTTTCATCCTAAAATAGACCCACCCAGATAGAACAATCACTAACATTTGATATCTTGCCTTTTAAATCATCATTTTCAGAGTATGAGTTCTAAATGATATTATGATCATACTTTAGATAGAATTTTTTCATACTATGTTTTTAACAGACCTGGAATTTTATTACATAAACAATTTAATGAGATGAATCAAACATTTACTTATTGCCCCCCTAGTTCTATGTGTGTGTGTGTGTATGTATGTGTGTGTGTGTTGTTCTCAACCTTTTATAATGTTGCATTGCAAAAGTAGCCTTTTTTAATAGAAATATTTTTCCAGACTTGGGTTTGAGAACGTGACTCCTGCATGGCCCCCATGCCGCCCCCCAGCACTTTGCCATAACCCCCTCCCTCCCCTCACCCCACTGCTGATGCCACCTATGGCTCTGGCATATTTGTTTGAAGCTGATCTCTTAAGGGCCGACCTCCCAGTGTCTTCAATTATTATTTGAAATGATGCCTTAGGCCACTGCTTGGCACGGCAGTGCCCTTACATCCCCCCTTCTGCCTTCCAAGCATGGAGCTCAGCTGCCAAACTGGCTGTGCCCCCTCCCGCCCTCAGAGCTGCCTCCAGAGCCCTGGCAGAGAGGCAGATTAACCCCTTTTGTTAGCAGAGGTAATTTGCCTGGGCTCAGCCTTAATAAGGAATGCCATAAGCTGTTGGGGTCAGGAAGAAGAGATCTGTCAAGCCCCAGGGTTAATTTAATAGCAATCTGTTGGCTGTCTGCCTTGTATATTATCCGTGAATCCAATGCTGTGTTTTGCTTTTGCCATTTAGTTCTTTGGGACAACAGGGAAATAATTTGGATAGAGAGCTCTAAAAGATGGGGAAGAGAAAATTGACTGTCAAAATGCATCATTCTATTTTCAAGATAACACAGGGAGCCATGCATTGCTTATGTCCATTCTCCTTTCTTCCCAACATGAAGGGCAAAACCATGTGGACTGAAGGTGCGTGTCTCCCTTCACAAAAGTGTAAGGGAAGAGGCCCAGGTTTTTCTATGAGGCAGATGTGAAATATGCTCTATTGTCATCCCCGTAAGCCATTGAATGTTAGGGAACTGGATTGCTTCTCCCAATGTTTCTAGAACTGAGCAAATTCTCCCTCTGATAACAATTCAGAAAATTCCTCATCATGTTTCTGTTCCAACTTCTGGATCAAAAAAATGATCTCACCGTAGGACACAAAAAAATTCTAGGTCAGATACTGTGTCCCAATCGTGGTTCTGAAAAATGTGGCTCTGAAAGAGGACAGTGAATCGAGAGAGCACAGGCCGAAAGCAGAAGAGAGCTCCCTCTCAGTTAGCCAGGGAAGTTCCAAGAGAGCCAGGCCTAACCACACTCATCGGGGAGAGTGGCATATGGTCAAGAACCCAGGCTCTGGAGTCGGACAAATTTGGGCTCAGATCCCAGCTCTGTCCCCTACTGGTCAGGCCCCCTTGAGTAATTTACCTCCCTCACTATTTCCTCTGCTGGAAAATGGGCCTGTTCATAGTACTGACCTCATAAGGCTGAGATGAAGGTCAAATAAGACAGTAGTTGGCACTCGGTAGCCATTAACTGCAGGTTATTATTCTTCCTCCTCATCCTTATCATCATGGTTATTAAAAGAGGAGTAGATGCCCTGGCCAGGTGGCTCAATTGGTTGGAGCATTGTCCCATACACCCAAAGGTTGTGGGTTCAATCCCAGATGGGGTCATGTATGGGAGACAACCAATCAACGTGTCTCTCTCTCCCTCCCTCCCTCTCCCTCCCTCCCTCCCTCCCTCTCTCCCTCCCTCCCTCCCTCCCTCCCTCCCTCCCTCCTCCCTTTCCCTCTCTTTCCCTTTCTCTCCCCTCCCCCAAAACAATGACTGTATCCTCGGGTAAGGATTTTTAAAAAAAGGTATAGAGCCACAGCTTATCCCTGACCCCCATAGAGTCAGACCCAAACAAGCACTGTGGCGCTGAGGGAGCTGCTTTAGGATGAGGGGTGATGGGCAGACAGAGAGTCCAAGGTGGTGGGGGGTGGCAGGAGGATCCAGAGGCAGTGGACTCGGTGGTCACCTCCCATGGTGGCGCTCTTGATGGCCGCGGACGTTGCTGGCTTCACAGATATGTTTAAACACTTCATTTTTACACATTCTGACTTTGGGGCTTTATTTTTAGTCGAGAAAAAAATAACCATGGATGTGGCACCTCCCCCTCCCACACAGCAAAGATCCCTTCCAGTTAATCTGGTGTTTAGAGCTACACTGTAGAGGTTGAGAAAGCTGACACCAGATTTTCTTTCCCTATTTTGGGAAAAGAAAAACCTGCTCACTGGTACAGTAGGGTACGAAGGCTCTTTCTGGAGGGCAGTGGAATCTGACAACAGCTGAATGCTGACCTCTGCTTAGCCCACCCCTTGTCATGGCCGCAAGCCCAGGGCATGGGGCGGGGGTCTCATTCTGGGGGGCACGGGCTCCTGCTCCCCAGGGTGGGGGGCTAACTGCAATAATATTTATGGCTCTGGCAGCAGTTGAGTTGAAAGGTGGCATTTTGTGGACCCCGGGGACCCACATGCTCTGGAGACCTCAAAAATATTCGCATCTGGGTTTGGGTGGCAACTGTAGTGAAATGTAATGTTAGTTCGGTCAAGTTAATTTGGGATTTATGAAAGGTAGTGGGGGGCCCAGGCAAATACAGAGCCCTCATTACAACAAATTGCATGCTGGAGCTGTCGTAGCAGGAGCGGAGGTCATGTCTGATCATAGATGAACACCTTGTCGGTGCAGCTAAAAACACCAGTGCACTTCCTTGTACTTCATCTAAAGTCTGAAGAGGGGGCTTTTGTGCTACTGACCACAAAAATCACAGAGCTCTCATCCGCCCCAGTATAATAGGGTAGTCTGCGTCAAGTTACTGCCTCCCGGTGCAATGCCGTGTTTCCAAAACAGGGTACCTGAAGTCCTGGCACCCGTGTGAACGTTCTGACTTTAATTGTTACACATTTAGTGTCATGTGTATTATTAAAAATGCAACTAGCTCATTATATCCATGATTTTATGAATATCGGATTAGTGCTTACACAAGGTTAAGTAAACAAAAGTGAGTTGATTTCAGTTGATCTGCAGAAAAAAAATCTGATGCAAAAAGTACTACCTGATGATATACAGGTGGAGCAAAAAATCACAAAGGTGGCTCTACGTTGCAAAGGCTGGGAAAAGTGGGAATAATTTTGGTCAGCTCTCCCAAACAACAGCATCCACATCACGAGGCCTGTTCCTTTGCAGGAAGTTCCTGGGTCCTCACACAGCACCTCAGCCCCAGCCAGGTGCCTCCCAACCTGCACCCAGGTCCTCGTGAGCTCATGGTGGGGGTATGAAGGTCAGCCCAAACCCATGCCTCTGTGTATATACCAAACACCCCACTAAAGGTGTGTGTTTCTAAGTCACCTTCATAAGCGAAGGCCAAATGTTTCATTGCAGTATACAAGGATGTAGTCTTTAAAAATACAAAGATGTAGTATAAGAATTCTTGATCAGAAAGGAAAAAATAGAAAAAATAAAAAACATGATACACTAAGGGTATATTTCATAGCAAGCCAAAACTCTCCCGCCACATCACTGCACAGCTTCTTTCTGATGCTTGAACTCCCATACAAGCCCTAAAGCCAGTCACAGCTTAGGGACACCTGAGCCCCCATGTGTCTTCGGTATGAGAAGGTTTGCATACTTACAAAGGATCACAAATTTCGCACTGGGGTAAATCCTAGAGCTGCCACTCTTTAGCCCTGTGACTTAGGACAAATCAACATATTTTTCGGACTATAAGACGTACCTCCCCCCCCGAATTTGGGAGGAAAATGAGGGTACATCTTATAATCCAAATGTAGGTTTACATTTACATTGGTGAAATATTACATTATTTATGTTATTAAATATTTTACCACATTTTTTGCTTCAAAAATTTTTTTCCTACTTTCCTCCTCTAAAACCTACGTGCATCTTATGGTCCAAAAAATACGGTACTTTACGTACTCTGAGCCTCCATTCCCACCCCCTGGAAAGTGGGGGTGAGAAAAGTGATGACTCCAGAGCTGTTAGAAGGATTCAGTGAGATAAAGTACATGATGCGCTTTGCACAGCTATTGACCTAGAGTCGGCACTCAGTAAATGGCAGTAGCTATCATCATCATCATCATCATCAACAGCAACATATTAAGGAAGACCTCAGAGATTGCATGGGAAAGGATTTGCAGTCTACTGTACGTATTATTTACCAACCCAGGAGTCTGGGTAAAGATTCAAATACACTGAATTATTTAGTTGGAATGAGACAAGTTGTGTAATCACTGTTGTAAAGTGAGAAATGATAGTCCGTGCCACTTGGCACGTTTTAGCACAGTTGCATGAGCAGGTCACTTCGGTGGGACCTCTCTCCCTGCGGAGGGTGAAATACCACTGGAAAGGGACTGGGGAGACCGGACTTCTCGTACTTTCTCCGACCGCTGGGTAACCCTGGGCGGCATCTGCCTGGGACCAATGATGCCTGGCTGTTTGTCCACAGAGTTTTAGGAGGCTCCACCATGCGTGATCCATGATAACGTGTCACACTAAAATACGGCGGCACCCGTTACTCCCCCCCCCCCGCCCCGCCCCCGAGTTTCTGCCCCACCCCCCGGTCCGCTCCTTGACTTGTCCGTGCCAGATATCGTCGACATCAAGCCGGCCAACATGGAGGAGCTCACAGAGGTGATCACGGCGGCCGAGTTCCACCCGCATCACTGCAACACCTTCGTGTACAGCAGCAGCAAAGGGACCATCCGGCTGTGCGACATGAGGGCATCCGCCCTGTGTGACAGGCACACCAAGTGTGAGTAGCAGGCAGCCCAGAGCTGACGGGGCGGGTGAGTGGGCCCCTGGCCCCTGGCACGCAGGAGGAGAGGGCCGCGCCGGCCTGGGGTGTTTGATCTTCCCTGCATTAGACACACTGGGAACAAAGAAGCCACAAGTGTCGCCTGGCTCAGGAGTCCGCTCCATGTTGGGTGTTTCAATAAAGATGAAACCTCACGTTTAAGGCCACAAACATTCGCTGCGGGCTGTGGAAGGCAGCGATGAATAAGACATGAGCCCTGTCACTTAACATTGTGACATGATCTGAATTATGTTTTAAGCTCAGTCTTGCTGCTGTGGAGAGGAGGAACCTCAGGGAGGAAGCGGGAGAACAGTGGGGGGTTGGCGCAGTACCCAGGCAGGAGATGGATGGGACTCGGCGGGGGCGGGGCGCACCAGTGGAGAGGAGCATGTGGTTTCTGGGCAGACCTTGACAGGAGTGGTAACAGGATGTGCTGGCCTGTGCCGACAGCTGAGAATACACAAGGAACCAAGGATGGCATCTGGGGATGGTGACCAAGGTAATCACACTGTGTTATATATCTGAAAGTTGCTAAGAGGGTAGATCTTAAAAGTTTTCATCATAAGAAAAAATGTGTACTATGTGTGGTGATGGATGTTAACTAGGCTTATTGTGATTATTTCACATCATATATATCAATCATGTTGCATACCTGACTCTAATATAATGTTATATGTCAGTCATACCTCAATATGTTTTCAAAAGAACAGTAGCCGGGGGAAGGGTTCGTGCTTTCTTGGAGAACTTGCAGCTTTGGGAGCCAGCATTCTAGAAGTCCCAATGGTTCTAGTGGGCGCCAGGGAAGAATTTCAGAGAAGGGACAGGGGTAAAGGGCAGCCAGAGTCACAGGCCCTCTGGTCACGCTGGAGTTTGCAGGGTATGGACGGAGCAAAGCAGCTCCAAACCAGTGGGGGCTGAGTGCTTGGAGGCTGGAAGCTGAGACCGATGTCAGCAGGTGAAGCAAATGTTAGCTGGCACTCACCGTAAGCACTGCGGTCAACAGGCTTGGCTGCAGCTGGCACGAAGGCTTCCTAGAAAATGCTCCAGAGTAAAGGTGCTTGGGAGGCAGTGGTCATCCACAGCCAGTGTCGGCCTGCATCCTGTGCAGCTTCTAAGGCGTTCAGGAGTGACTACAGCTCTGTTTGTCCAGCCACACCTTCTGCAAGGTGCTGCTTGGCCACTGCAGGTGCCTAGGAGAGCCACAAAGGAAGACCTTTATCTCCCACGCACCCAGTTTTCAGTTTCAATTCCCACGTGTCAGGAATGATAGAAGGACTCTCTGTGTGAGTGTATGGCTAGGAGAGGGGTGCAGAGCTGGGCCATTTTGGTGGTTTTTCATTGCTCATTGGCTATGAGAAGTGTTGCGCGGGGCAGCTGGTATGTAGAGTGTAGTGATGTGTAGGTTGTGTGGATTCTAAGTTTAAGGCGTAAGGCTGTGTGGATTCTAGATTCCCACAGCCCCAGGTCAAAGCTGGGTTTTACCCCTGATTTGCTGTATGACTGTCCAACTTTCCTTAACCTTGCTGAGTCTCAGTTTTCTCTTATGTAAAATGGGTAGGATAATAATATGCACCTCATGGGTTTGTCATGGAGCTTTGATGAGATAACAATCAAGAATGTTAATGAGATGCTTTAATTTTTTTTATACTAAGTCTTTAAAACATGCTTTCAGTTCAGATTGTCTACACTTCAAGCATTCAATAGCCGTGTGTGGCTACTCGCTACCATGCTGAACAGGGCAGATTTAACATTCTCACCATCGCAGGAAGTTTTGGTGAAGACTGTGGATCTAGCCCAGGGGTGTCAGAAGCATTTTCACCGGGGGGCCACGTCAGCCTTGTGGTTGCCTTCAAAGGGCCAGATGTAATTTTAGGACTGTATAAATGTAATTGTTCCTTAACTAGGGCCAAGGAGCTCGGTGCTGCTGCCAGGTAGAACCAAGGTGCTGGGCCAGATAAAACAAGGTGGAGGGCCGGATTCGGCCCGCAGGCCTGTGTGTGTGTGTGTCACCTGTGATCTAGACCATCAGCTCTTGAGGGCATAGATGTACTCTCTTTTTGTTCACAGCCATTTCCCCTGAACCTAAGACAGTGCCTGGCCCATGATGGATGTGCAATGAATATCCTCTGATGTGTGTGCTGGTTTTGATCTCTGGGCAGTATTTACTTACAAGCCAACAAGGGGGAAAGTGTATAAGGTAGCAGGGTCAGCCTGTGCAAAGGTACTGAGGCACGAGAGATCATAATGTTTTGGAAGTGCAAGGGGACTGATAAGGCTGGTATATGGGGAATGACTTAGAGAAGGAAGCGAATCCAAACTCAGAAGGAATGCAGGGGCCTGGTCATGATGGCCATGATAAATAACTTGAATTTTTTTTCTCAAAATCAGTGACCGGCCATTAAAATAACAGGGAAGTATACGGATCAAAATTCATTGTTAGAGAAGTTTCTTTGACTGAAGACAAAAGGATGGAGATTGGGCTCTGACTTGCAAAATAAAGAGATGGAGAACAAGTTAGGAAATACTCTATTTTACACAGGATTTCTTAACACTGGCACTGTTAAATTTGGGGCACACAATCCTTTGCAAGGGGAGGGTCTTCTTGTAAGATGTTTAGCAGCATCCCAGGCCTCTACCCACAAGATGCCAGTAACAAAGGCAAGTTGTGACAACCAAAAATGTCATTATCCCCTGGCGGGGGGTGGGGGGGGGGAGGGAGCAGGCGGGGTATTGTTCCCAGTTGATTAAACAGCTCTGGATTAAAATTCATTGTCAGTCCTTCAGCATGATCTTCTTGTATCTGTGATGTATCTGTTACTGTTAAGAACTCTGCTGGGTACAGTGGAAAGATACAGCATCTCCTATATGCCAGAATGCAAAATTTGGCTGATGAACTCAGAGGTACCCAGGAAACATTTCAGGGACAGTGCATCTGGCAGTGGGTGTGTTACTCCCTGAAGGAGTGCTGGAGACAACCGGGGCTTGGGATGTTCAGAGGAGGGTGGGACTCGGGCTAGGCCTCACAGGACTGGCAGAGGCTGGGCAGTTGAAGCACAAGTAATATTTGATTTGGTGGGAAACAGAGAGAGAGAAAAAGAGACAGAGAGAGAGAGAGGAGAGTGTCTCCCGCAGCACACACAGAATGGACTAAAGAAGTGATATGGAACCTTTAAGGCATCTTAGTAAGAACTCTCAGGTTTCGGTGAAAGGAGAATATTGAGGAAATGAGGGCAAATAGGAGTGATGGTTTATATCACTTGGTCCTTGAAGGTCAAAGTCAAAAGTTTATGCCTTCAAGTGTTCATTCATTCACGCATGCATTCACTGAGTGCCTGCCCTATACCCAGAGTCTGGCTCCTATGGTAGGTAGCCAGTCCTTAAATTTTTTCCACCAAGTACAGCACTGCTAAGGCCAGGCATGAGCCTTGCTGCCATGGAGGAAGGACACCCAGTGGCAGTCCAAACTCTCCCAGGTGCTCTGGGTGGCCTGTCCTGTCAGCAAAGACAAAACAGCATGTGCCTGAGGCCAGAGGCAGAGGCCAGAGACACTGGGAGATGCTGCCCCCTACAGATTTTCCTTGAAGTCTTTTTTCATCTTCAAATTTCACCTGAATTCTGTATGTATTTTATTCCCATAAAATGTCTACTTTCTGTTTAATTTAATAATTTAACATTTCTACCCATCCCAAACTGCAAACAAAATTGATGTTCCCAAAAGATGCAGCACTTATCCTGTGGCCTCTGGTACCACATCATGCACCCCTGACCTCTTTCTCCATGACCTTTGAGGGTACCTGCATGTGCCCCAGTTGCTAGCACGTGGAGAGCAATTGGAGATCATTTGGCTGGAGAACAGAGTTATAGAATTCCTCTTTTGTGGAAGATTAACACAGGGTGATGGGAAGAAGCATAGGAGAACTGGAAGGTAATAAATGGAAATTTGTAACCTAGGTAAGGATGGTAGTCATGGAAATTAAAAGGAAAAAGGAGAAAATAAGAGTGTTTTTTTTAAGATAACCATGGGTGATGGGATTTTAGAGATCGGTGTTCACCATCCATGGGTATTAGTTCATGTTCGGTGCCCGTCCCTCTAGACTACAAACCTTCTGAAGAACTGACTCTGTTTTGCTCATATCGTATTACTGAGGCCTGGTACTAAGTAGGTGCTCAGTAAATATTTATTCAATAAAAACTTTATGCCTGAGGGTTTACATAAGGGCACGTGGAGTGGGGACTAATCAGAAGCCCTGGAGGAAGGGGAAGGGCTGGGTTCTGTTTGGAACGTGCTGTGTGTGAGGTGACATGAGCTGACTAAGGAGGAAGGGCAGGGCCTCTCTGGTGAGCGAAAGTAGAACCGGGCACAAAGGGCCACCAGCCCCACGTGGATGGCAAAGGTGTCAGGAGAAGCCCTGGCTCGCAGCCAGGGTGGCAGACACCAGCCTGGGCTTTGGGGCCAGAAAGACCCACCCGGGTGCTGGCTGTTGAGGAATAAGCTGAATGGGAGGCTTGCCGAACCCTCACCTCAAGAAGGAAAAAGGACAAGGCCTTAGAAACTTCCAGAACTAGAATGCTTTAGAGTAGAAGCTGTGGAATCAGCACTGGACTGTGACACTCAATGGCTGTGTGGCTTCAGGCCAGTTATTTAATCCCTGTGAGCCCCAAGTTCCTCATTTGACAGTAGAAGTAGTAAAGACAGCCTCCTAGAGCTGGCTCTTCATGAGAAGTAAATGTCATCATTTGGTGACCGCCTAGCCTGGGTCCAGAAGTGACAGCAGTAGTTATCACAATGATCGCACCGGAGTTCCCTCTGTGCTGGGCCTGCAGCTGTGAGGTGCTTGAAACTCCAACTCTTTTCCAGATACACAGAGCTCAGTTGTTTCTTTATTTAGTTAGTGTTTGTTGAGCACATGCTATATGTCAGGCACTGCACCAGACTCTGGGATGTGAGGGTGAGCAAAACCAGACCCCGTTTCCTCCCACTTAGAGCTCACTGTCTGTGTTAGCAAGGGTTTTCCAGAGAAACAGAACCAATAGGATATACGCATGTATATCACACACATATACGTACATGTGGGTATGCATGCAGTGTGCGCATGAGCAAGATGTATGGCAAGTATTTGGTTGGTTCATGTGATTATGGAAGCTGACAAGTCCCGACACCTGCAGTGGGACTACAGGAGCCCCAGGAAAGCAGTGGTCTAGTTCCAGTCTCAGTTTGAAAGCCTGAGACCCAGGAAAGCCAGTGATGTAGTTCTAGTCCAAAGTCCAGCAGGCTCATTACCCAGGAAGAGCCAATGTTTTAGTTCAAGGGCAGATGCAGGAAAGAAACATGGATGTCCCAGCTCTAAGGTGTCACACGAGCACCCAGAATGACATTTGACCAAATACCTGAGCATGCCACAGCCCAGTCAGGTGGATGCACAAAATTCGCCATCACCGTGTCTAAGGAGGAGAAATGCCTTAACTGCAGATATAATAACTGTGATGAAAGAGAGGCATGTGGTGCTCTGAGGGGACATAACAAGGACTTCATAACCCAAGGCAGTGACCACTGCCTGGGGCCTAAAGACTGAGAACAGCCAAGTGCCATGGTGCCCCCAGAAGCTGGAGACCTGCCCAGCTGCATACCCAGGGACCCCCAGAGGCTGCTCCTGCTTCCAGCCTGGGTCCTGCACAACCCTACGCCCTGGGGACAGTCCCTAGTGAGACCCAGGGGCTCACTAGCAGCCCGCAGGCCTCCACCCCAGCCCTGCCTCCCCACACCCCATCCCAACACTGGCAGTGCTCTGAATTGCCAGTCCTCAGCCTCCTAATCTAATTAAGGGGGGAGTGAAATTCATTTTCCTGACTTGTCCAGAGCGCCGACCTTCTTCAGTGCACATCTCCCTTTGTTCGACTCACGAAGTGGCAGCCCCGGGCTCCTGCCAGCCGGGAAAACAAGTTCAATCTCACCTCTCGCCTGACATTTCATATTGATTTTCTGCATCCTCCTCCAACGCCGGCCTCGAGCCGACCACAGTTCAGCCAAGGTGTGCAATCGCAATTGAGACAGTTCATCAGAGTTTAAGATAAAAAGCAACACTGCACCTCAGAGATGAGCTCTGAGAAGGAGGGTATTTAATAACTGTTGGCGTTTAATCAAAATGCCGAGGAGATCCGTGTTATCAGAGCTGCATATATTAATTTCCATATGTCCCTCACTCTGCATACTCAGCAGGGGGTGAAAGAGATGATTCCGTCCCTCATGTCTCTATTTTTTCCCTATGGCTTCTGGCGGTGGTGACAGGGGTGGGCTTGCTGTTTGAGATTCTTATGGCTAAACAACAGGGTGCCGATGGCAGCAGCAACTGGCTGGTCTGCATCGTGCTTCTCCCTTCCGGTGCAAGAGTATTGGGATTTGAGTGAAGACACTGACCAGGTGTCATGAATGGCAACCTAGGGAAGGAAAGAGGGATTAAATCTGAACACCTTTCAGTGCCCTGCTCGAATCTGCTCCCTGCCCTTCTCTAACCTCAGCTCCGCGTAGTCTGGCCATGCAGGTCTGCTTCCTGCACCTCCAACACACCCTGCCCTTTCCTGCCCCAGGGCCTTTGCACGGGCTTTTCCTCTGCCCGGAATGCTCTCCCACTTGTCTGGACAGCCCTCACTCTTTAGATCTCTGAGAAAATGTCACCTCCTCAGAGAGGACTTCTCTGTTCACCCCATCTGCACCCTATTCCTATCTTACCGCCAGATTTTATTTTTAATTTTTTTTCATAGCACTCATCTATAGAGGCTTGCTTTTCTCCTTCCACGAGGGCAGGGGCCTTACTTTTCTTATCCACCGCCAAATGACCAGTACTTAGCATAGTGCCCAGCAGGAAGCGGTGTTCCACTGAACATCTGTGGTAGAAAGGCAGGCAGAAGGGAAAAGACACGGAAGACTGTATTCATTGACTAGGCTTGCTGCAGCCAAGCGCCACATACCGGATGACTTGAACAATGAAACTTCATACTCCCGCGGTTCTGGAGGCTAGAAGTCTGAGATCGAGCAGTCGGCAGGGTTGGCTCCTCTGAGGGCTGTGAGGACAGGATCCGTTCTATGCCCCTGTCCTTGGCCAGCTGAAGCCTGTCTTTTCTCTGTCTTCACCTCACGTTCCCTCTGCACACACCCATATCGAAAACTCCCCTTCCCACAGCACCAGTCACACTGCCTTAGGGCCCACCCGTTTTCACTTGATTACCTCTTCACAGACCCTGTCTTCAAACATAGGTATCGGGGGTTAGGGCTTCAGCCTGCAAATCTGGAGGGGACAGAGGTCAGCCCCTAATGGCAGACATGAAAACAATCCAGAGCACAGGCCCTGGAGCTGACGGTTCCTCCAAGTGTGGACCACAGGCTCACTTCCGCAGGCTGCCCCGTCAAGGTGTGCTGATCCTTCCCTCCCAGTGGTAGGGCTCTGGGCTCAGACCCTCACCCACAGTGCTTATGGCTCTCATCCTCTCATGGAGGGTGGTGGGGCCCTGGCCCAGTGGCTCAGTTGATTGGAGCATGGTCTCTACACCAAAAGCTTGTGGGTTCCATTCCTGTTCAGGACACAGACCGAGGTTTCGGGTTGAATTGATGATCAGGGAGCATACAGGAGGCAACTGATGGATGTCTCTCACATCATTGTCTCTCTCTCTCTCACTCTGCGTCTCTCTGCCCACTCCCCTTCCTCTCCCTCCCCTCCGCTCCTTTCCCACTCTCCTTCTCTTCCTCTCTTTCTATAATCAATAAACATATATCCTCAGGGAACAATTTCTTTAAAAGGAGAAGAATGTGGTGGGGAATCAGAGGACCAGGGTGAAGGGAGCCGGTACATGGAGTTCCTCCAGCCCCCTGTGGTTGTCTGTGTGTTTTATAGCGATGATGCCCGGACACCTTCCTGTGGTGTGGAAATACTTTTCTCTCAGCAAAGGAGAGATGAATTGACTTTAGAGCCCCTGAGGCATTGAGGAGCCTGCTTCCTATGGGAAAGCCATTCTTGGAAGGAGAGCATCTGGAAGAAGCAGAGTTTGCGTTAACAGCAGCAGGTGAAATGCTCCTGGGAATGGAGGCAGGGAAAGGGGTGATGTGAGGGGCTGAAACTCACCAACAGCCTGTGGACACAGTTAAAGATGGAGCAAGTGGGGAAGTGCTTGTGATGAGTGTGAAAGCAGGATGCAGAGTCACAAACCCACCGTGGACGCCACAGCATGGCAACGAGGGTGCAGGCAGAGACGGGCAGCGACTGTGTGACTGGCATAATGTTAGGATGGCGGAACGCGGACAGCTTTCCTGTTTTCCAGATCCCTTCCCAGGCTGTAGTTTTACTCCTATAATTGCAAGAGTGTTGGTGAGGAGAAAGGTGTAAGTGCTTTAGGCCCTAAATTCTCAGATATTTTCATAAGTAGTGTGGTCGTTGGCAGAATGGCCTGAGAGCCAATGCGAATGGGGCCAAACTTGATCCAAATCAGAAACTCTGGTTTTCCTCCAAAGGTGCGTGTAGTGCTGGGAAAGCGATGTTATTCTTGAGCCCTTCTGTGTCTCCTTTATGTCTCACAACACCCCAGGAAGAACGGTCTTAGTGACCGCACACACAGGTGAGGCACAGCGAGGGGAAGAAATTGCCTCACGTCATAGTGCAGGGTCCGAGATGGGAACCCAGGCCTCTCTGCTTCCAAGAGAATTCCTTCTTCCCACTCTCCTGGGTCTTTGGCATCAGGAGAAAGAGCATGACCTTTTGCTAACATCAAGAAGGATGATTTCATGGGGCTCCATTTAATGTCATTCCCATTTGCTAGATCCCCTGGCCCAATAGTTTCAAATGCAGAGCTCACCCTGTCCTCAGACAGACGTGACATCCACTGTCTCACTCTTCACCCTCACCTACCAACTGAACTGCCGTGTCCTGGTTCCACAGGCCACTAGGTCCCTTAATAAACCTACGGCTCATTCACCTACATCTCTGATGGAATGTGTCCAAAGGCATCAGCTGAGATGGCACCTGCAGTGAATCTTAAAACCTCCAAGGTTTGGCACAGCTTCTAAAAGGGGTTCAGTCTTGATCAGGGGCATCACTAATAGTGTTTATTGCAGGGGAGCTTGGTTAGGCTAAAAAGACAAGGCTCTTAATGAAAATGCTCTTGGCTGATGATAGACTTATAAACATAGCCAGACACCCACCCCCAGCCCCAATCCTCCTGGAGAAAAGCCAAAACAGAGACTTGTTGTAAGTCACAGAATTCACTGAGCACATCCCCCTCCCTAATCCTGTGTCTCTACCCCATTCAAGGTCACTGGGCAGCAATGAACACAGAGCAGGCCCAAGCCGTGGAGTAAAAATAGAATTCCTCCATCCTCATTTCCATTTGTGATTAATTTAACCAGTTCTGTCAATTAGTCATCCTGGAGCCTCCAGTTGAGTGGATTTTTCTAAGAACTGGGAAGCATATTAATCTTGGAGATGAGTATCATTCATTAGAAGCTGACACCTGCCCAGGTCTTGCCCACCCCCCAACTCAGGGTCTTGGATGAGAAGACCGTGGAGGCTGAAAGCAGCTCAGGCACACAGCAGCAGCCCCCAGGGACACAGGATGGGAAAGGGTGGCCATGATATTAAAGGTGGCCTTGGCTGCTCTGGCCTTGGGACATTTCAAGGCTACTTTGCCTGTCATCATCCATGACAAGCCATCAGTGGCAAAGCAGCCATGGGCACTGGGCAAGCATCCTGCATTTGAGGTCAAGACAACCCCAGTCGAGGGACCACCTGGGAGGAACTTTCCCCAGGGAGGGACATGAGCCCGCCAGAGCCTCAAGAAGCCTCTGTCCAGGGCAGGATAGGTCTTACAATCGCCTGTCCCTTCCCACCAGAGGTGACGTCAGCACGTTCACCTCCTCTTTGTGTTAGTTTCCTATGGCTGCTGTAACAAATGGCTGCAAAGTGAGTGACTAAAAAACATAAACTTAGCACCTCGTAGTTCTGTCAGTCAGAAGTCTGGCATGGGTCCCACTGGCTAAAATCAAGGTTTTGGCAGAGCTGCGTGCCTCTGGAGGCTCTGGGGAGATGCTGTTTCTTCGCCTTTTCCAGCCCACACTTCTTGGCTGAGGCCCTCTTTCTCCAGCTGAAAGCCAGCAACAGTGGGACAAGTTCTCCTCACGTGGCATCTCTCCGGCTCTCCTCCTCTACCTCCCTCTTCCCCCCCAGGGACCTTTGTGATCACACTGCGCCCACCCAGGTGATTCAGACTAATCTGTTTTTGAAAGTCAGCTGATTAGCAACCTTAACTCCATCTACAATCTCAATTCTCCTTTGCTGTGAATGGTCACATACTCACAGGTTCTGGGGATTAGGACTCAGACACCCGGAGTCATTATTCTGCCTGCCATGCCCTTCACATGCCACCAAGTAGGACTAAGTGCCCTCTACCCGAGCATCTGTTATTATAGGTTGAAACAATCTGTCTCCATTTCTGTCTCTCCTTCCAGACGGTTCTTCCATTATGGCTAAAGCTCTTCACATCTCCCTTCTGCATTTAGCAAAGTGAGGGCGCCAAATAAATGCGTGTAGAGCAGCGGTGGGCATGTAGGCTGCCAAATCTGCTCCTGGTAGTTCTCTTTACCCAGCGAAGAGGCTCTCACCGCAGATTGGTTGACCCCACCCTTATGCTCATTTCCGGCTTTGGGAAGGCACTGGCGCTTGTGCATAGAGCAAAGGGAAGAGGAGTCTACAAGATGGTGGTAATCGGCCTTCTGCACGTCGATTTAACAGATGTTTCTTGCTGTGGCCATGTAACAGACGCTGTTGCAGACACTAGGAAGGTGGTACCTCCTGCCCTCGTGTCACCCTATCCGAGGACATGGAGACAGACAACAAACACACAGGCTAATAAGATAATGCAAGCCAGGGTGAAAAGGGTTTCTGGAGAAGCAGAAGCAGCCACTGCAAAGGCTCTGAGTCTGGACTGTGCTTGGCAGGTGGGGGGCAGAAGGAAGACCATTTGGCTGTCTATAGTGTCAGGAGAAGGAGCTGCTGAGGGGAAAGGGGAGCACTCCACACTCAGGATAGTCACCTTGCATAACCCCAGGGCCCCATTGCCATTGTCTACTATGCAAAGGACTTATGAGTTAGGCAACAGGTAGCCCTATAGGCAAAGGTAAGGACGTTGGCTTTTATTGTGCTTGGGAAGGAAAAATCTAGGAGGGTTTTACGTAAAGGAATAATGTGATTATACTTGTAAATCTGTCACTCAATATGTAAAGAATGAAACATCAGGAAGAAGAGCGAATGCTGGGAGAAGAGTTAGAACATCATCCAGACAGCGCAGGCCAGAGATGGTACTGGCTTAGGCTAAGAGTGGGATAGTTTGGGCAATGCTTTGAGTGTGAAGTTAACAGGACTTGTTTAGACACTAGGTGTGGAAGGTGAGGTAAAGGAAGGAATCCAGGAAGACTCCCGGCTTTTTGACCTGAGCACATGCCTAAGTGGAAGGGCATTGAATGAGTTGGCAAAGATAAGGGGAGGAATGGTTTGGGAAGGAAACTCACAAATTCTGTAGACTCAAGGACTTTTTTTTTTTTAGCATGAAATGATTAAATGAATACGTTTTGCTGTTTAGCATGATACCATTTACAGAGCCCCTTCTCATCCACTATCTTAGTTGATCTTTACAGAACCTGTGAGTTCAGAGCATTTCTTCCTTTTTGCAGCATGAAGAAACCAAGGCCCAGAAAAGATGAGTCTAACACACTGACAAAGATCGTGGTTTGTTTTCTCACTTCATGTGTTCATACAGCCACCTTCAGTACCGCACTGGAGGACAGAGAAGTGAAGGGCGACTCTCACGTGTGTAATTAACCCACGTTTAAGTGTATCGGCTAATTCGAGCCCCCTGTGCAGTTCACATAAGTCCATTTTGACAGCTCAGTAGGTGGCACCAATAACTGAGCCGTGAGGGCTGCTGACCACTCAGCAGCTGCCAGCCCTATTGGTAGAGGTCCCTTTATCTGACGAGTTACTCAAAGCGCCCGCCGGCCTCCCGTCGGCATCCAGCACAGCCCAGAGGCAGCAGAGGGCAGGAGAATGAGAACCCCCATGAGGCTTATGATGACACTTGCTTTTATCTTTTCTTATATCTTTAACCTGAACATAAGGATTTAAATAGGATTTATCTCATGGACAGGCATCCTTCCTCCCAGGGCTGACTAGTTCATCCTGAAATGTTGGTATCAATTGAAAATTCCTATAATGGAGTGGAATTGTCATTGAAGAGTTTCCCTGCGAGAAAATGGGATCATCAAGCTTAGGAAAATGGTGAGATCAAAGAAAGCAAGCAATCAGTCAACAAATGTGAATAAGGTGTTGTGCTGAACACAGTGGGGAGACAGGCTTACAAGGTGCAGTTTCTGCCTCCGTGTACTTATTGTGGGGGGCGGGTGAGAGGATGTGAAATTATGGAGTGCTTCTAATAAAAAGTTTATTTTAAGTCACATGTGAACTTTAGATTCCCACTATCAAAGAGCACATGCTAACTAAATAAGGTTTCTGCCGAATAGCATGTCAGCCTGTCAAAATGAACTTTGAAGGCAAATGTCATCCTCAGTGTGTCTGAGTTGTCCCCAGCCCAGCGTTCTGATGCACAGTATTCTTCGGTCCCTGTTTACTGAGAGTCTTTTGTATTCATGTCATTGTAGGCCTACAAAGGTAAATATTTGTATTAATTAAAACATATGTTTGCTAGACCCTAGGGAGGTTATTAAATGGTGGAAAAGTCCCTGGGACAGTGCCTGGCATACCAAAGATGCCAAATCATACTGAATGAATGGAGGGAAGTTGAGAGGGATAAATGATGAATGAAGGAATGAATGAATGATATTAATGATATGAAACATGTTTATCAAAGATCTAACATCAGATAAAATGTGACTGTGTCTCACAGTACACTAGTGCCATGATTCTTAAACCAAGTGTGTAAATGAATAAAGGCATTGGGTGTTAGCTTTTCCAAATTCCAGAAAAATCAAATAAGCCAAAACTCAGAATTTGCTCAATTTTAAACTTTTCTCCTAGAAATTTTCCTGAAACACTTATGGTCTATATAACAGACTCTAGTACAAAATAATATATTGTTTAATACCAAGTTATATGTAATAACTTACAGGATGTCATACTGTATGGCATGCAGCACTATGACATTTGTATCCTGACCAGGACTTGAGAACTCTGCTCTAGAAGGTCATAGAAGGAAGTGGTTGTTTCTAAATCAACTGTCCAGAAAGGATCTAAGGGGCTGGTGGGGACAAGAGAGGTGACACTGGAGGGCAAGCCATCAAGCAGAGTCTGGGAAGAAGGACTTTGTAGGTAATGTTGAATCTTACTGAACAACTGCCAGCACGTTTTGAAAGCCACCTGGTGGCTTTGAGATAAGAAGGTCCCAGCTCCTTTGAGGTCCAAGAAGGTAAATCATAAAGGCCAGTTACAGGTATTTGTGAGACTCTTGTGGTTGGAAACTTGGCTTTAATGAGGACGGAGAGAGGTCAAGAGTGTCAGTTTGGGGGTCAGACAAACCTGGCATGGGGAGCTTGAGCTTGACTTCTCTAAGCCTCCCTCTATAAAACGAGGGCAATAATGAAGCTGCATTATTGCATGTGGTGAGGTTTCAACGAGATAATGCCTGGCCCAGAGTAAGCACTCAGCATTGATAAGTGTTCTTATCCCAATAATCCATTAACTCAGATTTATAGATCAGAAAATGAAGACTCAAAAGAGTAAGTAATTTACACAAAGCCAGAGATAGAATGATAGGTCGAGCCTGGACTCAGACCCATGGCTGAAGGGGCTGACAGATGATGCCTGGGAACAGTTTCCATCTTTACCCTACTGGGTCTGCGGGGGAGGCATCGGGGTGGGCCAGGGCTGGGGAGAGAAAAGAACAAGGCTTTTCATTGGTGGAGTCTGGCTCTGAGGAAATCAACACACCATGGTCCCCATGTCCCCAAGCACCGACGGAGGGTGTGCCCCAAGTGCACTGCATGAACAACAGTGGGCACAGAGAGATGTCTTACTCTCCAGCCACATTCAAAATGGGAACGGTACAGACTGTCCCTCCTTCCCTACAACAGAGTCATTAAGCAAAAGTACTTACTGAAGGATAAAGACTTTATTTTCTCATGATTACAACATACATCCTCTTTCTGCATCCAAGCAGAAGGAAGGCTACAAGGTCCCAGAGGCACCAGGAGGGAGGGTTGTGGTATCTCTGAAGCCGTGGGAGGACGTCAGTTTGGTGACACTTTTGCATATTGCTTCTGGTGCATTGTGTTAGGTCCATAAAGATACACCTCCACCCGAGTTAACTCTCTGAGATTGGTGAGAGCACAGCTATGAAGCCCAAATCCATGGTTTAATCCTTGGATTGGTACAGTGATGTTGCTGGAACCACACCCTCAGAGGTATAATGTGGGGGAGCTTTGCCCACAGAGCCCCCCTCCACCATGAATGAGAATAAGTCTACCAAGACATGATCTGCTTGGGGAGGAAAGGTAGCCAATCTCTCAAAGGAGAAGGACCAGGAGCCTGTTCCTCAATGGGCTTTTATTGGGTTTAATTTGCATAGGAGTACAGGGTGTTTCGTAAAGCTCATCAGTCATTGTCAGGCAGTAATGATCAAACAATAGATAACATTTAAAGAACTATGAGGGCTTATTTTGAGTCAGGGTCAGATAGCTAAAGGGCCATAAAACTTTGGGGAAACAAACTCATTCTGTGCTTGGACCCTTATTTAAATTGAGGGTATTCTTAGCAAAGGGGGTTTCACAGGATTTTATGCATTCTTTCTTAGGCCTTTTCACACCCCCCTCCCCACAGGAACCCACCCTTTCTAGCACAGGTACCCATCCACCTCTGGCATTGCTTCAGGCTTAAGGCATTGTTTCAGGCTTAAGTCAGGCAGGGAAAGTAAGGCAGCCAAGAGATTAGGAGACTTCTTGCAAACAGAATGAGGACTCAAACCAAGTCAAAGGATCCATCATGCCCTTTTTCTATAGCCCCCCAAGTCCTTCCCTGAGGGCCCCTTCAGGGCCAACCAGGGAGAAGTAAAACGTGGCAGAAGTGATGCCCATACAAGGAAAATAAGCTTTGTCTCCTTAATGGCTTATGGTCCCAAGGTCTTTTTACTCAGCCTTAGCCACTCAGGGTTACAGTTTCTGAAACCAGGCAGAGCGGTTCCCAACAGTGTAAAGCTCCCTGTATCTGTCAGCACCAGCTGGAAAGGGTCCCCTTTCTCATCATGGGCCTGGAGAAGAAATGACAGAGGATGGGGGCAGTAGAGTGCCACAGAGCCGGAGCTGGGCCTATATCCTAGCTCTGCCCCTCCCTGGCCTGGGACAAGGGCAAATGACTCTCGGAGCCTCATTTATTCATCCACAAAATAAGCACCTGTGAGAACTTAATGGAACATCACCAGTGGGCCAGCAGGATGCAGGGGGCGTCTATCCAGCCCAGCACCTGGCAGGTGGGAGGCTGTTACTCCACCTACTCCAGCACGGTAGCTGTTACTACTCTGTGTGTGCAACTTCCAGGAACCGTCAGGGCCAGGTCTGACTGTCAGTGGGTTAGGAGCCAGTGCTGGGCACACAGAGGCAAAGCCCCGGAGCCATGAGAAGATGACAGGCAATGACCAGTCCATACGAAGGTCCCTCTCCAAGCAGTGTGTGGTCCCTATCAAGACGGACCACCAGCTCAGCCAAAAACCCCTCACCTGGCTCTGCAAGATGACTGCCAGCAGGGGCTGCTCCTCTCGCTTTCCGTGTGTGTGCCTCTCACTGCAGTGATGGTTAGACAGCCTGGAAAACAGGGACATCACGGGAGTGCAGCCCCGGCCTCTGCGGTGCCATGACAACAGCTCCCCGCAGACACCCCTAATGACAGCCTCACACTCACAGCCCGCCACCTGGGAAGAAGCTCCCCGGGGAGTTTGAGCTCCTCTGGGGGAAGATACAGAAAGCTGCCTGTTGGGAACAAATAGAGACACAGAGGGAAAAGGAGAGAATGGAAGAGAAAGAGAGAAACCAGGAAGGGAGAGAAAGAAACAAGAAGTGGTGTATGGAGTGGGCTCAGGGGCCTGGGGACACTGCCCTTGCATTCCGGGAGCCTCCCGGCTATAGCACAGTCGGCAAACACAAGGCCCGCAGGCTGAGTCCAGCCCTCCGCCTTGTTTTATCTGGCCCGGCACCTTGTTTCTTCCCGGCCGCAGTGTCGAGCTCCCTGCCCCTAGTTAAGGAGTAGTCACACTTATACAGTCCTAAAATTACATTCAGCTCTTTGAAGGCAACTGCGAGGCTGATGTAGCCCCTGGTGAAAATGAGTTTGACACCCCTGGGCTATAGGAATGTGGTGGTATTTCCACAGAAGGAGCATAAAGCCCCATACGTTACACTCACCTACCTTACAGAGACATGGATATAATGGAGTGAAGACCGAATATGAGTGCTGGTAAAGCTGGGGCTCGCTGCTACCAGGTTTCTCCATTAGGCTCCTGTCAAGACCCCACCGCCAGCTCATCATCTCATCTGCACTGGAGCCGCCCCCCTTTTTGCCCCTGCCTGCCGTAGAGGATGTGCTCAGAGGCCTCCCTCACTCAGCATCTTTCCAGTTCTCCAAAAAGACACTGGCCCCATTTGGCTAATAACTGGTGATTCCTCACCAAGGAAGGACAGACAGGCCCCCAATTAATAAACTTGGCTGTGGATGTTAACCCAAGCTCAGGTATGATTGACAGGTATGCCCTCAGCCAAGCACAGATTCCAGCTGAAGCTTCTTCAGGAGAAAGGTCTAACTCCAAAGCTAGGGAGCCTGGAGGATGCTGTCCTCCCCGGGGAGCAGGGGGTCCTTCGGGTCCCAGTGTCTCCCAGCCTCCGTTTCTTCAGCTGTGAAGTGGAGGCCATTCTCACCCTGGACAGTCCCGGGCAGCGAGCACGAGCCACTGTTACCACCAGTGCCGGCTTTCTGCGCAGCCCATTCCCTGCACCGGGATTAACTAGTTCCTGGTCACTTCTGAATGATATGTGTATTTTTTGTAGCAGGGAGAAGTCTAGAGGGAGGCTAAATTAACCAGTAAGAGGAGAAAAGGATGCAGTGGGCTGAGGTGGTCGAAGAAGTCTCCCTGGAAGAGACAGTGGGCTCTGAAGTTTGAATAGGAGTCAGTGAAACAGGGAAGCAGAAATAGGGGGTATTCTGGACTGAAAGTTTGTGTTCCCCAAAATGTATATGTTGAAATCCTAACTTGCAGTGTGATGATAGTAGGAGGTGGGGCCTTTGTGGTGATTTGGTCAAGAAGCTGGAACGCTCATGAAGGGGACCAGCGCCCTTGTAAAACAGCCCTGAGAGCGCTTTTGTCTGCTCCATCTCGTGGGTCCAACAAGAGAAGGGCCATCTGCAGCCCAGAAGAGGGCCCTCACCAGAGCCCGTCGGTGCCGGCCCCTGGTTCTAGACTTCCAGCCTCTAGAACTGTGAGGAATTTCTGTTGTTTGTGAGATACCCAGCCTATGGTACTCTGTAACGACAGCCCAAGCTGACTGAGACAGGAGGGTAACGCGTGTGGACCGAGTCCTAGCACATGCTGAGTGCTCCACAGACATCAGCCATCAGGAAAACAGATCACAAACGACAGTCTGCTTGGCTTACAGATCATTTGTATTTGGCCACACACTAAAAAAATAAAATTAGTTGCTAACATTGAAATATCAGGGCTTATCAGAAAAATTCAGACTTTACAAATGAGACCACCTGGCTATGCAGCAGTCAGCTGTTGCTGAGTGAAAACTGCCCCCTTTGTAGGGTGTGGACACCCTGGTTTGCCACAGTGCCCACCACTCCCTGTTGTGCACCCATACGCCCTTCGTGTAGTTCACTGCCTGCCTGGGACCCAGAGGCAGGCGTTCTCTGGCTCTGGTACAAAGGATGAGTAGGCAGTCAGGCCCCCTGGAGTGTGAGAGCCAGAGAGAATTGGGCAGTAACACTGGGGTACTGATCAAAGGGTCCCGAGTGCCAGGTCACAGGGGGCAGGGTGGGGGGGACTGCTGGTTATTGGTGATGGAGAGAGTACCTGTAGGTGTCTGAGCAGGGCAGTGCTGCCCCTGTGGAAGCAGTTGCTCAGCACACGGCAGGATGACACGCAGTCTCGGGTTCTGCTAAGTCCTGATGGTCTCTGAGCCGCTCAGCTTGCTCTGTCTTCACAGCTGCCGGGTTCTGGTTTCTCTAGACTGTGGCAGCAGGAGTGCTGGGTGGAGAGGGTGGCTGAGCCCTGGGGGTCCACTGGGAGTCCCTTGGAAGCAGTGCACCTGCCACAGCCCCAGCCCAGAAGCAGCCCGGTCTGGCCTGCTTTCCTGGCCAGCTGTGGACAAGCAGGTGTTGAAGGGGGTGGGCTCCACAGGGACCTGCTGGGGGACTGAGCTGTCTCTGGGACCCAGAGAAGTAAGAGCAATATCCCAGACACTCTGTCCCCTCCCTTTGTTGGCAAGATGGGACAAGAGAGATGTGATTTCCTACTGCTGCTGTAACAAATGCTACAGACTTGGTGACTTAAAAAGGCACAGAATCGTCTTACAGTTCTGGAGGTTGCAAGTCCAAAGCGGGTCTCCCCAGGCTAACATCAAGGGCCGTGTCCCCTCCTGGAGGCTCTGTGGGAGAATGTCTCCTGGCCTTTTCCAGATTCTAGAGTCGGCCTTAGGCCTTGGCTCCTGGCCCCTTCCCTCTGCCTTCAAAACCAGTGATGGCTGTCAGGTCTTCCTCACAATGTGTCGCTCTGATACTGACGCTCCTGCCTTCTTTTACCTGTTAGAACCCCTGTCATTCTGTTGGGCACATCCAGATAATCCAGCATAATCTACCCATTTGAAGCTCAGGTAGTTGCAACCCCAAATCCCCCTTGCTGCATATTCACAGGTTCTGGGGATTAGGGCATCGACAGCTTTGGGGGTGGGCGCTTTATTCTGACTGCCACAGAGGAAATGAGCAAATGTTATTCCTTTAAGAAAAAAACATAGCCACCAGCCATGATAAGTGGGCTGACTTTGTTGAAGGAAGTACCAAAGAGCGCAGGGACCTTGTCTATCTGGTAACTCCAGCACCTGCCAGGTACTCAGCACACGACAGAATAGTGTGTGACCCTAATATCTGCTGACATCTGACCGTGTGCCAGACACTGCGCTAGGCGTCTTTATCTGCTTTTATCTCTTTGGATTCGCATAACTGTGCAGAATGGGAATTGAGATCTGCACTTTAAAGGGGAGGAAGCTGAATCTTAGAGAGGTGCAGAAAATTGACAGAGACATCTGCCTTGCAGGCGGCGGAGTCTGCATATGTCCAACTCCAGGATCCACTCACGCCGCCTGTGCCAGCCTGAGACACGCCTGGGGAAAGCGACTTGCAGTTCACTGACCAGGGATCTCTCTGTGCCCAGCTGTAGGGTCCACGGTCCCCGAAAATTATATCGCCGGGCATTTACTGTTGCTGGTTCCCTTGTCTAGCACACATGGCACTCCTTCTACCCACCAAACCTCATCTTTAGGGGCCTGCAAGCTGTGGTCTGCAGGCCAGATCTGGACCACCACCTGTTTTTGCAGAACTCTAGCAAAGAATGAGATTGTTCTCCCCCACCTTTTTTGTACTTACGTATTTTATTAAGAAACTATGCACATTCATTTTTATATTTTTGTTTTTTGAGTACAATTAGTTTCAGGTGTACAACATAGTGATTAGACATTTATATAGCTTATGGAGTAATCACCCCAGTAAGCCTAGCACCCGTGTGATACCATGCATAATTATTACAGTATCATTGACTGTATTCTCTAGGATGTACTTCACATTCCCGTGACAGTTTTTATAACTGGCAGTTTGTATTTTTCTTAGTCCCTTCTCCTTTTTTATTCATCTCCTCCATCTCCTCTCTCTGGTAACCATGAATTCGTTCTGTGAATCTATGAATTTGTTTCTATTTTGTTCATTTATTTTGTTTCTTTAGATTTCACATATAAGTGAAATCATACGGTATGTGTCTTTCTCTGTCTGACCTATTTCACTTAGCATAATGCCCTCTAGGTCTATCCATGCTATCACAAGTGGCAAGGTTTAATGTTTTTATGGCCTAGTAATAATCCATCGTGCGTATATACCACATCTTCTTGATTCATTCTTCTATCAATGGACACGTAGGTTGCGTCCATATCTGGGCTATTGTCAGTAATGCTGCAGTGGATGTAGGGGAGCATATATTGCTTTGAATTAGTGTTTTTGTCTCCTTCCAGCAAGTACTCAGAAGTGGAATTGCTGGGTCATATGATAGTTCTATTTTTAATTTTTTGAGAAACCTCCCTATTGTTTTTCACAGTGGCTGCCCCAGTCTGCATTCCCACCAACAGTGCACTAGGGTTCCCTTCTCTCCATATTCTAGCCGACACTTGTTGTTTGTGGACTTACTGATGACAGCCATTCTGGCAGGTGTGAGATGATTAGTGATGCTGGGCACCTTTTCATACGCCTGTTGGCCGTCTGCATGTCTTCCTTGGAGAAGTGTCTGCTCAGGTCCGTCACCTATTTTTTAACTGGGTTGTTTGGGGGTTTTTGGTGTTGTGTTGTATGAGTTTCTCATATTTTTTGGATATTAACCCCTTATCAGGTATGTCATTGGCAAATATCTTCTCCCATTCAGTAGGTTGTTTTTTCATTTCATTGGTGGTTTCCTGTGTTGTACAAAAGCATTTTAGTTTGATGTAGTCCCATTTGTTCATTTTATCTTCGCTTCCCTTGCCCAAGGAGACATACCCACAAAAATATTACTAGGGGCAATGTTGGAGAGTTACTGTCTGTGTTTTCTTCTAGGAGTTTTATGGTTTTGAATCTCACATTTATGTCTTCAATCCATTTTGAGTTTATGCTTGGATATAGTGTAGTGAACTGGTCTAGTTTCATTCCTTTGCACGTACATGCCCAGTTTTCTCAACACCATTTATTGACGAGACTGTCTTTACCCCATGGTATATTCTTACGTTCTTTGTCATAGATTAATTGGCTGTGTAGGTGTGGGTTTATTCCCAGGCTCTTTACTCTGTTCCACTGATCTGTCTTTTTATACCAGGCTGTTTTGATTACAGTGGGCTTGTAGTACAGTTTGATACCAGGTAGAGCGAGTCCTCCCACTTTGTTCTTTCTCAAGATTGCTATGGCTCTTCAGAATGAGGTTGTTTCATTTTCAAATGATTGAACAAAAAACATTTTTAAATCCTGGCTGGTGCGGATCAGTCAGCTGGAGCGTTGTCCCAAGAACAAAAGCTTGCAGGTTCGTCCCCCCGCCCGGGTGCGTACGGGAGGCCACTTATACAGAGCCTTATACCTGTTGTCCATGCTGCCTTCACACTCAAAGCGGAGCTGAATGGTTGCAACCAGGACCAAATGGACCTCGAAAGCTAAAAACTTGAGTATCTGGCTCTTTACAGGAGAAGTCTGCTGACCTCTGCTCCATCCAGAGCTCATTGACCATTCAAGGTTCAGCATGTTCTTGCCTGGTCACCCCAGCCCAGTCCATCTCATCATTTCCCTACCCAGGAATTTTTGGTCATTTTATTCTATCTTGGGGGGGAAAAAAAGCTTTTGACTCATTATTTTTTACTATGAATGATTTATGAAGTATAATATATGTATTTTGCAAACAGTTATACAAAAG
This sequence comes from Trachops cirrhosus, assembly GCA_028533065.1. Taxonomy (NCBI): domain Eukaryota; kingdom Metazoa; phylum Chordata; class Mammalia; order Chiroptera; family Phyllostomidae; genus Trachops; species Trachops cirrhosus. The sequence goes on from CM052546.1 coordinate 20,639,124, forward strand.
TCAGGAACCAATGTAACCTCTTTGAGCTTAACTGCTTGTCCCCCACAATGCGTGCGATGCATTGTGTTGCCACGGCGTTCACTGATGACAGTTATTTGCAGACCTGATGGGGGGCTGTATGAGAAGCAAACTGCAAAGGTTCAGCAGCTAGGCATCATCGCTTCCCAGTTCAGAATCCTCTGGGTCTTCATGTGATCTAAGTTCCCAGCCTCCAGCGCATGTCTAGCGACAATGCCGTTAGGCCCGTGGTAGTGCAGTAACCACTAATTAAATCTTAAACTTCCTCTCACTGTCCTCGGCTGGATAGAGGCCAGCATTATCCATCCGTGGGAGTTCTTACTCTCCGTTGGAAAAATTGTTGGCCGATTCTCTCATTGGACAAGATTGTTGGATGTGTCTTCTGTATAGTAAAAATTGCTGGCTGCATCTCAATTGTCGAGCCTTTTCTCTCCAGGGGCAAAGCTGCTGCCTGCATATCTCTGAAGAAAAATTGCCATCTGCCTCACTTTGTAGGAAAATTGCCATTGTGTCCCCTTCATGGAGAAATTGCCTATCACGTCTCCAAATGGAAGAGCGTCTCCTCCATAGAAGAAATGTCAGCAGAAGTGAGCAATTTAAGACCATGCGCCTGGTTCCTGTTTCATCAGGAACAAAGCTTCCCATCCCCCTGCCTAGTTCCCTGCACTCTCCCTCTCGTCTGCTTGAATCATCAAAGCCAGTGTGGTGGTAGCATTGTTCGCCACCAAAGGAAAAACACTTGTGCCAAGAAAGGTGAATTTCAGGTGACAGTCCAGGGAGAAGCCATTGTGTGTCTGTGTTACAGCCCAGTTGGGAGACCTAGAAATGTACGTACTTACTGGGAGCTCTGAGAACTGGCCCCGACGGAAAGACCCCTCAGGCTTCCGCACTCGTTTCCCGCCAAGCGAGCCTTCAGGAGCACCCGCTTGTGCACTGCTGCTGCCCTCCGGTTATTCTGGGTGCAGGCACAGTGCTAAGTGCTGGACAGGAGAGAGCCCATCTGTCGCCATGACCACCCCAAATGGCAGGAACTCCTCTCATCTCTACTTGACAGACAAGGAAGATGAAGCTTGGAAGGAGTCAAGCCACTCGTCCAAGGCTTCATAACGTACAACCCAAGCCTGCTAGGCCTGGAACCGCCTGCACTCAGCCACCACCCCGTGTGGGGTGGGGAGTGAGGAGGCAGTCAGGGTCAGCTGCATAACCTTGGGTCCCCTCCTGGCCCTTCAGCGTGGGCATGAGTTCTGAGCAGGATCCAGGGGGCGGTCCAGAGAAAGGAGCCT
>CM052546.1:20646397-20676596 GCA_028533065.1 Trachops cirrhosus
ATTTTACAGGTGAGGAAACTGAGGCTCGGCAAGGTGCAATAACCTGCGCGAGCTCGTACACAGTCAGCAGTAGAGACAACAGTAACGAGGTTTGAGTTCGAACCCTTAGATTGACTTTCTGTCCATAACATCACAATTAGAAAATGTTATTCTTGGGTCAGATAAGGTTGAGGACAATTATTTTCCCCACAAAGACTTTTTCTTACCATTTAAGAGCAAGCCAGGCCCTGGCTGGGGGAAGCAAACGTGTGCGTGGGAAGCAGTGAGGCCAGGTGGCGCAGGCAGGATGGGCAGACGTGGGCCAGAGACCCGACTCTGTCACTCACTAGCAGGGTGACACTGCACCAGGTTCCTCAGTTCTCACATGTAAATCTCCTCCGAGGGATAACAGAAGCTGAAATGAATGTCAGGGCTAAAGCACCCAGCCCCCCGCCTGACACGGCAATGACAGCTCGCTCTGCGACACAGGTGCATCAGCTTCCTGGGCCACAGCAACAACGTCCAACCCCTGATGACTTTGCATGGCACAGTTGACGGGGCAGCCCAAAGCTTACCCCTTCCCTGTGGTCCAGTCCTGTCACACACACGAGTCACAGAAAACAATGAGACGCTGGCCTCTGCCATGCTAACCAGCCTGTCAGAGCTTCTCGGAGGGCAGCCACCAAGGAACGTTACACCAGGAGCACCGCCTCCCTGCAGCCTGTCACCACATCCACAGTCACCATTCAAGATTCAGTCCCTTGCTTCCTGAGGCTCTTGGCAGTCACTGCTCTCCTGACCGATTGTAGATACGCCCGAAAATGGATAGCTTTTGCATAATGCAGAAACCGTCCATCAGTCCACTAGGAAATCTTACTTCCCCATCCCAAATCTTTTCAAAATGTGAATTTGGTTACTGTCTTCCCAAATGAGAACATGATGACATCCATTTTTCAGATAAATTTTCTGAAAAGACCGAATTCAGAGCTGGTGCTTAGCAGGGGGAGGACGTGCCCAGGGCAGCGAGCCATACTGCCAGCATGTGCCCCGTGTGCTGGCCCGAATGCCGTGGTGGTCAGCCTGAAACACACACAATGCGCCATTGTGTCCAAGGTGCTCCTGCTTCCCTAACCTTGCTCCAGCCTCACAATCCCTGCGTTGGGCAGGTGGGGCGGGATCATTCAAACCACTCCTTTACTGAGCTCAGAACCAGAAGGAATCCACAGAACAAAAGTCATTACCAAGCAGGGTCATCAGGATGCTTGTTTCCAAGCCCAGCCCAGGGGCTTGTTGCTCTGACTCCAAAGGAAGTCAGCGGTCCCACGACAGAATCTTTTTGGTTATTCATTTTTAATAAAACATACGGTGCCATAAGCAGGCCACAGAGCGGCGGTGATTGCTCTGGGAGGACACCACGGGGACGTGTTGCTGCCCTTCTCCATAGCACTCAGTGGCTTCCCACTTCTCTCTGCCTTGCAGTGTCATCATGACCGGCTCCTACAACAACTTCTTCAGGATGTTCGACCGAAACACCAAGCGTGACGTTACCCTGGAGGCCTCGAGGGAAAACAGCAAGCCCCGAGCTATCCTGAAGCCACGGAAAGTGTGCGTGGGGGGCAAGCGGAGGAAAGATGAGATCAGTGTCGACAGTCTGGACTTTAGCAAAAAGATCTTGCATACAGCTTGGCATCCTTCAGAAAATATTATAGCAGTGGCAGCCACAAATAACCTATATATATTCCAGGACAAGGTTAACTAGGAGGACAAGTTATTATTACTTAATAATCTCACATACTGATACTAGTCCAACATGTTTTTAAATGTTTCTTTGGGTCTTCATTTGATGCATTGACTTTAATTTCCCTACACGGAAAGCAAGTGGGATAGAATTAAAAGGAGTCCAACTGTCCCAGATCCCCAGTTCCAAGAAACTTTTGTCCAAGCCAATAGGTCCCGGGACACTTCTGTTTAGAATTGAGAGCTGCCAGCTAACAGTAACTCTTCCATAGTTGACCTGAATTTCTCATGCTTTTATTGCCCCGTTTTCTCTGGTGGGTCCAGTGTTTTGTTTCTAGGTGTCTGCTGAGATGAAATGAGGTTGTCTGTAGTATTTAAAGCAAAAAGAGATTTTTTTTTTAATTAAGCAATTCCCTTTGATTGAAAAATTCAACAAAAAATAAACACCGTTTACTCTACTCTTAAAGAAATGCTCCTTGTTTTGTGAAAAACCAGAACTCAGCATCTCCTGCCCCAGAGGACTTTTTTTGGCTTGCCGTTTTCTTTTTAACAATTTCATTTGCGCCAAAGAGATTTATCTCATGAGGCCGTGAAGGGCATGCAGAATGAGAAGGGAAAGACCACATCGACACGGCTGCACTGTTTTTTTTTTTTGAAAGCACCATAGAAACAGCCGGAGAACTTGGCTAGGAAACACCGTGAACACTGCAGGGGCAGAAGGAGACCCCTCTCCACATGGCTTCTCACTCAGAGTTAGCTTGGCAAGGCCACCGGGGCCGGATTCCATCTGCTGCTCTGTTACTCTTGCTTTTTGTCATTTTAAATGGCTCCCCATAATCCTCTACTTACATGTCCCCTCCCTTTTTCTCTTCCCCCTTTTCCAGCTTATTTATTCCACTGACTTCTAAAGGTCGAGTCCCAGGTGTTTATTATCTGGCTCCCTGAGCAAGGCTGGCCTCCCCTTTTTGGGTGTGTCTCCTGAGCAGGCCCCTCCCCTCTTGCTGGGTTTGGCAACCAAAAGGAACACTCCACCCATCTCCACTCTAGCTGGAACAAACACAGCCAATGAAAATGCTGATCTGTAAAGTCTAACTGAGCACTTCCAATGCTCCTCAAGCTTGCCATCTAGAAAAACAGACCAGAGGGCTCTCTTCCTGCAAAAGTGCAATACGGTGCGGGGAATAGGGAAGCTCTGATGTTGGGGTGAAGTCTGCTTGAACCTCTGGAGACTGGTTCATCCTCCCCCCAAGTTGAAGATTCAGACTTCAAACTTCCAGAAGGTTCTACGTGCCACGCCTCTAAGGAGGTGACATAATGAATTCAAAGGGCAGATAAATTTGAAGAGGAGCCTTGGGGAAGAGGGAGGAGGCACCAGAAAGCTAGCTAGGCCTGGGCTCAGTGTCCACGGTACCTGTCATGGTGCCTCATTTCCCCGAACTTCCGTTTAGTAGGTAGGGAAATTGCTTGAAATGAGAATTTTTTCTTTTTCAGAGAGACTTTCTTTCAGTTTGTATATTTATTACAAGTCCTAGCTCTCAAGTGTAATTTGTTTTGGAGGAGAGAAAAAAAATAGTAAAAGAACCATATTCCAACACTAAGCTACTAACCATTTAATAACAGCTTTTGGGCAAGGAAGTAACTATCTGCTCTAGTGAACACAATTTGGTAAGATGCAGCCCTGTTTCAAAACATTAAAATATGAGAAAGTACATCTCAAAATGGAGCCGGCATGCAGTTGAAGACAGGACTTTCTTCCCAGCATGTCTCACCTTCCCTGCAGAGAGATCCTCTGTGCCAGCCACGCGCGTGAGCGGCCAGGCGGCCTCTCGGAGCAGGGCTGTCGGGGCGACCGGGGCAGCAGTCCTGGGGGAGACGCGAAAGAGCGTCAGACAGTTCTCTAACTCGGAGAGAGCCGCGATGCCAGGATGCATGAAGACCAGGGGGTCGCTGTCCTAAGTTTCCTGTCACCTCCCTCAGTGGCCTTTGCTCGGCTCCTCCGAGATTCAGCTCCTGGGGTACCAGGTGGGGATTGGGGCCAATCGTGGTTTCTCAAACTTGAACGTCACCCCACTTTTGTAGAAATGAGCAAATGTTAAATTGCTCATTTAACATTTATCCAGGGCACCTTTTGCCTCCTCCAAAAAACAAAATACTATTTTGGAAATACCAGCTTTAATGTACCAGTTACTTCTTCTAACATTAAAATAAACACATAACCATGCCTATAGTGAACATGCACCCATGCACCACCTGCACGCACTGTGTGAACACCGGCGGCACACCTCTCAAACGGGACCCTAGAGAGCTGACATCACAGATCATTTAAGTTACGCAGACGTCAGAGAGTCTCCGTGGACAGTGGTCCTGCACATACTGGAGTCAAGAATGCTCCCCAGGACACATACATGAAGGAAAGGGGCCAGGATCTAAGGGGTCCACAGGCCGCCTGCAGTCTATCTGTGAACCCCCAAGAAAAGCCCCTACACTAGTCCACCGCCCTCAGCACATACATGCACAGGGAGATCCAGAGTGGGAAGAATTTGCCAAAGACCCCAGAATAGCCCTCGTCGCCTGTACCCTGTACAAAGGACACAGTGGAACCAATGAGCTCAGGCCCCAGGCAGTAGTAACCACCCCTACCCCCCACCCCCTCCCTGTTTCACCAGTTCCCTGCTCTGTGCCAGGGACAGCCCGGGGCACCTTACAGTCATCATCTCCTTCCGCCCAGTGCTGATGATTTGCTTAGTGGGTGGCATCCAGAAGGCAGTCCCTTTCCCAGCTGACACTACCAGCTACTTGGAAGCCGATTTGCCACCTTTTCAACAGCTTGTTGGATTCTAAGAAGCCCGCACTGCCGTGTCCTCCGAGGCCTGCTGCTCTGTACAAGCCATCGCCTACCCAGAGGATATCACTTGACTGCAGGGGATGGGACTCACAGCTTCCTGGGGTTTTATTAAAATCACCCTAAATGCTTTGAGGGGAGATGCTGTACTGCTGAAATGTCGAACACATGAGTGAATCCTTAAAGGACCCTGATGTGAAATGCTGAGGCTTTAATCAAATACACATATTTTATCCCAAGTTTATAATGGTGGCTTGAAAAAGTCACCTGTAAATCAGCATTTATGACCAAAAGAAAACTAATCTGGTCTTCGAGTTTTATTTTTATCTGGAAAAGTTGTAAAACCTGAGGCCAACTAAGTCTACCCACAAAGAAAAAGCATTGCCTTATCCCTTACAGACAGCGACGTGAAATCATGGTTGGCGCGAAGAAAGTTCGACAATAAAACATATCAGCTAACAAAAATATCACCCTAAACCCAACAGTCCGTCAGTCAGTCAGTCAGTCAGTCAGTCCCCGGCATTCAAAAACAAGCAGCTGGAAATCTGAACTCTGGCAGACATGCGTGTGTTCTCATTCAGAGAAGGAAGAGGAGTTGGAAGAAACAAAGATGACCACAAGCCAGCATGAAGGAGGGCGCTCACACAGGGAGTGGGTGGTAGGAGCCCATTAGCTTCTTAACCCCATAACACTGCCTCCTGCCTTTTCTATTGGGAAAAAAGGCACCTGTAAACCTCTCGTTGGCCTCAGGATTAACCACATCAGCATGTAACCAGCATGTGCAAGGTCGAGCAATCGTCAGGTGGAGAGCAAAGATGACACTAGAATTCTTTTAGCTCAGTGACCTGATGGAAGACGTCAGCTATCTCCAGCATATTCCGTCTGAACGTTCCAGGGCCCGTTATAATAAAAGTTAAACCCTGGAATATTCAATAGCTGAGAACATGGGAGGTCACCATTTTCCTTCCTTCAAGTTTGCAAAGAAATTGCCCAAAACTTCCCTCCAACCCTCCCACCGTCACCCCAATTCCTTCTTCGGTCCCTCTGCTGACTGCCTGCAGGGCCCAAGAGAGCCCTAGAAGGCCCATGACAAGGTGTTGGGGGTGACGTTAGAGTCCACAACCAGAACAAAGGAACCCTTCCTAATCCACCCCCTCCCGGCACGGACATGTGGAGACGAGGCTGGCGCATTCTAAACAACGCCCCCCAACACACAACAATCCACCACCGGGAACAGTGGCACGGCAGCCTGATTCTTGATGCACCACTTCGTCCCCCTGGACTCCCGGTCAAGTCTCAGAAGCCACTTTCCATGGAAGGAGCTGGCCTTGTCGATGGAAAGAACGTGGCACTAGGAGATAGAAAACAGGGGTCCTGCTCCTGGCACCGCTGCTACGTCACTAAGAAACATGGGCGAGCCACTCAGCCCCTGCATTGGTTGTGTCACCTATAAGATGGTCAGAAAGCTGTCTGTCCTAAGCTCGCAGAATTATCACGAGGGTCACAACTTACAACTGCTTTGATAAGTTTAAAGCACCATAAAATAATAGCAGCACCAACACTCACTGAGGATCTATTAGTGATTCCTCACGATCTGCTTTCCTTCACCCCACGAGGTCAATGCCAGCATTAGTCCCACCTTGCAAATGAGGAAATACACTCGCACGTGGTCAACCTGGCCAAGGTCACGTAGCCAGGAACGGGACCAGGAGCCAGCTCAAGGTTCTGACTCTGGAGGCCTTAAAATGCTGTTTCTAACGTGCAATAGTAGAGCACGTATTGAGCCCTTATTGTGGGCCAGGATTTGTTCCCACAAATCTCACATATATTAATTCATTTACCCTCAGACCTCTAGATGCAGGTACTATGATCGCTCCCATTCTGCAGATAACTAAACTGAGAGGAATCCTATAACTTGACTAAGTTTACACTGTTCACAAGTAACAGGGCCGGACATTTTGGTCAAAACTCTTACCTTCTATCCTCCATCTCACATTTTACAGATAGAAATAAAAATAAATATAAATATAGCTAGAGAGAAAGAGAGTGAGACAGGACAGAAGTGGAAGCTCCTGATTGGAACACCAGTCCCAGAAATGACCCTAAGTCCATCAGCATCAAATGTCCATGGAGGGTCTGGTAGGTGTCAGGCAGCCAGGCACTGGGCCAGCGCTGGAGTTCCCGAAGTGTGTGAGCCGCCGGCCCCGCCCTCCAGGAGTTGACAGCCACATAACAGCCTGCCTGTTGTAAATATATTTTCAGCGCAATGAGGTCTGTGCGAAGTGCAGAAACAGTACAAGGGAAGAAATGGGTAATCGGGACTGAAAGAAGGTTTCTCAGAATGAGTGACATCTAAGCGGTTTCAAGCAGGTCACCCAAGAAACAAAGCGTTCTGCGGCATCTCCGACAGAGAGCGCGTCACACCTGAGGGCCCGCGGTGGGAACGGGCACAGCGCGGCGGCACGAAAGAAATGCTCCTCCAAGTCGATCAGAAACACTTTTCAGTTTGCCAGAGCTGGCCCGGCCCCTCTTTCGTTCACCCAGTAACGAATGTTGATGAAGCCCTCCTATCCAGGTACTGTATTTAAATATGAAAGAAATAGGAAAAAGTAAAAGAACACCATATATACTTGTTATGTGACAGGCTTTGGGTTAGGCACTTTTTAAAATCGTTACAATCATCTGATGGGTAAACATTCCATTTTTATAGCTGAGAGACTCAAAGGGGTTAAATGACAGTAGCGGTGACACAGACATAGGTCTGATCCAGGTCTGTCCTCTCCCAGGTCTTGTGCTTCTCCCATCACGGTGATTGGCAGTGCGCAGCTACCTTGTCCCTCCCCACTAGTGAGGATACTCACACACAGAGTCCCTCTGTGACCAAGCATTGCCTGACAGCTGACCAGAAGCACAAATCTGGTCTGTCACCAAAGCAGACAGTGAAGTCAAGGAGCTCACAGAGGTCTCCCATCCCTGACCCTGACCCTGGTCTTATTATTTCCGTCTAACCATCCCCCAACTTAGATCTTCTGTGCCCCACTGGCTAAACTGCTGGTGGCCAAACGAGGTGATCTGCCATCTATGCCGATTCCTGCCTTGGACACTGTCAAAATAATGATCACTGCCGGCCCAGAACCAGGGGTTTAGTCACTGCGAGATTTTCCCAATGCACTCCCTAACCCTGAGGTCCTGAAAAGTTACCCTTGGTCTCTTAGACCGACAGCTGCCACCGAAGCCCCTCCAGCTGACCCATCTCAGAACTACTTGGTCTGCCGGGTTTGCTTGAAGCGAAAGTAGACAGAGTATTTCTGTGGAACTCAGCCTTGTGCCAAAACCCAGATACCATGGGAAGTGGGACCCTGCTTTAATATACATCTAAGGCTTTAATATACATCTAAGAGCTTTAATATACACAGAGCTCTTAGATTCTTGCTCTGGTTGGCTAGTAATACTACTCCCTTCCACCCAGAGCAGTAAGTTCTTGTGGGGGACAAAGAGAATCCCAGGGAGGCCAGAGCAGAAGTAAGAGAATGGAGCTGCCTCCTTGGTGAAGGAAAGGCAGTGTTTTGGCACTCTAAACAGCTGCTCAGCTGGGTGATGTTCATAAGTGCATTCATTCACTCACTCAATAAACATTTAATAGTTTACCGTGTACTGCCTGCCAAGCCTGTACCAGGGTGGTCTGGGGAAGCAGGCACAGTCCCTGTCCTCACAGGGCTTACACTCTCCTGGGGGATACAGGCAACCTCGCAGGTGACACTGGCAGTCGAATGTGATGGTGCGGAGCCCGGGGTATCTGCCTGGGTTGAAATCTAACCTCTCTGACTCCCAATTTCCTCATTGGTAAAAATAAGGATAAAGATGGCACCTATCACATAAAATTGCTGTGAAGATTGAATGATTTAATACAATAAAGCTCTTAGAATGGTGAGTGGCCAACCAGAAGCACTCAGTGTACATCGCGTGCTTGTGTTCTCCTGGTTGTGTACCTCGGCACGATGAGCACTGTGACAGCCACTCAGGGCAGGAGAGCAGCAAGAGGCACCGCCTCCTCCGGGAGGGAAAACCCCAGATACAAAGTACCAAGTGAGTCATCTGGGTGATGAGGATGGAAAAGAGCGTGCCAGGCACCGAGATCATAAATGAAAAAGCAAAAAAGCACCTGGTGTGTTTTTAAGAAATGTACAATATCCTCAAACAACTGACTAGTTAAAAAAAAAAAGAGAACGTAGACCAAGAGATGTAAGGGGGCGTAATGGAAACGGACAATAATACATGATATGAGAAATAATAATGCATAGCCTTAGTGAGGTTCACACATCAGGGATTCTCTGACAGCCAGGCTATGAGCCACTCAATTGAAAAATTACAGTTTCCATAACTGAGCACATATGTATGGTACAGGCACAAAAGGACGTATCAATGAACTTGGCTCAAGTGTCACCTCCTCTGAGAAGCCTTCCCTGACCACCCTCAGTTCCATGAGGCCTGAGGCATTTAGTCCACTCTTGTATCCCCAGAGCATAGAGAAATGTCTGGCTCATAGTAGGTGCTCAGTAAATATTTGTTGAAGGAATGAACAAATAAATGAGTCAGGAAAACAGGCACAGTCTCTGCCCTCAAGAAGCTTATAAGATGAGCAGGGTGTTATGGGGAGTTTGAGTTACAGGAAACCGGCTGCATGGCATCACAGGACTGCCCAGAGAAGTCAAGGAATTAAACAGAAAAAAAATGGAGAGCCAGTGAGCCAAGATATGTTAAGAGCAAGCGACAGAGCTCAGGTTGCAGCCGTAGCTAATAGAGCACGTGTCCCTGCCTGATGCATTACCCTCCCAGCAGTAGTTAGTCTTCTGGGACCCTGCAAAGCATGCAGAAAGGTTGACAGCTTACAATCAATACCATGTTCACTGATGCAAGGAGCAACATTATCACATCCAAGATATTACCCCCACATCCCACTCCAGCACTAAATATTCCCCATAACAAGGCTAAGGGGAGTGACAAGAGCCATTATTTTCAACCTTCCCACTTGAAAGCAAGAGGCGAGGCAAACCATTCCCTGGATGTTCTTTGGGGAAAGCAAGCCAGTTCCCCTAAGAAATCGCTCGAAGTGGAGCCCAGGCCTAATATAGCAGGACAGGGATGCAAGAAGATTGGCATTTTCACTTGCCAGGGTGTCCCCCATATAGAAGGGGAAGCTCTATGGGCGGCTGAGGGATATCACAGCAAATCAGAGTGGGGTGGATGGTCCCCCACACATACCCAGGTTGGCGGGGAATGTGTGAAGGGCGGGTGCTGGATTGTGTTCTACATGCCCAAGTCATTCTAATGAAAAGAAACTTGACTCCCCCCAGTTTAGCTTTCCCATCTCAGCTTCTCTGACTGCGACATAACTGAAAGTCATATTTCATCTAAGGTGACAATTGCCAACTCTAAGTGCAGGTGGCTTACGAAGAGTCAGCTGAATTTATCAAAGAGAACAGCAAACAACTGCATGGTAAACACCCCCCACTTCTCAGCCGGGGGAGAGGGGTGGGCCACGTTGCACGCCAGCCACCACCCAGTGCTGCGGCTGAGTCCACTGTCACAGGGCTCTCAGCCTATGGCCGGACTCTGACAGGGAGAAGGAGGGGCCAGGACACTGGGGTTGTTTCCCTGATTCCACGGTGCGTTTATTTAATGACAGGCTTTAGTCTTCAGCCCCTCACTTCCTCCCTGACAAGATGAGGGATATTGCTCCTACTTTTCATATTCTTTTTGAAAAGACAGACAGGTTAATTAGCTGTATTTGTAATGCATCTTGATGAAAGAAATCAACTAACATTCAAAGATGGGTATATTCACTGAAGATGTGACAAATGCCATAAAAACTCAGAAAATGTTCATCATGGAGCAAGAAAGCTCTGTGCAAAAGCGAGCTTCTCCAGTGTACAAAAAGAACGCCATTTCAGGGATGGAACACAGCTCAAAGTGGCCCTTCCCTGGGCCAGCACGGGGACAGTTAACTGACTCCATCGGTCTCAGCTGGCATCTCAAGAGGGACATTGGGAGGGGCCTGCAAGAATGGCAGCGATTACAGCTTTCCCCTGTTCTCCAGCCTTAAACACATGATGGATTCTGAACATGACATCCTGTGCACACACACTCACACACACACGAAGCCTCAACACCCTACTCACAGACCCTCTTTCCTCAGCGAATCATCTCTGACTCTGTGACTCCTTCTGTCTGATTCACGGCTGCTGCCCCAGCTGCTTAAGGAAACAACCTGGAACAAAGGTTGTGAATTTCTCATTGCATTTTACACCTGGACCGGGGACCCATCTACAAATTAACACTCTGCTGGCTCCGTTGATAATAAAGTTATATGGCGCCACATAAGATTGTAATGACTTCCTTCCTCACCTGCTCATTACACTGCTCAGTCACAGGGACACTTTGGGTGGAATAACTGCCCTGGTGATGAGCAGTAATTGAACGTTATTCTTTGTGGGGCCATTTGAACTGATTCAAGCACTTTCGTGACCAGACAGGTGGTGCCATCTGCCCAAGGTTACACAGAGAGTTACTGCGAGACCCAGACTTTCAAATCTCTAAAATTTGCCTTAGTTCATTGTTGAGGGGTTTTTTCCCAATTTTTCCAATGTGCTTAAAAACCAGTGGTTTTTAGGTTGAAGGTCTTGATAAGAAGTGTTAATATCAAGTCAAAGAGCACCCAGCGTTTCTGTCTGCAGTACCAAAGACAGTTCTGCAAGGGTCCGGGAGGGCTGCCTCATGGCATCTGCATGGGCACAGATGCGCACAGGCGGGCCCAAGAATTCATTCAGCACATTCAGTGTCACTGACCCACAAGATTAAATGCCACTAATTATTTACCTTCCTACAGATCTCTTTGCCCAACAGCTATTCATATCTGATCATGAGCCACTCAGTTAGCTACACAGATGAACAAGGCAAAGAAAGCCCTGCCCTTCAGGAATGCAGTCTAACAATAAATGCAGTTCCAACGGGATTTCAATCTAACATGGTTAATGCAATGGCCAAGGTACACATCAGTTATTATAGGTGTACAGAGTTAGAGCATCTGATCTCCCGGGGGCATGAAATGACTTCAGTCATAAAGGAGAACCAGGTCCATCCATGTGAGCATGGACATGAGCAAAGGTGCATGGCCAGGAAGTTGCCCCTCCCCCATCTCTGAGAACTACCAGCAGTTTGATTTTGCTGAAAGACTCAGCTAGGACTGGCTCGACTGCTGGTGAGAGAGTGGAGGACCATTTAGAGAGCTTAGACCTCACTAGAATACCACTGGAAGATTTTTAAGGAGAAAACTGACATAGTGAGGATTACATTTTTGAAGACTCTCCCTGGCCACTGTGTAAATGACACATTTGAAGTAGACAAGATCGAGAGCAGGCAGTCCACTCAAGAAGCAGTTGGAGTGGTCCAGGGAAGGGAAGATGAGGACCTGAGCTGGGGATAAAGGAAACACTGCGGAAATTCAGGCCAATACACCTGAGAGAATGACCTGATGCGAGCAGGAAGAGGAGTTTGTGAAGATACACCTGGTGATGGTTAAGCTGACAAGCGATGCCATGAACAGAGATGAAGACTACCGGGACAGGAAAAGGGTTTAGACCAGCGATTTTCAACCTCTTGCACCTCACGGCACACATTAACCAGTTACTAAAATTCTGCAGCACACCAAAAAATACATTTTTGGCAACATGACAAAAAAGTAGGTATAATTTTGATTCATTCACACCAGATAGCTATTGTGTTGGCTGTCGTCTTTTTTTTTTCATTTGACAATCTAAGGGAAAAGAGGTCAGTGCCCTGATTAAATAGCTGGGTCCTGCATGTTTTTAAAATTCTTACAGCACATCAGTGAGCTGTGGCACACCAGTTGAAAATTGCTGGTTTGGGGGGAGGAAAAATGATCAGGGGGCTAATTTTGGACATAATGAGTTTGAGGAGCCAGTGGGGCAGCCAGGTGGAGAAAGACCCCCAGCAGGCATCAAGATTAAAAAAAAAATCAGTGACAGAGATGTCACTAAATGTGATGGAGAATTAGTCATCATGTGTCCTGACCTTCACAGAGGGGATTACAAGGGTACACATAGAGTGAGGCTCTGGAGAGCCCTGGGGAGCAATATCCTTTGGAGCAGATGGCGGGGTGGGGGGACACCCACGCAATACAGAAGGAAGCATTGGAGTCATAAGAAGAAGCATGGGCAAAGGATACTGTGGAGATAAGGGAATAGAGTTCTCCACTGAAAAATATAATTCCTATAAATCTATATTTTAAAAACAAACAAAAAAGAAACCCAGTAGAAAGTAAGTGATAAGCTCTAAGGCAATTCACAAAAGATATTCAGAAAAATCAACGAACATAAAAAATGTGCTCTATTTAGTAATTGGGGAAATGTAAATAGTACTATGTAGCCACAAAATGAATGAAATCAGTAGGACTGACACTAACAAGTGTTGGCAAAGACACGGCACAACTGGTACTCTCGTACACTGCTGGTGAGATTATAAATCCATCGCTTTAAAAAACGATATGGCGCTATATCCACTGACATTGGAGATGTTTATACCTATGACCCCGCCCACATACCCCACTTCTAAGTATGTGCCCAACAAATATGTGCACTTGTACCCCAAGAACAGAGTTCACAGCAACACTATTCATAAATGCCAAAATTAGAAAACACCACAAATGACCACCAACAGAACAAAACAATACGTTCCTCTCACAGAATGGAACTCTAACAGCAAACACGAATGAGCCACAACTGCGGACAACAGCATGGGTGAATTTTACAAATAGGAGGTCGAGTTAAGGAAACCAGACAAAAGAATATCTGCTCCATGATTGCAATGCCATAAAATCTACATCAGGTAAAACGGAACTATGATGTTTAGGATGCCTGCTTAGGTGGTAAAACGATAAAGAAAAACGAGGAAGTGGTTCCTATGAAATCAAGGATAATGGGTATGTTTAGGGAAGCAGGTACAAAATCAACTTACTGTTTTAAAGTACTTCCCTTGATAATAATTCACTAAGTTCTGTATTTGGTCTATTCAGTTTTCTGAGTGAGATAGTTCACATTTTTAAATATATTTTTCTCTGCTCTGACCAGAGTGTCTCAGTGGGTTGGACATCATCCCACAAAAGGTCAACAGTTTGATTCCCCATCAGGGCACGTGCCTGAGTTGACGGTTTGGTCCCCATATGAGAGGCAACTGATTGATGTTTCTCTTTCACATTAGTGTTTCTCTCCCTCTCTTTCTCCCTCCCTTCCCCTCTCTCTAAAAGATAAATAAAATCTAAAAGGTTGTCTTAAGGCTAAGAGAGGGACTTCACCCCCTGATGATACGAGGCTCTTTCACGTTGGTAAAATAGGCGCGATTGTATGTAGGAGCCCTGGAAGGCACCTCTGAATCACAGCACAAGACAATGTGTTTATAATGATGGTGAATCATCAAGCAAACATCATGTTAATTCTGTATTTGCTGCTGGACAAGGCAAAGAAGCTGGAAAGAGAACATGACTTGGCATGGTGTACACAAAATACAGTACACAGGTGAAATATTATAGAATTGTACACCTTAAGCCTACATAATTTTAAAAAGTGGTGTCACCCCAATAAATTCAATTAAATAAAAGGAAGAAACTGACCTCACCGCCAGCTCCACCCATAGAACCTGGGCCAAGTCTATGATCCCCAGCCACGGTTTATAGAAGACCTAACTCAGGCCTTCCAGGGCCCTCAAGGCTCGATTCTAGGGCTTTGTTTGAACTATGAGGGAATTGGAATTGCTCTTTCCTGGTGAATATGAACGAAAAGGGATTAGAAATAGGAGCAGCCACAGCCTTCTCATAACACCATCTGAAGCTTGAGATGATAGTGCGCAGCAGAGCAGAGCGGTTTCGGCGGTGGCCAGGCAGCACCTCCTACGAAGGGCCAGCGAGTGAGTACGGCAGGCTTTGCAGACCGTGCGGTCTCTGTCGTACCTACTCAACTCTGTCACTGTGGCGCAAAAACATCAACTGATGATGCACAAATAAGTGACACAGGGTTCCAGGAAGACCGTATTTATGAAAATAGGTGGAAGCGGCACTTGGCCCACAGGCCAGAGTCCGCCAGCTGCGGAGTTAGAGCTCGGTCCCTAGAAAGCTCAGCTCGGCTCTGCTACTTGCACAGCCCCGAACAAGGTACTTAATCTCTCAATGCCTCACTCTCCTCATCTGTAAGCGAAAGTAATAATACCACCTGCATCGTAGACTCATTATGAGGACTAAGTGAATTAGTAAATGTAAAGTGCTTAAAACAGTGAACTGCTGAGTTCGTGAGCTCCTTTGCCATCACCATCAACGGTGCCTAGAAAGAAACCCAGTCTTGTATCATTTGAGCCCTGGATCAAAATAGCCCCAAAGCCCAGGCTATTCAGTTACAATAGGTAATTACTTTTCTTTTTTGCTTAAAATGATTTGAGCTGGTTTTCTCTGGTAACTGAAATCACCTCATTGGACAAAATAAAGGAAATCAGGATAGGGATGACAACAACCGAACACACCATTTCTGCACCCATCACAGACATAATCAATCGAACACGGTCACTTCCCTCACTAAGCCCAGATGTTGCTATGGACTGGATTATGTCCCCTGCCCCCAAATGTATATGTTAAAGCCCCAACCCCCTCAGTGAGGTGGCATTTGAAGATGGAGCCTTTGGGAGGCGATCAGGGTTAGCTGAGGCCATGAGTGTGGGATGGCCCTCACGACGGCATTAGTGCCTATGTAAGGGGAGGTGTCGAAGAGCTTGCTTCCTCTCTTCATCTCCATCTGTGCACATCCACAAAAGGCCATGAGAAGACGCAGTGCGCAGGTGGCTGTCTGCAAATCAAGGAGAGAGTTCTCACTGGACGTGACCCTGCCGGCACACTGATCTGGGACTTCCAGTCTCCGTAACTGTGAGAAATAAACTCCCGTTCTTTAAGCCAGCCAGTCCATGGCATTTTGTTATGGTGGCAGGCTGATGGAGACAGACATGGTCCCCTCACAAAACAGGACCCAAGCACTCTCTACTAATCCGTCAAATCCACCGTGTAAAATAAAACCTCTGTAGCCCTGCTTGAGGTCATGAATTCTAGGACCTGCTCTCTAGTGATATTGGCAAGCTCTGTAAATATTTCCTAAGTGTCTGCTTGTGACACAGAAGGAAATTTGCCAAAACACCTATACATTTTTAGATGTGTGGTCTCCACATTTCTAGCTTCTCATTTATGAGTCCTTATTCATTTCAAACCCATATACTTTAAACTGCCTGCAAAAAAAAAAAAAAAACCCACCTTGAAATCCTCCCATGTTCCATTTTTCTTTGCCAAGTCCCTTTCTCTTAGAAGGGTCAATAAACGCCGTCTGCACAAGTGAAGTCAGCAAAGGCTGCCAAAGAACAAGTTTCTCCTCTAACTCAGCAAGTGATAAAATTAATAGACTTTAAAATGCACAGTGTCACTGATGGATGTAAGGTCCTTAATCTACAGTGGAGAAAAAACAATGGCATAATTAACTTGATTTGTTTTACATTCATAGAAAGAGAGCTTTCTGAATTCATAATGCAAATGAGCCGAGAACCTGGGTACCTTCTCTTTTTTTCTTTAAAATTTAATTAGCTTATTGCTAGCAATATTCCATAGTTCCCACATTCTTAACCCACGGAGGGAATACTATTACTACCTCCTTGAAAAATTACTGATGCATTCCTTCTTTTCGAAGAAGTGGAGTTACCATCTGTCTGTTAAGAAAGAATTCCCTAGTAATTCTACAGCCATCTATGAACTGTCTGGAGCAGGGGTCTTTCAAACTGGACCATGCATCGGAATCATGTGGAGGTCTCATTAATATGTAACGAACGCTGAGCCTACCCCCAGAGGTTCTGGTTCAGGAGGTGTGGGGTGAGGCCACTCACAAGGGTGGGTACCGTGCTTTCACTCTTTGCCCCCACCTGGTGGCCACAGCTGCATAGCCCAGGGCATAGTCCAACACCCTCAAGCAAACCTCGACCCACACTTGGAGGCCCACAGCCGTGCCTACTGCTTACAAGTCCAGGAGTGGAGCATAAAAAGTAAAGGCCCTTGGGAACTCTTAGAGCACTTTGACAGAGTAATTCCATGACTATGGACTCTAATACTGAAAACTAGGGTTTATTTCATTTTGGTATAAATACTGTTACTGTGTTTTTGCAGACAGTTTGAGAAACACTGGATTTCAGAGAGGCAAGGTAGATCCGCAGAGAAAAAGGCAGGGGCAGGTGTCCGTGAAGGAGTCCCTGCTCCGGCCCACGCCTGAGACACGGTGACATCCATGCCCTCAGATTCCAATACACTTTTCTAAGTCCTCGTGAGTGGTGCTTTTTGCTGAAGCTTGCTCAGGAGATTTTCAGGGCCGTGAAACTAGAATCCTAATGAGTGTATTCATACCAGTCTCTGAGGGAACGCATCCCTCCTAGTCTTCATCCCAACTTCCTGATAAATCCTAATCTGAGATTCCATCAGCCAAGCCACAGACACAGCCATCTTTTCCTTCTCGTCCCTGACTAGACCCTTAGTTCTAAAATAAGAAGGTTCTTTACCCAGGAATCATGGAGAATGCCGAGAAGAGAAACGGCTGAAATAGACGAGAGCGAGTCGATGGACGCCTACTGTGCGCTCTCCCGGAGGGCACACTGTGCGAGCCCATGCACCACAGGCTGGCCTCACGGAGCCCACGTCACAGCGGGAGGGAGACAGCGGACAACTTAACAAACAAATCGATAAACCAGGTCATTCCCGAGAGTCAGACATGCAAAGAAGGAAGTTGTATATGGCAAGGAAAACAGACCAGCCACTCAAAACGGGCAGCTAAGGGAGGGAGGAAGGTGAGGCAGAGACGAAAGACTGAGAGTGATAATAAATGTCATTTATTGAAGGCGAATCCTGTGCCAGGCCTGCTAAATATTGTGAGCACGACAACCGTGGGGGAAGTGTTGTTATCCCTATATTATAGATGGGGGGTGGGGGGGCCAGAGAGGCTCCTTAACTCACCGAAGGCACAGTTGGAAAGACATAAAGACAGTGGATGTAAACATATGTTACTCCAAAACCCATACCTTAACGCCCATGGAAATGAGCGGAACACGGAGCTGCTGGGCCTCAACAAATGAGTATCTTTTTGGTCACCCAGAACAGTCAGGCTCAGCCATTCTCGCTTCCTAGCAGAGAGGGCCACGAAATCCCTTCAAATGCATGTTCCCTGCTGTAAACCCGATGCAAAGGCCTCCTGCTCAGTGAGGCCCGCCTGTGTTCCTTAGGAGAGGCCAACAGCAGCCAAGTGCTTTTGGCCGCACAAAAGCTCTTTTTGCAGCAAGCGTCTCACAAAATGGAACAAGAAAGAAGGTTGGAGATGATGACGTTATTTCCCTAAGCAGTGGCAGGAAGGGCTGTAAAATGTCTCATAAAATCCCGTCAAATGTACAAATGGCATGGCCTTGGGTTGAGCAGCGATTGAGTGAGTCGTCGCACTTCTGTTTGCGATTTCCCGCAGCCAGAAGAGCCCGGGGCTCAGATCCTTGTTTACGGGTGCTCAGCCATCCATCACCACCCTGCCACGAAGCCATGCCCTCCCTCTCTCTCCAGGGCAGACAGTCCTCCCCCTCCCTCTCTGAGTAGGTTAGTGCACGTGTTTTCTAATAACACTTTCAGGTGGCTGAAGTCATCCATCTTCGGGGCCTGGTGGGCGGGCAGATTCTGAATTTAGTCCTCCATAACCAGCTCCGGGCTGAGCGCCCGACACTGGAGTCATGAACAAGGTGAACGCAAGAGCACTGGGTGCCAAGGTGAAGAACAGATTCATGGAATGGCGACTCTTGGGCCGTGAAAGCTACAATATCCATACCAACCCCACTGTTCTAGAATTCACAGCGATCTAAGATCATTTTTATTGGTTTTACCTGTGTGCTAGCTATGAAATAAAAGTACACCAGAGCAATCACTATCTTCATTGACTTTAATAAAAGTAGCTCTCTGCCACCCACCATGTGCCATTCATCTGAGAGTTCCAGGTTGACCAGATGCCACTAACAACATGAGTACGTGCTCAGTGAACATCAGGCGTGGGCCAGATCCCATCAAAACAAGTACCACCACCACATTTTGGGGTGTCCAACCTTTCGGCATCTCTGCACCACACTGGAAGAAGAGAAGTTGTCCTGGGCCACACATTAAATACATTGTGACGTGTAATCACAAAAAAATATCTCCTAATGTTGTAAGTAAATTTACGATTTTGTGTGGGCCACATCCACAGCCATCCTGGGCTGCATGAGGCCCGCGGGCTGCAGGCTGGACACCCCTGGACTGTAGGTAGTATTACCCTCATTAGAAAAAAGAAGAAAACTGGGGCTTATAAATCAAGTCTGATGGCTGACGGGAGCGTAGTGACATCATGGAGAACGGCACAAGCGAGGTGCCTTCGACTGCCATTCGCAATTTTTGTACAAAAGATATATCATGGATTTGCAATGTCCACTGTGAAACTGTAGATTTCTATAGTGCTTTCAGTGGTTCATAGTTCTGTCAAATACTTCTTTATCAGAGTCATCCAATAACCCTGGGATATAGGCTGCCATGCAAGTAAGGAGACTGCGGCTGAGAGAAGTCAAGGCAGTCAGTAAGGTCACCTGGTAAGAAGGGAAAGACTCTATTTGCCCACGATGCCATCTTACTTTTTACTAAACCCATCAAACGAAATTCAGACAGTTATATTCAGAAATGAAATTATTTGGAATTCTAACATTAATGAAATATTTGGATTCTTCAGATCCACTATTTTAAAAGAGTAGAATTGAAATTGTGAAAAACTGATTACAAATAAATCTGGTTGCCAAAGGCAACAAAAAAAAAACAAAAACAAAGACAAATTAAGCGTGTCTCCCACAGGTGCAACAATGTGGAGCCTTCACCCCCCACCATTCCACTAGAATGTCCACACACCTACTTCGTAAAACTGTTAGTGGCAGCTGCTTGGAAGAAAGAAAATATTTTTCCAGACCACTCTGACGCCCACAGCAGGTGGATTTTGGGCGGGTAGGAACAGAAGCAAGGTTTCCCTGTGGTCCGAGGCTGGGCCAGCCATGGAGTGCCCCCATCCACATCTCAGACGTCACTGGCAGAGCCCCAGAGCTCCCCTCAGCGGTGACCCCGTTGTCAGCCCTTCCTTGCCCCAGCCCTCTTGGCATCCCCACAGAGAGGACGGGACACTGAAGGTTCATGACAGACAGGCCTAAGGCCCACCACAGCCACCTCCCAAGGCAGCAACTCCTGGCAACTCCCCTCTAGGGTCCATTTGGTCCCCAGGTGAGCCCCACCTTCAACAAATGCCCCCTTAGCCCCAGACTGGTATCAGGCCCTGGGGCTGTAGACCTCTTTCCCTGGGGTGAGTGGGCCCTTCGTGGCCCCACATTTCAGAGAAAAGTCTGAAAGTAAGTACTCCAGCCCCCCCAGGACACACATTCCAGGGGTTGTCCAACAGGAGACAGAGGGTCTCTGGTCAGGGTAAAGCCAGACCCTGGGACCCTGGGAAGACTGACAGTGAGAACAGGCTCTGCTCAACCCGGCGTTCCCATATGGAACCAAACCCAGAAGCTGAACAGCTGCTGAAACCAAAACCTACGCAAATGCCCTATTTTTGCACTGAATGACAAGCTACCTGCCCTTCCCTTTTCAGAGAGCGAGCGAAAGGATTCAAATAAGAACCTCACCTTATTCTGCTTGACTCAAAGAGTCAGAACGAATATTCAGTTACTAAAAGTTGAAGAAAGGCAGATTTCAACTCAATGTATGAAAGGATGTTCTCCTAAGTCGTGGAATCAAGCATAGGCCAGAGTCAACTCTGAGCCACTTCTGGTGACTTCTAGCATCAAGTGACTCCAGACGACTGACACACCAGGCAGGGTGTGGCAGAGGGGTGTCCTGGGCAGGGTGGAGCAGGAAGTGAGGCGACCTCAAAGTTTCTGTATGTTAAATAAGATCTCAGTACCGGTAGAACACTAGAAACAGTCTGATGCACTCGTAACAGACACATGTGCACACACACACATGCACACACAACAATTGCCTAGTGTGTAGGAGCCTGTGCTCTGGAGTTGCACAGCCCCACTTCCTGCCACTTTACAGGGTACCTGACCTTGAGCAAACTACTGGACCTCTGAGGCGCACTGCCCTCATCTCCCAGATGACAATAACAAGGGAACCCGACTCCCGGAGCTGTTCTGAGGATTAAGGGAGATGGTGCACACAGAGAACTCGAGCAGTTCAAGGCACCATCGCTGTTGATGTGGCTGGGCTCCTCGTGTTCTCCAGCATGCTATATTCATGCCTAAGGCTAAGGCTTTACTCAGCTTGTTCTCTTCTGAATATCATGCTCGCACCCCCCATTATCTATCCGTTTCTGCAAAGCCAGTGCAAACAGGGGTAGACCTAGGGAAAGAAATATAACACCAGCTTATTACTTGATTCTGTCAAAACTGAAAACTTGCATTCTCTTTGACCCATAAACTTTGCTTCCACTGATATATATTATATGGATATACTTGTATGGGTACATAAAGACATATGCTCCGTGATATTTATAACTGCACCATTTTTAGTGAAGGACAGGAAGCAACATCCATGCCCAGAGGTAACTGGAAGACCGTTTATGATACCTGCACATAATGGACATTCAGGGGGCGTGACCAGAGGAGAGCAACTCGGCCTCTGCGGAAACATAGCCAGCAGTCAAACATTGAATGCAGGGATCGATGAGGAACAGTAAATGTAGTACATTTGTGTTTCGGAAAGAGGAGAAAGAAGACACCCTGTACGTGTGTGTGTAAGCATGCAATACCTCCGGAAGGATGTGGAAAACGCTAGCTGCCTATAGGAAAGAAAACTAGGGTAGCAGTGTCCAAAGAGCAGAAAGAGACTTATTTTTTACTGAGTACCTCTTTGTAGTGTTTAAAGTTTAACATGTGAATTAATTTTTAAAAATTATTCAAGGTAATTAAAAATTGTTCAGCTCATGCCTCTCCTCCTCAGTGAAGTAGTCCCAGCCTACCCCAGTCCCTGGTGGTCTCTCCTCCGATCTGCCAGAGCCAGGACTTCTCCCCGCTTCCCTCTCCTGACGCCTTGACCAACTAACTACCTGTAGATAAAGTCACCCCCACTAGATTACAGCTCATAAAACCATAACACAAAAGCACAGTGCCATGCAGAAAATACTACAAAAAAGATCTACGAATTTTGAAGTGTAGTTTCTGGCAATCTAGAAAGCTTTTGGATTTAAATGGGTGCACCCCTAAGCTCAAATATTCTGCAGCCACTCTAAGACTCTATGAAGCATAAAATAGATGGTGGCTCTAGAGATGTCAGGCCACTCTACCTTCCTTTGTGGGCCACTGGCTGCTAGGACTCAGGGGTGACCCTCTCTCTTCTCTACCCGTTGATTCGAAACGCACCCCTGGGGTGAGAAGAGAGTGAGTTTCAGATCAGTAAGAGGCTTAAGAGTTAAAGCTTAAAATCTGAAAAAGAAAAAAAATCTCCCCCATGGCCAGGCCTCTCTTGGTGGCAAAGAATGAGAATAAACCGGAATCCTTTTCTGAGATTATCGACTCTTTCCCGCTGTCACCGTGTCACAGACCAGCCCTCCAGAAGTTTTCCTGGACCATGAGAAAGTGACACCCAACCTGCCAGACAGTTTTTATCTAAAGAGCTTGTCTGTTTACCCGACAAGCTCTTTAACTGTTTTCAATCTGAAAACTCTTGAGTTTTCATCATTTTTAAAAGATGAAGATTTCATCATTTATCTCATTTCCCTCACTTTTTGTCTCAGTTTTCAACTCCATCTTTCCCAGCCTCCCAGCCCCACACTCTTCGGCTGATTCAGACGACACAGTTGTCCAGGCCTGGGGTGGGGGTGAACAGAAGAACCGTGGGGTGAAGCCCAGTTCACACAGGTCCTCTCGACCGACATTCACCAATCCAATTTGTGGACAGATGGCACGTCCCCGTCTGTAAACACCCCTAGGGGCCCCTGGAATTCTCTAAGAAGCCCCCGCTGTTCAGAACTAACTGAGAATCTTCACGTCCAGATAGGTAGAGGTCTGTCATTCCTACCGCGATGTGGACCCCATGAAGCATGGCCCTTCTTGCTCCCAGCTGCTCCTCCTCAGCACAAGGAGGAGCTCAAGGAGAGTTACTGAGTGAAAGGATGGAGAGATGGTCCCTGTGTTGGAGGCTCATTGAGGTGATGAAATCAGGGAGTTCCATTCAGTGGTGGGAAGGGGTCCAGAAGGAAGAGTGCACCTGCCAGTCCAGGTCCTGGGAGAAGCTGGTGGTAGCTTCACCAAGGAACCTTCAAAAACTCTGAAGGATGGCTTGGTGGCCCTCCCACAAAGTGTATTGTGAAGAAACAGCAGCTCCCTGAGGTCTGGGGACTCAGAATTTTGTGATCTTCACAGCCACCACTGACATGGTGGATGCGATCTCTAAACTCGAAGTGAGGAAAGGCAGGTCTGGAAAGGTGGAGTCATGGCCCGATGGCACCGTCCTGGCGCTCACGCCCACATTCCCTCCGCCAACCACTTCGGACGCCGGGTTGAGTTATATTTGCCTCATGGCATTTGCCCACTTATCAGACACCCATTTTTGGTATCCTCTGAGGCTGGGGGAGAAAATGCTTCATGGACCAGTCAAATGAGAAAAATGCATTTTTCAGACAGCACACTGGAGGCAAAGCCAGAATTCAGAGGAAACTTGGGAGTGTTGTGTTTACAGATGTGTTGGCTCTTCTTCATCACTAGGAGGCGGCTGCTGTGCTGCGTGGGGCAGGGCAGGGCGCGCCTGGAGAAGAAATGTCTGTGAAGAAGGTCTGCCCTCCTGATTCCAGCAAGACCACAGAGGAGCCGGCTCTGAATCCAGAGATGCTAGGGATTCCACCTGGCTGAAATTTATAATCTTTAGTTTTCCTGGCTCTTCTTACTGTGGTTTTCCCTGCAATGATATCTCTGAGTGATGAATAATTGACATGATATTCAACACCTGTAAAGGCTGACGCGCTCACAGGGCTATGAATCTGTTCTAGGGCTTCCTTTCCCCACATTCCTGAGGGGCCCAGAGACGAATGAGGGAGGGCAGGTCCTGCAGAGTCTGGGGGTGAAGGTGATACAACAGCCTCAAGTCGTAGAGTTCCCAGGATTGTCGGAGGTGGGGAGACGAACCTGGACTTAGCAGCACCTTGCTAAAACTCCCTGGGGAGCCGCTATTCGGCAGAGAGGCAGACCCAATGATGAATGGACTTCCTGTGTCTTTATGTCTTAGTGTCCTTTCTCAGTTATATGATGATAGGGACAGAATACAGATGCAGAAACACACACACACAGATACACACATGTAAACATAGATACACAGAGCGATACATACACACATGGATACATATACACAGAGATACATACACACACAGACACACACGACCTGCACTTGGCAAAAGCCTGCTTAGTTCTCAGAGGGCCTGATAGGCTGCTCTCTGCTTAGGTTAAAAAATAAGTAAATAAATTACTGCAGGGCGAGTTTTGTGTTTGAAATTAAAAAGACAGGGAGAATATCCCAAATTTGGGAAACATGGTATTTTCAGTAAGTTTTGTGTGAATATGAATAAATTCCTCAAAATTAGGTTTTGAGGAATATTCCTCAGGCTCCTTTTCCTTCTCAAGGACCATGAGACCAACCTGGGGACAAGCAGACATTATAGTTTTAGGGAGTTTCTGAGTTTGCTTTTGTAAACAAGATCCATTTAACCTATTTAATAGTATTGATAATAAAATATTTCTTAGCAGTGAGAAGGCCAACACGTATAAATACAAGACACTGTGGTTACTGCTACAATCATTATCCTGTCCCACAAACTCCATCTGACGTTTCTGGCATCCCTAGAACGCCCGTTTCCCAGGTGGCCGAGCGCACTCCAACCACGTTTCTCACTCCAGTGTTGCCGCTTGACCATCCGTGGTTTTGAACTTCTTAATTAGTTTCAAGGTGATTAGATCCCTTAAAACAGGGAGAATAGGATGGGGAGTCACCTTTTTTTCTACGTCCACTTTTTATTGAATTTATCAGGGTGACATTGGTTCATAGAGATTCATCTGATACAATTCCAAAATAGTAAGACCCTCAGTCATCAGGACAGAATTGACAGATAAGTGCCTGAACTCTCACTCAGGCCAGACTCCGTGTGTCTAGCCTTTCATTCGCTGTCGCATGCAACCCTGACCCATGCCGTGAGGCGCACTGTTAGCCCCGCTTTACAAATGGGAAAAGCGAGGCTAAGAAACAGTCAGTTTTCCTGCGCCAGTGAGCGGCCGAGCGGAGTCTGCATCTTGCAGCCCTGCGTCCTGGCATTCTGGCAGGAAGCCCCTGCTGTTAACGGCTACCCTACTGCACGGCATTTCTAAGTGGCTAAACTCAAACACGCTATTTGGGGAGCGGGGGAGGAATAGTGGAAGGAAATCATCTGTAAGCCTGTGAATTCTGACATGCGCCCCCCCCTCAAAGTTGCAATCACCTTTTTAAATTTACTACGGTTCCTGAAGTCACTAAAATGACAGGCTCAGTGCTCATAGTCCCAAGGGACTGTCAAACAACACGACACAAACTTCCTTTTTTCCCTGGCCAAATCCCCGCTGACTTGGCTTTAGGAAATTCCCACCAATGAGCTTCAGGTAGTCTATGAGCCCCTAAAGTCGCAGTTAAGTTTATCTGCACCTACAGAGACTTTGGCGGGACAAAATTCCACAGCGTGCACCAGTTTCTCAAAGGGCTCCAGGACCAGTACACCGTGGACAAGAGCGTGGAGATACTGCACCAGGAAAAGACTCCTAGAATTTCATCTTCCAGCAAAGTAACAACATTTCAAGGAATTAGAAAAACTACAGGGGCGTGATTTTCAACTTCCTGCTAACTGTATACCTTTCCTCATGGAACAATAGACCTCTTTCTTCTTGAGCCCCTTCAAGCAGTGGTGAGACTCAGCACGTTTTAGAGAGTGAAGGTTCTTCTGAATCGTTCTTGGCCTTGGGCTGTCTTGTTGGCATGGCAGCGGCACTTGGCTTCCCTGCCTCGTACCTGTCATTCTGACCCCTTTGACACCACTGTAGGAGGGGTGACAGTTCCAAGTAAATCAGAGTGGATGAAGTGAAAAAAAAAAAAAGAGTACTGAACAGTATGCCCCATGTATGTGGTTTTTTTTAAGAAAAAGAAGAGAAAGAGGACAGGTAGTAGGGAAAGAAGACAAACATATTTGCTCGATTTTGTATAGAACGTCGAAAGCTCACACAGCAAACTGCTAACACTGGCCGCTTCCACGGAGGAGGACAGGGTAAGATGAGAGAGACTTCACTGTTTGTTTATATAACTCTTGAATTTGAAACCATGTAAATGAAAAATTTTTAAAAATACTCTTGAGGAGCCCTGGCTGGTGCGGCTCAGTGGATTGAGCTCCGGACTGTGAACCGAAGGGTCACCGGATCTATTCCCAGCCAGGGAACTTGCCTGGGTTGCAGGTCAGGTCCGCAGTAGCGGGTGCTTGAGAGGCAAATACACACTGATGCCTCTCTCCCTTTCTCCCTCCCTTCCCCTCACGAAAAATAAATAAATAAAATCTTTAAAGCAATACTTGCAAGGAAAAAATCTAAGAATAATAAGGCTTCATTTTCATTCTGGCTGAAGTCATTATTTCTATTTTCCTTAGCTGGAATACATGCCACTGAAAGTTAAATAGCTTCTCTTTTTTCTACAGAGTTACAGAATTTTTGTTTTCTTGTGATGAGAACTTTTCAGAGGTACTCTTTTAGCAACTTTCAAATGTATAATGTGGTATTGTTAACTATACTTGCCTGCTGTGCATTACAGCCCTTCATAAATAGCTTCTCTCTAAAGTCAGAGGAAATTTGAGTAACTAATTGTCATACAGTCTTTCAGAGCTTAGAAAACTCTTCATTTATTCTGAGACATTTAGAAATTCTGCTGCCTTTAGTTGCAATGTGTGGCAATCTGTATATACAATAACTCCTGTTTCAATGTTGCATGGTAGTATGATTTTTCTGAAGACATTTTAAGCGACAAGAGATATCCACATTTAATTTAGAATACCTTAAATAGTGCTACCCAACACATCTTGCAAGCAAGTTGGCAATTATGAACAGATTCTTTCCTTCTATGAACACTAAGTTTGAATTTAAAAAGTCAGTGACAACCTCTGATTGGTCACTCTTCATTCCTCAGCCTGGTAAGTTTCCTTTTATATTAACTCTATAAAGCATCTCAAGTTCAGAAGTGCTAAAATGGAGAGAGGAAAGGAGAAGATCACAACACATCCACTAAAGTGGCTAAATTTTAAAAGACAGACAATACCATGTGTGGACAAGGACACAGAACAACAAACACTCACATTCTTCTGGTAGGAATATAAAATGGTACAATCACAGCTGAACACAGTTTGGCAACTTCCTACCTTATGACCCAGGAGTTTCACTCCTCAGTGTATTCCTAAGAGAAATGAGTCATATGTCCTAAAAAACATGCACATGAACATTGATAGCATCATTATTCATAATCACTAAAGATGAAAATGAGCCAAGTATCCATTAGCAGGAGGATGGTTGAGCTGTGGCATATTTACAAAATAGAATACCTCCCAGCAATGGAAAATGGACTACTAGAGGTATCAGCTAGGATGAATATCAAAAACATTACACTGAATGAAAAACATCAGCCACTAAAGAAAGGAGTGCATACCATGTTATTCCATTGATATGCCCCTCGAAAGCAGAAAAAATAACCTTCATTGATGGAAACTGTAACAGGGATTGCCTCCAGGGAGGAGGAGGGGCTGCTGAGCTGACGGGAAAGTTCCATAGCTTAATCAGTGTGATGATTACACAGACATATATTTGTCAGAATCCATTGAGCTTTCTTCAGTGAGTATTGTTAGCACTTAAAAAGTGAAGAAAATCAACCTTGCCATTGAGGGAATGGGCTGTAAGGTCCTGTTTGTGAAGACCTAACACCAACAATGAGACCAGAGCGGAGGTCTGTGCGGCCCCACAGGCAACACCATGGGGCTCAGCGGACAGTTTCCACGTCGGTTCTGCAGACACTGCCTTGACCCACCCAGCAACTCGCTCTCTGTTCTGCCGCTTGGAGCCGATGGATCAGATTAATGTGTGTGTTCACAGGTCCTGCTCTTTGAGAGTCTGGTTCAAGGGATGAACCCAAACTCCAGAAAAATGACTAGACAGACACCATCTTGCACAGGTACCAGAAGGTCATAAGCAACCGGCAGGCCACCCACAGACAGCAGGGGAGGGAGCCCAGGAGAGATGCTTTCTTAGACTCTCTTCAAAGCACAGAAGTCCTTTGTTAAATTATAATCTCTTTTCTTTTATATTAAACCAATGGCCTCTTGGATATGCAAACTGGTCCACTGAAGTATTGAAACATTTATTATTTTAATACAAAATAAGCATTTATGCTTTACTAATATTTAATGTATATGGAATCAGTAAGAGATATATGATTTATAAATAAATATACACAAGCTAGGCTGTCCTGCCCAACATTTTTATTTAGAAGGAGACAGATGACCTAAGGAATGTGGAGCCACTCTCTTATTTTAGACATTTGAACTTTTGAGACCTTTGAGTTTTATGAAATTTACCCACCTAACCCAAAAATGGAGACCCTATATGTTTTGGGTTTTGTTTTGTTGCTTTTTGATTTGGGCTTTTTTCTTTTTCTTTTTTTACCTTGTCGCCTTAAAGAAAAGAATGATCCCTCCCTTATTATTATTTATAAAACAAAGATAACAAAGGTAGAAAGGACAATCTCGGGATAAAAAATATCCTTTAGAATAAATTTAGTTGTATGAATAAATCCAGACATTATCTTGGTTTTTCAGACTTGACTAGAGAAGGAAAACCACTGCAAAGCAGGGTGCAGTCTTAAACGCCGGACTCCTGGGCATCTCTGCTCTGCTTTATTTTGCTTCTACCAAGCTCACGTACGTAGAAGAGAAAAAGCTCAGAATTCTCTTAATGAAACATACTGCTGTCCTCTCACCGAAGAAGAGGAATTTTGCTTCCATGACAGTTAAAGTCAGAGTAGACCCAGGGGTCCTTGCCTTCTTCCCGCCTCCTCCTGCTGCTCAGAAGACTCTGGAAAGTGAGAGCATGGCTGGGAGTGACGGAAGAGTCCTGCAGGGCTCACCAAGCAAAGGCCGTTCCCTGGGGTGGCCAGAAAAACCAGATAAACACAAAGTTGCTCGCAGGCCCTGGGAACGGAGCATCACCCCTCACCACTTGCCCCCCAGCCTGCCCTGCTGCTGCCTTCTCCGGGTGGCACAGGAGATCAGCGTGACCATGAGAAAGAAATCGAAGGGCTGGGGACAGAGCGTTTGTTTTTCACCTGCAGACCAGGGGTTGGCCGAGTCCATCCTGCTGCCTGTTTGTGTATGCCTGCATGCAGAGAATGTTTTTTTACATTTCTCATCAATTGAAGACAATCAAAAGAAGAAATTCCAGGACCCATGAAAAATATATACAATTCAAGTCAGTGTCTGTCAATAAAGTTGGAGCGCAGCCATGCTCGCTGGCTGTTTCCCCACAGTGGCAGAGCGGAGTGGTGGCTGCACGGCCCACAGACTAAAACATTGACCACCTGGGCCCTTCCAGAAAAAGTCTGCTCACCCCTGCGCTAGACTGGAGGCATCTGAGGGCTGAGGCTGTGCTCTTGTTGCCAGCATGCTACCTCTGCTGCCCAGCACCGTCCCCGTTCTTTCAACGGCCCCAACTGCTTCCAGTCACAGGGACCCCACCCTCAGTGCAGTCCTTTGGGGGCCAATCAGTACACCTGTCTCCTTGGGCTCAGCAGTGGGGCACTTGACTCAGAAGGTTCGGAGCAAACCCCGGGACTTTCAAGGGGCCTCTCGCTTTTCCCCAGGACATGAACCCGAGGAGACTAGAATTGGAATTGCTACCGCCCTGAGAGAGAGCTCACCTACTGACTGACATACCACAGCAAAGGAAGGGTGTGTGTGTGTGTGTGTGTGAGAGAGACAGACAGACAGACACACACACATACACACACACACAACCCAGAGCCTGACTATATCATTTGAGCCTGGATCACACAGAGTCGGAAGCCAACCCACTCTTGAATTCAGAGATTTTTGTTCAAGTTTGCTTGAATTATATTTTCTATGACATGAAATAAAAAAGTGATAGGGTCCCACAAATGATACAGTCCATTCCCACACGCATGCCCGGCAGCACCCAGGTCCCCAGCATTGACACAGGAGGGCGCTCTAAGTGCCCAGGAATTGGAATGACAGTTTTGAAAACTTGTAGCTTGGAAGTGGGAGCTCTGTAGTACTTCAGATGTACAGGGAGACACAAACAAAGGAACGAATAACCCTCAGAGGCAAAACAAGTTAAAATAATAACAGCAATACCAACGACCATTGATTGTCAACATCGGTCCCCCATTGTGTCACATATTGGTGC
>CM052546.1:20677096-20801782 GCA_028533065.1 Trachops cirrhosus
TAAGTTTTAAATCCACGAGGCAAACACTTCCGCTGATCCTCACTGCACACCAGCATTTCTCACTCTTCTGGGCAGACGAATCGATCGTTTGAGGTTCTCGTTAAATGCAGGCTCTGATTCTGGGGTGGGACCGGGGACTCTGCATTTCTAACAAGCCCCCGAGCAATGCCCACGCTGCTAGTCCTTGATCCCGTTTAGTCGTTGATCCCCTCACAGGCATTTTAAGCATTTCTATCTATGTGTTCATTTTCCTCTATCTGTACTCAATATCCTTTTCCTAATTAAAAGTATTTTTAACCACATCCCATTCAACGATAGTCCCCATTGGGACTATTCTCAATAAAATTCGACCTGTATTTTTGCTTGTGAGTCACATCCACCAACTGAACGACTGGTATCTTGAGCTGTCACCAGGGGGCGTTACCTGCTAAGCGACTGTCTGGGCTCAGAGACAAAGTCTTTATCAATTAGAGTCCTGCCATTGTGTGAATACAGGAACCTATTATTAAAAATGGATGGTAACTGGAAAAATAAAATTGCGGGTGGTGACCAGAAGTATAGTTCTCAAACATAACACAGATGAAATAGCAAGAGACATTTTTAAGCCTGTCAAAACGAAATTTAAAAAAACAAACAAAATGATTTGGCCTTAGTGGAGGCATTATGGCAAACGAAAACTGTTGATGAAAAACAAGAATAAAATTCAGGACTTGTCTGATTCCAGGAAATAGATCAGATACTGATTCTAAAGGCAAGCTGTTATCGGGTGTTCTATAACATTTATCAACTCCACTTCGAGGAGAGCTCTGCCCCATCTTCCCCACAGGTCACCTGCACATCCCTCCCCCCAAAGTCTCTTGGGCCACCGAGTTTCACCCATTACACAGTAAAAAAGGAAGTGCATTCATTTGTGATGGAACCTGGTAGAATCCCACTGAAAATTACACAATGTATACAATTTTTGTAAGCATGCATAAAGAGATAAATGGAAGGGGGTTCACTGAACTGTTATCTTTATGTAAGCAGGGCTTACTACATGATCCCAGTGAGGAGCTGCTGGGCTCTAGTCAATATCACAGGAGAAATAACCACACTGGAAACACAGTGGCTTGTGCACTCTTCCACCACCCACTGGGACTGGCCCCACCCCTCCCCAGGATACCTCACCACCCAGCATCACAGTTATCAGAACGAAAGCCTATTGGGGAGGCAGGTCAATGCTTTGGAGCTCAAGTGCCAGAACCAGACAGCTTAGGTTCAAATTCCAGGGCCCTCACTTACTTACTAGTCTTGTGACCTTAAATCAGTTACGGACAGGGGAAAGACCTTGAAATCGTCACGTGAAGCACTCAAGGACTTAACACCATTCAATTATCCATGTAATCCCTGAGCCCAGATAACACAGGAATTACAGAAGGCTGCAGCGGGACTGAATGCCAACTCGATTATCCGCAGCATCAGCTGGCGTATATGGGCAAGGACGGCTGTTCCTAAAAAAATGATTGCTAAGGCTGGCTCTGAGCAATGAACATACCCAAGGGTGACAGGAACGGCCTTGCCCAGTGGTGTGACATCCTAAGGAACCCCCTTCTTCCCAGGCTACACCCTGTCCTGTGCAAATATAAAAGAGAACGCTCATAGCCACTTAAAGACGTAGATCTGCTGATAACCCAGAAGAGTTACTTGTAACATAATATAAAAAGAAAAGGCAAATTTGCAATGGCATCTGGCAGGGTCTTTTCAATATTATACACACATACAGAGTGTCTGGAAACACATATAGAGCTACCTGGGAGGTACCACATCTCACCTTTTCTGAGAAACCCAGAAACGCTCCTGCCCCTGCGTTTTGAAACTGCTTTCTAGATTCCATTGTGATTTGTAGACCCTAGAGTTTCAGGGAGGTACCTCGAGGGCCTCAGCAATAAGGGATGGGGGGAGCAGAGTGTGTTTTGGAAAATAGGGCCATGATTCCACCCAACACACAGGCATCCCTTCGACCTGCGGCAGGCACTGATCTTCTGCCTCAGATTTCACAAGAGTGGGAACACCGTTGGCCATGACATTCACCTGGTGCTTGCTTTTACATTTCCAGTGGGGTAGTTTTATGTAGTTACGGATGATCTTTTCTCACCAAAGCACATACTGTTTCCCCAGATAGTGGCTTCGAAGACTTGATGGGTCCTTAGTCCCACTTCCTTGATTTGCCCCCAATTTCTAGAATGGCCTCAGAGATTCTCGTTAAATGAGCGAAGCGTTCTCCAGCTAGGCCAGCTCTCCTTAGCAGAGGGTGTCCGACTGTACGCAGCACCCCCGATAGCCGCCCCCACGCCCGAGACCCAACAACCCACACATTGCGCCCGGCGACTCCCATGACGCCTGGCGTCCTGTTGCACGTTATCTCCCACCACAAAGGCACATCCTTACAGAAGCATTTTCCAAAGCTTTTACCAACCATTCTTTGAATGACATTGGTAGCAATGCATTGTCAAATACAGTCAACACTCAAGTCAACAGTCAATACAGCCCACGCGGGCCTGGGCTGGACTCACACGTTCGTTGGGAAGGTACAGTGGGGAGCCACTGTCCAGCGGGGAGCCACTGTCCACGTGGGACATGGGACCATTTCCATTTAAATTCAAATTAAATGAAATGTAAAAGTCTCTGAGTTGTCATACCCCATGTGAAGTGGCCAGGTGGTCAGCAGCCCCAGATGGCTAGCGGCTCCCTTACTGGACAGCAAGGTTCGGGAACACTGTCACCATCACACAGCACTCGGTCAGACAACACTGACATAAGGGCACCAACCTGACATTTCACGAAGTTTTCTTTTTTACTGAATTTATTGGGGTGACTGGCTCATAAAGCTGGGTTGCAGGGGTACAGTTCTACAACACGTCATCTGTGTATTGTATTGTGTGTTCACCACCAGCCCACAGAGTTTTCTGAAGACCACTAGCCTGTCAGAATGCCGTGATCCCGGCTACATTAACCTGAAAGGCAGTGCATCCTGGGCCCTGCCTTACACAGTAACACTAACATTACGCGTCCCCAGGCCTTGGGCTCGAACATCAGATAAATCCGAGTTTGAGTCCCAGCACTGCCACTTCACAGCCGTGTGGCCTTGAGCAGGTGACTTAACTTTGAATCTCACGTTCTTCATTGGATAAACGGAAAGGGAGCTCCTCATTGCCATGAGTGTGACACGAGACAGCACGTGGAAAATCTACCAGCACATGTAAATAGTTACCAAATATTTGTAAATTGGCAAATAGTAACATCTCGACAAATGTGAGCTACAGTAATTATTTCTAAGGTGCAGAGAAGTCCTCTTCTACTTTGTTTAGTCCAGCATTTCCCAAATTTCCCACCACCAAACTCCTTTAGAATACGGGGAAGACAGTGTACTAGTCCCTCCCTCCAAGAGGGCTGTGCCCTAACCCCAGGAACCTGTGCACCTTGGCCTTACGTGGCCAGAGGAAGTGTGCAGATGCGATGAAGACAAGGATCCTGAGATTATCCTGGATTGCCCGGTGGGCCCAATGTAACCACAGGGGTCCTTTATAAGAGGGAGGCAGCAGGGCGAAGTGGGAGATGTGATGATGGAAGCAGAGGTGGGGGAAGGGGTGCCACGATGCTGGCTTCGTAGGTGGTGGAAGGAACCATGAGTCAAGGAACGTGGGAGCCTTTAACAGCTAGAAAAGGCAGGGAAGTGGGCTCACCCCTAAAGCCTCCAGAAGGCGTGCAGCTGGGCGGACACCTTGATTTTGGGATTGTTGATCCCCGGGAGGATAAGAGGATATGTGTTGCTTTCAGCTACTAAATTGGTGGCATGTCTTAGAGCAGCAACGGAAGCTGACACAGGACACTTGAAACCAGCTCTTGGAGGCTGACCTGGTGGGAAGGGTGGGAGCAGAGCCGAGACCCAGGGTTGGGATCAGGTTGGCACCTAACTGGTTGTGGGACCACCAGAAAGTCCAGCCTCTGGGTGCTTCGGTTTCTTCTACAAAACAATGACGCTATCATCTCCTCTACCTAAAGTTTAAGAATTTTATGAGGGTAAAAATTATAGACATACTTTGTGAGAATAACTCAAATGTCTCAATTACAGCTACTGAGCAATGATGCATAAAGTAGTTTTAGGAGAAAAGTTTTAGAATTTCCTGAACTTTCAACACGGATTTGTAATGAAAGACTGGAAAGTGTTAACTTTTTTTGTTTTAATGCATTCCGCAGAAAGGCTGATTGGCAAACATTGTGCGCAGGTTGAAATATGCGTAGCCTTCCTTCCCTTCCATCCAAACATCTTGCCTTTCAAAGAGAGCCTTTCGTTATGGGGGAAGGATTTAAAACAATTTTTTAAACTTTTCTTCTCCCAAGAATTACCATGAAGGGTGAAACCTACAGACCACTAGGGCTGCCTCTTCCGTTTGAAAAAGGAAGGTAAAGTCTGGGCCTCGGGGGTGGGAATGTACTCTGCTTTCTTGGCAAGCCACCCAGCAATCCCCTTCACCACCCTTCTCAGAAACACTCTGCATTCCTTCCCAGGGCTCCTCCAGTCCAGGGAGGTTTGAATCCGGTGTGGAGATGCCACGCCACCTGCTGGACTTCGGAGGCATAGCACCAGCTCCAGTCTGCACCGGTTGGAGAGCATTACATCACTACACTCAGGATGGGCAAGACTGTGGAAAAATTAAATACCCCAAACCACTGATTTGGCTACTTTAAATAGGCAAATTGTATGGTATGTGAGTTATATATCAATAAAGATATTTTTAGAAGAATGTGGAAAAGATTATTCTGCAAGGGGATTATGGCAGTGGGATTTTGATTCACCACCTAGGTTTTCCTCTAAATGAGGGCACGTGTTGTTTAGTAGGTCCCGCGGCAACCGACAGCCTACAAAACAAAACAGCTGGAGCCAAGAAAGGGGTGGTCATGTCCAACGCTCGAGTTTAACCGGGGCCCACCTAGATACCTCAGTCCTGCCCTCGCGGAAAGCCTGTTCTCTCAGGACGATGTGCCCCTACGAAACAGCAACCACTGCCGTTGTCGCGACGGTGAAATCCGCCCCTGGGAGTTCTCTCCAGCACCTCTGGTTGGCCAGGGCCTCTCATGACACTATGACAAAACTCACAGCTGCCATTGTAATCTGCATCACAACAAAGTAAACAACAAATTCTTGCAAAAGGAAAAACAGGTGAAAGGAAATAACAGCACAGTATCAACCACAGCTGTGTTTGAGAGGACCATGAATGATTTTTTTTTTCCAAGAAAGTTGAAAGTTCTACCGAGGTTGACACAATGCAGCCACCCCTCATATTTTTATCAGCCTCCTGCTTTGCAAAGGGCTTTCACACCCATGACTGAACATGAGGTTGCTACAAAGGCAACAACCCAGGCAGGAAAACGGCGCATAACGGTGTGAAGAGCAAAAAGCGCCACCCTGGTCGCTGAGGCTCCTGAGGCCCAGCTGGGGTCCTGCTCCCAAGGAACCAGTGATGGCGGACAAGCCACTTATACTTTCTGAGCGCCTGTCACACCTGGAAAATAAAGGTTCCACCCAGACAATGCGGGAAGTCCCCTTTCAGCTCTGACAGCCTCATCTTTCAGGGACAAGGCTCAGCTCTGGCTCCCAGTCTGTGGCACTGGAAACACACAGGATGGCCACCAAGCCTGGAACGTACACAAACACACAGTGCATGGTTACGGACATGAAATAACAGGGCAAAAAAATCACCTGTTTCCAGACTTGGTGGCCACTTTGCGAGGAAGGGCAGTCCATCTCCTTCCATCATCTTTCCTACAGTGGTCTTAACAGGAGAAAGCGGGAGGGAGGAGACGACGGAGGCGGTCTTGTAGGAAGGACCATGGACACCCAGCCGGACCTCCTTGGCACTTACCTTAGCAAGGGACTGTCACTTAGCTAGCTCCTGCAGCCTACAACGACACTCCACGACACTGGATGCCAAATAACGGGACACGCCACTCGAGAAGGCGCCACAGCAAAAGACAGTCCACCGATACAGGATAATGGAAGTCCGAAAAAGAGCACAGCCAGAGGACTGGAGAAAGGAAGCCTGTAAGAGCAAGGTCATGGGCGCAGAACGAAACACCAGCCCTGCGATACGGCCTTCCACCCACTTCGGGAGTGGGAGTGAGGGCTGACTTAGGCCGTGCCTGTGCGGACGGAGCCCACGTGCTCAGCTCACTGATGTACTGCAGCTGGTCAGCGCGGCCCCGTGGATCGCTCCGCCAGCCCTGAGCTTCACCTGCCATGTGTGGAGCCTGACAACCTGGAGGCGGAAGGAGAGGTCAGTTCTGAGAGACCTGAAGTAAACCATGCTCAAGCCCCTGATGAGAAGCAGCTGTTTGCCCGGGTGTTGCATACCAGGGTACTGAATCCACAGCAGTGGACGGGTCCCCAAAAGGCTCCGCCGGAGACGGAGACGAGCAGGCAGGTGCAGGGCGAGGCCCCAGCTCGGATTTCGTTCTCCAAGGAAGCCTTTGCCTGACTCTTCCTTACCAGTCCTCGGGTTGCTCCAGGTGCCCCTCGTCCAGGCATCATCAGCCAGGACGCTTGTAGTGTTGTCGTTGACCTTTCTTGGTTGGTTATCTCCTCAACTAGCTACTTGGTTGTAGCTCCTCAAGGAAATGGACTCTCTACCACACTGGGCTCCCAGGGGCTGCTGTCGTGCGTGACAAAGACGAAGGGGCTCAGGGCTTTGTATTCGGTGCCAAAGGGCTTGACATACGCTTGCTCAGCTGAAACCTAGTCTCACAATTGCAGTGCTTCAGAGTCAGTAGCTCACAGCATCCTTGGTGGGGTCAGATAGCAGACTGCTATGGATGCCAACTCTGGGGGCGGACCCACAGGGGTTCCCCTCCCAACTCTGTCATCTGCTGGCTGTGTGGTCTTCAGACCCGTGGGCAATCCTTTCACCTCTCTATGCCTTGATGTCCTCATCTCTAGCAAGGGCATTAACAGTACCCTCTCTGTTTGTCCTGAGAACACTTAGCATGGAGGCTGGCACTTAGAACTCACACAATCTATCATGGTATTACAGGCATACCCCCTTTTATTGCATTCCACAGATGTTGCATCCTTTACAAATTGAAAGCCAAGACCCTCCACCAGCAAAAAGGTGACAACTCTCTTTGCGGCA
The DNA here is from genome assembly GCA_028533065.1 of Trachops cirrhosus. Lineage (NCBI taxonomy): Eukaryota > Metazoa > Chordata > Mammalia > Chiroptera > Phyllostomidae > Trachops > Trachops cirrhosus. The sequence continues at coordinate 20,684,263 of CM052546.1, forward strand.
ATACTTTATTGCGGTGGCCTGGAATGGAACCCCATCCATCTCCGAGGCTTGCCTTTATCGATCACCCCTTCCTGGAGCTCAGCTATAGGGTAAACTTTGCCCAGCCCTGGTGAGAGGTCACACGCAGCTCTGCTTTGGTCAGAAGTCACTTAAAAGCTTGGCTACCCATTTGCTTTGTCTGGGGTCTTTTGAAAATTAAGGGGGCTGAGGCCCTTGTATCTTGAAATTAAAAAAAGAGTAAAATAAAATAAAAACCAAATGTCTGCCACTGAGATTTGCCATTGTTTTATCAGTGCTTCTGAGTTTCCAGGAGCTACCTGTTGCCATTATCACTATGGGCGGTGTCCCTCTCAGGAGAAGCAGCCTGGGACCCAGCCGAGGCATTTGGGGTGGCGGCTGTCCCGTTGCTGGGGTCTTAGTGTGAGTGTGGAGGCCCACGTCTGAGCCAGGGACACCAGGCGTCAAAGGCAGCAAATTCTGAGTCCGGCATTCTGTGCCTCCCTTTCTCCCTGCAGCCCTCATCTGTCCTCCCTTCCTACCTAGTACTGTCCTTTTTGGCTTGGTCCTTCTAAGCTACAATCTCTCCCTGGTTCCATAATTTTCTTTTCAATCAGTCTCAGAATAGAATACTCCCTCTACTGAAGGGCTGCTCAGCATTCTAAGAGCAAAGAAATGTGCCGTAACCTACACCAGATCCGCTGAATCAAACTCCTGGGGTGATTCTGGTGCATGTGTAAGTTTCCAGGATGTGGTGTTTACTGAGTTACAGACTGCAGTCAAGATTTCAGAAACAGCTGGTTGAAAATAATTGCCTTGACTGGCTCTGCTGACCCCCCAGGAACCTAACCCACTTACATGTTATGCTCTCCTCATTTATCATTTATGGGTATATTGGTTTTTTTCTCCATGGGGCTGACACTTTGATATTAGACTTGCTAATGAGCAGCAACCATGTGCCCCTGCTGCCTGTCATTCAGTGCAGTCGATGGATTTTCCGTGCAGCAGAGAACAGCTTAGCAGTCAACCTCCTTCCACATTCTGCTCTCAGAAAACAGGCAAGGGGACAGTCCAGCGGTGTTGTTTGACACTGACAACAGTGTATTTACTTCCTATGCAAAATAGCCAAGGCGGAAAGACAAAAGGCTGACCTCCGGAAGGAGGCAGGATGGAAAAGGTGATTCTGGCAGCCACCTTTGCAGCCTCCAACTCCAGCACCATGAACGTGTCCCTTGCTCACCTCCACTTTGCTGGAGGGTACCTACCCTCTGACTCCAAGGACTGGAGGACTGTAGTCCCAGCTCTCTTAGTGGCCGTCTGCCTGGTGGGCTTCGTGGGCAACCTATGTGTGATTGGCATCCTCCTTCACAGTGCATGGAAAGGAAAGCCGTCCCTGATCCACTCCCTGATTCTGAACCTCAGCCTGGCTGACCTCTCTCTCCTGCTGTTTTCTGCACCTCTTCGAGCTACAGCATACTCCAGAGATGTTTGGGATCTAGGCTGGTTTGTCTGCAAATCCTCCGACTGGTTCATCCACACGTGCATGGCAGCCAAGAGCCTGACCATCGTTGCAGTGGCCAAAGGATGCTTCATGTATGCAAGTGACCCAGCCAAGCAAGTAAGTATCCCCAGCTGCACCATCTGGTCAGTGCTGGTGGCCATCTGGGCTGTGGCTAGCCTGCTGTCCCTGCCAGAATGCTTCTTTAGCACCACCAGGCTTCACGCAGGTGTGGAAATGTGCCTCGTGGATGTACCCGCCATGGCCGAAGAGTTCATGTCAATGTTTGGGAAGCTCTACCCTCTCCTAGTATTTTGTCTTCCATTAGTCTTTGCCAGCTTTTATTTCCGGAGAGCTTATGGCCAATGTCAGAAACGAGGAACTAAGACTCAAAATCTTAGAAACCAGATGCGCTCGAAGCAGCTCACAGGGATGCTGGTGAGCATCGCCGTCACCTCTGCTGTGCTGTGGCTCCCTGGGTGGATAGCGTGGCTGTGGATGTGGCATCTGAGGGCTGGAGGCCTGGCCCCACCACAAGGTTTCATAGCCCTGTCTCAGGTCCTGATGTTTTCCATCTCTTCAGCAAATCCTCTCATTTTTCTAGTGATGTCGGAGGAGTTCAAGGAAGTCTTGAAAGGCTTATGGAAATGGATGATAACCAAAAAGCATCTGGCTGCCTCTGAGTCTCAGGAACCACCAGCTGGTCACTCAGAGGTCCTTCCCGACAACGTGCCCTCTCCAGAGTCCCCAGTATCCATACCAGAAAAAGAGAAAAGTGGGAAGGCAGAGATCCCTGTCCTCCCCGATGTAGAGCAGTTTTGGCATGAGAGGGACATGACCCCTTGTGTGCAAGACAATGACCCTGTTCCCTGGGAACATGAAGATCAAGAGACAGGAGACTGTGCTAAATAAGTTTCAGAGCAAAACAAATTGTGATTATTATATTGTATTGCTGCTTATCAAATATGGCTGACGTTATCATGTAAAACAAAATTGTTCCCTTTAGGAATTACAAAACTTGCTTCAGAGCCTGCATTTTCAAAACGTGCAATTTGGTAAGTAGAATGTCATGTCAGGAGCAGTGATTGTGTTTCAGAAAACCAGGCTGCGCAGAGAACTGCAGTGTGTTCGTGCCACAAGGCACTCAAGCCCGGCTAGTCTGTCCCTGTTCACAGTGGCTGTTTCACGGGCTGCCTTTAGCCCTGTGTGTACCACCTGGAGTGGAGCTTATCTGTCAAACGCCGAACCCTCTCATCTTTAGCTTCTTCCTGAGCCTGCTAGCCTTGCCTTCATCTATCAAACTTTATTGCACATAACCAAAGCTCAAAATCTATGTCCACACAATGAGGTTATTTCTTTAAAGATTTTATTTAGTTTTAGAGAGAGGGGGAGGGAAGGGCAGAGGGAGAGAAACAGCAGTGTGTGGTTGCCTCTTGTGCGCCCCCTACTGGGTACCCTGGCTGAAACCCAGGCATGTGTCCAACCGAAAATCACACCCGCAGCCCCCTGGTTCGCAGGCCGGCTTTCAATTTACTGACCCACACCAGCCAGGGCTGAGGTTTTCTCTTTTAACACAGTAATGAACACATTTCAATGAGCTATCTTCATTTGCTTAAAATAAGTAAATTTACTTGCTGAAAATCTATACAGATGTCTAGGACTGAAGATTGCAGAAGAAACATTACCTTATTCTAGTTCTGGGCTAATTTCAAATCACAGCTTATTTGGGCCAAGTAAATTCAAACTTTGCCCTATGCCAGAAGCTGCTTCACTGAGCTTTTTAACGCCACCTTGGTGAGTCTTCAGTTTCTAAGGATTTGAGCAGCTTACCATGCGTGACATTCTCCGTTTTGACATGGAAAGAGAACCTAAAAAACTACCCTTCTGCCTCCTGTGTTTGGGAGAACTGCGTTTGGGAAGAGCTGTGTTCAGCTCTTCCACAAGCTGAAATGAGTCTCTTCCTCCAATATCTCCTTTCTCTCAAGATAAATTATAACCTATGGCTAATGATACAGGTATTAGTTTCCAAAGGCAAACATCAAATATAATTAATTACAAAAGGGGGATACAAATGTACTTTCTTAAGTAGCATTAAGAAATGTACTTTCGTAAGTAGCATTAAACGTAACCTTAACGTTGAACTTGAACCCCACTCAACTTTTAAAAGGCCTCAGAGGCTTTAAGTTATAAAGACAATGAAGAGTAGCAAGAGAAAGAGGGGGGTGGGCAATGTAGAAAGGGAAGCAATAAAATTCAATTCTGTGTTCCTAAACGTATTACCAGTATAACTTGAATAGGCAGTAACTGTTCATTTTATAGCAAGTTAAAGCACCTCCCATAAATATGATTATGATACATTTCTTTCCCTGTAACATTTAATACGGACATTTATCCATGGTTCTCAATTACTCTGCAGTGGGACTTCTGAGGTATTTTCACTGAAGGATTCTCTCGGGGGGGAAAATTGTCTTTAAGGCAAGTGATGAAGAATTTAAAATATAGTAAAATTACTGTGGATGGAATTTTTTAAAAAAATGTTCAGTCTGGATGTTAGGGTTTTTATTTTTACGAATGGTCATGGTTTATTTAACACAGAAGATAGGGCTGTTTTAACTCGGTTCATTACAAATTTTATTCTGAGACTCACATGATCACATAAAGTACAATTTAACCCGAGTATCCAAAATATTGTTTTTGTGATAAGATAGTTATACTACAAAGAGATTACCTTTAACACTTGTCTGTGATGAACTATTTGAATTAAAGGTTTTTATGTATATTATATGTAGTAAACATAGGATGTAAGATTCCAGCGTTTGATCTCTTAAGTTATAAACAAATAAAAACCGTTTCACTTCAGATAGTTTTGGAGAATTAAAGTCTGTCTTGAATGCTCCTTTCAAAATCATCATTTGACACCACGAGGCTCTGTGGGGAGGTCCCGGAAACGGGCTCACTGATTTGTCAGGTGTCTGCTGATCAGCAGCCAATCGAGACGCAGGACTGAAACAGTGTAATCTCAACAGCCCTCTCATTAAGAGCTGAATGCTCAAAGTCCCAACCGATCTCTTAAAGGACTCTGCATGAAAAGAGTCTGACCTGCAGCTTGCACGAGCAGTCAACCCCAAATACTTTGTAATAAAAGCAGGAAATCAGGTAACTCCAAACCATTCTCCTCCCACGCCTCTACCGCGAGCGAGAGAATGCCGTGACGGGCACACGCCGCCAAGGGCCTCGACAGAACCAGCCGCCCCAGAAGCTTCCCCTCCGCCAGACAGCCGTGCTTCTGTAAAAGCTGTGCTCCTTTTGTCAGACGCTTCCATTTCACTCCTCATAAAACGTGAAAATCATTCAATGAATTTACATAAATAAACTTTAAAAACAGGGAAGGGGGAAAAGAAGGAAACAATCCTGTTGACTAGCAGTTGTACAGGTTAAGGCCTTACTTAGTGAAGCAATCACATCCAGGTCACTCGAGTCCACCCGAGTTTTGAGGCATGTAAGTGTTTAAGCTGAGTGCTAAGGAACACAGATGTGAATGTGTGTGAGTATGTGGGTGATGTGTATCTGCGCATGTGACAGATCTGCTGGTATTCCCCTTTTCAGGTTTTGTTACAATCATAATTTGTGTAAGACTGACAGAAAATAGATGATCCTACTGGCATTTATTTCTCTGAACATTTTATTTATGTGGTACTGAGATTAGAAACCTACAAAGGAATGAAATAGAAGGATGTTTCTAAACTGGGGAGGTAAAGCTACAAAGAACAACTGGGGATCAAAGGTTAAGTTTCATGGCACGGTGTGCACAGCACCTTGAAAGGATGCCAAACGAAGAGGCATTGACTGTCAGCATTAATGTCAAAGGCAAACACAAGAAAACAGAACAGCTGCTAAGAGACTGAGCACCGAAATGTCTCTTGACACACCCCATCCCTTTTGCACTGCAAATAACTGTAGTCAAGCCTTTCAAAACTATGTGATATTCAAGACTCAAAGTCAACTTTTTTTTGTACCAAATTACATTTGTTGCTGCTTTTAAGAACAGGTTTAAAAGAAGTTTTTATAAACTATGTAACATAATCATATACAATCCACATATATAAAAAAGGTCGGTTTATTGTAGTTCAAATACATAAACTGAACATTCAAACATCTTAAAATTAAACTTTAGAAACAAAAGTTTAACATTCAAACAGGAGTATAGTTTACAGGGAACACCCAGAAGGCAATCTGCTGTCTAACCCAGAACATTGATGAAGACCACTGAATGGCGAGCGTGTCTAACCAGCAGTTCTCTATTCTGGCCAACGTGTTCAATTACGACCGTGGTTCCACACCTGAGAAGAAATTACTAAATAAATCTTCTCTTATGCTAAACAAGACTTGGCCTATAATTCAGAGGGGATAATCAAAGCACGTAAGTGAACAAATAAAACTAAAGTGTTCTTTACAGACAAAGGTAAAAGTATGTCCATTATAATAATCTTAACCTCTGGAAGAAAAGAATTCAATTTTCAGTGTTTTCTCTTTTACCCGCTTTAAAAAACAAAATCAAAACAAACCAAACCCCAACTTAGGTTTTCTTGGAGTCTGTGGTATTTGTATCTTGCAAGTTCAAACCACAAATGCTCCTATGTCTTCAATGTATAACACTGCTAGAAAGAATGTCACCAAAAGTCACTGACTTCCACACCTCATAAAAGGATGATTTTTAGCTTCAAGATTTGAGACTTACTAGAGACAGCCTACATTTGAGTATGTATGTCAGTCATGCCACACAAAGAAAAGCATAAATATTTCCAAGTGTTCTCTGTCAGCAACTGTTCACAAATGCTCCTCCTTCTGTTCAGCAGATGGTTTTGCAATAGTTTGACTAATGCACATACATGTAAAAACCTGAAAGTTGGCTCATGCAAGCATTTTGAATTAATAGATACCCCTGTGGCAGAGTGTGCAGAGTTATTTCGTTGACCGTCTGGTGGGCTCGGACGCGGTGGGAGGGGGGGGCGGGCCCCGGCGGTCGAGGTCGTCCACATAGGCCACGATCAGTTTCCGCCTCTCCTCTGGCACACAGTCTAGTACCAGATACCGTTTGTCATTCTGCAAAATTTTCTCCACGTCTTTCAGGTGCTGATCAGATTCCTGGATGAGCTTTTTGGATCTGAAATAAGAAAAGAAGTCCAAGAATTACTGACTGCTGTTCATAGGTCTTTCAGTTATGAGCTGGAAATGTCCATCTAGTTCCTAATTGTGTCTCCATTTTTTTTTTAAGAAAAATTTCACTGCAGCGGTCACCTTTGTAAGTCACCTCAGCAAAGACTCCAAGGAGTGAAAGGGCCTCAGAAGCTGAATTACCCTCCCACCCCTACTGGTGGTCCCTCCAGATCAGGGCTGAGGGTGGGTGGGTAAATCTTGCCCGTGCTGTACCTGTTCTGTGGATGAACAGAGGACTTCAGTCTGCGGGGCTGCCAATCCCAGCATCTTTCACAAGCTTTCACTTTCACATCTTTCACTAAATTAACTATAAAAATGTAGAAAGAAGTCTTACTTCACATCTAATTTAAAAGCCCAAGCTGATGCAAAACATTAAGGATCCTGACCAAAAAATCCATTGACAAAATACCTAAAAACCACACCCTCAGCACTATCTATCCTCCCGTGCACATACCCTTCATTAAGATGTCTCAAATTTCTCTTTTAAAGGAAGAAATGCTGGAGCATGAAACAACCACGGTTTCCTGCGCAGATTACTAACAACGCCAAACTGTTCTAATGCCAAATTGTCGGGGCCGGGGAACTCTGGGCACGCTACAGAGAAATCTGGTTTTAAAGCTCTGATTTTATAATTTAAATTTCTTAAAGTATCCAGCAAACTGCTTTCCTCTGAGAAAAAATATTTTTACTGAGCTTAAATAAGATGATTTCAAGCTTGAGAATGGTTCAGCAACACTGAACAGTCTTCAGAGGAGTCAAAGATAATTGAGGGATCATCTAGCATAGTGAAGGATTATTCTAAAAGTCTCTGCATGAAATACAATTCTTATATAGTTGGGGGCACTCCTGAAAAAGCAGTGAAGTAAAAATAAAAGTCTGTTTTAAAAAGTGAATGGGTGGGTAACACAAAATAAGAATTGACATCTGGGCCCTTTCTTAAAAAAAAAAAAAAAAAAAAAAGGCAAGGCAGAGATGGGCTGGCTGTCTTTGGCCTTTGATGATAGTTGGCTGCTTCTTATTCTTAGAAAGTAATGTCAGCATGTGTGTGAATGCATAGTATGCTCTGGCCATTAGAGTGAGGACTAGCAGAGACAACAACTGCCAACGTGGAACATTGCACTGCACACACCTATATGTTATAAATTTGGTCTCTTTCAGAAGCGTCCTGAAGTCAGCTTTGGCAGTGATGTATTTGTCTCTGATGTATTCTTCAAACTCCCTTTGTTTTTTCTGCAAAGAAAAAAAATACAAAAAACAAAAAAACAGTAAGATTAGGGGGAAAAAGGCAATAAGGGACATTTATTTTCTAGTAATAGTTAGGAAAGAAACTCTTTGGGCTAAAAAAGAGACTTTATTATCAATTCTAAACACTTAGAAAAGTTATAAACTGAGACTGGACCTCTCATCTCAGCTCTCAGTCTACCACGCTACCCAGCCTTGGACACTTTGTGGTCCACACATACGTCTCAAACACAACTTAATAAGAACAGCAGATCTAGGGGTTTCTGGACTCTGCTAGAGAAACCAACCAGGAAAGGAGAATGGTGGGCTACAATGGACTGTAGTAATCTACACTTCCTGACATCACTCACTGTTTCAGACACTGAGTCTGTTCCCTACACAGGAGTCAGAGAGCACCAGAACAGGGTTCAGCTCACAAACCTCAAGCATCTGAGGTCCCTCTGCTCCAAGGTCTCAGCAGCACGGAAGAACTAGAGATCACATTATGTTGTTCTCCAAGTGTAGCTTAAGTCAGGCACTTTGACAGTCTGGTACTAACTGCCAGCCTGAATGTGTCTATCTAGTGGATCCTGGCTATAACATAGATTAAAACTATGTCTTCATTGAATCTCTAAAATCCCAAAACATAGGTTATAGCCAGGTTATACGCAAAGATTTTTATTTATTTTTTTAACATTTTATTTATTTTTAGAGAGAGAGGAAAGGAGGGAGAAAGAGAGGGAGAGAAACATCAATGTGCAGTTGCCTCTGGTGTGCCCCCACCTGGAGACCTGGCCTGCAAACCAGGCATGTGCCCTGACTGGGAATCGAACCGGCAACCCTTTGGTTTGCAGGCTGGCACTCAATCCACTGAGCCACACCAGCCGGGGCAGATGAATTTTAAAAAACTTTTGAAATTAATTTTAAAGAGAGAGTAAGGCAGGGAGAGAGAAACATCAATTTGTTGTTTTGCTTATTTATGCATTCCACTGGTTGCTTCTTGCATGTGTTCTCACCGGGGACTGAACCCACAACCTTGATGTGTCGGGACAATGCTCTAACCAACTGAGATACCTAGCCAGGGCCCCAAGGATTAATTTTTTAAAGTTTCCATTGTGCTGTGCTATCTTGTTAATATATTGTGCAAGAAAAGAAAAATACAAACTTAAAATTCAGATTTATTTCTCATACACTTGAAAATTATTCACATAAAACCATCAGCTTAGCTTGGTCAACATACTAGCGATGCTGAATAAACACCTAATTAATATTTAAAAAGTCACACACACACACACACACACAGAGCCCTCAGGACAAAATCCTCTTACCCTGTCACTGGAGGAGAACTTAATGCACCGAGGATCTTCCTTAATGATTTTTTTTACTTCTTTCCACGTGGATGTTAAGGTAATCTTTGAAAAGACAAGGTGATAAAAAGCATGAACACAGCGCACTCCCACTGAGGGGCTGAACTGCAGCACACACGGTATGTAACATTACACACTGACCCTCGGTCTCCTGGAACGCCAAGCTAAGTGGACTGGTTAGGGACAGGGAAGCAGCTTTAACGCAATTTGTTTGTGTTGGATCCCACAAGAGTTATTTTCATGGCCATACTTTCAAAGTAGCCTAAGACAATTACCTGCAAACCCTGTATCTCCAGGTGCAAAATCCTAACTTTGGAAGAAATCAGCACCAAAAGAGAGCAGATAAACAGGAGCAAAACCTGGACAACAGAGTGTACACACTGACAAATAAGGGGCTCTGCACCAAATAGAAAATGGGGCAACAGAAGGAATTTAATAAATTTAGTATACAAGGAGTGGTTGATGATCGATCACACATGCTAAGGACATTCTGAATAGTAGCAGATATGAACTTGAAAACCACAAAAAGAAATAAATTTTAAATAGTAAGAATATCATTGACATTTTACCAGACGTGTCATAACCCATGAATTCCAGGAATGAGGCTAAAGACTAAGACACTAAAAATCACACTGATGTTTTACTTTTGGGAATTATTAACAAAGATTCATCTAAATTAAAATAGGAAAAATAAGAGACTCTTACTGCAGAAGTCTCGTCCAGAAGTTGCCTAAAGTGCTCCCTCTTCTTTTTGGTAAGTGCTTCGATATGCTCGTTAAAGAGCTTTTCCTTCTCCTCTCTTTCCAGCAAGGACCCAGATTCCCAGCGGTGGTCCTTCCGCAGAGTCCTCCGCGTGTCGGACCACGACACATCTGAAGAACGCACCTAAAACAGAGAGCTGTATCTATCACCAGATTGATCTTTCCATGCTTCAACAATGAAAGGCTTATTTGTTTAGGAATGATACATTTAATAAAAGAAGTTTTAGTGACTTCACCTTAGTTAAGCAGTTAATAAGCAGTCACCAAAAATCCGCTCCTTAAAGCCAGAAATCTTACCTCTCAGAGCTCACCTAACCTATTGAGTATATGTTCAGAGGTGATGAAGAGAAGATAATTCCATCAACCATGGTCTCTAATCACTTTAACAGTACTCAGGTACTCTATTTAACATCTTACCAACTTCTAGTACAAGAGATGAATACAAATCAAACAAGAAATACATGTCCTATTGCAGCACCAAGCAGCTCGCTCGCGCTCTCTCTCTCTCTCTCTCACACACACACACACACACACCCCACTCAATAAATCCTGAGCTCAAATTGGGACTTATCAACTACAATACATACTGGAAGTGACATTTCTAAGTATAGGCAAGAATTGACATGGTTAAGAAGACCAGAAAGAGACAACCAGACAGATTTGCTGGTTCACCAACAAGAAGAAAGGTAAGCTTCATTGTTGGTAATGGCATTTGCAGTTAAATCACTGCTGCCAATGCTAAGAAATGTGTGAGGATGAAAAGACAGAAAGGTGAGAAAAAAGGAAAATTATAAAAACATTATTTAATCAGTACTTATGAAGCATCTAAATATGTGTCAGATAAATACTATGCGTGGCACTGGGAATACAAAATAAGTCCTCCCTTCCAAGGGCTCGGTGTTTAGGGAAGACAGGCATTGTAAGCCAACAACTGCAATGACATTAGTAAGTGCTGCAGAGATATACGCTGAGCACAAGGGTAATAAAACCAACAGTGAGATCAGATCTGCCCAATGGACTGGGATCAGTCTCATAGACAAGACATTTGAGTGGGTTCTCGGAGAATGAGGAAGTTTGCCACTGTGGTGGGAAGTTTAAAAGCATTGTAGGTGGAGGGACTAGAAGGAGCAATAGCAGGATTCTTTAAATATAAGTATGGTTCATTAAAGGTTAAGTTCAGCGAGGCTAGAGCCTAATTAGGGGGCGAGAGGAAACCAAAGCAGGTAAGGTAATAAGAAGGCAGGAGAGTCCAGGAATGAACAGTCTTTTATATCACGCTAAGGAGACTGAAGGCAAAATGTAGGCGTAAGAGTAAGCGTAAGGAGAACCTTAACCTTCTGCAAGCACCAGGGAGAGTCACAAAATCAGATATGCCTTTTACAAAGATTCCTGTGATTGCAGTAAAGATGAATCTGAGCCCTGGCTGGTGTGGCTCAGTGAACTGAGTGCCGCCTGCAAACCAAAGAGTTGCTGGTTCGATTCCTGGTCAAGGCACATGCCTGGGTTGTGGGCCAGGTTCCCAGTAGGGGGGTGCGCGAAAGGCAATCACACACTGATATTTCTCTCCTTCCCTTCCCCTCTCTCTAAAAATAAATAAATAAAATCTTTATAAATAAGTAAGTAAATAAAAAATAAAAGAAAGGAAGGGAGGGAGGGAGAGAGAGGAAGGAAGGAAGGAAGGAAAGAAGGAAGTTAGTTAGTTAGTTAGTTAGTTCTGGGAGACGCAGAGGCAGAGAGGGAAATGAGGAAACGAGTACATCTGTCCAGAGAAGAGACGGGGAAACTGAAAACTGATCAGAAGAAGCAAGAGAAGAAATCTAAAGACGTGACAGAAGTGATTTGAAGAGCCCCACTGACAGAAAGAAAAAAACAGTAGGAAAGATGGCAACAAAAAAAAGGGGGGAAAAATATGCCCCAGTCTGGGACATTCACTGTAGGGACAACGCACCCTACATACCTCAACCACCGCGGGTGACACAGAAGTACTTTCAAGAAGAGCCCAGGCTACCTCCTGGGAGCAGCACACCTCCAGTCCTACATCTCATCCCATCTCCATGCACAGTAAGTGGCCATCACAGTGACGACCCCAAATCATCAACAAAAAGGTCAATTATGTCCAGCACACTCTGTTTCTTACTATGGCCTGTTGAATGTGTAATAATTTAGGGTGACTTCCATCAAAATCAATAAAAATATAGCTTCACTGAAAGACTATGACTTTTCATATATACAAAACATTTAACTTCTGAAAATGTTCAACACCTCCTAGGGGGTTGCCTATTTCAACAGAGCTAATACAAAGTACTCAATTTTAATATACTTTATAAATAAATTAACAAATTGTACCCCTCAATTTAAAGAATACGAAGATGTCCACTATGAGATAATGAAGTATATTTCTAACATCCAGGACTTGGCAGCAAAGACAGTAAAAGAGTTTTGCATATATACCATGTCAGACAGAAGGGCCTTGAAATTCTGGATAGCTTCTTCCCGCTTGTGCTGCTCCCTCTCTCGGTCTATTTCTTTTGTCTGTTCTGATCGAGCCTTCTGAACCTCTCTTTCTCGTTCTCGAAGGCTGGCCTCAATGCGGGCTTGTCTTTCAAGCTCCTTTTCTTTTTCTGAATCTAAATTCTGTAAAAGTGAAATTACATTACACTTTTTACCAATTATATCAAAATGTTTCCATAATAGAACTAAGTTTGCTAAATATAAAATCTCAAACCTACTTTTTACCAAGAATACTATACACCTAAACACTGTACCTCCTTTCCAAATCAACTACTAGAGATTCCTATATTAAGAATATCAGTAAGAAAATTCCCAAACCCCCCACCCAACCCCCAAGCAGCCACAAATACCTTTCTAATGCAATTAAGGATTTTATTAGTCCATGGTTACAGTACAAGTAAACACAATGGTTACCTTGGCTATTTTTTCGATGTACTGTTTGAAAAGGTCTTCTCTCATTGATGAACTATCCACTGCTTTGTACCGTGGATCACTCTCTACTTTGTCTTTTACTTTGCTCCATCGAGACTGACTGTCCAGGTGATGATTAGATAATAGTTCAAAGAAATCCGATTTAATCTACATTTCAAAACAGAATGAAGGAAAAACCATGAGAAATTCCTCATATCTAAATGCTTACAACTGAAAAAAAGTTCACTCACCTTAAAAATGAACATAACTTTAAGCACACTTAAATAAGAGTAAATTTTAGTAGGAGAGTATTAGAATTGCTCTTTCACGAGAACTATAAAAATCAGCAGCACACATATGTGCTGTCATTTAAAATACCAAATTCTAGATAACTCATACTCTCCAATGAAATTATTGATATAATAAAACTTTTATGTTGTCTATAACATATGATCTCAGAACTGCCATGTTTTCCATAAGGAATATAAATTTGCATTTATTTTTAGCTAAGAACTGGCTTATAAACGGATAGTAAAGTCTTTTAACATAAAGCTAGTAAGAATGATTTAAAAAAGCAGATCAATAAAATTTTTGTTTATTAAAATAGGGGAATTTAGAAATAGTTGAGCACCAACAGCAAGTCTCCTAATCATTACAAATCTGAAACTACTGTCAAATATCTAAAAACAAAAAATAAATTTTTATATTTTAGTTTTAAAAAAGAGCTATGTGTTTATCCTTATATACAAGAAAATTATAGAATTTGTCATAATTTATTACTAAAAAACTACATTCAGATTTTCTGTACTTTTTAGTCATAAACACGTTTGCCTTAACCATTATATAACTAAGAATATGTGTTAATGAAATAACATACTCAACAACTGAAGTATCAAATTAGTAATATTGCACCAGAAGTATTAAATAAGATTAATCCTTTAGTATCAACATATACAATACTTAGAAACCCTCTACGAAAATGTATTTATAAAGTTTTTTTTAATAGGAAAAGGAAGGGATAAATGAAGCATGTATTTTTGGCACTTCTGAGGACCTGTTTTAAAGTTTAGTCTCATCTAAGTCAGTTTGTATGCCTCCCTGGGAAGACACCCAATTAGCCAAGCCATTTCCTCTGACCAAATCAAGAACCTCTTCTCCCCGCAGAGATAAAAAAATGCTGCCTTCTCTCCTCACCAAGGGAATGAGAAATTAGAAATGGAATCAGAATTTAAAATGTATGCACACAAAATAAATGAATCATTCCTTCTGCCTATTCCAACCCTCTCATTTCCTCCTATAACCTCATTTCTCCTACTAGAGGACTAACAGGGAAGTCGATGTCCTTTCTGGAAAACACTTGTAAGGTTCTAACAAACCGTTTCTACATTAGAGAATTTTTTAAAAGACAAAGAGCTCATCAGCTGTGGAGCGGCTCAACCTGGCTCTTGACTCTGTTTGGCTTAGTGAGAAATACGCATAAAGCCAGCATTTCCAGACAGCGACAAAGAAACTACTTGATACAGTGGGGTAACAAATTCACTGTTCACCTTCTCTACCTTGTACCTAACAAGATGAATACCAAATCCTAGATGCACGTGATAACTAAAAGGCAAAATTTATAAAACGCATACTAAATAAAAACTTCCAAGCTTTATCAAATAGGAATCTTCCCAAGCCACAGGAATTTATATTAACCAAAAATGACTTTCAAATATGATACACAAAACTTATAACGTAAAAATTATTGAAGTCCCTAAAATGTGTGATGTGTAGTCAAAGTAAACTTTAAATAAAGCTCTTCCACCAAATACGAAAGCACCTTACCATCTAGGCTGTTTAATTTAATAAGGAGAAATAGTTTGCTTGGCCTTATGTACTATAATAAAAACACTTAAGTTGTTTAGCAAAAAATTTGAAAGAAGAGAATGCATAACTTCAAATGTGCTGTTCCAAAAGGTAAATTATTTGAACCACAATTTTATGAAAACTGGTTATAATAAAATTATAGTAAAAAGTTGATGGGAGCTACTCTAGCAAACAGTCTAGTAAAAATAGAGTTTTGAGCCCTGGCTGGCGTAGCTCAGTGGATTGAGTGCGGGCTGCGAACCAAAGCATCGCAGGTTCGATTCCCAGTCGGGGCACATGCCTGGGTTGCGGGCCAGGTCCCCAGTGGGGACCACATGAGAGGCAACCACACATTGATGTTTCTCTCTCTCTCCTTCTCCCTCCCTTCCCCTCTCTAAAAATAAAGAAATAAAATCTTTAAAAAAAAAATACACTTAAAAAAAAAATAGAGTTTTGGGGGTATTTTTTCATAAAATGGAAAATTACCAGTGAAGGCTACATGAAAATGTACCTTTAGCCTGAAAACCCCCACTGAAAGGAAAAAAGAAAAAAGGATTTCATCAAAAGTCAATGTCCTTCACAAGCTTTTGATTCAGCAAGTAATTACCTTTGAACTTTTACTATGCAGCTACTGATTCAATTAGAGAATCACAAGAATATGGGAAGAAACTCCAACATATCAGCATGATACTGGTACCAATCTTACTCTTCAATCATACGGTTAAAATGGTGTTAAAACAACAACAAAAAACATACACAACATACTTCGTAAGATTATACAGAGGAGGTCATGAAGAATGTGATCAACTTCATTAACCAAACACTATACTATATTTAAACCCTTACCTTAAAGATGTTTTATGCTTTGATGGTCTAGTTAGTAATTGATTTTGCATTCTTTAAATTGGCTGATAAAGTTTTACTTTTTCAAAAAATTTAGTAACGGCACAAAACAAAGTTGTAATTTAAGGAATTAAAATTTAGCAATCAAAAGAAAATAAAGCTGAATGTATTAGATTGATTTAGATGTAATGTCTATTTAATTTCTTATTTTAACTGACACGTTCTGGGCACAACTCTCATCCCTTCACAAGGAAAAAGACTAAAGAAATGTAAAGTACTGGAACTGCAGGAGGCTAAAGTCACCGCACAGAGAGACCAATTCTTTCCTCACTAGGGAATCCCCAAACACTCTGCGTATCAGTGAGTGACAGCTGTCAGACTGAACTGATTGACAGGCCGCACTGCACAAACCCGTCAAGTCTATCCACTTGTTATAAAACAGAATACATAAAATAGTTACATAAAAAAAGTGTTCAGAAAAAAAACATTAGCTACAAATGGAGAGAAAAACATTCAACTTGTAAAAAAGCAATCATACTAATTATACAGTACCAATCATTTATTTACATAATTTTCTGTAATCAAAGAAGTTATTACTACTAAAAGTCAAAAGTAGCAAGTAATTTATTAACATGTTTCTGCTATACCACATAACATGTTTAAGTAGAATATGATTTTGCACATTTCCTCTGAAAAGCATAATCATTTTACACACAAAAAATGTTAATAGTGAAATAATTCTGGAAAAATCTACTTTTGAGGCCAAATTTCAGGTATTTCTGACAGAAGTTATTTCATCTAATACTGTTGCTTTCTTCAATGAAAGAGGCTTTCTTCCCAACAAAAGTGGTATTACTTCCCTAATATTTAATAGAACTTTTAATAGCCTAACTTCCTGAACAGGAGGCGATTTTAAATGTCAAGAATGATTAGGCTTCAGAGGTTCTTCTTCTCTGCCACCAAGCAAACAGGGACACTAAGGAGGGTGGCTGCATGTGGTGACGGTCCACACACCACTGGTGCCATCACCCCCGCCCCCCCGCCGCCTGTGCCTGCCTCCTCAGTGGTGAGCTCCTCTCCGCTCCCGACACTGCTGCAAGTGACATTTAGATCTCCTTAATCTTTAATCGCTGACCTTTAATTCTGATAAGCAATAATTTATACATAAGATATGTTTACTAAAAGATTAAAAGTCACTAAAATGCTTTCAGAGGGCAAAAAAGAAAAGCTTTTGAAACTTAAATATAACCACCTATAAAGAATCCTGAAATCTTAGCAGGCACTTCTCTGGCTAGTGAACAGACAGCCGGGCCCAACGACCAGTTCTGGGTTTACTGGGCAACTCAGTAGTAACACAATTTAAAGCAAACCTATGTAGTTTAGTGAAGCTACTAAAATAAGCATTATGGAAGCAAAGTGACAGAATATATACATACAAACAATTATAAAAATTAACTTAAAGGCTAAGCAGTAACCATGGCTCTGGTTACTTACGCTCACGGATGACGTTGGAAACACAGCACCAGCTCAGTCCCTTCCCTCTCACACCCCCATCAGTCCTACCACTGGGACCAAAGCCAACTTACCTTCTCACCTCTGGTCTTCGAATCTTCTTTCTCTTTCTTCCGTGCAGCTGCCACAAATTCATTAAATAAGGCTTCTCGATCTTTCATCTTTTCAATTGCTTTGAATCTCGAGTCTTTAGCATGCTTGGCTGCAAATTCACTAAAAGTAGCTCTGTAACAAAATGGCAAGTGTGCTAGCTTTGGTAGAGCTATTTCTGCTTGTAGAAAGATATTGCAGTCATTTTTCCAGCAAGATTGTATGCCAAAGAGACACTGAGTCCCAACCCCTGCTAAACAGTCGACGAGCTACAGAAAGGAGTCTAAAGGTGATGCTGTTAGAGATTTGTTTGTGGGAGGATACACACACTAGGGAGCAAAGAATGCAATTTGCTTTAAGAGATTAAAGAGCTCATCTAGCTCTATCCTGAGATGAGGCCGAATCCAGCTTCTACCTGTTATTGAACTTGCTCTTCTTCCATAAGCAACTACAAAATGGGACAAAATATAGAAGGCACCTGAGTTCAAGCAGTAGATAACAAACAGGTAGAGTAAAACTGAGGTAAGCCACACTGCCCTTTGCCTGGGGACAATTTCCCAAGGTGCAGAGGACTAGTGTCCAAAGCAGAGCACAATGGTCCCAATGAGCTAGAAGCAGCAAAGATCAGAGTTTGAGTGCTAAAATGCTAGAGAAAGAAGCCATAGAGAGGGTGCCTAAGAAGGATGCCACACAGGACTCCCCATGAGTCCAGAATCAAGGCTGAGCTGTACAAGGGCAGAAAAAAGCCACTCCCTGTACCATGTTGCTACACGGTTAGGAGCAAAGGAGAGACACTAGAGGCTGAGGAGTGCTGGCGGGGAGAAGCACAGTATTAGGACAACAAAGATCAAAGGTCCACAAGGGAGACAAAGTTGGAAGGTTAAGAGAAACGCCTTCCAGTTTCTGAGATCCACACTAATAAAGCATACAAATCAAACCTAAAATTACTGTGATGAGTCAGTAATTGAAGAGTGAATTCACACTCTTCAGGGGAAGATGACAGACTTGAGTCTCTACTCATTATTCAATTTCCAATATTCAATTAAAAATAACTGAGCATACAAAGAAACACATGATCCATAGAACAAAACTTAAAAACCAACAGACATCGAACACAAGATACTCAGATGTTCTTGTGGGCAAATATTTTAAAACTACTTAATTATATTGAAAAATTTAAAGAAAAAATGGTTCAAAGAACTGCAAACATGGTGAGTGAACAAATAGGCAATCTGAGCAGATATGGAAAATATTAAAAATAAACTGTCACAATCACTTGATGAGCTTAACCCAAGAGTAGAGAGAGCAGAATAAAAGCATCAGTAACTAGAAGTTAGAGCAGTAACAATTATCTACTCAAACAAGGACAAAGACATCAATGGATAGATCCAAAAAAGCTCCGCAAACACCAAGCAGGCCA
This sequence comes from Trachops cirrhosus, assembly GCA_028533065.1. Taxonomy (NCBI): domain Eukaryota; kingdom Metazoa; phylum Chordata; class Mammalia; order Chiroptera; family Phyllostomidae; genus Trachops; species Trachops cirrhosus. The sequence goes on from CM052546.1 coordinate 20,702,956, forward strand.
AATACAAAGATGAGGTGTATGAGAGCTAATGAGGAAAGGCATAAAAAAAGAAAGCTTCCTGATGAATAAAAGCATTTACAAACCTTTCATACATCTGGATATACTTTAGTATTTGAGGCTTCTACTTTATTTTATTTTTTTTAAGATTTTTATTTTTTATTTATTTAGAGAGAGGGGAAGGGAAGGACAAAGAGATGGAGAGAAACATCAGTGAGTGTCTGTCCATCATGTGTCCCCAACTGGGGACCTGGCCCGCAACCCAGGCATGTGCCCTGACTGGGAATCCAACTGGCAACCCTTTGGTTTGCAGGCCTGCATTCAATCCACTGAGCTATACCAGCCAGGGCTGAGGCTTCTGCTTTATATAATGATAATCCACTCATATAATAAACACTTCCACAGTTTTTGGAGGGGAATAAATAAAGCAGATTATACAGGCTTTAATTATGAAGAAAAAACTGGCTGGTTAACTTCAGAATTAAAACATCAACTGGATATTAAGAGCACCGCTCACAGGTAACAATTGCTATTTTTAAGCTTTGCTAACCAAAGGCAGAGTCTAATAATCTTTTATATGCAACAGTACCTAATTTCATTAAATCAATTATTTAAACAACAGGATATATCACAAAGCTGGTTTGAACAATGGATATGTAACCACAATGAAATTCTAAGGTGAAAGTGTATCCCAGAAAAGGTATCCTATGTAGTCCATTCAATCTGTTTTATTTTCATGATAAATCAAGCACCTTGCTTTAAAAATTTTAGGACAGAAAAAGCAATGCTATGATTAAAGGGGAAAAAAACCTTTTTAAAAATGTAGAAGTAACATGTAAAAATGTGAATTCAATTATTTTACACTTACATTACTTTTAATAGGTAAAATAATTAATATTTTACCAAAACAGATTGAAATGAAATTTTAGCATTAAGTTGCCATAGAGATGTTTTTATTTGACTCATCACTTAAATCCCAAAAGTAGTACTTTATAAAAGACTTGTGTTTATGGTATAAAAATCCTTTTTGGGGGAAGGCTTGAGGTGGGGGGTGGATATGGTGGGTGGTAAAGAACTGGGAAAAACACAATGATCAGGAGTTGACCTGAAATTATATTAAAAAAAAAAAAGACAATGAAGAGACAGGCACTGAAGTTAAAGTAATTCTCCCCACCCATTCCTTCCCTTGGAATAAGCTCCAGTGCTTTATATCTATAAACTCTATACTAAAGAGGCTATGGCTGGTGTGGCTCAGTGGACTGACTGCCAGCCTGCGAATCAAAGTGCCGCTGGTTCAACTGCCAGTCAGGGCACATGCCTGGGTTGTGGGCCAGGTCCCCAGTTGTGGATATACAAGAGGCAACCACACATTGATGTTTCTCTCCCACTCTTTCTCTTTCCCTTTCCCTCTCTCTAAAAATAAATAAAATCTTTAAAAAAAAAAAAAAAAACCTCTACTAAGAAGTTTTTGTGATAGTAGTCTTTTCCCAATTCAAAAAGAAATTTAAGTCAGTGGACAATATGTTCTCAATTTTCAGTTATTCCTCCTTATTTTCCACTACCAAAACTGGTTCTAATCTCTAGGCTAGCATTAAATGTATTGATATAGTAACACATAACAGCACAATGGCCCAAATGCTAAGGCTTCTAGTTATGTGCCTGATGACTTTCTCTTCTGAAGTAACCTGTGTAATTCAGATCACTCTAACAAGTCTAGTTGCTCCAAAAGAATATCAGGAGGGCACTGAGATACAGCAAGACTTAATCTGTCAAATCCACAGAAGGAAAACACCTTCAGAGTCTCAATTACTCCCAGATCCATGAAAGGGATAATTACAGTTTGCTGAATCACTTGAAAATAAGATGCAGACACTGTGAGCCTTCATCTATAAATATTTCAGCATGTATCTCCCGAGAGTAAATACTTCTCCACAACCACAACACTCAAGAAAAGTATACTAATTCTGTAATATCATGTAATAACAATCCATATTCATAAAAATGTCCTTTACAACCCAGTGTCAACTACTATAATCCATGAACTCAAATTCACTCTCTGGATTAAGAAAAAGCCCGAGCCCCACTGGCGAGTTTGAAAATCTATCACCCCTTGAAGACTAACTATGACATTCTTTGTAGCCACAAATCGTCTGTTAGCTTTATTTTCTGACATTTGTATTAATGCCACAGCAGGTTTCTCTTCATAGTTCAAATACAAACTTATAATACCAAAGATACTGTCTCAACCAACATAGCTCCACTGACAAACACAACCGTTTAAAACAAGATGAACTTATAAAAAGTGTTACTTAACCCAGAGACTCCATGAGTCCAACCTATAGTTTTAGAAATCCTCCATGCTCTGGGGTGTTCACAACCACCTACTACCACAACTAAGGCAAAAATAAGAAAGTGATTCTCCCTCCCGGGCTGCCTGTGTCACACTGGAGTCTGGCTGAAATCCCACATGCACGAGGGCAAGTTACTTAATTTGCTGTCTTCCTTCCCTTCTCTGCAGAACAGGCGTGACATGGGCACCTAAATCACAGTGGCTGTTTTAAAGACTGAATGAGATAATACATGTGCATGTGCACTTATGCACACAAGCACTTAAAGATATATGTATACGTATGCACCTAAAGTGCACAAAAAATACCCAGTAACTGATGTTATTATTGTTATTACAATGCTAGGCACATAAGTTAAAGTGTCTCATTTTCTTCAGCCCACTACATATTAACAATCAATTAAAAACATTGGACAAAACTATAACCCAGACACTTAGAAAACTGCAAGGTCCTTCACCACTTCAGTCAAAATAATACCCCTGTTCTGCAATTTATTATATGTAAAACTTTAAGAAGATAGGGACAGCCTTTCTATGATTTACCAGTTTCTAGGGAAGAAAACTTGTTCCCACAGGAAAACATTTAAAACAAAGGTCTCCTTTGGAAAAGCAGTGCCTCTCCCAGAGCACCAGGGATTCCTCCACAGGACACAGATCAGGAATGAAGATTAGAAAAGCAGAAATCAGTGATCATATCCAAACCCCCAAAATAGCTCATATGTATGCATATATACATTTATACATGTAAATGTGTACATACGCATTTATACACACACACACACACACACACACACACATATATATGGATACAACTTCTTAACTGACCTTAGGAGAAAACACACACATCGTCTGACAGTGGGCAGTAACGAACCACATACCTTGGATTAAATTTTGCTTCTTCCATCATTTTTTTGAAATCTTCCTTGGCTTGCATAATTTTGTTTTTCTTTTCCCTGCGTTCTTCCTCCGCCCTGGTCTTTACATACTGATCAAATACCTGTCACAAAAATAAGCCAATTTGACAAGTTAGTCGTTCATATAGGTAATTCAACTACCAAATTACGGAATCTATAAAAAATACTGACTCATTATCTCTGCCCAATCTATAATAAGAAAAATACAGGCAACTCCATTATAAGCAGATTATCTACAGCAATCTCACTTCAAAGCTCCAGTCGGCAGTATTATAAAAGCATACAACCTTCTGCTTAGGCTTCCAGGATAGAAAGAAGTTAAAAGCCTCTTTAACTTTTATTTTTCCTGATTACATATTGAATACATGTTTATTTAAAAAATTTCAAGCAATTTAGAAATGTTTAGGAGAAATCACAATCCTATCAAATCCCTTCTAGAAAAAACATTAACAGTATGGAAGCTATATTTAACTTTATTTCTCTGCTTCTCTTTAAGACATAATTTTCACCAAAATAACCATGCTTTACATCTACTCTATTTTTCTCCACTTAGTTTGTTTTAAATTTTTATTTATTGAGAGGAAGAGGGGGAAAAGACAGACAAGCAGACATTGGGTTTTTGTTACACCCATCTGTACATTCATTGGTTGATTCCTGTACGTGCCCTGACCAGGGATCAAACCTGCAACCTAGGCATATCAGGGTGACACTCTGACCAAATCAGCTACCCGGCCATGGTTTCGAACCCAATAATTTATAGTCAAAGACAACTGAATATGCACACCTGTTTCCTGCCTCCCACAAACACGAATAAAATGACGGTAGAGGGATTTCTTTTTTAAAGTTGTAATAAGAACAAGGAAACGCAAAAAAGAGGAACAGTAATTCTGGAAGATGGAAAGCAGACAGACAAGTTGTAAAGGATCAGCAGATATGAGAAAGCTGACCCTAAACCAGCAGTGAAGAAAACAAATGAATTAATAAAACAAGAACTTGTAATAAAATATTCACCCACTTTTATTAAAATCACTGGATAATTGCTCTAAAAAGAAATAAAAGAAAGGAAGAGAGGGAGGGAGGGAACTCTTTTTTATTATTATTGAAGAACTCTCAACAGCTCAGGGATTGGGGGCACCAGACACCCACAGAGGTGAGAACGGGGAACTGCTACAATAGGAAGCAGTTCAGGATCAGGGGATCACTAGATCCCCTCCGCGAAGCTTATGCACCTGGGGGCGCTGCCACTCCTGAACTTCATCAGTAAAAGGCAAGTAAGTGCTCGTTCTCTAGAGCAAGTGTTGGCAAATCATGGTCTGCTGGCCCACACTGGCCTGCTGCCTGTTTTTATATAGACCAAGAACAGCTTTGACATTTTTAAGGGGTTGCTGGATAGAGAAATAGAAAATTTCATGATGTATGAACCCAAATCTCAGTGTCCACAAAGCTTTATGTGAACATAGTAGTGTTCATTCCTTTACATGCATCTATGGGTGCAGTTACACAATCGTGAAAGAGGCCACAGGAGGAACATGAATTAGGAATGAAGCATACGAGACTGAGAACATGGGGAACCAAGGAAACATTTACATATTCAATACATATTACAGCATAGCTCCTGAGCTCAGAACCAAAGCAGCAACAATTGTCACTCCAGCCAGACGACCCGAAGTTCTTATCCAGAATCTGACCAGCCTAAAATTACTTGCTCCAGCGGATCCTTAACAAACCCTAGAGCAGGAATTCTCAACCTCAACATTTTTGACATTTGGGCGGGATTATGTTTAGCAGCACCCCTTCAGCTACCATAACCAAACTGCCCCTGGCCGAGAACCACTCCTGCACAATAAAGCCCCAGCCGTAAGAACCCCGCCAGATGGAAAGAGCCAGTGCTTCAGTGCTTCACTCCTAATCCTGAGCAGTCAGTCAGGGCCGATGCGACTTCTACGGCAACTCTCCATCTTGAACAATAGAGACCGAAACAGAAACTCCTTGGTGGAAACAAAGACTATGTAGGAAAATGATATTTTAAAAAAAGAAGGCAAAAAATTGTAAGCTATCTCACAAAATTGAGACAGTGAAACCACAAAACAAGAACACTCAACAAATAACTCCTAGAAACTAAAACATGACAGAATTAAAAAATCTAATTGAAGAGTTAGACAAAAAGGTGAGAAAATCATCCACAAAGTTCAAACAATATGCAGAGGCAGAGAAAGAAAAGGTAAGAAACTTTGAGGACCAGCCCAGAAGGACAAAATCTGTCCCAGAATGAAAAAAATAAAAGTTAGAAGGAAATCAAAAAAGTAATGCAAGAAAATCTCCCAAAACTGAGAGATTGTGTCTCCACATTCAAAGAGCCAGCAGATGCCCAGTACAACAGGCCTTTCCACCAGGGTACACAATCACCATGAAATTTCAGAACACTAAGGACTAAGGAAAGATCCGACAGGCTTAATAAACAAACAGGTGCATACACAAAAGAACTGGTGAAAACACCACCAAAACCAGAAGCAGAACAATGGCTTTAAAATCCTGAAGGAAAACATTTCCAACCCAGTCAAGCAATTTCAAATTGGGATACAATAAACACATTTTAAGTATGTGAGGCCTCAACTATTTATTTCCTATGCACGTTCTCTCAAGAAGCTACTATAGAATGGAGCACATCAAAAGGGAGTAAACCGAGAAAGAAAAGACTTACAATGTAGGGAACAGGTAAACTCCCCCTACTTATCCTCTTAAAACAAAACAAAAAAAACCCAGAGAGATGAAGGAAGTCCCCCAAGATAATGGTAAAATGCTGTCATCTTCAAAAATGACAGCTGTGTATCAGGTGCAGAGGGAAACCAGTACAGACTGAAGTCAGAAAGCTCTGGAACATCTTCAGGAAGATAAAATTGGGGCGAAACTCCTAGTATTTCTCCTAACATATCTTACAGAATTGTTTGGCTCTATAATTATGTACATGTATGTGTCTTTGGAAAAGACAAAAAATGTTTTCTTTAAAATACTGCCGGCACCTTTCCAGGTCAGTGTATGTGTACCCACCTATCTTCGACAGTTTTACAGAAATGTCCGTAATTAGCTCACTGGTCCCCTGCCAGGCAGGTAGCAGGTCATTTTCAATACTTTCTAAATACTGCACTGCAGGAAACCATGAAGTATTTGCATGCTGATGGGAGAGAGACAGCTGTTTCCAATTCCTCTCTCCTTTCTCAGTATATACTTTCCCACTTATAAAAAAGTATTAAAAAGTTTCTCTTGAGAAGCTGGAGAAAACTTTACATCTCACACCAAGGTTAGGAATCATTCTCTGAGAAAAATATCACATAGAAAATTAGGAGTTCTGTTACACCTCCAAGTTCCTCCTAATTATTATTCATTCTTCCCAAAACACTTAGCTCTATGTTCTCTATTTTAGGCAGTTATTTTCTTATAACATGACCTTATGAACAAAATGTTATAAAAGTTAAGTTTTAAAAACAATTCCTAGTTCAGTTCACTTTACAGGCATAATCAAATATATATACACATACTGAAGAGCTATACACTGTTTAATCCTTCAAGGAATGCAGCCCCCGGGGTGCTGGTAATATTTCACTTTTTTCTTAAAGCCACTTTACTGAAGTATAACTGACCTACAAAACGCTATACACTTTAACTTGATGAGTTCGGAAGTAAATACACATCTATGAAACCATCACCACAAGCTGTGGCATAAACATTCCCATCACCTCCAAAAGGTTCCTCCTGCCCTTTTTATTACTGTGTTTGATAAGAACACTTAAGATCTATGCTCTCAGCAAAATTTTTAGTATACAAAACAGTATTGTCAACTATAGGCAATATGCTGTACAGATCTCCAGAACTTAGTCATCTTGTATGACTGCTTTTATTTCCTGAGCCTGGTAATTAATTACATGGTATGCTCACTTTGTGAAATTACCCTTATGATTTTCCAACTTTTCCATATGTATATTTTTCTTCACAACAGAAGTTTACAAAATATGGGTGTGACACTCTGATGTAAGAAGAAAATATATAGATTTGGTCTGTCTGAGCTCCTGACCAGTGCTCCTAAAAACCCTTTTAATTTCCTAAGTGATCCTGTCTTTGTCCTATTCCTGAAATAAGGGAGGAAAAACAGTCCTTCGTTATTCATAACGAGCCCCTTTCCAACACAGCTAAGTTCATGTCAATGAAGTGATTTTGGGAAAGCCTTTAGATAACCACAGGACAGGGGCTGGTACTGACCATGTAATCAGAGGGATGGAACCTTCAGTCCACTCTCAACTTGCAGGGAACGGGGAGGAGCTAGAGATTGAGCTTAATCTACAGTGGCCAATGATTGAATCAATTATGCCTGTGTAATGAAGCCTCCCTGAAAACCCCAACCGAAGGTGTGCAGAGAGCTCCTGACCCCGATAATGAACACATCCACGAGCTGGGGGCAGGGCACGCCTCAACTCCGCACGGACAGACTCTGTCCTTTGTGTCTCATCATCTGCCGTTCGTCCTGTATCCTTATCGCACCCTTTACTGTAAAATGACCCAGTAAACAGAAGGAAACATTTCCCTGAGCTCTCACAGCAAATGAACTAACCTGAAGAGAGGGTCATGGGAACCCGGAAACACAGCTGAGTTAAACAGAAGTGTGGACAAGCTGGGGACCTACGATTTGTGACTAGTGTCTGAAGTGGGATCACTCTCAAGAGGACTGAGCCCCTAATCTGTGAGGCCTGATGCCTACTTTTGGTAAACTGTCAAATTCAATTTAATGGCTGGACACCCAGCTAGTGTTTGGAGAATTGGTTGGTATGGGAAAAAATGGACACACTGTTATCTGAGTATTCAGTGTACAGAGGAATAGTCTTTCCTTTTCAACAGATATCCATTATTTGATTTTCACATCAATGTAACTCAATTTATAATTTGATACTGATTAGGTAAACAGTGGCCTAGATGAAAGGTTGACAATCATGAGTAATTACTGGTATATTGGTAATGTATTACCATACTGCAACACTCTCAATCTTAAAGAGCTCTGAATAATGTACACTATATGAAAATACTTATTTTAATTTTTGAAATGTTAGCATAACTTCTCCCTACATCAGAGCTTAACATCCTGCATGGAAATGGCCTGGTTATTTTAAAAATGCCACACATTTTAATTTGTCTTAACAAATAAAAATGTTTCTGATCCCTTAAGTAACCTTTTATCAAAAACAGTAAGAAAAATCACAAGTTAAAATTTATGGTGACCATTATATAAAACACATCTTTTATTACAATGTGTGTGTATTTTATATATATTCTATAGACAACTAAAAAGACTGAAAGAGATGTAATTTTATATTGAGGTATTCTCATAAAAATTAAGTTTTTTAAAATCAAAGCACAAATTTCAAATATGAAGTTATCGTGTGCAAATATATAATCTTGTACTCAACTGCCTTCTCCTTGATTTTATACTCCCAAGAGAATACTTCACAAAGTATTGAAAAATATATGTATTAAATCCAAATGTTAACTTTTCCTTTCTCTCATTTCTTACACTTAAGTTATACAGTAACAAAAAACTTCCACTTGAAAGGCATGATGACCTTTGAGTTTTTATTTAAAATAGAACAATGCTTAACACTCTTTTTAAATGTAACTCTAGTAAGGAGGTAACACTATCACCTTACAAAATGTTTCCAAATCTGCCCTGGCTGGTGTGAGTCAGTGAGTTGAGCACAGGCCTGCAAACCAAAAGGTCCTGAGAACTGAAAGGTCTCTGGTTCAACTCCCAGTCAGGGCACATGTCTGGGTTGCAGGCCAGATCCCCAGCTGGGGCGTACAAGAGGCAACTGATTGATGTTTCTCTTGCACACTGATGTTTCTCTCCCTTTCTCCCTCCCTTCCCCTCTCTCTGAAAAAAAAATGAAAATCTTCAAAACATTTCTAAACTTCGAAAGGATTTTAGTTCTCAACATTTACTTGTAATTTCACTCAGTCAGAAACTGTAATACTCAGTGCCATAAATATTTTTAAGTGAAATCATAAAAATTTCAAAGTCTTCAATATTTAGGTTAAGCATTGTTCTAGGAATCACACCTAGAGCAATGCATAAGACAAAGTTCCTCCCCTCACAAAATTTATATTCTACAGAAGGAAAAGACAGATAACTTTAGACAATGAGAGCTATGACTCGTATGAAGACAGTAAAGAAGGCGAAGAGACAGGTTGACCCGAAGGCATGTGAGTACCTGAATGAAATGACAGACTTGCTGTGCAAACACCCTAGGGAGAAAACATTCTAGGCAGAGGGAACAGAAGTACCAGAATGTGCCTGAGTGCCTTGTTCAAGGCACATCAAGGCCAGTTGGCTAGAACAGATAAATTTAAGAAAAGGGCTTCAAAATGTATGCAGGCATAAGTGTATGTAAAATCTTACAAGCCATCCAGTTTCATTTTGTCCTAAACAAAATGGAAGTACTGCACAGATTTTAAGCAAGGGAAAAGTGCCTTAACTGGTCACTTAAAATTCAAAATCAGTCTAGCTGCTGTGTGGAAAAAGAACTTGACTACGGAGGAGCAAAACCGGAAGGCAGCAGGGAGATCAATCGGGGGCTCCACAGGTGATGACAGCTGATCATGGTGGCCCGAGTTAGGGTGTTTGCGGGAAGCAGTGAAGGGGCTGGATTTAGAAAAGTTTTTAGAGGGAGATTTGCTGACAGACTTGAAATGTACCTTGGGGACCTAAGGAATTAAGGGTGATTTACAGGTTTTGATAGGGCCATCGACTCAGGTGAGAATGAGACCATCACACACAAATCATCTGTGTTTTTTTCTTCTTTAAATACTGTGCTTGAAATGCAGAAGATGAAAAGATATTTGGAAAATCATTACTTTCTATTACAAGTACTAAAATATATGTCTGGCATACTGTAAATTTCTTTTCAGAAAAAGTCTGAATTAGGCCTACATGCAGAATAACACAAACTGTGTACAGCATTATTCCAACCACTAAATTACAAACATGGAAAATGGACACTACTGTTACCAAATGAAATCTTGTAGCTCAACAGCTCTGTAGCAAGTGATTCAACATACTCACCATTTTTTTACAGAGACCAGTGGAGAGGCAAAACAGGTAATTCAATAATTATACAAGTTGGAAGTGTGCAATGCTTTAGAGGAAGAAGCAATCACCGTGAGATGATATGTGTTAGTGAATCATCACAAGAATAAATGGCAACAAAGCAACTTTAGCTCAGCAGAGACCCCGAAGCATCCACCATTTCTCTAAGCTTATGGTAAAAAGACATTTTCAGAGATGCCACTCAGATATCGGACTTTGTGTATGTGCGAGGGACGTAACATGCTTTGAGTCTTTTCTATCCACAACACACACGCACATCAGAAAGGCTATAAACCAGTGTTCGATGCTGGTCCTATCTGGTAGGTAGAATTTTAAGTAGTCTTCTTTCCCTTTTTACTCGTCTATATGTTGCTGTTTTTCCAACCCAAATTGGCATCATTTTCAAATTAATAAATGCACATGAAATGAATTTTGAAACCTTCTTAGATATGATCTCAGTGTGTACAAGGCATGACGATAAAATGTTCATGAGGCAAGAGCCATGTCCACACGCACAAAGATGTCCACACACTTCTGCAGCAGAAATGCCCCCAGAGGAAGGATGGCTGTGTTGTAAGATATGACTGTTTTTAAAGCACTGTGTTAGGAAAACGAAAAAACACTTTATACACATTTCTCACATAATGTTATTTTCCTTTTACCTGTTTTCTCTCTTTAGGGTTGAGAAGTAAGTACCGAGGATCAAAAACTATCTTGTGCAACTCCTTCTCCCATGTTGAAAACGCGGACACCTTTAAAATAAAAAATGCATTGCCCTTCATGATTAAGTTGGCTCTAAAGACATAAAGGTCATATAATTTTGCTTGAAATCTATAGGACATCTGCTTAAAAAGGAGACATCATAAAAACTATCCTGAAGTTTCCATCACTAATAAATGACAAGCAGTGGGAGGTGAGCAACAGCAAATTTCCACACTAATTGGCTCTGAACATTTCTGTATTGTGTAGAAATAACACACACCTAATTACTCATTAAAATAACCACTACTGTGTGACATTTCAAAAATCAGTACATCAGAAAAAGCCTTGAAGATCTGTATTTTGATTTTCCATGCTTGCTCCAATCTTGTGAACAATGTCGTAATTTAAAACTGAACAATTTTACTTATTCAAATGAGTCTGTGAGTATAACCAAAAGAAACCCCTTCTCACTTAAGCTTCATTAATAATAAGATCATGAAGTACCAGTTCTCCTTTAACCAAAAGCCATTCTTAAGATATTAAAGGAAGAATCATATATACCTTACCTATTCCAAGTACTCCGTCATTCTGCAATGTTAACATTCGTCTTACATTACTCACCAAAATTTAATGACCCAATAAATGTTAATGTTATTTGTACTTAAAAGGACAGTAAATGGCATTAAGGCAGTAAACATGATAAAATTAGCAAGAAAAAGGCTGCCTGAAAAGATAAAGTCATTTGATAGGCTCCCCTTACCTCCCCCCCACAGCATGAGCACTAACCTTAGATTTGACCTTTTAGCAAGACATATTTATATTACTTATACAAAACAGAAATATCTCCCCCAAAGATTGTTTTCTGACCCCTCTCTCTAGCAGCATGTCCTTGAACTGCTTCATTCGGGCCTCCAGAGGGACAATGGCCCTTTCTCGGGCAGCTTTAATTTCAGCTTCCATTGCAGCCTCTTTGTCTGAATCAATGTCTTTATTATCGTCTCGCCTATAAAAAAATAAAATATAAGGCATCAATGGACAAAATATTAATTAGAAATCTTACTAAAATCTTAAACGGAATATTCAAGACTCACTACTGAGCAGCATATTTTTGGCAAAAACAAATTATATTGAGGATATCAAATGAACTCTAAGGGATAAGCATCTTTCAGTTTATAATAATAAAGTTATAATAAACTTCTAATGATGTTACAATGGCTACATTGTAGGAAAAAATACAAACTTTTACTCTCCCTGACACTAGATAACACAAAATGAACTACCTCACTTAAAAAAAAAATTTATCTCACATTGCAGTAAAACTCTATGTGTTAGAATTAAATAGCACAGAATATAATTTTTAGTTCTTGAAATGATATAGGAAAAACAGTATTGTCCAAAATGTTTTATATTATAAATGCATAAACTATTTTAAAACTCTAATAAAAAATTGGTATAAGTCTTAGTCATCTAAAATATTTATTTGGAAGTAAAATTAAAGTATCTGCAAGTTTGGCCAAGTGGATGCATATGTGTGATATATACCTTACCTACCTGACATTTTTTTACTCACTTTCTGGGTGGTAAGTTGAGAGTTAAGTTGAAGAACAGGTCCCAGAGAGCAACATAGGCCCCGGAGTAGTTAGGTGGAATTAGAACTGTTCATCAATGACTAAACTACTTCTTGTTCCTCCAAAAATGCACCTCGGGGCTAAGGGCAACCCTGCTGCTATGTGGTACTCAAGTGAGATTGTGAACATGAAACTGAGTACCTTCTCAAAAATCTACACTATGAAGAAGGCCCGTTTATGTGAATAATCAAAAAAAATTTAATTCAGTAATAGTTTGTGTTTGAGCAGATCTTCCTTCTTAAATATGATCTGCTAAGTATAAAAACAAAAGTGGTTCATATTACCTTCATAAACTTAAGGGAATTAGGAACACAGAACATTAGAAAACTCAAAAGTGAAGGAAGCCCAGGAAATTTAAATGAAACTAAGGCTAACTGACAATTATGGTGAGAGATAATTAACAATTTGAGGAATAAGAAAAAAAAAAAAAAAAAAAAAAAACAGAAGACATAATCCATGACCTGCAGGAACTTAGCGAGATAGTCTGTGACCTAAGATATGCACAAAACAAACAGGTAAAAGCAATTTGCCAAACAATATACCCTCTTATAATAATTTATTTAAGAACTACTTAAATAGAGTTAAAAGACATCCAAGAAATATAAATAATAAAAAACAAATAACCTTTATAGAATTATACTAAGTAAAAATGTCACAATACAAACTATCACTATCTATCTCAATAAAAGAAATAAAGAAAAACTAAGCCAGGAAAAATAGGCTTTTAGCTTTGTACCTAAATAGAGAAGCTCGGGCAATCCACATAAAGGACTTCTTTGACATTCTCCTGATAAAAGCAGTTAAAAACCTTACAGAGTTGTCTATAAGAACAAACAATTAAAAACAACCTAAAAGTTTAACATTGTAGAACATCCAAAATTATGGTACATAAACAGAATGAATACAGTCATTTACAATAATTAAGAAAACAAATTTCTTATTCTAGATTTTTTAAAAAAACACAAAATCAGTTGATTACAATTAATAAAAATACATTTGGTCAAGAACTAAAAAAGTTAACTGGAAAACTGAAAGTAGCTGTGTTACTACGGGTGATTATGAGTGACTCTTTAATACTTTAATTTCTTTAACACTGTGGCCAATCAAGACATTAAAAAAACAAACAGCAAAACCCTTGTTAGGGGCTGTCTTACTGGGTTTTTCTTTGCCATAATTTGGCTGCATTCAATCTGTCCTTTGCAGATAAAGACTATGATAAACCAGTCCCATGTCTTCAAACCTTCCTTTTTACGCTGCTGAATGATGGTCCCCTTCTCCCCTGCTCACACACAAATACCCTCTACCCCACCCTTCCACCCCCTCATCATTAGTAATATTCATATTTTACCCACTCGACAGCACTGGCAAGTTAATGCTTCCACTGAATAGCAGTCTCTTTCCCTCAGAATACTTTCTAAGCTTGTGGGTTTTCTCTTCACCAGGCAAAAATGACCACAGATTCAAGGACTAGGGAAGTAACAAGTACGTAAAAAGAGAGCAGTCTGTGTCTCATTTAAAATCCACCTGGAATGGGGTCTGTTGGGATCTATATTAGGGAGAAAACTTACTTTTTTAAAAATCCAGGCCTAATGAATGTCTGAAAATAATTTATCAACTAATTCCTAAAATGTTATTTGGCTTCATAATACATAATTGAATAACCAAATCTTTAGCAAATCTAGCAACAGCAGGGACACCATTTCTACACTCTAAAGCAAAGCTTTTAAATATCAGGCCTAAGAAAGCAATCATCATCATCACCTCTGTCTCCTAATATCATACACATTACTTGCCCCCAATTACAGCCTCACTATGATCTAATCAACATTTAAAAGCTAAAATCTACCTGAATTACATAAACTGTATTACTTACTTCCGTTTTTTGGCTTTAACAGGTTCATCTTCATTAAGTTCTTCCATTAATTCATGTTCTTCTTTAACTATAAGATAAATTTTAATTAACCTCTGTCAGAATAAAAATAAGCAAGCAAACAACTGAAATATTTAGGTGTGAATCCCTCTGCTAACCACTACCAGAACACTTGCTTTAACAGGTACTACAAAAAAGCTGCAATTTACAGTTAGTTCACTTACTTGCACTCATAGAGAACTGCCACTTTTGGATGGACAGCATCGTTGGGGTTGGGTGCCCTGGCAAAGATATTTCAAATATTATGAAGAATAGTTATACATTACACATAGTCTTCTTTTAAAAAGTTACTGTTTATATAAAATATCCATCCCATAACATATAGTACTCTATGAAACATTATATAAAGAATGGTAATTCTATACCTCCTCTACTAACCTCCCTTTACATTAAATATTCACTTCATTTTGAAGTGATTCTTTGATGCACATATTTATTAAATAGGCGGACTGACTATCTGAAAACGGATTCATAAAACTCCCTTGGCACGACTCTATACCACGGCTATAAAGTATGATCAGTATCACAGCTCTACAACAGACAGTGCTGACGGGGAAACGCAGGGGCCTAGCGTTTTCAGCCCCAGGTAGGCAAAGTTTGAGAAATCACTTGTAAACAGAAAATGGTAGTACCACAGATACACAATCCATTACGATTTCTCAATTATTATAAATGACACATATTAAACTTTACTTCATTTGAAGTATGTACAATATTAAATGATTCCTTTATCATGTTTCCACACTATATAGGGGGGTTCTCTACAAATACAATTATATCAATACAAAAGCAAACTATTGATAAAAAAATTTGCAATAAACAAATATTTGTCTTCACTATATATACTGGGATGCTGTCTGAACACGAGGTAGATGAAAGGTACTCTCTTAATAAGGTTCACGTGTTCTATATGCCCAGGCATAAAGCTTACTGCCCCTAAATGTCACCTAGCTTATTTTACAAAACAATTTCATCCGAATTCTCTATTTTTGTGTTTCTACTACTGAAGTCAAACTAGCATAACAGTCTAATTTCCATTTCTCAAGTTTATGTTCCTTGAAGACAGAAAGTTTGTCTAAACGGCCTATTTTCTGTTGAAATAGTAAATCAATGTTAATATCAGAGGACAGATTCCTAATTTAAAACTTACTTAGCTTCCTCATTTCTTCCATTCCTCTTTTGTGAGGGGGCTCCTGAATAATTTTGTCAACATCTGCCCTTCCAATGAGGTCGTCAGGCCGGTCCCACATAGAAAGCCGGGTGGTCGGGTTATAGAAGAAGACCCGCTCGTCGCCAGTCCAGACAACACACCTAGGAATTGGTTCAAGTGTCACTGCCTCATGTTACGGAACACATTTTACAGCCAGGGCTTTCACTGCCATCCTGTCGAGAGGGATGGTGGTGGCACAAGGGAAGGACATGCTTATGTCACTAAGAGTGATTTAGAGAACCAAACATGGCTTTTAGGAGAAGAGAGCTGACTGGCTAAGATTAAAACAGCAGTTTAACAAATTGAGAAAACCAGAAAATCAAAGCAATTTGTGGTCAGAGTTTAAAATGTTCAGGAACTCAGTCTGGCACACTCAAATTGAGAATGCTACATTTTAAAGTATCACAGGATATGTTTCATGGCAACTAATGCAATTATTCAATTCTGAACTACAGAAACACACCACAGTGCCCTATTACATATAACACTTCTTAATATTTCTTACCAAACCAAAATTACTCAAATGCCACCTTCTACAAAGCCTTTATATCCGGTCATATCTGGTTTTTAAACTAAGAGAAGGGTTGATTGCGCTATGGCACTGCTGCCCACTGCAGCTCACCATTCCTGTTCATTACAGCCAGAAAGTCGGACAAAGGAGAAAAAAAAACAACCCACAATTATGTGAGGCCTCTGTAAAGTTAAAAAAAAAAAAAAAAAAAAGGAAGAAGTATGGAGGGGAGCCAAAATTAGAAAAAAATCATGAAGGCATAAACATCCCATCTCTCCCCCTCAAACCTCTGCCCTCAGGGTGGCCCCCGGTCACACAGTGGGCATGACAGCGGCATCGTACAGGTAGCTGAAACTCCCATAGAAGCCGGGTCTTTTTCGGCAAGAAAAATCAAGTTTATCAACAGTTGCCAAGCCCAAGGTAACCTAGATGTTGAAATTATCAAAGTCACTATCATTGAAATAAGACAAAGGCTTTATTTACAGCAGCAATTACAATTAGGTTTCATGAGATAAAGAAAAACAAACTTGAATGAAAAGACAGGAGTTCTCAGCACAAGAAACAGAAAATGTACAAAAAGAAAAAAAGAAATTTTAGAAATGAAAAATACAACTGAAATTAAAGTTCTCCGGATTGGCTCACGAGCAGAATGGTGCTCACACAGGAACCGATCAGGGAACCAGAAGACGGATCAGTGCCGATCTCCTCTGAAGACCAGGGTGAATGCACACAGCCGGGGATGAACAGTCTCAGAAACCTATGGGACTACATCAAAACATCTAACACACGATGCATGGCACTGGGATCCCACAAAGGAGAGGATACCAGGCAGTAAAAATCTGAAGACATAATGGCCAAAAAGAAAAAAAATCTCCAAGTTTGGTAAAAGACAAATATTAAAGAAACTTAGTGAACCCCAAACAGGATGGTGCAACTGGAACTCATACAATGTAGAGGGAAATTTCAAAATGGTCAGACCACTTTGGAAAGCAACTGGGCAATTTCGTAGGAAGTGAGGCTTATATACCAAGTAATCTAGGCATTACATTCCTAGTTATTTACCTAAGAGAAACAAAGAGATATGTCTATACAAAGATTTGTACAAGAATGTCCATCAGTTGTAATTAATTTGGGAGATATTCACTTG
Organism: Trachops cirrhosus; assembly: GCA_028533065.1. Taxonomy (NCBI): domain Eukaryota; kingdom Metazoa; phylum Chordata; class Mammalia; order Chiroptera; family Phyllostomidae; genus Trachops; species Trachops cirrhosus. The sequence continues at coordinate 20,720,468 of CM052546.1, forward strand.
GGAGCTATTACAAACAGGCAGATATCTAGGCATGAAGGGGCTGGGTACTGGAAAAAGCCCACAGGTGCATCCAACAGTGAATGGATACCCTATGGAACAGCCAAGCACAGGCACGCTACTCAGCAATAAAAATGAACTAATGATATATTCAGTAACATGGATGAAACCTCAAAATTACTATTGTTCAATGAAAAACACTGCACAAGCCATTCATGAAAGGTCATATATTATATGATTCCATTTATATGAAATTCCGAAATAAAGAAATCTAGACAGAAAGCAGACCAGTGCCTAGCACTGAGGGAATGTGATGGTTACACAACTCTGTGATTATAATAAAAATCATTAAGTTGTATATTTTAAGTGAATTATATGAGATTTGAACTATCTCCATAAAGCTGTCATATTTTTAAAAAAGAAACTATACAGAAAAAGTATTTGTAAAAAGTATGTACTATGTGATTCCTGATTCAAAATTATAGAAAATACAAAAGTAATCTGTAACAACAGAAAGCAGAGAAATGCATAGGGATGGGAAAAGAGGGAGGGATGGACTACATCCATCCAGAGTCTGACCTCTGTCTCACTTAATTCTAAAAGTAGGAGCAGTGGGGTAGGCAAATGTCAGATATTTTCATCCAAACAGTCAATGCAGAATTCTCTCGAAGAGTTTCCATTAGAACCATCCTGAGACACTTACACCATCCTGTTACATGTTTCCCTATGTTTCTTGAGAAAGAAAATTAACTCTAAATTTTTATAGTATGTCTGATGTATTTTAACAGCAGTAACTATTTTAACATGCTATTCTAACTCATGCTGTCTGTGCAACTTTTAATGTATCAAAAAATAAGACTAATAGGGAGATGCATTTAGGGATGGATAGAGATAAGTGACAAAGTAAATATAATACAATATTAACTGTAGAATCTAGGTGGTCAATATATGGTGTTCACTGTTCTAGAAACATTCTTTCAATGTTTCTGTAAGTTTCAATTTTTTTCATAATAAAATACTGGAGTAAAAACCTACAGAAACAAAAATGAAGAAAAATAAAGAGCCTGTGCCACTCCTTATAAATACAAAAGTGACTAGAAGTTCAAAGATAAATTTTCTGTAAGTTAAAACCCAACACAGACTACAGACAAACATGGCCAACAAAGGCAGGCCACACTTTGTATGAAAATATAAAAATAAATGCAGGTTAAATCTGTGAGATGCAATCTTAGTAAGCAATGAGAAAAAATTACAATTGGTCTATGACCTTTAAAGAAAGGTAAAAAGCAATGCCGTGTAATGCCAAACAATACCAATATAGGTAAGGGAAATACAAAACTTCACACTTTACATTTAGCTGATCTCTAAAGAAAGTCATTTGAAGATATCAAGAGATATACTGATAAAAATTATACTCTCCAAATAAAGTGGTATACCCTGCCTTAGCCGAACAATCTTTTTCACTTAAAGTTAGCACTTACCCATTTTACAAGAAAAAGGAAATAGTAAATTCGGAATTAAAGTTACACTGATAATACATTTCTTCATTGACAGAACTTGGAAAATAACTCGAACAAGTGGTTATCTTTCACATAGAAGTTTTCTCTGCTTTTCCAAAGTAGAACACTCCTAGGGAAGCTTCCTAAGCTGAAATTGTGTAAAGCAAAGAAGCAAATACCATTCATATTTATGGAAAAATTTGAGCATTCCCAGACAGAAAACTCAAGATATGGCAATGTCTTTATTTTGTTCACCACGAGCGAAACACTTAATTACATCCAGTTTTACGCTATCACGCCCTTGTGAACTCTCTTAGGCTTTTCTGATTCCTTAGGACTTGTCTTGCCACATGCACAAAACAAACCGAGAGAAAGCACAGGTGCTCACAAACACAGGGTTCGAAGCTACGGAAGCTCGATGCTGACTGTACCTCCAGGGAAAGAGCATGGCAGGGCCATTCTACCTGCCTCCATAGGAACTGCAAAACAATTACTGAACGCTGTTTGCTTTTCGCCTTTTTTCTTAAAAGTGAAAATCCTCTTCGGATGTTTTTAAGTTAGAGCAAACAGGTACTAAAAGCAAAGTGGCAAAAGATGAACTGTGTTCAGATGAATTGTAAAAGCACTAAAAACATATAGCTGCTTTTCAGGGGGTGGGAGAGGGAATGTGAATGCTTCCTAAAAAAGACAGAACCTGGAAGCTATAAATAAAAAGATCAATACATGTGACCTCATCAAAATATAAAATTTATATATGATGTCAAAAAAATCAACAGATAAGGAGAAATTGTAATACTTGTAAAAGTCTCCCATATATCACCCTTACGGGTGCAGCTCAGTTGGCTGGGCATGATTCCACAAAGCGAAGGGTTGCTGGTTTGGTGCCTACTTGGGGCACAAGCCTGGGTAGCAGGTTTAGTTCCTGGTTGGGGTGCATTCAAGAGGAAACCAATCGATGTTTCTCACATTAGTGTTTCTCTCCCTCCCTTTCCCTCTCTCTAAAAATAAAATCTTGAGAAAAAAAAGCCTCCCATGTATCATTAGGAAACTCAGGGATATATTCTTTGAATACAGACTGTTTTCATCACTTTGATTTTGGATTCAAGTAACTATTTTGTATAGTTATTTTTTAAATGAACCTGTGTATCAAGTTGGTGAAATAACTACATGGAAAACAACTCTTCCCAATGCCTTTAAAACACAACCTTACCACACAACCCTAGAGTAACATACCCTAAACACAAAAATAACTGGGGGAAAGAGCAAATATTGTCTTTACTGATGACACTGTTAGTGAACTATTGGTACTGTTATTCTGTGACTTGTGTGTGTGAAAAGCAAATAACAGAATGAAAATAGATGTTAAGTTTCAGTGAGAATCTTATAGTAGACCTGAGTGAAAGCAACGACAGGAACTCATGATGTATCTTTCAATGCCGTATGTGTCTTCCATCTAGGTCTATCAAAGAGGTTAAAAATAACCACCAGTTCAGTAGTAACAACTCCCTCTAGATCCCACACTGAGGCCTGTAAGTGCCACTTCCCGCAAAAAGAAACCAGGGCTCCGTGGAGAAATGGCTGAATCTAAGTCTAAGACAGGAAATTCATGAGGTAACCCAGGGGCTTCTTATAAAAGCAGAAAGCAAGGAAGGTATCAAACACAGGGTTGTAACAAAACAAAACAAAACAAAAAAACCGCTCAGGAGTCAACCTTAACAGGCTTTGTACCTGGCAAAAGATGAAACAAGTAAACATCAATAAGGATAATAACTTCAGTGGGTGGAAACATATATTTAAATCTATGAATCTGTAACAGTCAAACCAACTCATTATTCTGAAAATGGGTATATCCGTTCTTCCCTATGCAATTTGTACCTGTAAGTAACCAATGTCAGTATGGAGAAGCATCTCTAAGCATTCTAGTTAATAAATGGAAAAGGAATGATAGGAACACATTACCATCACTTTCAACCCTTAATGGTTTAATGGATCTAGGCCAGGTTTTGCGAGTTCAGCACCACTGACATTTTGGGCCAAGTAATTAATTCTTGTAGGGAGTAGTCCTGTGCATGGTAGGATGTTTAGAAGGATCTCTGGCCTCTCTACCCACTAGATACTAGATGCTGTTAACACCTTCCAAGTTATGACAAGCAAAAATGTCTCTAGACATTACCAAACATCCACTGATGGAGGCGCTGAGAAGGGAGGGAGGGGGAGCTGCAAACTTACTCCTCATTGAAAACCACACTGATCTAAGCCACAATAATAAGCAGTGGCTGCTAACATCACACAAAGAAACACCTGGATGCACCTGAGGAAAAAGGCACATCATCACTTATGAACTAGTCTTGCCAAAAGGATCAAACCTGAATCTGATCACATCTCTGTATCTGCTTGCTGGTTTACAGGAAATTCAGAAATGCAGGACTCTACCAAACAATATCATGGGGATGCAAATATAAAATCCACACTGCGGGACTCCATAGAACACACATGCTTACTTTTTCTGTAACAAAAACAAGGAGGAAAAGGCAAGAAAAACAAGTTGGAGGGGAAGCTGTAGATCATCAATTTTCAACTGTTGTGCTGCAAGATTTTTTAAAACATGCAATACCTGACTAGTCAGGGGCACGGACCTCTTTTCACTTGATCGTCACACAGAAAAAAAGGACAAGAGATAACACAACAATAGCCATCTAGTGTGAATGAATCAAAATCACACCCGCCAATCTGACAAAAAAACTTTTTGTCAGATCAGCAGAAGATATGTATTTTTTTAGTGTGCTGCAGAATTTCAGTAATTAGTAATTATGGTGTGTGCCATGAAATGAAAAGGTTGACAATCACTGCTACAGATTATAAATCAATTTACTGCGATGTGTGGACTACAGATGGATTAAATGAGCTGCAGCAGGAACAGAATAGAAAGCACTGATGTGGGAAGAAAAAAAAGGAAGAACCAAACAAAAGAAGAAAAAGTAGACTATTGGATAAAACAATTAGATAAAAAGACACAATTTTACATAGTTCTAGAAACAAATTCACATGTGGTTATATACACAAAAGCAAACTTTAAAAATGTCACACAATAAACAGTGGATTCAGAATCTCGCAGTGGTTCAAGTCCCCAGTTATGAACAAGAAACATTAACAGACAGCACCATGAAGGAAGACACTACAGCAACTGAATTTTAGATCCAAACACCCAAAATACAACAAACAAAACCAACATATTCAGCAGATAAAAATATTTATCTGACATATATTTTGAAAAGTACCTTTTATAGGATAAACCGTGTAACAAAACAGTACAACAAATAAACAAACAAACAAACACTTCCTAATCAAACTAAGTACATACATACCATGGTGTGCCAGGAATAGGGGTGGTAGCTACTGGTTTGGCCTTCTGCGCAGCCTTTTCTTCTTCAGTCATCTCCTCTTCTTTGGGCTCCTATGGGAAATATTACTCCCATTTAGTTAGTATCTTAACAGTATACCAGGACATCCCACCAATACAAGTATCACTGCAAATACCTCAAAGTGCAACCAACATCAAGTCTTTTGCTAGCACAGGAAGGGGAGACTCTGAGTAGGAATTTCTAATAAAATTCTAAATCCTTGTGCTCTAGACAAAGCCAAATGCCACAACAGCAGATCCTGGCAACAGCAGACGGTCCTTTCTTACAGATTCAATAACCATTTGCTTAGAAACAGAAATGGGAAATACAGTATACAAAATCAAAGAAGACCTCTTCATTAAAGGACATTTGCTTTTTGTTAACTTCCTTACTAATAAAACATGACTACCACTGCTTCCTCACTGAAAGAAGGAAGCTTACACAAATCAGAGCTCCTTTAGTGCTGTACGGAGATCATTCATCCCATGCCAGGACAGACCAAATTCCCCAAATATGAGTTGGTACTTATGGCTTTAACATGTACCAGTCTGTAAATCAGGAGGTTGAAAATCAGGGCCAAGCTCTGTCTAAGACCCTTTCTTTCTAGGGCCCTTGATTTACTGTAAGAAGTAATTTCATGAAACTTACAAAAGAAAAACTCAAATTACAAACTTCAAAGAACCCTAAAATTTCATCTGAAACGATGTCAGCTGGATCCTCAGCTGCAAGCAATGTGTACACATCAGTCAAAGTTGGCTCCCATGTGTCCCTTTACCTCCTTTATCTCTTTTATTGGCTCTTCTTTAGGATCCTCCTCCTCTGTCTCCATTGGCAAAGGTTCTTCAGAAGGTTCTTTCATTGGCTCTTTAATCTTCTCTTCTAATTTTTCTATTAAAAAGTTAAGAGAATGTCACTCCATATTTTTGATGTAATTTTCCAAAAGCTTTTAGAAACTAAGCAGTTAAGATATTCTGTAACTAGAAGTTACTAACTACAAAAATAAAACGTTCACCCTTGTAATAGCATTAACTTGAATATAATGTAAGGCTATTACATTATATTCAATTCCTTGTTCTACCAATCAGGAAACTGCCACTAAAAAGAACTGCTGATTTCAGAGGGACATAAAGTCAGTCTTTCAGCTCATGCATGTATCATTTGTACATATCAATCATTCATTTTGCTAAAAGGGATAATATATTAAGATATTTAGGAACAAAAACGGAGACTTTGTAGCATAGAAATCTACAAGTCTTCATCCGAGACACCGAGGGCCTAAATTTATTTCAGAATATATATAATACACACATTCCTTTCTGATCAGTACCATCAAATCTTAATAAGGATACCAATAATTATACAACAGAATTATAAAATTCCTCACAATAATAATTTGTATGTGTGTATAATTTAATTTCTCCAGATAGAAATATGATGGGATAAATATGTAAGTATATGAACTGGCTTTTTAAGTAAATATGCATTTCTTAATTCATAGGAATAAACAATCCAACTATGTAATTAGAAAACCCCTCAACTGTGTTAATAAGAAATTAACTCAGAATTTCAAAAAGCCTTCTATTTAAGTATCATAGTTCATACTATGTCCCAACAAGCCAATGAACTATACCTTTTTCCTTTAGTTCTTGGGGTTTTTCCCAGGTTGATTCTAATGTTCTATTATTATAATAATATGTCTTCCCGTCTGCGGTTTTATATTCAGTCCACTCAGACACTGCTGTTGCTCCAGCTAAGGTAGCAGGTGAAGCTGCAATAGCAACCTGGGGATGTATCATGGGTACAATAGGAGGGGCCATTCCTGGCAACACACCTAAAAGAAGAATAATAAAAAGTTAGACCCAAGTACCAAATTGCAATTCAAAATAAAGCTTTAAAGTATGAGCTAATTTTTTTCTATTAAATAGTAATGAATGAACCAGTTGGAACAAAAAAAAGTCATGTAAAATGTGATTTAATTTACGCAAATCTACTTCCCTGGTTCAGTTCTAATGCCTAAATTCAATTAGATTCATACATTCAACCCAAGAAGTACCTTAAGAACAGTCAGAAATCTGGGTCACACCTATGAACTCTTAACATAATAAATTACAAAAAGCAGAGTACATTCTCTACTTATTCACAGAAATATATTTTATAAGGATTTCTCAAATTGTAATGAAATCAAGGCAATGAGCATATTTATTTACTGAGTATATTTCCTGATGCAAAATTACTTTCTAGTTCTAAGGTACCTAAAAGGGTATGAATAAAATTCTCAGTTTTCAAGTAAATGACTGAGTTTATTATTACATCTACTTTTAATAGTGATTAAGTCAGACATCCCTGTAATTCTGTAAATCAGTTTAGTCTTTTCCTAAAAGAAAAAAAGTTCCTTCTATATTTCAAAAGGTAAGCCAGGATTTACATTTTTTTAACAAGATAGCTGAAAAAGCCAATTATTACATAAATATGTCAATTAAAAAAAAAAACCCTCAAATCCCCTATGAGAATTTAAGTTTTAGGTCGTTATCATCAGCAACTTTAAAATGTAAGTTTATACTATACACACAAATACTCACACACATATACTCACTAGCATGCAAGCATAATCACAGCACTTTACACATGGAAATGATTTTTTATATTTAACTTAAAAACACACATCAAAAAATAAAATTAAATGTTATGAATATGAGAATGAAGTTGTTTACACTTATTATAAAAATTAAGATATAAAGAGATCTGACCTTATTTGCTTTTGTGAACCAAAGAAGCTAATACTACAGGCAATTGGGAAAATTAAGTGTTGGCCAAATATTGAACAACTGCATTTATAGTGCCCATTAAAAAGAAAAATATTAAAAAACCCACTCACTTGGGCAAAAATAAATAAATAAAAGGATAAACAACAACATTCACTACCATGCCAACTTACAGACAAAACAAACTAAGATGGTTTTAAAAATTACCGGTCTTGGTGGTAGCGACTGTCTTTACATACGGGCAGCTGACTATTTGCATCATTGCTACACCTGTAAAATGGATAAGCAAGCATACGTTGGAAAGCTGCCATTGTATGTCGGCTACCACTGGGATTCAGGAAAATAATTTACCACTACAATTTAGAATGCTATTTCCAATGAAAAGGACCAAGAATGAAATAAAATTTCTTTTTGTTTGACATTTTGTGGGAAGTGGCACCAAATCCAATGTTAACTAATTCTAAATGATAGCATCAATTACCTTTTCATCAAACCAACTCCTACAATACTGAAGGAGTTTCAAGATTTTAAATTCAACAAAGGAAAGCCCCTTCGTTACATACACATAACAAGTTCTCACTGGGACATTTTCTCACAGGACATCAAACCCATGCTGCTGTTGCTTAGATACCAGCGAAAGGCAGATGCAGCATGACACTAAGACACTTCCTCTGTGCTGCTTCTATGTAGGAACTACAATTAGAAGCTGAGGCCTGGAGACAATCATTCAGAAATAGAAAAAGATAAGATAGGACCAAAAAGGTGGGAGGAAAAGGAGAAAAAAAGGCTTGAGATGGATCCAAATATTCCACTGTAGATAAAAGAAGGGCAAAGATGAAGAGGAGGGTAGCATTCAACTAATGACAAAATACTCATGTTTGATGTCTGCCCTATTCAATGCCATGGGCTTGGAACTGTGAAAGCAGGCTAACACTTTTAAGAAACACACGGCCCTTTTAATCTGATTAATGACTACAGGGGCTGATTTGCTTCAGAAATCTCTATCATTTAAGCCAGCTTAAAAGGTAGCACTTGTATTAAGGAATGGAGCCCTGGCCAATGGCTCAGATGGTTGGAGCATCATCCCATATACCAAAAAGGTTTGATTCCTAGTCAGGGCACATACCTAGGTTGCGGGTTCAGTCCCTGGTCAGTGCACGTAAGGGAGGCAACAGATAGATGTTTCCTTCTCTCTCCCTCTCTCTCTTTCTCTCTCCTCTGTCTCCCTCCCCCGCTTCCTCCTCTCTCAATAAACATATCCTCAGGTAAGAATTATAAAGAAAAAAAGAATGGAAATGACGTACAGGTCTTAGAATGAGGAATCATTATGATGTATAACAATGGTGATATAAAAAGTGAATGAAAGGAAAAGCTGGAAACTAAGACTGATTGAGGAAATTCAAAATTAAAGAGTGAATTTAACAAAAAAATTTTAAAGGTTTTGCTGAAGGATGAAGGAAAAGGGTGGGGAATTAAATTTCATTTTCTATTTGTTTCAGCTAAAAATACTAACCCTAAACTAAACTGATACTAATGAAATTAAAAATTATAACTCTTTTCCTAGCCCCAACTGGTATAGCTCAGTAGGTTGAGTATGGGCCTGTGAACCAAAGGGTCACCAGTTCAATTCCTAGTCGGGGCACATGCCTGGGTTGCAGGCCAGGTCCCCAGTACGGTGCACGCAATAGGCAACCACACATCAATGTTCTTCTCCCTCTCTTCCCCTTCCCCCTCTCTAAAAATAAATAAATAAAATCTTTAAAAAAATCCTTTACAATTTAAAAAAAAACTCTTTTCCTCACTAATGTATAAGAAATGTCTCCTAATTCAGAGACAAAAATTAAAATTAAACCCTGGGTTTATATACAATGTACCTATGTTCACTCACACACACACAAAAATACTGTCAATTTTTAAAAAGTGGCTTTTTTTCTTTATTACCATTTTAAATAAAGAACATTAAAGCTAAACTTTCTATTAACTCTGAGAATAAAACAAAAGGACTGGGTCATAAAAGTATGCTGAGTAAAGTTATATGTATAGTTCTATTTTTCATAAGGTTTAAAGAAAGCAATGGAAAAATTCATTTAGTTAAGGAAGTTACAGCATGTACTAAGTTTAAATTGGTATAAATGCTGCCATCTGCAGGACCACTGAACCTATTAAGTCAGCACTAGAAATTCAATGCCTAGCTAGAACCGGGTAGGACAAAAGTAGGTTCGCAGTTGTGATACAAGTAAGTAATACAATAACTAATAAATACAAGAATAAACGCTGTTTCGCATACTTACAACTGCAAACCTACTTTTCCCACACCCTGTATTGGGTTGGCCAAAAAGTTCATTTGGTTTTTTCTCTACAATGGCTCCAGAAGTAGTGCTGAGTTATCTTTAATTTCATTTGCATTGTGACAGCTGTCATACCAGCATGTGTTTAAAAAAACTTATCAAAATTGGTGAATTTTTGTGCAGCCATTTTAATATTGAAGATGGAAGAAAAGCAACATTTTCAGCATTATTCTTTATTTCGAGAAAGGTAAAAACACAACTGAAACGCAAAAAAGATTTGTGCAGTGTATGGAGAAGGTGCTGTGACTGATCGAATGTGTCAAAAGTGGTTTTCGAAGTTCCATGCTGGAGATTTATCACTGGATGATGCTCCAGGTCAGGTAGGCCAATTGACGTTGAGAATGATCAAATCAAGACACTGATGAAAACAATCAACATTATACCACGCAAGAGATAGGTGACATATTCAAAATATCCAAATCAAAAAGGTTATTGGTGAAAATGAAAAATGTGTATTTTATTTTATGGAAAAAAACATATGGACATTTTGACCAACCCAATATATAAACTTTATCCTCAAAGACTGTTCTCCAAAATAAACCCCCCAAAAGAAACTTTAACTATATGACTTCAGCAGAAGAAAATCAAATCTCTTTGTACTTAGGCATAACTGTCACTGTTTATCAACTGGGGCAACACGGAGCTCTTGTATCAAATACACACCACACTGAAAGGTCATGTGTGTTTCTTCCTATGCTAAAAGATAAATTTCAGGTTTTCTCTTTGGGGGATTATTACATGCCTATCATGAAGACTCACAAAATAACCACATATTTAAGTTTTTGATCTTTTTAAAGGGAGCATTTGTTCCATTTAGCTATAACTCTATTCTCAAATTATAGTCTGCTTATAGAGTCTAAGATTATAGACTATAAGTGGACTATAAAATCTATAGTCTACTATAAGCAGACTTAAAATCTATAGTCTACTTTTAGAGGGAGAAATCCTATAATCCTAATCCAATTTACTATGCCCATTTCCACCTCTTATGCCAATATTTACCTAATTTTTTCATGCCTTTTCTTCATCCTTTGACTATCCTTTCCTTAATCATACCCATTAGAACCACAGACATTGCTATTTCAAAAAGAATTTAAGGCTCCAAGATAAACTGCATCCAAATCCCTCCTGTTCACCTTAATGCCAAATTAATATAATTAATATTATATACAACGAGACAGATCTCATTGTATATAAAACCAAAGATCTGAAAAAGAGAGAAGCAAGTCTTTCTCACTAAAGCACATTGGAGGACTAAATTAAAGGGAAAATGAGAAAAAAATGAACATTAATATAAAAGATGGCTTACTATACAAATATTAATATTTCTTTCTATAAAACACTAGCTCCCTCTCCAAAGAATCTTGTTATCTTAGACAAAATTTTACAGCCTATCTAACTCAAGTTCCCTTCCAATTGATCTACAAAATGTCATTAGGTCAGGCCATTTATTAAATGCCTTTTGCTTCCAAACCTCCTATGTAACACCCCATCCAGTCAGATGCTCACCACCACCTGTTCTAACATTTGATAGGTAGGGTCACAGAACAAAGACCATACATCAAAATGGAGCTGCAGCTGAATGAAGTTTATTGTGACAAAACTGCACTTTCTACAGAAATGAATTTTGTTATTCTGTACCTTTCACTCACTGGTCCTATTAAAAACCTCTAAAGTAAAATAAAAATCCTTTCACATGACAGCATTCCAAATACTTCAATAATACTATGCTACCTCTCAATCTTCTCTCTACAGAATTAACAATCCCAGCTCCTTCACATCACTCAGAATCCAGGATCTGGTCTTAATACTGTCCCTGACCCTAAAGCAGACCAAGATTGCAAGATGTTTTCAAGAATGTCAAGCTATTCTGTATCACTTAGTTTTCTACAAAAAGTATGTCCAAAGAGGGAAGTATCCAGCTACATGTCTTAAGTTTAATTTAGAAAAAGGGCAATCTCTATTATCAGAGAAAACATTTTTGGTTTTCTAAACTTTTTATTGGGCATTTAATACCTAACACTATGTCAGCAACATGTAAAAGGTTTTTCTACAAAAAAATCCCACTAATTCTTGAAAATTTTTGGGTTCTTTCCTGCAAGGTACAGTATCTGAAAGCATTCTCTTCAAAGTGGTCACAGGAAAAAGACAATTAAAGCAATAGTGATCATTAAAATGTGTCTAAGTCTAAAAAGCAGCAGAATCACAATCCTGTTCTTACACAGAAACTAGTACAAAAGTGGCAATACCAGACAGTGGGAGGAATGTATAACTGGGAAACAAGAGGCCTAGGTTCTGTTCATCTTTGCTACAAACTAGCCCTGTGTACTTGACCTACGGTATCAATATTTTCAACTAGAATACTAGGGGAATAGACCATAGATTAAGGATTAAATGTATGTGACAACAGCAAATGCAGTCCAATTAGGATGCTCAACATCATCACTGCTTAATCCCTACAAGAATAATTATATTCCACAATCTTTTAATTCCTTCCCTAGATGTAAGGATTTCCCCTAAGACAAAAAATAAATTAAAAAAGAGTAATTCACCATAATTATCTAAATGTTTAAATGGTGCATGTTATACTTTACTTCACAACTGTTACAAGGGAAACTTGCAATTTCTGTTTCAGATAAATTTTTTTGCAATTAATAGCTCACACTTTCATTCCAGTATAACTTAGTTGATAGCATGGTATTTGGATCTGAAGTGCTGAGGCTCAAATCCCGGCACCATCACTTATGAGCTGTGTGACCATGGACAAGTAATTTAACCTGATTCCGTACCTACCTCATAAGACATTTGTGAAAATTAAATGACTTACATGTAAAGTACTTAGAACCATGCACAGTATGTAATAAACCACTCAGCTCGTGTTAGCTATCAATGACTTGTGATCTCTCAAATTCACAGACTCAATCCCTTTAAAATATTGCATTTAGAACATATTTACACAAGATAATCATTTTTAATTCTTTGAGGCCACTATTTAAAATGAGTGTAGCTTTAAATGTGGCTCTAATTTTAAGACATGTAAACAACAACAAAAAGGACATTTACCAAAACTGAAGAGAAAATATTGCAGTTAGCCATGAATCATTCAAAAAAACATTTCAAACAGGTGAGATTCAAGGCAAATTTCAAATGCAACAGACACATGAGAACAAACTGACAGTATGAAAACACAGCTGGAAAGACTATTATAATCTATCGGTTTACCTGGAAGTGGAATTGGCATGCCAGGAAGAGGAACACGAAACGGAGGTACCATTACTGGTGGAAAAGCAGGTATTGCTGCCGCTGGCTGCGGTACCGAATGAGGGACAGCCGGAGGTAACGTCTGGGGGTGCGGCTGGGGAACGGTTTGCACAGGTGTGGCTGTAGGAGCAGGAGTTGAAACACTAACTGTAGGCGTGGCAACTGAAACAGCAGAACTTGGAGTCTGATCTTGTGTTGTGGGTGCTGATAAAAGATAGAACAAAAATATGTATCATTCCTTCATAAACCATTTTACTATAGTCAATCATCATTCACGCATTCAGTATTTTAAGGGCCCATTCCATGCACTGCAAGAAATTTGTAACAAGGTCTCTCTGTCTTCAAGAAGCTTGAACATACTTAAACGAAATATAAAAAATAACTAAAATACAAAGTGAAATGGGATAAATGTACAGGAATGTAAATGAAGACCCAAAGACCATTTCTAACTATGACAGGGTACAGAAAATTTTATGCAGTGATGGCAGGCTTTGAAAGATTAAGATTTCAATAAGAAAAATGACAAAGTGAAAGGAGAAAATAAGCAAGAAGTGGGAAAAGTAAGTAAAAGCAAAGAGTAGGGGACAACAAGGAACTGTTCAGAAAACACTAGGCACAGAGCCAATGAGTTATGGCGGGGAAGGTAGGCCAGAGGCACAGAGGGGAAGGTCTTGAATAGAAGACTAGGAGCGTGCATTTTACTAGGTAGGGAAAGGAAAGAACTTATGTAAATGTAGAAAGATGGTCCAGAAGAATACACACCAAAATATATTAACTCATGACATCTGTGTATGCCTTTCACTTTTTACTATACATGCTTCATTAGTTTGAATTTTTAATAAGAATGCATTTGCATGTTATTTTATGATTTCATTAAAATCATACAATTTCATGTAAAAGGAGTGTGAGGGAGGCTGGCTGAAGTTTCTGTATTGAAGACTAATAATCAGTGTTCATTTGTTGAATTAACTTGGCAGGTGCATAGGAAGAAGAAAAGAACAGAGGTGGGAAAATCAATTTCAATATATCTGGAATTGTCCAAGCAAAAAAGAATGGAGAGAAAAAGATATGCAATAAGAGATGACTGACTGGATAGGAACAAATGGAATCAAAACAACTTGGGTTTCTCTAAAATTACTTTAAAAAAAGGAAAAAAAAGAAATGCCCAGGTTACCAGTATAAGAGACAAAAGAATGAAGAATTCAGGATAATTTGGTTCTGCTAACACATTATTTTTAAATATTGAAAATAAAACATTCCATCCCTAGTATAGTAATCACATTTAAAATCAAATTGTGGCCTAAAAATAAAATTTGTATTTCAATTTTTTAAAGTTACAGGACTCAAATATTAGAAAACATTTTTTATTTATTCATAACCCATATAATTCCAAAACAAAATTTATGTTGGTGATTCATTGGTAAGAAATACATCACCTTTTCCTTGTTGTAAAGAAAAATGTCAAACGCTACCTATATTGAATGAAGAATGAATTTACCAAATAAAATAAAACAGTGCTTTCCCAATGTTTGCACCAATTATACTCTAGGGGAAAACACACTGTTTAGTACAAACCACCCAGGACTCCAACTGACAAAATGTGTCAGTATCTTTTTTTAGTGCCTGATAATGAAAAACTCACTTAGGCTGGGAGATGTGAGCAATTTCATACTTGTTAATAAGGGACTCACCTTGGCTAAATAGACAGCAGGGCCAACAAGTATCTTCAGGGGCCCAGGAATGAATTGTTGGTCTAGCATAGACCTAGCCTTAGGGTACAGTATCATATTAATATAATTTTATAACAATGTGAAAAATACAAAGCACATGCAACATTTGCCCAGTCCCATACATACACCATTTAGCATTTGTAATCTACTATAATGGCTGAAATATCTAGTTATTCTTCCCAACTTCCCTGAGAAGTAGGATTTATCAGCATTTTTCACAAACTTGCACAGTATTAAATGAGTTTATGCTCGTCTGGAGTTAAAAATATAAATGTCTCAATTTTTAGTCCCATCTACCCAGGTCTACACTGCAGTTCACAGAATTACATTTTTTAAGATATTATGGCAATAGTATTTAGATGGAATTACCAAAATTTGATACAAAGTACTGTGGTCAGGAAAACAAAATGAGTTATAGAGCCATCAAATTTCAAGTGGAAAGGAACACTCAATGGGGATGGCAAAAAGTATTCACACAACCCATTTCTCTTGCTGACACAGGACTTTCTGATTTGATAAGTAGAAATGAGTCATGAGAGGAAAAGGATAAAGGCAATAAAAGAATTAAATGGAAACTGGGAAACCGGCAGCTAGGACTTTATAGTGGGTAAATTCCTACTAACTCCATTTGCTAAAATAACTAGTGAAACACTAGGCCTCAAAATACATTATGAACCCAGACTCAGATCTCAACTAAAAAAGACAAGTGACTATAACAGATGGAGAAATATTAAGACTGTAGCAGGACAATACTTCATGACACTGAATCAAGTGAAATAAAAACAGATGTCAGGAACACTCAGACATCAAAACTGATGTTTAAAGGCAATGAAAAGAACGTAATTTTGCTATTCTGTTCTTAGAATAGAGGCCTCCCAATCACTGAAGGGCAGAGCAAAAATGACAAATGAGAGTTCTGAATGGAAGAGCTGACAATCCCAAGATAGTGATGGGCCTAAAGACCACCCTGATATAGAAATGAAATGCACATTGGCCCTGGCCGGGTAGCTCAGTTGGTTAGAGCATCATCCTGATAATGCCAAGGTTGTGGGCTTGATCCCCAGTCACAGCACATACAAGGATCAACCAATGAATGTATAAATAAGTGGAACAACAAATCAATGTTTATCTCTCCTTTCCTCTTTCTCTCTAAAATCAACAAAAAAAATAAAAAGAAATGGAATACACATAGGAGAGTTGAAGTGTTTGGCTACCCACCTTCCTCAATACAAGGTATTTCTCCTTCCTGAGAAGGCAGGGAACAAAACATAACACAGAGCCTCTGCACAGAACCACATTGCTGCTGTTCATCTCCCCTCTCCCGTTACCACCACAGGTGCCCCATAAACATGAGTTTCCGGCCTTGTCACGCAGGTTTTAGAAGCACTGAC
Organism: Trachops cirrhosus; assembly: GCA_028533065.1. Lineage (NCBI taxonomy): Eukaryota > Metazoa > Chordata > Mammalia > Chiroptera > Phyllostomidae > Trachops > Trachops cirrhosus. The sequence continues at coordinate 20,736,857 of CM052546.1, forward strand.
CTATAAAACGGCAAAGACCCTCAACCAGCTAGCGGCTGACTTCCATATCAGAATTCACTGTTACATTTCCATATCAGAGTTTACCTCAGCTACAAAAGAAAACAGACTTGTAAAGCATTTATATCTTCCCTAGTATGTACATTTTTGTCTAAAAATTACCAAGTAAGGCCTTTAAAAAACTGTCTCCATAGTACATGTGTACCTTATTTCTTAAGTTACTTCTTGTATCAATAGAGTCAAATCTGAATCTACTATGATTAAATTTCTCATATAACACAGTCCTTACAATGTAATTTACACTAATAAATCCCAGGTCCCTGAAGCAACTGGGGAAAGGGGCACTTTTCATTCTCATTCCCATCTCTATTATCCATGCAGCAAAATAATCCAAATTCTAATCACCCTGTTGGGATATGTATTTATGTAATATATCATAAACCACCAAATCAATAAAATCATTATTTAGCCCTGGCCGGATGGCTCAGTTGGTTTGAGCATTGTCCTGTGCACCAAAAGGTTGTAGGTTCGATTCCTGGTCAGGGTACATTAACTGGGTTGCAAGCAGAGGTGCGTATGAGAGGCAACTGATTGAATGTTTCTCACTCACATCAATGTTTCTCTCTCCCTACCTCCACCTTCATCCTGCCTTTCCTCTCCCTCTAAAATCAATAATAAAGCCCTGGCTGGTAAGGCTCAATGGACTGAGAGCCAGCCTGAGAACCAAAGTGTTGCTGGTTCAATTCCCTGTCAGGGCACATGCCTGGGTTGCAGGCCAAGTCCCCAGTAGGGGGCACGTGAGAGGCAACCACACATTGATGCTTTTCTCCCTCCCTTTCAAATGAAATCTTTTTTAAAAAAATAAATAAAAATAAAATCGATAAAAAAATATCCTTGGGTGAGGATTACAAAAATTATTTTAAATCATTATTTAGCCCTGCCTGGCTGGTGTGGCACAGTGGATTAAGCGCCAGCCAGGAAACCCAAAAGTCACGGGTTTGGTTCCTAGTCAGGGTGCATGCCTGGGTTGCAGACCAATGTTTCTCTCCCTCTTTCTCCCTCCCTTCCCCTCGCTCTAAAAATTAATAAGTAATTTTAAAAAATCATTATTTAAATATTCTGGGGCTCAATTTCAACCATCTAGTGTAAGTAGCAACAAATAAAAGGTAGCAGTATAAATATTCATGACAATCTTTTAAGCAAACTAATAGATTCTTCTTTTTTCATCCCTGTATTCTACTAGTTATCACCTCTCATCTTTTCAGAAAAGATCTAACCTTTGAGCCTCTGTGACTTTATACCTGAAAATTCTACCTTTCTCACTGCTTCTTTTTCAACTCATTTCATCTGCCTACATACCATTCTAGGACCTAACCACTTCTATATAAGATTACTGAAAACTTCCTAGTAAGTTTCCAGTTTCAACACTACCCAAAAATTGAGCAGCAAAACATCTTCCCAAATACTGCATTTCTATAGCCTCCCCAGACCTGAGTCACCCATTTGCCTGGTTTATAAACACGTCATAACCTGATTTCACTCTTATTCACTTTATTGACCAATATATATGTTTCCACCTCAAGAGTTCCTTAACAATCCCACAAACTACATTTATCCTCATTTCCTGAACTTTGTTAATGCTGCTCCCCCTCAACTTGAAACACCTCTTTTTTGAACCTACTCAAATTCTACCACAAATCCTTCATGATCAACCTCAATACCCATGTAGTTTACCCCCTTGTCTCTCCATTTTCTTGAATTGTTACATCTTCTATTTTAACCATATAATTTTGCGTACTACACTCTGTTTTACAGGCATTATGCTGGCCTCCTCAATTACAAAAACTAGAAGTCCTGGAAGACAGGAACCAAGACTTCCACTGACTTTGCCAAGCCCACAGCACCCAGCAATACTGTTAACCAAGGTGAATAGATTAACTCTGCACTTCCCCAGTTTTGCTTCATGAATTGCAACTGGGCAAATAATCCCTTCAACTAATATAAATTTCTGTTCTTCTTTAACCCAAAATCTTAGGTCAAAATGTTTTTAAACATTTATCAAGTTTATCAAACGGTATCAAGGATAATACATGAAACACTAGGATCAGTTTGGAACGCAGTCCCTACTTATCCATTTCCCTAGTCCCTAAAAAGGAAATCACATGCTGACTGGTACTCACTTGATACTGTCTGCGAAACCGAAGAGGCAGTCGTCGTGGTAGAAGTGGTGGAGGATGGGGTGGATGATGATGTTGAAGTGGACACTGCAGGTGCTGGGCTACTGGTCGTAGGGGTGGAAGCTCCTACTGCTTGTGCTTGCGCCTGCACTTGCGCCTGGGCCTGGGCCTGGGCCTGGGCCTGAGCCTGAGCCTGTGCCTGTGCCTGTGCCTGGGCTTGGGCCTGGGCCTGTGCTTGGGCCTGCGCCTGTGCTTGGGCCTGAGCCTGGGCCTGGGCCTGGGCCTGGGCCTGAACCTGCGCCTGGGCTGCAAGCATGGGTGTCAGTTCTGACTGCTGAATAACCTTAACTCCATCTGGCTTGCTCCATGCAGATTCACGTGTCCGAGCATTATAATAATAAACCTGCAGAGGAAGCAAAATCACTGGTATCATAGAACCTGTAAACTATCATTAAAAAACAGTAATGCAACTACATTTTGTCTTAAAAGTTATTGAAAAAGAAACAAGAGAAAACACATCAAAATTGGCTGTTCGGTATTTCGAGACAGTAGGTAACACACACATAGAAAGGAAAACCAAGATTATTTTTGTGCAAAAAAGTTACATAGCAGGTCTGACTGCTAACCTTAGAAAGCCCTGCTTGCAAAGTTGACTCTTGGCTGGCATCTGGAAACGTGCATTTTGGGAAGGTTACCACCATTCCCTAACTGGTTAAGAACAGCTCACTGTGCCCAAACTGTTTACACAACAATGCAGCTTATGCTAAACATCTGCTTTCCCATTGGGAGTTTGGAATTTTGGTTCTGCTAGGCAGATGGCACCAGTCCCCAGTGACAACTCTTGACTCTCCAGCTGAGGCTAGCTTCTCTGGTAGACAATCCTTAAAGTATTCTGTCACAATTCCATGCTGGAGAAAATATACACACTCTACATGCTCCAGAGTGGATTCTTGGAAGCTTGTGCTTCATTTCCTCCAGATTTCGCCCCATGCCCCTTTTCCTCTTGGCTGGCTTTGCTTTGTATCCTTTCACTGTAATTAGTCTTAGCTGTGGGTACAATTAACATGCTGAGTCCTGTGAGTACTCCTAGTGAACACTAAACCTAAGACTTGCTTTGGGGACCCATGGCACATATTTAAAGCACAAGCTTCCGAATCACAGGTAAAAACATGTACGCACTCCATTCTGTGCAGAAGTCCAATCCAGTGAGCCTTTCCTGAAGTCCTACCCCACGCCCTGCTTACCCCAGGCTCACTCTCATAACTGGTAGCAAGAAAACCATCAGTCATTGATCTCCATCTGCCAGAACTCTCTAAGTCTTACTCTTCTGTCGCCAAGCAGTCAACAACCTGAATGTATTTTCTAATTTACCTTCCCATCTGGAGTTTTGTTTTCCACCCATATCTCTTCAGTCGGAGGCAGAGCTGGAGTACCAGGAGCAGTCACAGGAGGCATTCCGGGCGGAAACATCATGCCCGGAGGAGGAGGCATGGTTCCCATGGGTGGAGGCATGAAAGGTGGTCTCTGTTAATTCACAAGAACAGTCAACGTCAACTTGCATTTATCTTTCCCCCTTCAAATTACTAAATTCTACCCAAAAGTAAAGCACTGTAACAGAAACTGAACTAGCGTGCTAGTCCATTCAAATATATTCATCTATGATGCATAAGCAAAGTTTCTCTGTAACAGAAATGGTTACTAAACAGACTGGAAAGAAATACATCAGCATACAGTAGTTAGTTCTGGGTGACAGCATTATGGGTGAATTTTGCTTCATTCTTTATACTTCAAAGGGAATTTTCATATTCTAAGAACTAGATTACTTTCGAGAGAAACTGATTTTTGTACGTTTTAATACCAGGCACACCAATGCCTCCACACTTCACTTACAACAGGAACGAACCAAAGAAAAAACATAATTTTATAAGTAACAGAAAAAAAATCAGATATAGCTAATCCTTCCTTTTCCTACAAGAAAAAATATATTAGATAGAAAAATATTCATAATTTTCTATTTTTCAAGTAACCATAATATATAGTTCAGCAATGACATAAGCATCAGTTAAATGCAGAAGATATAGTAAATAGTTATCCATTTTACTTTTAGTGGAATATAAGAATTTAAATGGTATATATTACCTTAAAAAATTTTTCCCTGGTGTTATTACTAACTCAATCCTATCTCTGATAATTCTTCAGTCATTCTTTAATGATTGCTCACACAACCGAAGACCCTGAGCCACACAATTCAACTGTAACTGCTGTACCTCACTTACTAAAGTGGACAAGTGGTCTAACATTGTAACAACAGATTCTGAACAGGGATTAAAAGATGTCCTCTATAATATATAAGTAACACTAAAATCCAATTATCCAAAGCACCTTAATCTGGATAATGGAATTGACACTACACTGATAATGTGAAAATGTACTTCATTTTCTTAAAAATATTTTCTTCCTCAAACTCCAGGTTTTTCCGGATTCAGTTTAGCATCTTTCAAGCATCAGCACACAGACTCATGTTCTACAAAACATCCCCTCAAATACGTCTTGTGAACATTAGCTGGAAATCTCTTGGATTTAACGTAAAGCCACACAATTATCTATCATGACCAGAAAAGCATCACAACATCTGTTATATTTCTATTAGAGGATTACATTAGTCCACTGCATTTTTATAATATTCTGCAAGTAGCTCTAACTCTTAAAGGCACAAATTAGAGTAAATTCATATGCAACAAATTATACCAGAGTCAATAGGTCAAAAATCTATTTCTTATTCTAAGCTTGAAGAAAATATAAAATTTTTAAACAATCTGTTTAAGGGGATAGGGGCTATATGTGAAAGTCAATAAATTTATTAAACAAAGTATTAAAACCTGTGTCTCTTGCATAAATATTATCCTATGTAAACAGAATTAACATTACTCAAGTAGTACTTTATTATCTTTTGCCATTTTTAGTAAGTTCATTCTTGATTATGCTAATGAAAGGCAGAAAATACCAGTATATTTATTTGGTTTCAGAATTGTAAAGGCTGGATAAACTGAGAAAACTGAGGTCCATACCTACACCCCCCCCCAAATCACAATCCCAGAAGGGGGCGTCCGAGAGATGACACCTTCATGACTTCATTTCAGACACTGACTGACTCTACACCAGAAAGGGGTATATGCCTCAGGTTAAAATGCCAGAAATGTTTTTATCTAAAGAAATCTCACAATAATTCTATTTCTAAAATTAGAAAATACCCCCCGCCTTTTTTAGGGAAGAAAAAAATCCAAACAATGTTCTTACAAAATGTGTTTGTTGTTCTAGGTTCTCTTCTAGGCTTCATTTGTGGCAAGAATCACTCAGAACATATATATATATAGACATATATATTTATACTTAATGACAAAATATATCATTGAAAATAAATAGCAATAACTAAAAGAATTATAAATTTCAAATTTCATTTCCCATAGAGAAGATGAATTACTAAAGACAATCTCAGGGATAAAGGCAGGTAAGAACTACTCTATTTAATCCTACCTTCCTGTGTATTATCTTTTTCTATCTAAATTCCCATTCTAAATTTCTATTCAAATTATGGTTACCACTACTTTTGGAGCAACACGTTAATGTATGGATTACATTTTTCTATAAAGTGAAACTAAGAACACAGTTTTTAAGGCAAAACTGATATATAATAGTGTTACTAACAACAATGAAAGAAGAGCAACCTCTCCATCCTTTACCTGAAGGTGTGGCGGGCCCATAGGTGGAGGAATCCCTCCTGGAGGAGGCATTGGCGGCATGTTAGGATCAAAAGGAGGACGTCCGAAGGGGGGCCGAGGTGGCGGGGGAGGGCCTCGCATCATGCCAAACGGAGGAGGAGGTCGCATGAGAGGTGGTGGGCCTCGCATCACTGCATTTGGTGGGGGAGCTGGGCCTCGAAACCTCAAGGCCTGCTGTTGAGCCATCCTATGTGGAAAACAATGAATAAATTTTTCTTTTCCAAAATTACAAAAATATAGCTACTGATCTCTAATCACATCAAATTTAATAGGCCCTTAGGAGCAAGTGTAGTTGGAAAGTCATTCTTTTGCAACCATCATGGTAAAAAGTGCGTAAGAATGCTCAATGGACACTAGATCTGGAAGGAAATCAGGATGAAGAGGATATCTAGATGGTCTTAAAATCTGTCTCCTCTCATGCTGCTTATGATTTGCAAGGGAAGATGGAAAAAACCTTTATGTAATAGGGAAATTGCACAGCACCTTGACCAGGGGATCTAAATTAACAGCATCTAAAAAAGACAGTTGGACATCATTTGAATGGGAGGGACACAACATCACCTATTTCAGGCAAGAATGTGTAACCTCAAATTAATGAGAAAATATTAGACAAACACAAAATACGAAATGTTCTACTGAAAAGGGGGGAGCAGAGGCTATGTTGTTCAGAAATACAGAAGTTATACATAAAAGACAAAGGCAAGCTGTGGAAATGCTCTACATTAAAGGAGCTAAAGAAACATGGCAATACAACATTAATTCTATACCAAACCCTGTACTAGAGGGAAGAAATGCTATGAAAAAATACTGGATTAATGGACAACACTGCAATGTGAACAACAGGTTAAAGCGTTGCACCACTGTGAACTTATCAAGTTGGTAACTGTGCTGTAATTAAGCAAAAGAGTATCTCTATTCTTAGAAAATACACACTTAAGTATTTAAAAGTAAAGGGCCTTGGTATATGCATCTTACCCTCAAACAGGTCAGCATAACAGAGCATGCATGCGTGCAAATAATAAAGCAGAAGAGGTAAAATATTAACACTAAGTGTACTATCTTTATTTTTTGCAACTTTCTATAAGTTTGACATTACTTCCAAATACAAAGTTTTTACAGGGATGGAGGTAGCAGCTTAAGAAATCACTATATTTCTCCATCTAAAGACAAAGGTTTTTTCTCACAGCACCCTACCCCATCCTCTAATCTCTAGTTAAATACCCTAAATTTATTTTCTCCATAGTATTTAAGCAGATATGTAATATCTCATGGTATTTATTATCTATCTCTTCTCACAAGTGCTTTCTAAAAAACTTAAAATTATTCAGTTTTAACAGTAATTACTAGGTGCCAGGCAGTGCTCTGAGGTCTCTTTAAGTCATTTAATCATCATAACAACCCTGAGATAGACACTATTATCAACCTTGTTTTACAGATGACACTAAAGGCACTCAGAAATCAAATAACTTGCCCAAGGCCACCAAGCCGGTTCAGTGGAAAAGCCAGTGTTCAAACACAAATAGCTCTTACAGCTCTTCAACACTGCATCAAGCTGTCTACGTGGGCAACCCCTTTGGCGCAGGAACTCCGTCCTGTTCGGCCTTACATCTCCAGCACGCAGCTAGGTCTGCGGGTGGAAGGCCACAGTAAGTATCTGTTGAATGAACACCTACGTAGGTGACAGCTATGCTACTCACAAGTAGGGCAGGTAGAATCTCATAAAACTTATTTTTACTATAACTTGCCATAGTCAATTTACTGAGCACCTATCAGTCTTCCTGGCAGCTACTATAAATCACTCCATTATATGAAGTTTACATGTCTCAAGAAGAGATTAACAATTATCTTCCTCATGTACATTTGAAGACAATCATTCTTATATTCTCTTCTCATCAGGCTCTTCCAACTTTCCTGCATTTTCAACCCTCTGTTTCATGTTATTCTTTAACTTATTCTAAATTTTCCACATCACAGTTCAATTCTCACACACAAAAAATCCTAATAAAACCCAATTTTCCTTTAGAATAGGGTTGTAAACACATCTAGAACTGTATATACCAACTGTATTTAACCAAATTTGCAAATAACCCTACAAAATTAGAAAGCATGAGTTAAAAAACAATGACTGCAAAGAGGAATATGGGCTATGTCAGAATACTCTGTCCTTTCCAAATTGTAAGTACTCCGAAGACACATGGCTACTGTTACTGAAGAAACATCTGAACCTTTAGTGCAGAAACAAAGTTAAAGACCAAGGAAAGATACTCTGTTTCAGACAAGTTAACAATGTGCTTAATCTTACCATTTCTTTTGAGTCTGCCTCTCCCCTTTCAACAGATCTACAGTATTTCTTTCTTTCGAATCTCAACACTTCCTAGCCAATAGCTTGAAGCTAAGCGTGTACACTCTAAATCAGGGAAAAGTCAAATCGGGGCTCTGCCTTCTGCTGTCAGACTAGTTACATAATTTGAGCCTGAGTATGCTCCGATGTAAAGGAGCTGAGGAATAGAAATAAAACCTAACCCACATCCCTGTCCAGTGACATAACCCCTATGAAACATTTCAGGTAGTTCCTGGCACACAGTAAACCACTTTAACGGTCACTATTTTCAGAAACCTAGCACTGTGTCTGCCTATAAAAGGCACTTCGTTGTCAATTTGACTAGATGGCTTTCAAAAGTCTGCCACTAAAATAGCGACAAAATGCAAGTAATTTCCTGTCAGCAACTTAAATTGCCATCTTCCAATGCCACATAGTATAGCACCTGTGCTGAGCTGTTCATATGCACTACCTCATCACAACCAACCTACCAGAACTGCAGCGAGGATCAAATGAACTGATAAAGCTGCCCTGGCTGGTGTGGCTCATGGATTGAGTGCTGGCCTGTGAACCAAAGGGTCACCGGTGCATTCCCAGTCAGGGCACATGCCTGGGTTGCAGGCCAGGTTCCTGATGGGTTGGGGTGGGGGGCACACGAGAGGCAACCACACATTGATGTTTCTCTCTCTCTTTCTCCCACCCTTCCCCTCTGTCGAAAAATAAAATCTTTTAAAAAAAATCAACTAATAAAGCACTTGGAACAGCATCTAGCACATCAGTGCTAAGTATAGCTTTTACTACTGTTGCTATAACATTAGTATAGTAGTGGTGTTCATGTTAATTGTATTAATATTAGTAATACTGTTAGCTATTATTCTCATGACTATAATTATTATTATTACACTCTACATAACCTGCCTCTTGTTGAACTGTTTATAGATTCCACTCTTCTTTTTTTATCAAATACTTCAAATTCATTACCTTCAAGCCTCTGATTCATGAATTACCTCTGAAGGTAACTCATTACCTTCAGAGCTTGTTTGCTCTGCCTGGAATGCTTTCCCCCAGATCTTCATATAACTGGCCCCTTTTTACCATCAGTCTCAGTTCAAATGTCACCTCAACTCCTTTCCTGCCTCTACCTTCTCCCAGACTCTCTCTGGCTCATTACCCAATTTGAGTTTTCAATTATGATAAATGCTACGAAGAAATCTCTCACTTATTTACTTTTGTATTATACCCACTAGTATGTAGTTTTTCCTTAATACACTGATGCATACCAGTGCCTAGGATGATGGGTGTTCAAATGTTATTGTTTTATTAATGACAGTGAACGCTGGCACTTCTATAAACCAAGCACAGTGACATGGACACTATTTATACTAACTCTTTTAATCCTCACAGCAACGTAATGAGGTAGGTTTGGAATCAATTTTACAGAGGAAACTAGAGCACAGAAAAATAATGTTTAAGTTACCTAGTCAGTGGTAACACCAGAGTATACTTATTCTTGTTTTACAGTTGAAATTTAGACTGCAAGTACCTTGTCATAAGGTAGTACTAAGTAAACTGAGTAAAAGATCTATACAAACAGGATTCTAAAAGGTATCTTAATGACCCTCAACCACAGAGGGATGAATGACATTTGGATCTCCAAATAAATGTCTATTGTAGGTTATTTGCATTCCTGCCACTTTCAACCTTTTCAGAAAACAGAAGACTGCTTGCAAAAATAGAAACACAAATTCTTTTTTTTACAAGAACAAAATGTATTTCTCTAGAGGTACTCTGTCCAGATATGCAATCCCCCCAAAGGTGAAGACAAGCCTGCAAATACTTTAATAGGAGGAACAAAATGGAAAGAAGCTGTTTGATATATGGGAGGCAAATCCAGACTGTGCCAATTACCCAGTGACCTTGTGTAAGTAGTCACTTCACACTTGCAGGTTGATTTCCTCATTTTTATGTGGTTAGTTTAGTTCAGAATTTAGATCAGTCTTAACTAGCCTGGACATTACTTGAGGACAAAGGATTCTGATCTGCTTCAAGGCTCCACTGCCAGCACCTAGGTCAATGACTGTCACATAGCACACAATAAATGTGGGTCTAATAAGTGAACCATCTTTAAATTACCCATATTCATTTATAACCATATATCCACCGAAAATCTTACTTGTCAGACAACAATAGACACACCACGAAATATCTTCAGGATACATATACAAAAACTAAGCCCCAATTTCTACCATCAAAGACACCATATAAACAGCCAATGTATCTTAAACCACGAAAAGTGCCAAAATAAAGGTCTGTACAATATGCTCTGAAAGCAACTTCCAACCCGTGGGGCTAGGCATAAAATTTTTTGCCAACAGAACACCTCATTTAAAGCCCTATTCAAATCAGTTTCACATCAACATCTGAACTGTTAATAAAATTTAAACTCATTGTAAAGCTGAAGACAGATACTTTCTTAAATGCAAAGTAATGTTCCCAAATAAATCCATATAAGATTAAGCAACCATCTCTCTAGATCACAATCAGGAATAAACCTTCCATCACTAATACGGAAACACCTTGACAATGCATTTGATCACTCATTATCAAAGTGAATATATATATTTGGCTTAAAGTATTTGAGACGATCTCAGAAATAAGATAAGATTTTATTCCTGCCAAAGTAAGGATTTTCGTGTGTGACAATTCAAAATCTAAGACGTATTTTTGCCCCAAAACTTTGAGAAGCAATACCCATGTCCTAACACAATTTCATCTTGAACTCTAGACAGTAACAGACTGCTCATAACCTACACTGCTCTTTTTCATTTTCTAATGCTGACAATGGCACAATTCAGAATGGGAGCTAAACAACTGAAATGACATTTTTCCCACCCAGGGGGAAAAAATGTACCAAATACATTTTAAATAAATAAATAAAGCTTCGTACCTCTTTTTCCTCAAAAACCACTCGACTAAAGATTTCTCCATCACTTTTACTTCACCAGATCTTAATTACAAATTCCATAGGCAAGGAGACACCAGGAGAAAGGACACTGTACTCTTTAAGGCAAAGGCGTGATAGCGCCTGCGAGCTCAGGAGCCCGTCTCTGGGTTCAAGTCACTTCCTAGAGCTCCCATTCCACCTCTGCGACCTTGGGTCTACCTCCTCGACCTCTACCTGGCTCGGTTTCCTCACCTGTAACATGGGCAAGTAACTTACCCAAAAAATGGCTCTGGTCTGTAACCTGCAAAATGGGAAAACCAACTACTCCAAAGGGCGGTTGTGAGGATTAAATGAGACAACTCTTAAGAGCTCACTGGCACACGGAAGTACGTAACAAATGGCCTCTGCTATGGTTATTATTCAAAATATAAGATAAGGGATAAAATGATAAGAGAAATAAGGAAAGGCCACGAGAAGTTAAGCAAAGGAAGCAATATGGGGAAGAAGAAACCGGGCAAACGTGAAGATCCTAAAGGGCCGCGCGGGCGTGGGGCTGCCCCAGGAGTGGTGAGGAGTTCCGGGGAGTTAACTGCGGAGTGGAGGGGCGTCCTAGAGGAAAACTGGGCCCGTAGCGACGCGCAGCCGAGTCGGCCCGGGCGTAGGCGGCGTGCGGCCGAGGCGGGGCCCCAAGGCGGGAACGCCCGGCCCGGCCTAGGGGTTGCAGCCTCGAGGGGCGCTGGGCCCTCCAAAAACCGCTGGGAGCACCCCGAAAACGGACAAGAGGCCGCGGCCCTACCCTAGCCCGGCTCTCTCATTCAAGCCACCTTCCCCTTCCCCCTTCTCCGAACCCATGAGGTCTTGGACCCAAGCCGCCGCGGCTCCTCTACCTACCCTCCACCCCGTATTTCCGCCACAGGCCTACCCCCGGGACTCCAACATGCCGAGAAGTAATGAAGACCAGCGCCCTTTACCTGAGCTCCCCTGGGTTAAATCGCTCACCGTCCCCCCCGTCCCCGCCACGCTCCGCCATTACAGAAAACCGCGTTCATCCACCCGCCGACCGGGCGTCTTCTATTGGCCAGACAGATCATCAATCTCGTGCGAGAGAGGCGGAGACAGCAGAGATCTGTGACAGGAATGGTGAAGCTTTCCATCAATCTGCGAGCTGAGGGCGGCATCTGCCTTACTATTGGTGAAAGGGCCCGCCGACTTTGAAAGCGGTATGGAGACAGCCAGTTGATTGGTCGCTCAGAGGCTTTATGGGAAATGAGACTTCAGCAACGAGGAACCGCTGGCGCCCTCTCGCGGTAAGCAGAACTAGGTCCTCCCACGTACTGCCTGGCCTGTGGTAGCCACGTGTCTGCCTGCCTCTAGGAAGGTCAATTGTGAAGCCATATTGGCCACAGGCTGGCGATATGCGCCTAGTCAGAGACTTCCATTGCATAAGCCAATCAAAAATCGACCTGAGTAGAGCTATAACCAATCACAGAGTTTCTGTGGAAAAGAGTTATTTTCCAGCTTTTCAGAATCAGGAGTCTTGAACCATCACCGGATTATAGCCATGTTATTGAACAATGTATTATCAACTAAAGAATATATTCTAAATTGTGTTAAATAATTAGTGTCAGGTTGATGAGTGTTATAAGTTGCTGCATTAAGTCGGGGGAGGCAAGTCTCTTCACAATCTAAAGTTTGAAGCATCTGTTCTTCAGTTCCAAAATACACCTGCCTGAAATTAGCACACCTTGATACCCAGAAGGAATTCTGAATATCAATTTCTCTTTTTATTACAGGGGGGTGGGGAGGAAAGCCCTTAGGTCTGGGGTTTCCAAGGTACAATGAAGGTGAACTCTACCATTAAGTTGCTCCAAATACTACAATAAGAAATTTCACTCAGACCTAACTGTATGTACCAGGCACTATCCTAAGTATTTTGCATGTATTATGTCTTTTGGGCCTCATAAACACTAAGGTGGGTACCACGAATTGCCATTTTATAGATGAGACTGAGGCACAGAGAAGTTAAGTAACTTGCCCAAGTTCATACAGCTTGTGAATGACAGAGCCTGGCCTTAAAAAGTGCATTTCTAGACACCACTATCCAAGAAAATTGGAACCGCACACCCACACAAAAACTCACACACAAATGTTCATTGCATCCTTATTCATAATAGCCAAAAAGTAGAATCAACCCCAGTCGTCTGGAGTTGTCACCAAAAAACTGATGACTGGATTAAAAATGTGGTGTATCAATACCACAGAATATTATTCAACCATAAAAAGGAATGAAGTAGTGATTTATGCTATAATATGGAACCTTGAAAACATTATGCTCACTGAGAGAAACCAGACTCTGAGGCTGCACATTGCGTGATTCCACTTGTATGAAGTGTCTAGAACAGGCAAAGCCCTAGAGACGGAAAGTAGACCAGTGGTTTCCAGGAGATGGAGCGAGTGACTGCTAACGGGCATGGGTTGTTGTTGTTGTTTTAGATGATGAATAATATTCCAAAATTAGTGGGGATGATTGCACAAGTCAGTGAATATACTAAAACCCATTGAGTCGTGCACTTTACTGGATGAAGTCTATTGTACAAATTATATTTCACTAAACACCATGCTATACTGAATCCCAATTCAATATTCAAAATTAATTGTGGTAATATGTGATAAGGACGGAACACAATCCCGAGCATAATCCATTGGAAAAGGAAAGGATGGCCGAAGTTTCACTAAACATGTGATGTTCAGACAAGCCAGAGTCGGACTAAGAGTGGGAAGTGAGATCCCTTTTCTACATCAGCATGCATCCCCACGGCCTGTCAAACTATTGTGAAAATAATACTGGTATAGATGGCTCATGACCATCTAATCCCCTGTGCTGGAAAAAACCTCAAAAGGGCTACTTTACAGGAATCAAGTTACTGACATATATAAAAGATGAAAACAAACTGTCATTTTGAATAAATGGAGGAAAGTCCTTGCAGATTTAATACAAGTTTTATTATTTGATAGTTTTATTGTATTATCTGTATCTATGTATATTTTGAGATATTTACATCTTATTGTACTATTTTTAAATTTATAGCTCTGGCTGCTGTGGTTCAGTGGCATTGGCCTATACACCAAAAGGTTGCTGGTTTGATTCCTGGTCAGGGCACATGCCTGGGTTGCAGGCCAAGTCCCCAGCTAGGAGCGTGCAAGAGGCAACCAGTCGATGTTTCTCTCATACTCGATGTTTCTCTCCCTCTCGTTCTCCCTCCTGCTCCTCTCTCTAAAAAGAAATAAAATCTATTAAAAATAAATAAATAAATATAAAAGCAGTATATATGCATACATATGTATCTTATATATATATGATTTATATATAATCATTTTATTGTTTCATTGCTATGGTTTACTTACAAAAACATCCCCTTGATGGTCAGGTATTTTGTAGTCAATAGCTATATAGAAACACTGCAAATATATAATCTTAGCTGTGTCTCCAATGAACCATTTTATTGAACCAATGCAAAAGCTGAATTAAAAACTCAATGTATTTTTTAAGAAACCTAGTCAAAGCTTGCAAACTCCTGATATACTAAAAATGTGCATAACTGTACAGAACAGAAAAACAAATGCCATCCTTGCCCAAGAGGCAGTAATTGAATTATAGACCCTAAAACTTGGTATATCAAAATGAGGTGAAGAAACAGTATTGACTTAAGGCTACTAATTAAAATCATCAGGGTTCTAAGTCCTGGCCATGAAGTCACTCTTCAGACGTGGCTCTTGAGAAGTGGTTCCAACACAGAATCAGGCTTTCCATTTTCATAACTACTACTTTTGGACAGCTGTCTTAAACCCATGGTACACACTTTACATACACTGTTTTTATT
The DNA here is from genome assembly GCA_028533065.1 of Trachops cirrhosus. NCBI lineage: Eukaryota > Metazoa > Chordata > Mammalia > Chiroptera > Phyllostomidae > Trachops > Trachops cirrhosus. The sequence goes on from CM052546.1 coordinate 20,751,955, forward strand.
CCTCCAACAGCCTTGCAAAGCAGACATGTTGTCCCCATTGTACACACGGGGAAATGGAGCCTCAGAAGTGACATGACTGGTGCAAGGTGACATTCGATCAGCTGATAAGAGGTGAAGCCAGGACTCACGCAGAGGCCTTTGTCACACCAAAGCCAGTTGGGGACCGCTAATTCCCAAGTCTTCCCCAAGTCAGCAAGGTAGTACAGCTAAAGTGTCATTGTTTTCTCTTTTCTGTGGACTGCAGATACTTTGGAAAGCCTCTGTTTTCCTCACTGAATCCCAGGCCCTAACACAGTGTTCGCTATCAGGCCAGCACTGTACAGCACTGTGGGGCTGTTATTCCGTACTAGATTCACAGTCTTCGAAACCTCTGAAGAGATCTTAGAGATGGAGAACGTCTGGCCACACACTGCTGGCCACCGCGCAGGCGGGGCGGGGCGGCAGCAGCTGCCGATAGGCTTTGGAGGGAACTAGATCCGGAGTCTAGTCCTGGCCCTGCCTGTGTCGTCCCGGGCGAGTGAGTTACCTGGTCCCTCATAGCTTCAGCCTCCTTATTGCTAAAATACAGAGTTGCTGAGAGATTTGGTAAGTAACTGCTTCCCATGGTCTAGACAGCAACTAACAAGCCTCAAGCATAATATTGGTTCATTGAACTGATTTGGGACATTTTGCTAGTCAGTGTTTTACCCAAAAGGTCAAAGTCATGATAGTTTTCAGCTTTTTGCACACGTATATGTGAAGACGATGAGTTTTCAGCCCAGAAGCTAGAACTACATAAACCATTCATTATGAATAGTGAACATCATCCTAAATCAACATATGGCTCAGAGCAGAAAATATTAGCAGCTTACACTTCTTGGGTTCCTAGTATGCTGAACATACTATATACACATCCCATTTATTAAGTCACATTTATTGATTCTTATTTGTTAGACACTGTTTTAAGCACTTTAAATGTCTTAAAACATCTGAACCTTTATAAAAAACCTAGGAAGTAAGCATTGTTATTATTTCTATTTCACAGAGAACAAAAGCACATAGAGTTTAAGCAACGCACCCTGAGTCACACAGCTAGTAAGTGGGAAAGCTGCAATCCAAACCCACGCCGTCAGGCTACGGAATCCATGTTCATACCCACTATGCTCTACTCGAAATCAGCAGTCACAAGGTAAAGTCTCCCCTACGCTACTGCTACCCTGTGTAGACATTGCAGGGCAGCAAGCAGTGCTTTCCCAGAATCTCAACTGCATCTACCTTCTAACTGTTCCTTCCTCATCCTGTGACCTGATTATGGAATTTAAACAAAAGGTTCTCACCCTGGCTGGTGTTACTCAATGGATTGAGCGCGGGCCTGCAAACCAAAGGGTTGCTGGTTCGATTCCCAGTCAGGGCACATGCCCAGGTTGAGGGCCAGGTCCCCAGTAGGGGGCGCGCAAGAGGCAACCACACATTGATGTTTCTCTCCCTCTCTCCTTTCCTTCCCTTCTCTATAAAAATAAATAAAAAATTTTTTTAAAAAAAAGAAAAGTCTCTTCATGCTTTAAAAAAAAAAAAGGTTCTCGTCTCTATTGTATCTCAGGATACAAGAAACTCAGAAGTCATTGTTGTATAGTCAACCATTACATAATATCAGCATCTGGGCTGTCAGGACGGAGCTGAGAACACCTGAGAGGAAGCAAGTGCATCTTTAGGAATATATTGTATCCAAAGATTGTCCTCAGTACTTGTGCACATTAGAATAGCAGAAGACAGAGCATTTGTATTCTCTACCCCCTACACACACATTTTTTTTTAACTTATAGAGATGAAATCATCCATTCAATCATGGTGCAAAAAATCGGTTCTAGTCAAGATATGTTTGGGATTGCAAGGAAAATAATTCTATTAATTTATGGACAGGAGGCTCATTGCCCTGACCTTTCCAGGGACTGAAAACCTTCAAGAACCTGAGGAGCTGCCCTCCCTGTTCCGTTCCATCTTCTTTCCAAGTATCTTTGCCCCACTTGTTCTAGCCTCTTCTTTCTGCAACCCGCTTCCTCCCCTCACCCAGTCTAGTCACCACACATACAAATTCAACACCCTGGCTCACCTCCCTGCCCGGTATCCCAACATCACTGTCAAGTCTCTGGTTGCCTGTAGGTTCAAATTCTTCAGAAAGAAAATCTGATTGGTCACTGGCTGGCCAGCACATTAGCTGGTGTGGATTCATATGTCCATCCCTGCACCAGTTTTGTGTAACCAGAGTAAAGTCAGAGTAGTGCTGACCTTTTCAGAGTCTCAGTTGAGAAAGGCAACAGCATCTGTTTTCTCTAACCACACCTGGGTGATTCAGCCCTTCCCCCAGATTAGCTTCCACCGCTGCTCACTCTGTTCCACTACCTGTGAAGCATCCAAATGAAGCTTCTAAAATGCCCTCCACTTACATTCTTTCCAGGCTCCTCATTGCCCTTGTCAAAGAACAGACTTGACAATCGAAACTTCATGTTCAACCTTATGTTGGAGAGCTGACAATGATGGTACTTAAATGCCAAAACTTAACAGAAAATCTAATGACTACGAAAGGAAAGGGAAAAGAAACCTGTGACTCTATATTCTAGAAGAAAAGATACTCTCAACAGGACTTATCCAAGTTGGCCAAGTCGAGGAGCCAGGTCACAAAACACACTGGGGTACAAACAGATTCCCACTAAAAATATCGTTTTGAATTAAATGTAAAAGGAATGAGGAAAACAGAAAATCACCATGAAAACATCACCGTGATTATCGGGGCAGCAAAATCTGCTGATGCACGCTAAATTCAGTGGGTGAAACTTGAAGGAGAAGCAGGATGTTGCATAGGCTCAAAATCCTGCCCGCCCCCAAAACTACAAAACACTGTGGTGGTCTCAACAGATGTTCATGAATTCTTTGATATCTTTCCTCCAAAACGGAGAGCTTAATCTCCCTCTCCTTGAATATGAGTTTAAATTGGTGCCCTGAGATCTCATTTCCCCTGAGTGTGTGGTGGGAGGGGGCAGGGGCACACAAACAGACAATCCTCAGGCACTAGCAGGGTGTCGGAGCAGTCAACTCAGTCCTGACAGTCCCTACCCTGGGGCCACATTCTAAACTGACCAGCTCAGGGGAGGTCGCATGGTGGGCCTTACAATCTCAGAGGCCTAATGTATCCGCAGAGCATGGCTTCAAATTAAAATGTCTTCACTAAAAGCAGGTCATGGTGAGCAGTCATGTCCTAAGCAGGTATCTTCCTTGACAAAGGTCAAGCTTTACCTTACGTGATCCTGTCTACTGTCTTTCTGCATCTACAATAACGGTTACATGCCTTTGGGATGTCAGGGTCATTCCCTTGGTCCAGACCCCTTGGGGAGCAGCCTCCCAGCCCTGTACAGACCACGGAGCCCCTCGCTGTCCTCTTGTCCTCCGCAGAACATCTCCACGTGCCGTGAATGTTCACCATTAGCTGCCCTGTGCCCACCAGTGTAACAGAAGTACATATCTCTCCATTTTCCTTTTTATCCACCCCAGAGATGTCCCCGCTTTGCCTTTTCCTGCCCCCCTTAATCTACCACCATTGGATTTCAATTGACTCTCCTTGTGTCTCCTCCTTTGATTGTAATGTATGAAATAAACTACAAAGCTGCCCTTCTCTGGAGGCTTTTTCTCAATCCACTGAGACTTTGCTTTCTGGCAATTGCCATCAGTGTGTCTCCAATTAATTCATAAAAATCCACACATCTAGCTAGTGACAGAGACAGGACTAGAACCTCAGTTAAATTTAACTGAAAGCTCTGTCCTTAATTAACATTTACAAAACTCGTCACCTGCAAGGTGACATTAAGCACCACACCAGTCTCAGGACTTGGAGTGAGATGCATTTTTATTGCTACAGCAATAACTCACCATTTTAGAAGTTACTTGAACTCTTCTCCATTGTACAAACGTATCAGACCAAGTGTTCTAATTTTCAGTTCAGAGATCATTCATTTGTTCGTTTGGCAAATCCATTTACTTGTCCATCCAGTAAAGAGTAAATGAGCACCAATTTCATGCCAGGAAATGTCAGAGTTGCTACAGACACGAAAGTCACTGTCATGGGGTACATCGTCTAGAAGAGGAAGTAGACAAACCAAAGCTTAGCCAAGACAAATGACTAGTATTTACTAAGTGATTAGCAGGTAGTTTACATGAAACTTCTCATTTACTGCATGACAGTTATACAGGGTAGCTATAATTATCCCCACTTCACAGATGAAGTAACTGGGGATTAGAAATCTAAGGCAAGTTGCCTGAACCCCTACCACCTAAATGGTGGTCAGGCAGGGCCATGATTCAGCGTTTATGCCATACTGCTTGAAATTCAGGCAGAAACGCAAGAGTGAATGGATTTGGAAGGAGACTCCGATGTGGAGGTAGAAACCGAGGAAGCAAACAAGGACCAGGAAAGGATGCATTAGGGATGATATTTTGGAATTCATATTAGGACCTATACAACTAACGTACAGGGGAGAGGCAGGAGATGGGCCTAGAAAAATGGCTGGGGTTATAGTTTATTCTCTAGGTGGTAAGTTATTATTTAAGGATTTCAAGTGGGGAGTGACAGGATCAGCTTTGCTTTTTAAAATGATCTCTCTAACTACAATGAAAATGATGCTTGCTTAGGGAAAGAATAGAGAGCTATTAAGCCTGACCACAATGGGACCTTGAGCTGAGACAGTGACAGTGAGACTGGAGAAGAGGAGACAATCCAGGAGCTAAAAGGTGGAACCAACAAAACTAGGTGATTGATTGGATTTAAGTGTAGAGTCGGTGGGAGTTTTAGGCAACACTAGAATTTGACTTGGGCAGCTTGGGTTAATACATAAGGATCACTTATTAACGTTACAGGTCAAGTTTATAGTTATAACCACAGACATATATTCTAGATAGACTTATTCTGCTTTTGGACTTTGATTTACCCTTATCATATTCAGATCCCATTGCTAATAAACTCCTTATCACCAGATACAATAGGATTTTTAGAACAAAATGGAAACGGGAAGAATGATTTAATCCACATCCCAGTCACTCTGCCTTAGAATGTCAAAACTTAACGAGCTTTGAATTAGGAAGTTTCTAGAACTGCCGTGAAAGGTCACAAATCCCCTTATGCAGAAAAACTTGTTAGGCCAAAGCAAATGATAAAGTAAATTCTGCTAATGGCATTCATTATTAGTGAAATGACACAGGTAATCATTCAATAATTTTCCGAGCCCTGTAACACCCAGCTCCTGCCCAGAAGGAGCTCCTGGTCTAATGGGGAAGACTAAGAAGCAAAAATTGAGGCCCCGGTGACAAGACCTCAAACAAGGATTAGCTCAGACGGGTGGAAGCCCAGCCCAGGGGCAGGAGGCCCAGCCTGGTGGGGGGTCGGCCCCTCCTCCTCCTGGAGGTCAGGCTGGCTGCCTACCGGGAGCACACGACTGTGTAAGGCACAGTTGGCACGGGAGGGCATTTCAGGCGGCAGCAAGTCATGGGATGGAGGAAGGACCTTGTGACTCACCTCACCATCTCGTTCCAGAGGACGTTTTGGCACTGCATGTCCACAGACGCAAACAGCGGCGGCTTCTCGGCCTGGGGCTGCCTCGGTTTGAATCCTGGGTCTGCGTTTACCAGCTGTGTGTTTGGAACAGTTTATTTCCAGCCTTTGTGCCACAGTTTCCCATCTTAAAGTGGAAATGATAATTATATCTCTGCGAAGAATTGTTGTGAGGGTTAAACGAATATAAACCCACTTATTGTGTTTAGAACAGGACTCAGGTAAGTGCTCGATAGACATGAGCTGTTCTCATCATAATAAATATAATTTTTCTTCTCATTATCTGATCTCCTTTTGCTGTTCTTATCTCTCCACACCTGAATCTTTGTCTGTGTTTTACATTGCCCTCTCTTTTGCACAGAACGCTCTCCACTTTCTCACTGGTTAGCTAAGAAACAAATACAAACTATCAATTTGCTGTCCAACTCACAATAAATATTTCTGGGAAAAACAACCAACGCAAGTTAAAACTGACAATGGCTATGATTGCATGTGGTAAAATGTAGTATTCACTAAACATGGACTGAAGATCAAATTTTGAAATGCAAATCTGCAAAATTTGACCCAGGAACATGGGATTTGGTAGGAATAACTGTCACTAGAGGAAACTCACACAGTGTAAAAAATCAGTAAAACCTGATGCAAACAGACCTTCTGGATGACTCTCGTCTTCACCCTGAAATTTAAGTGAAGAATTAATTCTGTCAGAAATAATTTTAGTAAATAAAAAATTAATAGCAAACATTTAAAAAATTATAATATAGAAAATTACCCTGGAAACCTATCTAGTTTTATTAATCAATGTAACGCCAATAAATTCAATAAAATAAATAATAAAAAGTAAAACTGATCCAGAAATTTATTGGTGTTTTAGGGGGTTCAGTATGTATGGGGGTTTATGGGAGGTTGTTTGGGTTATTGGCATTTGCTCCTGAAAATGCCTTCTCAATGAACAGGTAACAACAACATTGGCATCATTTTAACTCAATGTTGAAGCACATGAAGGTCCAAAGCATCAGAATGGGGGTAATGGATCAATGTGTGTGTGTGTGTGTGTGTGTGTGTGTGTGTGTGTGTGAAAGAAACAGAGAGGGGGGGAGAGAGAGAGAGAGAGGGAGAAAGAGAGAGGAACTTAGAAAAACAAAAGGCAGCCTGGCCTCAAAACAGGAGAGCAAAATAACCCCTACTCCCTACTCCCTACTCTGAGGAATCTCATATCCTCACCAATAGGCCAGAGACACAGACATGCACAAGCAGGATCAGCACCAGGCAGACTTGGTTTTAAAAAGGGTCCTACCACTCACAAGCTGTGTCACCCTGCAAAAGTCACTGCCTCCTTGAGCCTTAGCTTCCTCCTCTGAGAATGAGAATGGCAATAGCACTCACCTCCTTAGGTTATCAGGAGGCCAATTATGATCACAGCCTCGGTCAGTGCGTGGCTTGAAGCCACCTTTATCTGTCATTGTTCTACTTTTCTAGTGTCTATGTGCTCCCAGAAGTTTCCATCCAGCTGACCATCGGCTAGATGGGTTGCTTTTTCTGAGTAGGGTCTTCATATCCTATTTCTCTGTCCCCCAGCCCCGTTTCCAGGACCCCCAGCACAAGGCCATACTTGTCATACGATCCCAGTGGTTTTTACTTGTACATTGAGTACATATTAAAGAGAGAGAGAGGAATGAAAGGGGAGGAAGAAAGGGAGTTGGGGGTCAAGTCTGTTAGACATATGGGGTACATCAAAGGGTTGCCAGGCAGATGGTGAGCAGGGAAGCACACCTGGGTGCTAGGCACTAATTAGCTGACAGGTGGGGTCAAGGCTGGCGAAAGGTGGCAAACAGCCTGTTGTTTATTCCCTGAACTCAGTGGCTGCCTGAGGCCAGGTTCCCTAACACCCCTACTCCTCCCCTCCTGGCCCAGTTAGTACAGATGGAGAATATGTTCCACTTCACCTTGAAGAAGCCCTGGGCCAGGTAAAGGGAAGCACTGCTGACAGGTTTGATAACTGAGCCTTTCGAAAAAGGCTCTGAGCCACTTTGGCCTCAGGGGGCCCTCAGCATCCTCTGGTCACGTCTTCCCTGAAACTAAAATACAGCTTGGAAAGACAGCTCGGTGCCCTCACAGTCGCTGTGGCTTCCTCAGGCCACGACACACTCTCTCTTTTATGAGCCTGCGGGGCTGTAATTCTCATCGCCTGACATTTATGGGAGGCTTCATATTAGCAAAAGGCTTTACAGCCATTTTTATGAGGGATGCCTCCCTGAGACCTGCCAGATGTAATCACCCAGACTGCGCCGAAAGGAAGCGAGCAGAGGCCCACAGGTGGATGGCCCTCACCCGCGGGCACGTTCCTCAGTCACATATCAGCTGATTTTCTCACCCTCGGAGCCTTGGCGACCATCTGTCTCTCCCCATCTTCTCCATCCAAACCATCGGCAGGTGCTGAAGGGGCACCTCCCGGAGGCACCTCAAATCCATCCATTTCTGTGCATCTCCACGGCATCGCCCTGGCCCAGCCTGACTCCCTACACAGCCCCATCTGTGTCCTGCTCTCGTCCTGTGACCTACCTCCCATTACCCACACAGGAGACAGAGTAATCCTCTAGATGTTTACTTATTTCCTTAAGGTATGCACCTTTTTAAACTCTCTGGTATTTCTAGGAAATTTTGTATTGCTATCCTGTAGTGAATAGGTAGTTTTTAAAAGAATAATCTTTTTTAAATTTTTATTTATTGACTGATTTGAGAGAGAGAGAGAAATGTCGATTTACTGTTCCACTTATCTATGCACTTATTGGTTGATTTTTGTATGTGCCCCAACCAGGAATCAAACCCACAACCTTAGAGTATCAGGACGACACTCCAAATAACTGAGCTACCTGGCCAGGGCTGAGAATAATCTGTTAAAAACAAAAAGAGCAACATTTCAATAACTTCTTCCCAATAAAGTTCATGCAGAATAAAACCCAAGTTTATTCGTGGACTGCCTCTCCAGCCCTCCCTCCACACGGCCCCTGCACCGGCCCTGGGCTCAGGAACCCACCAAGTCCTTTCTGCCTCCAGTTCACACCGCTTCTCCATCTGCCTGAAAAGCCCTTGGCCCTGCTCTCAGGACAGCTGGCTTTGTCTCACCTTTCTAGTCTCAGCTCACATGTCTCTTTCCAGCCCTCCTGATCTTAAATTGCCCCCCTCCCACACTACCATGTTAATTGCTTTCAAGAACACTTTGAACAACCTTAAAAGGTTTATTTTTTGGCTTATACAAAGTCTGTCTTTTTGTTAGGATGTATGTCCCATGAGAACAGGGAGGTTGTCTATTTTTTGCCACTGTATTTAATGTGTAACACAGCATCTGCACAGAGGATAAGCTAAGTAAATGTGTGTTGAAAAAATTAAACGAAGAAATGAAGCAATGTACTGAGAAGTCTCTCCTTCTCACAACCCCTTGCTAGTCAACATTATAATCAGTAGAGGGCAGCAAAGATCCTGAGTTATCTGATTGCTGGGATTTATGCGAGAAAACTTAATTCCCCTTTGTGAAATAGCAGGTTCAGGTTTATCAGAAATTTCAGGGAAGTAGCCAGCTGTAAAAACTCTTTCTCCCCTTGTTCCTGATGCTTTCTCTGCTCTGAACCATTTACAGATTTTTTTTAAATTTAAAAGATGTTTTACTATTTCAGGCTCACAACGTGCTTCACAGAATAAAAGCAGATGTATTGACTACACCAAAAACAACCCCAATGGCCTGGAGCCTGTCCCTCCCTGCCTGGCAAGTTAGTGTGGAAAAAAGGACACCCCCATCACAGCCAGCAGCTGCTTGGGACTTAAGGATTTACAGCTCTCCCTTCTGGTGTGTGGGGTGAGCAGGCACCAGCCAGGCAGCTGCTTGTGCTTTCAGCACTTGCAGGAACAAGTTGTGTGTGTTGATAGCTCTGTCTTCTGCTTGTATCTGTTCCTGCTGATTCCAGCCTCTCTTTTTGTTTAACAGTTCCCCCACCCAGGGCAGAACTTCAACACCATCTGCCTCCGTGGGCCCCTCCCCTGAAGAATGCACACTGAACAGGGGAGATAAGCAGAACAATCAGCAGCCACACACTCACAGAGTGATGTTTTCATTCACCCTCTGCCCCACAAATAGATTTACTGAGTCTTATGACCTACCGGGCCTGGGGCAGTGCTCGGTGGGTAAAGATGATCCCTTTGATTGAAAGAACTGTTACTAGAATCAAAAGGACAGATAGGATTTCTCGGCCTCAGCGCTACTGACATTTCGTACTAAAAAATTCTTTGTCATGGGAGCATTCTAGGATGTTTGTTTGGCAATGTCCCTGGTTTCTACCCATTAGATGCATTTCGCATCACTTCCCTAAGTCGAGGTAACCAAAGGTGTTTTTAGACATTGCTAAATGACCCCTGAGGAGGGTCCAGTTCCCACCCTCATCTTGAAAAACACTCTTAACCATCATGGTGAACACCTTTTGGGGTACGTTTCCAGCCTTGAGGCAATGACTCCTTTCTCCTACCCCATCCTTATCTTTTGTGACCGGAAGCCTACAGACTTGGTAGATTGGACGTCTGGCCCAACGTGGGCCTCTCAGCTTCTTTATTCTGGGAATTTGAGACTGGGACTGGGGGACTCACTACATGTGTTCTTTGTGGAGCCAAAACCTGAATGCAGATGTATGGTAGCAAGGGGACCAGGAAGCAGTGACATCCTACTGCAGAGATGAGAATGACACAGACTATGGAAACACACCAAGGATGAGCCAGAGACAAGTCACCGAGTTCCAGCACTTTTTGGTTGTAGTACTTCCAAAGCACAGGCTAAAGTTCCCACCTTGGCTAGTTTAAGGCAGTCCTGTACATTTATAAATAATTCTGTTTTCTGTGCTAGAGCACTTTTTTCCCCCTGTTATTGGCAAGTTCATTCTAACTGGTACATTGTCTGTGGCCTGGAACTGAAATTACAACCAGAAAATATCAGGGATCCAGGCCCCTGAAGGAGGAGCAGTTTCTAACCCTCAAGGCAGCTCCACCCAGCAGGGCACACGGGTGCCGTCCTCCTTTCTCACCCAAGGGCTTTCCCGCCCTCTCTATAGAGGTTTTCCTCTCCTAACCTCGGCTTGTACCTGGCCGGCTAGTCATGACCTGCACTCAACTTCTTGTTGCTCATTTACCACCAGCTTGACTGCTAACGACAAGCCCAGGCCGAGTTTCTTGGCTCAGATTTCTGAGCAAATGAGTCTCATTGGCTCTCATGGCAAACACTGTTGACTGCCTCAGCCAACAGCCATCTGTCCCTATCAGTTTTGTTCCCCTGAACAACCCCAGGTGCTGACTTAGAACTGGTTTGTAAGGTCAGTGAAATGTAAAAGGAATCTTCAGGTGGTGGCGGGTGGGGGGCTTGCTTATGGGAAAGGGTTTTACAGTTTTATACTTGACACTAGAAGGCAAAGTCTTCCAGCCAGCTTGCCCCCTCCTGCCTGCTTTGGATGTGTCACGTGAGGACATGATGGATGGAGCCGTGGTAGCCATTTTGCAACCATGAAGTCAAGCCCGGAGAACCAGAGAGAAACTGACGGTAGATGGCTATAGCATTTTGGAACTGATGAATTAACCAGCCCCGGAGCCATTTACCTTTAGACTTCTTGTTACATGAGATAATTAGGTGTCCTTACAGTTTAGGCTATTTTGACTCAGGTATCCTGTTACTTGAAGCCAAAAGGATCCTGACTGATACAGTATATAGCTCATCTTTTCTGGCCGGGTCACCCAGGTCCAAGGTCACTAGCTTGGCTCCCTGGCAGATTGATTGCCTTGGAGTCACGCACCTCCCTGCAGTCCATGTGTTCATTCCCCTCCCCTGACCTTGTATTATGAAATATTTTAAACCCCTCCTAAAAAGGTGAGGAAATAATACCAAGAACACTCAAATATCCTTCATCTCACTTTACCACTTGTTAACATTTAGTTACCTATGTAACTAAAAACATTTAGTTACATGTTTCCATATATATGGGGGTATTTTTTGACTTACTTGAAAATAAATTAGAGACTTCATGAAGCTTCACCTCAAAGTACTTCAGCATTTATCTCTTAAGAAACAAGGACATTCTACTTATAGATCTAGAAAGCAAATTGGTGGTCACCAGATGGGTAATAGATTGGGGAGGATGGGAGGAAAAGGTGAAAGGGATTAGAAGTACAAAAAGCTAGTTATTAAAATAGTCCCAGGGATGTAAAGCACAGCATGGGGAATATAGTTAATAACATTGTAATAACTACGTCTGGTGCCAGATGGGTGCTACCCATATCAAGGTGATCACTTCATGAGGTTTGCAAATGCCTGAGTACTATGTTGTACACCCAAAACTAATATAATATTGTGTGTCAACTGCAATTCAAATTTTTTTAAAGTTATTTTTTAAAAAGTGAATTAACCTAATTTTTTGAAAAAGAGAAAACAAAAGAATCAGAACAGTCTCTCATATAACCAAACTGTCATTATAATAGTTTTAATTATATTATTATCTAATATAAAAATCTTATTTAATTTTCCCAGTAATGTCCTTTGAAGCTTTTTTTTTTTTTTGCTTATTTTGACTTATTTCTGTCTTTGTGTTTGTTCTTATCCAGGACTCACCCAGAACCACGTGCTGTTTAAAGCTCTCATCTCTATTGTCTCCTGTATTGTGAAACGGGTTTTTTGTTTTTGTTTTTGTCTTTCCTGTTATTTACTTTCAGGCTGGTTCTTTTATAGGGTGTCCCATAATTTGGATGTGTTATTCCTTCAGAATTAGCTTTTGTTAAAGATTTTTAGCAAAACCTCTACAGAGGTGAGGTTGGGTCTTAGTGTATCTCAGGAGCCACACGATGGGCTTCATCGTGTCCTGTTATTGGTTGTGGGGGTTTAATCTGCTGACTACGGTGCTGTCTGCTGGAACTCTCCATTGTGAAGGCATTTATTTCCTCTTTATCATTAAGAAGTGATCTGTGAGACGTACTTACTGATTAAATGTTCTGAGAATATGACAATAACTTGTTCCCCAAGTTTTATTCAATGTTTTGGTATGCATTTAATAGGCCTTCCTTGAATCAACTATTATTGTTAGTGATTACACGAGTCACACTTTTTCTAATACTATCATGTCTTCCATATTTATTGTTTGGCACTCTACTTTTTAAGAAAAGGAGCTTTCTCCTTCTTCGTGTTCACTTTTAAAATTTTCTTGAGCATCATTATGAACTCAGATTATTCATTACCACCAATTTTCTTTTTGATTTTCAATTTGTCCCAAATTTGGCCCCTCCCACCTAATCTCTGTCCTTCAGACACAGTCCCGTCAGTTTTTGAGCACTTCTTTGCTCTCTGGCAGAGGAAGTCCTAAGCTCATTTTGTAGTTTCCTCGATCCAGACCTGGAATCGGCTATTTCTCCAGGGAGACTTGGTTCCTTTTAGCGGGAACTGGTTTTTAGAAACCAAGAACTGGGTGGTGGGAGTGCTCATTGTTATTGGGGTTCTGTTGCTTCTAGGCCCTTTCAGTGGACAGATGGCAGAAATAAGTTTTATTTTAAATCATGGCTTTATTTTGATCCCCCAGCTCCAATCCAGCACCACAGGGTTCTTCCTATTTTCTCCCCAGCACATATTTCTATCTTCTTCCTTCCACAGTGAGAACCCTGGTTTTCACCAACATCAATACATTAATTTGCTCCTTCTTACAATACACCCAATAGTATCAGAATTACTATACCAATAGCACTAGCACCAGAAACCTACTAATAAAGCTTAAGGCTGTTCACAGCTTGTTTTCATTCTTAAAATATAGCCCCCTAAAGGTAAAGGCCTGTTGTTTAAAAACCTTTAAACCTTGAAGTAGTTTCACGTTCCCCTCATAGTCAATGTTTGGGTTTTCCTGCTCTTGTCAATTTAACTTTCTCTTTGTGGGTAGCAGGCTTTTTAACAATTATCTTTCCAGTTTTATTGAGATATAATTGACATATAACATTGTGTAAGTTTAAGGTATATGTACAGCATAATGATTTGATGTATGTACATATTTCGCAAAATGATTACCATAGGAAGTTTAATATTCAGCACCAGAATTTGGGATGCTTGATAAATTTGGGTGTTATCTTTCTGCAGGGGCCATGCCAATCTTCTCTACATATTTCCAGTTTTAGTACATGAACTGCCGAAGCAAGCACTAATTGAAATTTTTGAAAATGTAAAACTGTTGTTTAAAAGTCAAAATGATAGGGAAAGGTAACAGAAAAATTTTCTTCCACCCCCGTACATAACCAATTCTATTAGTTTCTGGTTTATCTTCTCTTATCAGCAAAAATTAGCAAATATATACATATGTGCCATATACACATATAGTCTTATTTTGCCTTCTTTTTCTATCCAAATGGTAGTATGCCATGTGTACTCCTATTATTCTATGTTTTAGTATCCAGCTTTACCATGTTGGATTATTTAGTATCCAAGAAATCTTACTCATGCAAGTCATTTTATTTTTTTACTTCAACAAAGATGTTTTTATGTGAATAAAAAATGACATATGGCACATTACACAAACACACCTAAATCATGCCCCATCTTCCTGTGCCTTTTGTCCCCCTCATCCTGGTCTCTAGTTTTTAAAAAATATGTATATTTTATTCATTACGCTATTACAGTTGTCCCAATTTTCCCCCCTTTTCCACCTTCCACCTGGTACCCCTATTCCACCCAGCAATCCCCTCCCTTAGTTCAAGTCCATGGGTCATGCCTGTAAGTTCATTGGCTTCTCTATTTCCTATACTGTTCTTAATATCCCCCTGTCTATTCTGAACCTACCAATTTGTACTTCTTAATCCCTGTACCTCTTTCCCCATTCTCCCCCTTCCCCCTCCCAGCTGATAACCCTCCAAATGATCTCCATATCTATGATTCTGTTCCTGTCCTGGTTGTTTGCTTAGTTTGATTTTTTAGCTTCAGTTGTTGATAGTTGTGCATTTGTTGCCATTTTAATGTTCATAGTTTTGATCTTCTTTTTCTTATATAGTTCCTTTTAACATTTCATATAATAATGATTTGGTGATGATGGACTCCTTTAGTTTTGCCTTGTCTGGGAAGCACTTTATCTGCTCTTCCATTCTAAATTATAGCTTTGCTGGATAGAATAACCTAGGTTGTAGGTCCTTGTTTTTCATGACTTTGGATACTCCTTGCCAGCCCCTTCTTGCCTGTAAAGTATCTTTTGAGAAATCAGCTGACAGCCTTATAGGCACTCCTTTGTAGGTAACTCTCTGCTTTTGTTCTGCTGCTTTTAAGATTCTCTCTTTATCTTTAACCTTTGGCCTTTAACCTTTAAATCATTTTAATTATGATGTGTCTTGGTGTGGTCCTCTTTGGGTTCAACTTGTTTCGGACTCTCTGTGCTTCCTGGGCTTGTATATCTATTTCCTTCATCAGATCAGGGAAGTTTTCTTTCATTATTGGTTCAAATAAGTTTTCAACTTCTTGCTCTCCCTCTTCTCCTTCTGGCATCCCTATTATTTGGATGTTGGTACATTTGGAGATGTCCCAGAGGCTCCTTATTCTATTCTCGTTTATAAAAATTCTTTTTGCTTCTTGCCGTTCTGATTGAATGATTTTTTTTCTTCCTTATGTTCCAAATCATTGATTTGAATCTTGGCTTCATCCCCTCCACTGTTGGTTCCCTGTGGACTTTTCTTTACTTCGCTTAATGCAATCCTCATTTCTGCCTGGGTCTTTTTATGTTGTTGCCATACTCAATGAGTTCTTTGAGCATCCTCATCACCAGTGTTTTGAACTCTGCATTTGATAGATTGGCTATCTTTGATTCATTTAGTTCTTTTTCTGGAACTTTGTTCTGTTCTTTCATTTGGGCCATATTTTTTTGTCTACTCCCTTTGGCAGCCTCCCTGTGTTTGTTTCTGTGTATTAGGTAGAGCTGCTTTGACTCCCTGTCTTAGTAGCATGGCCTGTTGTAGAAAAGGCACCTGTAAATTGTGTGGGGCAGAGCCTTAGGTAGTCACCAGGGTGGGCCAACATGTTTCACTGCTTTGTGACTCTGTGTGTGAGAGGGCTCAGAGAGGGGACAATGCCGCTGCCTGGCCCTGGAGATTTGCCCAAGAGGAACCTGTCTCCCTGGGATTTACCTCCTCCAGTCACTTTAATTTTTCCCCATATGCCACTTGTGCCCTTCCAGCTGTTGCCCTGATGCTGAATCCTAGAGGGTGTGGGTCTGTGTGAGTCCTGAGTCCATTGCGGCCCTTTAAGAGAAGTCTCTTGAGAATTCCACAGTTTCTTCCCAAGTCCCTACCCACACTGGTTTTTGAAGCCAGAAGTTATGGGACTTATCTTCCTGGTGCTGGAACCCTGGGCTGGGTGGTCTGGTCTGGAGCTGGGATTCCTCTCTTCCGAGGTATCCCTTTCAATTTTTATACACCACACGTGAATGTGGGACTGACAGTTCCGCCACCTCTTTGCACCTCTCCACACCTCTCTGCCCCTCCTATCAGTTTGGATGAATGTGGCTTCTTTAAATTCTTGGCTGTCAGATTTCCATTCAGCTGGGCTTTCTGACATATCTGGGTGAAATTTGTTCTGTAGTTTAGGTGTAATTTTTGCTGTAGTTGTTAGTGGAGGCAAAAATTGTTTACCTAAGCCTCCATCTTGTCCAGAAGTCTGCAAGCCATTTATAGCACTAGTTTTTTACTATGTAATCTACTTTATTTGCTCTCTGAAATATACGTGACATTTAGGAAGGTTTTATTTTAGTGGTTACTTTTATACTAATGTTTATATACTAATAACCTTAGTTCCCGCTCATCTTATATTTGTTATTTTCTTGGTTCCCCAACAAAATGGAAATCAGTTCATGATTTCTTCTTTCCTCTCTCATCCCTATCCAATAACATGTCATTTGAATAAATCTTTTTACCCCATCAGTAACTATAAAATAATCAACAGGTATATTTTATTTTTAATCTCTCTTCCCATTCTCTCTTTTTAATTATTGTATAATATTTACTTTGCCTGGACACTTACTTTTTTTCTAAAGATTTTTATTTATTTATTTTTAGAGATAGGGGAAGGGAGGGAGAAAGAGAGGGATAGAAACATCAATGTGTGGTTGCTTCTCATGTGGCCCCCACTGGGGACCTGGCCTGCAACCCAGGTGTGTGCCCTGACTGGGAATCGAACCACCGACCCTTTGGTTTGCAGCCTGCACTCAATCCACTGAGCCACACCAGCGAGGGCTATAATATATAACTTTTAATTGAGATATATATTATATATAACATGATCATATAAACTATAATTGATCATTTTATCTATAATTAATTCTTTTTAAGAATAAAGTTAAATGAATTTTGACAGATAATATGCAATCAAGATACAGAATATTTTGTAATAGAAAAACAATGAAAGATTGTTTTTATAGAATATTTCCATCACCCAGAAATATCCCTTGTGTCACTCTACATTTATGTCCCTTCTTTAACCTCAGCACCCACTGACCTGATTTCTGTCCCTAGAGCGTTTCCCTGTAGGGAATGCCATATAAATGGAACCATAGAGTATGTAACTTCTTGAGCCAGACTTTTCTCACTCACTCGTATGAGCTCTTGTGATTCAGACATGTTGTTGCACGTGTCAGTAGTCTGTTACTTTTCATTGCTGAGTTGTATTCCATTTAACCTAATGAAAAGGTAAATCGATTAAAGAGCCTATGCGCTCAGGTGCCCACTGCTGACACAGAGCAGCCAGAAACCTAGACACCCACACTGGTGACTAACACCGCTCAAGCCACCAGAAATGCTTCTGCACGTCTCTTGACCTCTGCCCTGGAAACAGAAGGGGTCTATCCAAATGTGGAAAGAATGCTGGCTGCCCTGCTGCCAACATCACGGAAGGGCACTGCCTGAGTGCAAGGAGAATTTGAGCTGTGGGAGCATTTGGGTAAGAGAACAGACAAATTAATTAACTTGTCAGATCCTTCCTCTCAGATGTCAAGAATGCTATAGATTCTTGCATAATAAAGTATCATTTCCCAGGAGTGCTGAGCATCTATTTTCCTGCTTCCTTCGAGTTCCAGTCTGTAAACCTGTAAGTGTACACAGAGTACTACAGTATTTGCAATAGTTACATGGCAGTCAAAGGACACTTAGCAACATTACACAACGTTATTTTTAAATCTTTTTCATGCATAGTCTAAACATAGCATGCTTCAAACATGAAGCATAATCCCAACTTTTTGCATTAGCAATAAATGAATACTGAATACAAGAATTATAAACAATTTATGTTTATAAAACTATTTTATAAGGTATACTTAAATTTAAAAATGAAATAATGCAGCTTTATTTATTTGTGTTTAAATTTTAATGTTCATTAATTATTATTTCTATTTTGCTCTTTAATACTTTCAAATATTTTAGAATAAAAATAACTCTTTGAGACCATATAGAAAAAATAATTATAATTCTTCAGTATTTTTAACATTTATTTTAATTACATATTTAATGAAGTATATGCAAACTTGGAACCTTGGGATATGGTTACATTTTATCTTTTAATTCTAAAGATCACTGAAAATGAGAACAAGTTGAGATTGGAATAGAACCACAAAATATTACCATATTTTGCCAGGTATAATGCGCACCTTTTTGTCCAAATTTTTGAGGGAAAAATTTGGATGTGCATTGCACGTGGGTAGTGCTAATTCCATATCTATATATATGTTTTTAATTCTTTTATTTATGCTTATGTGTTAAAAGTGTAACTCTAGAAACCAATAACGATATCCAAAACTGGAATACAATAACCAGTTTTGTTTCTAGATATAAATAAATAGAAAATTGAATTAAAAATTAAAATGAAAGATTTTTTCCCTGAAAGTTCGAGCCAGGAATGTGAGTGTGCATTATACACAGCAAAATACAGTAAAATGGAGCTCAGCAAGTTAAGGGCTGAGAAGTAGAAGGTAGAACATATACAAGGGGGTGATCTGCTTCAGCTTTGAAAATTGCAGACAAGGAAAGTAAGCACACTCTGCAAAACATGACTGACCTACAATTCACGGCAGGCATTAGAATCCTTTATTTAATGAAGGTGTAGTCACCGAGCAAAACAATGAAAATAAGGAATGGACATAGTCTTAGCGCATCCACAATTTGAATAGGTCAGATGAAACATAGCTTACCTTTCTTTCTTTACTAATGAAGTTCTTTTCTGGACAAAAAGAAGACAATGAAAAGTATAATGTTTTACATAAAATTCACAATTCAGAAGGCCTGACATTAGAAGATAAATAAATTATAAGAAAATTGGCAAATTGGTTGAGGAAAATGAAAACTTTGGATCTTTACCATTTAGTGGAAATTGATCTTGGAAAAAGTCCGCCATATCCTTTCTGAAATCATGGGAATGCATCCAGAAAAACATAAGTTGATTCAAATTATTGGTTATAAATTCTCCATTGAATAGATATAGCACAAAATTTAATACTTCATATTAAAATAAAATGTTTTTCAAATGGAGAAAGGAAGTATAGAAACTTTTTTATATTTTAAGTTGAGAGACAAAGTATTTTGTTACTATTACGACATATTTCAGTCAGCTTTCACAATCAGCGTTGGCCAGGGAAAACCACTTGTGCCTGGAAATACTTAGGTTCTTGAGTAAAAGGATATAAAATGTTACTGGCACCAAAAAAAATAAAATAAAATAAGATAAAAACAAGCAAATAAAAACCTTAGCATACACAAATACTAGAACTTAAAAATAGTCTCAAACATGAGTGAACCATCAATAGTAACCAACAAAGGAACCAATGAACAGGTAAACACAGATACAGAATATTCCTGTGATATTCTTTGGTTTTTGCCGTGATACTCTTAACAGAATAGTGATAGATATTCTATATTTAGCCAAACCCTGTGGGACAACAATGGTGCGATAGTCGTAGAAAACAATGGAAATTTTCTGGTATGGTAGGAAAAATAACTTTAAACTTGATGACAAAATGGCCAAGCATATAAGATGGATAAAAACTAATTTTGAAATCACATAAAAATAGAAAATTTAAAATAGTTTTTAAAATGAGAAAAAATACACACGCAATTGTAAAAATTAACTAATTTAACTAGATTATATTAGGAGAAATTATATTAAACAACTCACATTTATCATATCGTGGAACTATCAGGAGATAAAAGTTAAGGAAGTCAAAATTAATGAATATCTTATTGGCTTTACACCCATTGTAAAAGGCTGAATTGCAAAAATAACTGAATTTTTGGCATTGCTTTAAAATAATAATGAGGGTAAGGTCATGATAATTGGTAAGGAACAAGCTTTTTTTTTTGTGAGCCATAGACAATGGGTCGTTTGACTTTCTTATTAAGTGATATGTTCTCAGTTGTGTCAATAAGTGACAGCATCTCTGAAACAATTCAATGATTACATAAGAGATGTATCTGGCCAGAGATGAGACATCTTGATTTTAAAAAAGGTCATATTTGCCACCAGAACAATATTTGGACACTCATAGGGAATGCCAAGTAAATGCTATTAAAGCAGTAAAAGTTAATTTACACAAGATATCAAGATCCACTAGAATTGTACACGAAATAACATAATCTTTAGTAAAGAGAATTGTGATCTTTGACAGAAAATTATTTTCAAATTTGTTCTGTCCCTAGTTATTTGGTGTGGACTGTTGCTTGCTGTTAGTAATGTTGGCCAAAGTTTGCAGGAGCTCCAGAAACGAGAATTGTATGAGTTTGGCTAGTCTGTCTTTTTCTCTAAATTGAAATAAGCTGTATGTGAAGTATGTAATAAATGTGGCATTCCTGTAAAATATAAGAAAAGCAGAACAAGTATGCAGAAGTATTCATGTCACTTTAAAGGAGGATATTTACACACAAATAATTCCCAAACTAATTTCTATTGAGTCAGTTTTGGGGTTACTAACAATCAAGGGGGCACTGTCAATGAAAGAGAGGTTTGAATAAATCACAGACCATCCTGCTATTTTTTGCTCTTCCTTATAATGTTCCAGCCTCAAAATTTTTGAAAAAAAGAACTTAAATATTTTATTAATCTAGATATTTCTTTGAGAGAAAGTGAAAGTTGCAATATAAGTGCCAGTGATTTATATTGGTAAAGTTAGATTATTCTATAATATTTTCTATGATAATTTACGTAAGACCCCATCAAACAATTTGAGCTATGTATGTAAAATCCATTGTCAATTTCTGGATGTAAATGGTACCACAATAACTTTATTGACAATTTCAATTGCTATTGGCTAAACAGCAAATTTTCTCCATATTAAAATCAATTTAAAAATAAGAGTACAATGATTTAACAAAGGTTGAATAATTTGGTATTACTATCATTAGAACTCAAAAATGCTGATTATAATGTAATTAGTAACTTTGCTAAAATGCAGACAAATAAATTTTATGGAATAAATAGGCCATGATGTATGAACAATACATCATGGCTTTTACTGTTCATCCACACATCAGCCAAACAACAGAACTCCCAGATATGTGCAAAACATTAAAGATCAATGGACTTTAAAGTTTGCCGACACTCAGTCATATAAAAATGTGTTTTGCGGATCTCATGTTAAGTGTTCCTACCACAATAAAATAAAAAATTATTTAAAAGGACAATAAAAGGCCCGTATTCAATTTTCTTTCAAAGGTAGAAGAACAGAACATATTTTACTGTGTTTAACAGTTTGTTAAGTTGTTTATAACTTTGAAATATTTTGACACACTGTTCTCCATTTGTATGTATTTTTGCCCTAGGCCCACAAATTTAGGGGTGGTTCTGATTGAACATATGCTAATTTTATAATTAGTGTTAATGGGAACTACTGTTTATTAAGTGCTTGTTATGTGCTGGGCACTGAGCTAGTTACTTTTTATGTAGTAGCTGTAGAAAGCTGAGGCTTAGAGGGGGAATTAACTTACCCAAACACTGTCAAAGCTGAATCAAATCAGTGTTTGCTGTTCCATTCTGATCTGGAACTAGCTTGGTAAGGGCTGGCAGCACCCCAGGGCTTTACGGATGCAAGGCTTTTTCTGGTAAATATCTGCCCCTCTACTCCAGTGCACGCTGCTTGAAATTTGGCCACGGTGCACTGTTTCTTGGTGGTTTTGAAATCCTTTCCAGTCCCCAAAAGAAACCAAGGGAAATGCAAGTACTTCTGGTGGTATAGATAATAACGTGTGAAGTCACTAGTATTTCTCGTATTTTTTCCACCAAACTAACCCTGATGACCAAGAGTGAATTCTTAACCCCAGGAGGTCTGAGGACTCGGCCCCAAACATTCTGATGAACTTCTTTCAAGTCTTATAGTGTTTCTTTAAAATCATGCATATATTTCTACATCTCTCTCTCTATATATATATACACACACACATAACTACAAATATATATATTTGAAAATGTGGAGAAAAACATAAAGATGATGCTTCAGAAAAGACATCATGTTACCTTTAAGGGTCCAAGGATTTAGAGTTCTAGGACTGGTCCTCTGGTGTTAAAGACGGAGCCTTAAACTGCTACTAGTGGCTGCTTCGTTGGGGTTATTAATGCTCAGCTGAGATCAAGGCCCCACAGAAAAAGGGGAAGCTGGATTAACCACTTCCCAGTTTAGTTCAGGACCTGCCCCGTTTATCTTCTGCTTTCCACCTCTTCCTTGGCCATTTCTGACTGTTTTGAAGGGACACAAACTCCCTGTCATTGGAAATGTATCAGCAAGCTGAACAACTGCTTGCTTAGAGAATATGGGGGTGTGGGCATCAAGCAATAAATGGAGGAAACTTTCTAACTTGATGGCCTATGATCTTCCTGAATTTTCTCCATCCTCTGCAGCAATAATTTCAAGAAAAACATACTCTATTCAATAAATATTTATTCAGCACTTTGTAAGTGCCAGATCCTATGCTGGACAGTGGTGGACAGGATGATTTTCTTGAAACTCGGTTTGGTAGGGAGAGATACAAACAAGCAGGTGTCTATAATATAGCCTAAGGGCTCTAGCAGGAAAAGCACAGAAGTTATGGAAGCTCTGAGGCAGGCACCAAATAGGGGAGATGGATCCTGGTAGGCTTCCAGGAAGAGGTGATGTATAAACTGATGTTTGGGAAATGAATTTGCTCAGGTCCTTCTGAAAGCCTCTGGCGTTGGGTTTAATTTCAGCTTGTTTCAGGTCCCTTCTCTGCTCTACTTCATTTTGTTCATGCAGACTTTTTCATTATCTATTGTAACCATGGGGGTGGTTACAATAATACAGTAAGAGGTCCACCCAGTTTTACAAAACTACATCAGGCTCCAGGTTTTTGGCATCGAAGTTACTGGGCAGATCCTAAACTGAAGATTCGCAGCTGTTTAACCCAGGGGAAGGGAGGGCTGTGTGAGTCATGCTGCATTTGCCTCCAGGGCTGTGAACACAAAAGGAAGAAAGTACTGTTCAGGGAAGAAGCAGGCTGGCTTCTTTTGGCCATCCTGCAGTACACAGCAGAACCAATAATCTGGCCTGCAAAATTGCCAGCTAATAAAACCAACCCTGTTGAAGTGGCTAATGAATACGCGCTTTTTAACTTATTCCGATCTCCTCGCTGAGAGCTGCACAGTTGCTCCTGGGTAGAAGTTTCACTAATGCAGGGATGTTGACTGGCCACTGCATCAAATATTTATTAAGTCACAGATGGGAATCTACAAAGAGTTTGCAGAGAGGTTTAGTGTCTTTCTTTGGTTCTAGGGGATGCACTTCCGCAATGCAAAGTACAAGTCCATGTGTACGCATCTTAAAGCTTATGCTTGTGGTCACTGACCCATTTTAAACAGGTTAAATGGAGCCTGATTTAGAGAAATCACTTTCTTCCCCTCAAATCAAAAGTAGTACATTTTCACTGTCAATATTTGTAGAAAGTACCTTTGCACTAAAAGAAGAGAACTCATCCAGATGTACTGTACCAGTCTTTTAGACAAAAATTCAGTCATGCTGTGTCCAGCGTTCTGTACTTTTCACTCTTTGCTTTTCTCTGTTAACAGTGGGTTCTTAACATTTTTACACAACATTGCATGTTTTTATGTATTCACGCAATATTCTAGTGTATCAGTGTGCCACGATTTACCCAATCTCTTGGATATTTAGGTTTTATCTAGCTTTTCACTACTATAGATGATGTTTTTGATGAGCGTTCTTATAATTAATTATTTGTGCCCAGTGATGATATTTTCTCAGGCAAATGAATAGAAAAGGAATTGCTCGGTGAGAGAGTTAGCCTGATCATACCAGTTCACATTTCCACGGTCAGAGTCAGGAGAGGTTGTGGGGTCGTCATTTGTAATGGGCTGTCACTGGCCCATCTCAAGTGAGATGGTCTGTAAGATCACTGGGAGCTACTAATTGGTGTAGGAGTTTGGGCATTTGTTGGTTTGTATATTTCTTTGTTTTTGTAACAGCCTCCTTGAAACTTGAACTTTTTTCCTCTTTAATTTAACAGCGATCTTATTTCACTAATCTCCTTTCTTTATTTAGTTACACTGGAGAGAAAGAAGGATCTCTTCAATGATAAACAGCGGCGCCTGGGTTCAATAAGGATTTATGGCTGGCCGTTTTGCACTGCGAGTGACCGCAGTTATAATGCTGGGTCTATCAATACCTTCTTCCTCTTACAATACAAGGCAAGCTGTTTCCTGCAATTGAAGTCTGCTAGAATGGAGGTGCAGTGAGATATAGGAAAAAAATAGAGGACGGGGTGGTTAAGATCACCACCTATTTGTCTTGCCCAGTAAAGATACTGGGCCAATCCAATAAACAATGGCCATCTACTTCATCAATCAAGTAATCACTAAAGAAGGAGCATTTATTTATTTATTTTTTACTTTTCAATTACAGGTTACTATTAATACTATTTTGTATCAGTTTCAGGAGGGCGGCATAGGGGTTAGACAATCATGTACTTTACAAAGTGTTCCCCCAGATATTTCCAGTACCCATTTGGCATTGTACACAGCTATTGCAGTAGTATCGACTCTACTTCCTCTGCTGTACTTTACATCCCCATGACTATTTTGTAACTGCCAATTTGTACTTTTTAATCCCTTTATCTTAAAGACCGAGCATTTTAGCACACATGCACTTGTACAAAAAAAAAAAAAAGAAAAGAAAATAATTCCAGGGAAAAAAGGTCATTCTTACCTAAGATAAAACAATTGCATTCTTGTACTGATGTACACATTGTCCTTTTTTTTTTCTCACAAAGGATTTGGAAACACCATTTTGGACTGGCATCTGTCTGCAGCCCTGACTTGAGAATGGCTGTCTGTGGCAGGTTCATGACCTCAACTTCCATGAGCAGCAGGACCTGACCTAGATCTGGTCCCCCCTGAGCAAGAGAGAAGAACCTTCTACCCGCTCCAGGAGTCCCTTCCTGCTTGCTTGGCCCACACAGTGCTCCAGGTGGCAGCTGTTTGGGCACTGTTTTCATGACATGCACGTACCAACAAACCACCCATATTATTATTTATTTAGTGTTTGTTCTAAATCAACATTTTTTCTTCAAAAATAAATTTATTTCAAAGGAAAACTTAGTATCTCCAACATAAATGAAAAAACAATATTGCTTGTCATAATAAAGCAAAACAATGTTATTAGGGTCTAGATATAGTTTACCTGCTAAAGGTTCTGAGGCTGAGCCCTGCACTTTCTCGGTTGAGAGAGTGAGAGAGAGAGCAGTGTTAACAAGTGAAAGGTGTTAAAGACATACTTGAGAGCACAGAAGAATTGAAGGAGAATTGAACTAGAAACCTCTCACTGGGTGAGGTCATCTATTCTGACATTGTGTCTGTGTGCTACTGCGGGTTGGGGTGGGGTGAGAGCTCCCACAGTTTGGAAGGTCCCAGCAAAGAGCAAAGAGAGCAGGACTTGGCCACTCGCTGATTATAAATGCTCTGGCAAATCACGTCCCTCTTCTTAAAACCTCAGCTTCCCCAGCTGTGAACTGAGGTGATAGTAATTTCTATCTAATTGGGTGTAGAGGAATAAAGGAGAATAAAGCATTTTGTAGTCTCTCAAACGCCATTCACGGCCTGAAGGCTCATCCTCGCTTGGGGGATATTTCCGTTTATGAGAATCACATCTTTTTTCCACGGGTCCAGAATATACTTCCACACCAAACATCTCACTAGAACTTAAAATAAATAAGTGGATTAAAAATGAATTAATGGATCCCATATCACATGGGGTAGATCTTGTAGGACTGAAGTAGGCAGTCAAAAGAATTCTAATTATTTGATCAATGACCATAATTATCAGGAGGACGGGAAGGAAGCATGTCCGGTTTGGTCACTTCTATGTCCCTTTTAATTAGTTCAGGGTGAGGCACATCAGAGATGCTCAATAAATATTGAGTAAATAAATGAATGAGTGAATAGATGAATGGCTAAATGATGAAATGACATCCCTATATAAGACTTTGGTCTTTGTAGTTGATATCTGTGGCCTTTTGACAACCGGTACTGTATTAATCATGTTGTTAATTCCCTATTCCTTATGATGCTTTGACATGTTGAGGCTTTGTGGACTTGGGGCAGGACTGCCCTTTCCAGGGGTAGCTAATTCCTAGAAATAGCAAACAACTTGCCTGTGTGCATACTTTAATATGCAAACTGATCCCAAGTACATATCCCTTGCCCCACCCACCTCCTTTTATCAGGCCCCTACAGTCCTGGGCACTATGTGCCCGCCCTAGTCACCCCAGGGCCAGGTACCAGACAGCTAGGGACCA
Organism: Trachops cirrhosus; assembly: GCA_028533065.1. Lineage (NCBI taxonomy): Eukaryota > Metazoa > Chordata > Mammalia > Chiroptera > Phyllostomidae > Trachops > Trachops cirrhosus. The sequence goes on from CM052546.1 coordinate 20,778,359, forward strand.
TCTGTATATCCCAGAGCCCACTGACATTATTCAAATCCGTCAAAATACCCAATCCTAAACCTGCCCAGCTCTGCAGGCTTCCTTGCCCATTCTTTCCCATGAAAACAACAGTAAAGGCTTTCGTCCGTGCTTTCTCCTTGTGTCCCCTGCTGCTTCCCCAGGTGGCCCTGCATGGTGTGGCATGTCCCCTCCTCTTGGGATCTGTGGGTAACAAACCATCTCTTCAATGGCTGTTGTCTCCTGATGTGCTGGCCTGGCCATATCTGATAAAAACAAAATCACAGCTACACTTTAAACAAGCGTCAGCCCAGAGAATGCACACCAACTCCAATCTCAGTTCACTATGGAAGGGGACTTGTTCCCACCACAGGGAGGAGAATACAGCCCAGGTCTAAGCCAATCAACTTACCACATCACGATCGTCTCAGACGATGAGCATGAGGCTACTTGAAAGTTGCAATGAGTCTTTTGATGGGACAAACACTCTTGATTCTTTTCTTGCTGGATTAGAAACTGGGAAACTTTTAGGTCTGGAGCTCTGCAGCCATTTTGCTAGCCAGAGGCAAAAAAAAAGAAAGCCTCTTGACATGAAAGCAACTCCAAGTGATAGAAGGAATGAAGTCATTCCTGGTGGCATCAGTTGAGCCAACTCTACTCCCAGACTTTCCATTTACCTGTGTTTATGACAATTTAGATTGAGCCAATTTGGCTTATTACAAATAAAAGAATCCAAACCTATAGGGTCTCCTTTCCCCTTTTCTTGATGCCCCAAACCACATTGGGAGTATTTAAAGCTGCGATTTGAATTAATTCAGCTCTATACTTAGTATGTGCCAGGTACTGTGCTGGGCCCTAGTGAAACAACATCTAATGAGAGGCTTGAAGAGCTCCAGTGTATATGGGAAGACAGACATGCAAACAACCAAGGGAGAGCAGAAAAACAGTTTTCGTAGAGGTTCAGGAAAAGGCGGGGGGCAGGGAAGGAGCAGTCGAATCTGCCTGGAGGGTCTTCCTCTTCAGTCCTGTGTTAGTCACGGCCTTGACTCAGCTGGTCCTGCAGGGTGTCTCTCCCATTTCAAGGAGCATCAACAACACCAAGTGCCAGCATTTAGTGAGGGCTCCCTGTATCTCTGTGCCCATGGTCACTGCATGCTCTCAGCTCCTTTATAGGGCAAATAGTATCAATCCCATGATAGAAACGAAGATTCCTCTATTCACAGGCTGAGGGAGGATCAACACTGCTACTCAAGTCCACAAGCAGAACCCGAACGCCAGCGCAGCACGTCTGACTCCGAAGGCCATGCGCTTCTTTGCTAAGCCACGCCCCATTGTTTGCTGAGTGCCCCTTGTTTGCCAGGCTCCACCCCGTAACTGTAAAAGGGGAAGGAGCTTTCTGAAAGCATTTTACAACAGAATTTGCTATAGGATTCTTTTAGCATATAGAACCTGGAAAACAGTGGCCAACTTTGAACACATGAGCTATTTTGAGGATTACAGCTAGCGAGCAAGATGAAGGCACTTCTGCTGTGTGCACCCTTGCTCGAGATCCCGAACTCTCATTTGAGATATCCTCACCTGGCGGGCCTCGGAGAGGTGAAGCAGCCAGATGCAGCATTAAAGAACCTCCTGGGTCCCCAGGTCAGCACTGCCTGCGGTTGGAAGGGGCTGGGCAAGATCTCTGACTGACACCGGTCCGTGGATCGTGCCTTTGCTTCCAGCAGAGTGTGCGGGGCTTCTGAGAATTTCACCGCGCCTGATGGAGGCACCGGAGGCAACCTGAGCCCCAGGCATATCGGCCTCCTTGGCAGATTTCCTTTTTAAGCTTCATGTTGGCTTGTCAACCTCATCATCCCAAACCAGTTAAACAAACAATTTATTAGACTGGCAGCCCCTCTGGATGCTACAACTTTTATTTAAGGGACTGTTGGCTTTTCCATTTTCAACTACCCTTTAATGATTTTTCTTTCCAGAGGAAAAGGGTGTATGTTCCAGCTTAGAGATGAAATGTAATTATTATATGGATATGGACAAGTAGTTTGCATGCTGGCTATGAATATTTATAGGCTCTCAGATGCATCACATCAAATCTGTGCGAGGAAATAAGTATTTCACTTTAAAAACAAAGCTGAATTTCCAGTCAAGATGGCAGCATAGGCAGACGTGGCTTGCCTCCTCACACAACCACATCAAAATTACAACTAATCTTTAGAACAACCATCACTCAGAACTGTCAGACATTGAGTTGAATGGAAATCTGACAACTACAAAATTAAAGAAACTACATCCACCCAGTCTGGTAGGAGGGGCAAAGATGCAGAACAGGCTGGTCCCACATCCACGTGAAGTAGATAATAATTCAGGTGGGATATCTCAGGAACAAGGAGTCCCAGCCCCACACCAGGCCCCACAGCCAGGAATCCAGTGCCGGGAAGGTAAGTCCCCACAACTTCTGGCTGCAAAAACCAGTGGGGATTGAGTCGGTAGAAGAAACTTCTAGAGTCCCAACCAGTTCCTTTTAAAGAACCCACACATAGACTCACCTACTCAAGCTCACTCCTTCTGAGCTCCAGCACTGAGGTAGCAGCTTGAAAGGCACCAGTGACACACAGGGAGAAACTGAAGTGTCTGGCATCAAGGTGATACCTGGGGGACAGCTTTCTCCCAGACAGAAAGGCAGGCAGAGGACACTGTCCCTTTTATGAACCCTCCTCCCACAGAGCCACAGAGGTGGCATGCCGATGCCATATCTGAGACTCCATCAACCTAATTAACACTGTCTGACCCACCTTGGAGATCCCCTGAGACTCCATCTCACCCACCTTATGGGTCCACCCTAGTGACTTGTCCATATTAATGGCTAGTCTTGGCTCATCCTTCACAACTTCCTAAATCCCCTCAAACAAGCAACAGTTGGCCTCAGTGAGCACCCAGCCCCCATAGCTCTTACTAAGTGGCCCTAGGTTCAGCACAAGAAGCAGCCAGCCTAGATTCACAGCTTGGCTTCACCTGGGAATCTCCAACCCCAGCACAAGTAGCAGCCATCTCAGATTGATTTATAGCTCCTTCAGGGTGGCCCTAGACAGAACACAGGTGGGGACTGATGTTGGCCTGCATCACCTGAGAAACCCCGGAGCCCGCATACCCAGTGGACAGCTACAGACCACAGCACAGCACCACCAACCTGCCCCTGCACTGCCGATCCTCCATGGAGGGCAGAGGTTCGTGGTCAGTGGTCACAGCCAGTATTGCAGGTGACTGGCCTGGGTAAATCCCTCCCACTGACCTGCCAACAGGGACCAAGGCTCAACAACAAGAGGAGAGTGTACTTAGCCCACATGGAGAGCGCACCTGGAGTACTCAGCTTGGGTGATAGAGGAGGCTATGCCACTGGACCCTACAGGACACCTACTATGTTAGGTCGTGCTACCAAGACAGAGAGTCATAGAAGCTCTACCTAATACACAGAAACAAACACAGAGAGGCACCAAAATGAGGAGACAAAGATCATGGCCCAAATGAAAGAAGAGATCAGAACTCTAGAAAAAGAACTAGAAAAAACGGAGATAAGGTATCTATCAGGTGCAGAGTTCAAAACGCTGGTTATAAGGATGCTCAAGGAACTTAGTGAGGACCTCAGAAGCATAAAAACAATCCAGTCAGAAACAAAAGATACACTAACTGAAATAAAGAACACTTTACAGGGAAACAACAATAGAGTGGATGAAGCAATAGTCAAATCAATGATTTGAAACATAAGGGAGCAAAAAACAATCAGAACAAAAAGAAGAAAAATGAATCCAAAAGAAAACTAGGATAGTGTAAGCAGGCTCTGCGAAAACTTCAAGAGATCCAACATTCACAATATAAGGGTGCCAGAAGGAGAAGAGAAAGACCAAGAAATTGGAAATCTATTTCAAAAAATAATGAAAGAAAACTTCCCTAATTTGGTGAAGTGAATAGACATGCAAGTCCAGGAAGCACAGAGAGTCCCAAACAAGATGGACGCAAAGAGACTCACCCCAAGACACATCATAATAAAAATGCCAAAGGTTAAAGATAAAGAGAGAATCTTAAAAGCAGCAAAAGAAAAGCAGAGAGTTACCTACAAAGGAGTGCCCATAAGACTATCAGCTGATTTCTCAAAAGAAACTTTGCAGGCCAGAAGGGACTGGCAAGAAGTATTCAAAGTAATGAAAAGCAAGGATCTACAGCCAAGATTGATCTACCCAGCAAAGATATCATTTAGAATCGAAGGGCAGATAAAGAATTTCCTAGATAAGAAAAAGCTAAAGGAGTTCATTACCAAACCATTATTTTATGAAATGTTAAAGGGACTTATTTAAGAAAAGGAAGAAAATCAAAACCATGAACAATAAAATGGCAATAAATACATCTCTATCAACAATTGAATCTAAAAAGCAAGCTAAGCAAACAAGAAGAACAGAGACAGAATCACTGATACAAAGAGCATTTTGAGGGTTGCCAGATGGGAGAGGGGTGTAGGGGAATGGGTGAAGAGGTAAAGGGATTAAGAAGCACCAGTAGGCCCCTGGCTGGTATGGCTCAGTGGATTGAGTGCTGGCCTGTGAACCAAAGAGTCACAGGTTCTATTCCCAGTCAGGGCACATGCTTGAGTTGCAAGCCAGGTCCCCAGCAAAGGGCATGCAAGAGGCAAACACACATTGATTTTTCTCTCCCTCTCTTTCTCCCTCCCTTCCCCCCTGTATAAAAATAAAATAAATAAAAATCTTTTTTTAAAAAAAAAAGACCAATAGGTAATTACAGAATAGCCATGGGGATGTAAAGTATAGTATAGGAAATGGAGTAGCCAAAGAACGTATACACATGACCCATGGACATGAACAATGGTGTGGGGGTTGCCTGAGATTGGGGGGAGGTGGTGTTGGATGGAGGACAGCAAAGGGGGAAAAATTGTTTCAACTGTAATAGCATAATAAATAAAATAGAATTTTAAAAATATCAAAGCTGAATGGGATGCTTTTAAATCATTAGTTTTTATTATAAATAAATACATTTATATTAAATCTGGATTAGAATTAGATATAATTCACACACTACATAATTAGATAACTTGCTTTCTTCCCTTAATAGTGTTTCTCGGAGATCTTTTAATGATCACTTAATTTTGAGCCATTTGAAATAGATGTGAATAGACACATTTGATTTTGTAACACATTACTGGCTCCTTTATTTCAAAATTACTATTTTAGGTTTCTTGACAACTAAGAGTGATGTTTTGTTCTAGCACTTTTTTCAATGGTTGGCCAGGAAAACGGACTTTACTGCCCTGTTGTGTTTATTTATAATTATTTTTACTTCTTATATTTTTTATTTTTAGAGAGAGGGGTAGGGAGGGAGAATGGGAGAGAGAAGCACTGACGTGAGAGAGACATCAGTTGGCTGCCTTCCATAGGTGCCCTGACTGGGCACCACACGTGAACCCAGGCATGAGTGTGCCCTGACCGGGAATCGAACCAGCGACCTCTCAGTTTGCGGGCCTACACCCAACCCACTGAGCCACCCCAGCTGGGGCTGTTTTATTTGTTTAATTCATTGATCTCCTTGGAATTCGTTTGTTATTGCTGTAATACCCTCACTTTATTGTTCATTCATCATAAAAAATACAAGTCTTACTAATGATAGCAACTACCATTCGCCAGTGCTTACTCTGTTCACTGAGCTTACATCACACTTTGTTCAAACGTCAGAACAAACACAGGAGGCAGATTCTTTCTCTCTCTCTCTCTCTTTATAGCTGAGGATTCTAAAGTTCAGAAGGTTCAAGATATCTTGACCAAGAAATCTTACTCATAAGAAAAGGAACTGGATTATCAACTGAATCTGAAGTTGGTGCCCTTACCTTGCCCATTGATCCTTTCATCTCAGAAACAGGTACCGAGTGATCCCCTTCTAGGTACCAGACACTGGAGATACACTGAGAGAGAAGACAGACGATGCCCCTGTTCTCAAGGAGCTTGCATGCCCTGGCTTTCCCATCAAGTCTGTGTCATCACTCTGGACTCCCACCCACTCAGGTGATGGAAGGTCCCCGTCTTTGGCATACTTGGATTCCCAGGCTGGTTTTATTCCACTTCTGAGCATTTCTCAGTTTGGGGCTGGGATTTCTCTCAGTGTCTACTTCAGTGTTTGTGTCATTGTAAATTCTTAATGGATCTGTACCATTGTTTGACATTTAGGCCTCCAAAAGAGAGAGGGGGAAATTCGCTTCTGATAGAAAACGCTTCATGGAAATATCCCTCTATAAGTGTGCCTGCTCTGATTTTGCTAAATTTGTTACCCTTCATCCTTCACTTGCAAGTACCTGACATAACTGTGAGAATGAAGCAGAAGGAAGGGACATCTCACACCCCACACAAGCCTGTCCATCCTTTCCGAGGACCAGGGTTGCACTCCCTCTGGCCAGGTGCCCCTGCTTCTGGAGCCTGCCACCTTCCTAACAGTTGGAATCTGGCTGGCTTCCCACTCCTGTGTGTCTCTGAAAAACAACAGGGAGGATGAAAAGAGAGTGGAGGCATTTCAGCCCTTTGCCGTCAGATTTTCAGCACCTGCCTCCTGATCAGCAAAAAGTTGGGGGTGGGGGGAGGATGAAAGAGCCCTGTCAGCCCCACCCGCTCTCTCTTGTCTTTGTCAAAACTGCTTCTCAGCCTCCAAAGCATTTGGAGCTTTCTCACAGCAGGAAACTAAAATGCTTTTTTTTTTTTCCCTAGGCACAATAGCTTAGGTCCCCCCCAAGCAGTGGGACCTGTCTGTCTCCCACTGGAATCTTTCATCTTCATTTACATTCCCTCCTTTCAGACCCTCCTCAGTAGCTGATGGCATCCTAAGGGGCACATAGGTGGCATCTTCGTGGTTGGATGGGCGGGGGAAGGATGGGGAAGAGGAAGGTGACACTGCTGGGGTCCCTGCCTCAGTGGTGGCTTCTGTTCTCCATTTCCCCCCACCTTCTCCCATGTGCCTGAGGCCATTCTCAGGTCAGGTTCTCCAGACACAGAGGCTACGATGAGAATTCTTGTGCAGAAGATTTATGGAGGGAATGCCCTCAGAAGACCTATTAACAGCAGGGGGTCACAGAAGAGGAGAGAAGGAAAACAGGGCAGGAGAAGGAGCAGGGCAGAGATGGGGTTAGGAAAAGCCTGGCCTACACCTGATCCCCCTGCTGTCTCTGCAGAATAAATTGCATCTCAGAGGTGGCCTGCACAGACTAAGAAGGTGGGCTGTTCTGTGACCCTCGGCAGTCGGCCAGATGTCATGCCATGCCCACCCCTGGGGCGGGGTGCAACCTCCTAGACATCCCCCACCAAGGGGCTCTCTGCAACCCAGGATACACCTTGTGAGAAGAATACAAGTATGTGAACCAGTAGCAGCCAACATCTGCAGCAGCTGGAAAAAGAGGTTCTCATGTTCTAAGAACTGATGCAAGGTCAGAGATGTGTGTGGTGGGGGATGTGATGTGTCCCAGATCATGCTGAGCCTTGTAGCTCAGGGGAAGGAACCTCGATTTAATTTGCCCACAATTGGAAACCTTACTCCAAGCATTCAGATGTGTAAAAGAAATGTAATCTCTACTTCGTCGCATGGATCCATTCTTGAACTGTTCCTAAATCCAGCAGAAACTTGACTTTCCAATATTTGTGTTTCAGTCATAGAAAATGCCAGGAGGATTTGATCCTTTTCCTCCCCAACGTGGCCTGTGGGGGACGGGAAGCTCACACACGAATCCTGTGGTGGCCAGAGGGGGTCCTCAGATCTATACCAATGTGTGAATAAGGAACAACACAAGGCAGCATTTGACTTAGTGATTCATTCAACAAATAATTATGAGAGGCTTACAGAGCGAGAACAGGCTTATTCAAATCCTCGACACTGCCCGCCCCCCACGGAGGCGTAATCAGTCTATTTCATAGATGACGAAACTGAGGCACAGAAGAGTAAGTAATTTACCCAAGATCACAGAGTTAGTAAATGGTTGAAGTTGGTTTGACTCCAAAGCACACACTTGTGTACAAGTGTTATCAGCCAGTTAATAGCTACCTATTGAGTGTCAGCTATGTACCAAGACACTGTTCTGAGCTCAGGGTACCGTTTGGGCTGGTTTCAGATTGTGATATCGATGTGCAGAGGCTAGAAGTTTAAATGTTTGCCTCGGGAGCTGGGAGGCACATTGGGCATTGAAGCAACACAGAACAGCAAGATTCTCAAGGTGGGAGACAGCATGGCCTAGAAGCACAGCTTTGGAGTCTAACAAACTTGGTGCAGATTCTAGCTCCACCACTTCACTGGCTGTGTGCCCATGGGCAAGTTCAGTTTACGACCCCATGCCTCAGTTTCCTCACCTGACAATGGAAGAGAAAATTTACTTTTTAAGGCAACTGAGAGCATCAGATGAGATGATGTACATGAAGCGCTTTGTTAGTACCTAACACAGAGATGATGCTGAAGTGATAGCTGCTATTGTGACATTGTATAGACCTGGGCATAAATGATGCTGAGCATCATGACTGCGGCATTGCAGTGTTTCTTGGCCCAGCCCCAGACCCCATGAAAACTTACATAATCTTTTTGTTAAAGAAGCACATCTCATGGACTACAATCAGAAAGCAATTTAATTTTGCCCCTCTGTCCATGGGGTGTACAAACTTTTGGCATCTCTGGGTCACAATGGAAGAAGAAGCGTTGTCCCGGGCCACACATTAAATACATTGTGACATGTAATCACAAAAAAATCTCATAATATTTTAAGTCAATTTGTGATTTTGTTTTGGGCTGAATTCACAGCCATCATGGGCCGTGCGTTGGACACCCCCAACAAATCTTCCCTGTGGGAAGAGTCCTGCCACTGGATGAAAATTTAGGGAGATCCCCTGACCTCTCTATACTCTCAAGTCACTTTTATTCACTCTAATTCATAAAACATTGTCTCAGTTGAGTAATTAAGATGCACCATCACTATGTAATGATATATCTAAATCTAATATGACAAAGTTAAGTGTTCACTGCCTCTGCCCCCTTAGACCTGAAGTTGGAAAATGGGATGTAATTGACCTCCATAAGTATTTCTAATTCTCCACCCCTATCCCTAACTCCTGCAGGGCTGGGTGGGCTGAGGGAGAAGAGGTAACAGGAGCAGTAAAATCCTCAACAATGCTAATGTTAGACTTAGCAGAAGTGTGAGGCTGACTTTTTTTTAATAGAGAGAGAGGAAGGAAGGAAGGAAGGAAGAGAGGAGAGAAGCATCGATGTAAGAGAGAAACATTGATTGGTTGCCTCTCCCACACACCCCAAGCGGGGAACAAACCCACAGCCCAAGCATGTGCCCTGACCAGGAACTGAACCGGCGACCTTTTGCTTTGAGGGATCATGCCCAATCAACTGGGTCACACGGGTTGGGACCTGACTCTTTCTTTTGAGAGGCTTTCTCCAGTTCTTTGAAGATGCCCATCAATGCTGATTGCTCCTTCTGTTTCCCTGACATGAATGAATGAATTCCTGTGCTGGCTGATGGCTCACGGCTCCACCTGTAGCCCCTGAGTGTCTTGGATTCCACTTCAAGTTTTTCCTGCCAGGGTCCCCTCACCTCCTCTGCTGATTCTCCTGGGCAGAACTGAAAGTGGCCCCACACGCACATTCTCTTACACACGGTTCACATCTGATCATGGGAAACACTCACGTATCCTTCGCTTCATTCAACTCTAGAAGAGCAATTCTTTCCCAAGCTGCAGCCTTCCCTAGAGCACCAGACACCACTCCAGACAACCACACGCTCCTTAGATTTCTCAGACACAGCTTCCACCTGTCCGCTGTATACCAGAGACAGCCAAGGACTCATTTTAAGCTTTTCCAGTGGTCTCCTTGGAGCATTTTCCCTTGGGCTTGGAGTAAAATATAGCCCCTGCCTCTTGGGGTAAAGAAATCCTCTTCAAAAATCCTCTAATCTCCAGCTAATGGCCCTTGTATACCCTTGAGGTAAGTGAGGGGTTTCTCAGCCACCTACTTTGAAAACACTTGTATCTTGTTCCAGCACCTCACTTTAGAATGTGCCTCAGCCAAAATCTCCCATTTAATGTCCTATTACACTTGCAACTCAGTGAATGAGCTAATGACTCATTGTCCCTTGGGGTGGGTGGGAAGGTGCCCTAAACAGCCATTACAAGTCCCTGGTTCTTCTCCTAACCTCAACGCAGTTTCTCCAGGTGACCTTGGAGCAGCCCCTTCCTCTCTCCAGGTCTCAACTTCTCCTCTCAGTGAAATGGAAATCAAATCTCTGTTCTCGCCCTCTCCCCAGGGAGGTATTGTGAGGAATAATCAGGCAATGCCTATAAAGTGCTTTCAGTACTTCGGGGAAAGACGTTGGCTAAATACCAAATGATAATAATAACACGGTCATCATCACACACATTATTATTCATGGGTTGAGAGGAGAAAGTGGTTGCTGATGGTGTCTTTGCTCTGTGGGAAGGAGGACTCCAGGCCCCAGGATGTTCTATCAATAAGTCACAGCCAATAAACACAGCGCACTGGAAGTGGAAGTTACCTCGCCATAAAGGCTGAATGTACATGCCCATTTGTATTTGAAATGACAACGACAACTCCATTTCTCATTTTTTATATTTATAGTTAGCACTCAGAGCACCTAGAATTGAGGGGAAATTGCATTCCTTTTCTGGGAGATGGGGGAGCAAATGTATTAATTTTGTTAACATCCAAGACGTTTTACCATCTACCTCTCTCTTCTTAGCATTCATTTTTAAAAAATATTTTCCTTACCTCTACCCTTCATTCCACTCATTCCTGATCAGCACTCCAGGTGTCCATCTAGAAGCAGAAGAGAAGCAGAGAGGGATATTGGTGAGCCACGTGGTAAACCAGATTCAGAGCTTGGGCAAAGGGAGAAAGGTTGTCCTTCCCCTAAAACTCTGATTCAAATTCATTCATTCCTTTGTTCATCAAAACAAGAGTGTTACACTGTGTCAAGCTTGGGCTAAGTGCCAGAGTGAAACCTAGAACAAGAGGCAACCCCTGCTGAAATTTCCGTCCCTGAAAATCCTGCCAATCTCCCTGGAAGGCCTGTGGGATAGAAGGATTCAGCACACCGAACGTCTCTCCAGCAATGCAACTGACAGGTTGATAACGTATCCCCTGCAGAAGCCTCTGCCCCAAATGATGCCTACGTGTACACTTCTGGTTCCAGAGCTAAGTTTTTCCATCACTCTCCAAATGAGCAGCAAAGGTCAGGAATGCACAAAATTGTTCCCACATGCTACTCATCTCAAAGTACATGGCCGTAAATGCAATGGATTTCTAGAGTGAAGGCAAGGTTTCAGTCTAAAACTACTGCTTACCTCCTAAATTTCTCTGAGCCTCAGTTTCTTTATAGGTAAATTGAGGGGGAAAATGACTGTTCAGTGTACTTCCCAGAGGTGCTATGAGGTCAAATAAGGTCATGAAAGTAAGAATTAAGTGAGAAGTTCTGTTGAAGTGGCAGCTATTGATACTGACCTGTTGCCCACGTGGTGCCAGACACTCTGCTGGGTGAACTAGTGTGCCCACGCAGAAACGTCATTTCTGTAAAATGACCTTTTCTCCTCTCTTTCCGTTTGATTCAAACTGGCCTCACCCTGCACTCTGACCCACCTGCCTCCTTCTCCCAGGCACGACCACTCCCTCAATCGTGAAGCCCCCAGGACAGTGAGGTTCTGATCAGCATCAGAGAGTCTCAGGAACAAGCCTCAGTCTGCTGACCCCAGATACAGTTTCAGTCCTGCTTCAGAAAACATCTAGGCCTCCGCTGTGTGTCAGCCACGAAAGTGGTGACACCAGATGAAGTGACACTATGGCTCATCTCAGGACCAGATGTGCACTGATCAGCTACCCTAGTGAGGGCCAATCAGTAGAGACCATGGCCCTGACCAGGACACCGACTCCCTTGATCACCATGACCAATGATTTCCCCCCATCTAGCCACCCCCGCCACCCCGGAAGCCATGAGGGGCCAGGTCTTTGAGCGTTGGCTCACCTGTCTCTGGGCATGAACCACTTCCTAGAAATAAACCCTTGCTTTCTTCGCTACAAGCTTCTGTTGGTGTCTTATTGGGCTCTGATGTGCTCAGGCAAATGGACCACGTTAGTCAGGTAATGCTGTCCCCTGAACTCTGCAGCTGAGATCTGAGCTCCAAGCCCACCTGTCTGGGCGCCGGAGGACTTGCTGTTTTCTGTTTTTGAATCCTTGGGCGCTGGGTTGTGGGGGCAGGCTGCAGGGGCGCAGGAAGCCAGCTTGGTTATCTTTTGTATTTTCAAACTTTATACAGATCACATTTTTATGGTTATAAAAGTAATATAACCATATTACTTTTTAAAAAAATAATTTAGTTTTTGAAAAAAATTCAGACAGTAGAGAAAGCTGTAAAAAAGAAATCAAAACCATAACACAATCAATCTAATGGGAGGGAGGAGGGGAGGGATGGGTGAGTTGGCTGGAATGAGAGTAAAGGATAGAAACTGTACTTGCATAATGATTAAAAAAATAAATTTAAAAAAAGGAAAAAAAATCCAAAAAAGCCACATACCAGCTCAAAAAGGAAAAAAAGAAAATATAAGTCTTGTGCAAATGTGAAGAAGAGAATTGGCAACCCAAGACACCCTCTGAGATCGCTCACCACAGTTGTTACAGACACGAGGGCTGAATTTCATGTATACAGTTGCCCCTTGAAGAAAACAACTGTAATTGAACAACAATAAAATAATTATTTAAAAAAATACAATCTTAGATCAATGAATGTCAGGGGCATAGCCTTTCAAATTTTTTGCTATGCCCCCCTTCACACAAATATTTTTTCCCAAAGATGGGGCCTTTTTTATGTATTGTTTTGCAACCCGCCTTTTGACTTCAAGATATATCCTGGACAGCTTTTCACCTGCCTTCATTTAAAAGGCTCTGAACAATTTGGAACTCTCATCCTGAGACAGAGCCTTCCCTTTGAGCAATCCCAGCATCCCTTAGGGGCCCTTTAATGGGGTACAGTCACTCTCAGTGGCCACAAAGAACAAGAAACTTCCCCCAGCTCAAAGCAATCTGAACTGGGTACATTTATAAGGTTTGCTCACTCAGTTCCGAGACATTGACATCTTGTCATTTCCCCCACCCCCCTTTTTCAAATTTCAAGTTGAAGTTTGATGTTAAATTAAAAATGTTGCCAGAGGCTGCCTGCAGGGCCCTCAGGCTAAAACAGTGGCAGCATCTGCCAGGGGAGACCCACAGGTCCTTCTTCGGACCACGGCAACGCACAGCTGGCACCGGAGCCCGCCAAGGAGGAGAGAACGTGCGTGTGAAGAGAAATCCAAGGTTCACTACATTTTAAAAAGCCAACCTTGGCTATGCTTGTCCATTTTATTTGGGGCTTATGACTATATACCAGAGGGGACATTTTGTGTTCAGGTTTTCCAGCAGCTACTTGTGGGAGAAACACCAGACCCTGTTAAACGTCTCAGGACCCCGGATCCATGCTGTGAAGTGGACAAGCATAGAGCTGATCAGCAAATCCTTTCACGAGATTGGGCTGTTTGTTGAGAGGATCAGAAGAGAAGACACGAGCAGATGGGCTCTGGAAACAGAAAAACCCTGTGTAGCCCCGGATCCAACTGTATGCCTGTATAAGCAGAGAACTGGGACGAGTCGCACAGAACTGAAGACCAGAGCTGCCTCTGGAAAAAGGAATGGGGTGGCCGGGAGACAGGAGAGGAAGGCCGGCTTGCTTTTTACTCTAGACGGTTTGAGGTTAGGTTTTGTTTTGTTTGTTTTGTACCATGTGCACAATTTACCTTTCAATATAATAATGAACAACAAACTCAAAGGAATCTTGGCTCCTGGGTCACATCCTCACAGGGGTGTCCAACCTTTTGGCGTCTCTGGGCCACACTGGGAGAAGATTTGTCTTGGGCCACACATTAATACACAAACACCAACAAAAACTGATGAGCAAAAGAAAAGGTTTTAAGTAAATCTACGATTTTGTGTTGGGCCACAATCACGGCCATCCTGGGCCACGGGTTGGACACCCCTGCACCCTCCTCGGCCATGGCGGCCATTTCCTATCCCTCAACTCATTCAGCCCACTGAGTCTTTCCACTGAACAGAACAGATGGCCTCACCATTTCCTACAGAGTGTTCATCCTTTAAACATACAAAAGAATATTCAAATCAAAGAACCAGCAAGTCTTAAATTGTCACAGTCTTTATGATTGGTATGTTGTATATTTTCTGGTCGTGGAAAACTGATGGCCTCAGATGGCATTTATAGCTGTCAGTCAGTGCGACTGACTTTTGCATGGGTCTTGGGATTGCACTATATTACTTGCTATCCCTATTATATATAATCAGTGTTATATATTATCTAATATTTTAAAATTAATATCCTACTACATCATTCTAGCTCGTTCTCAGTCCCACTGTGCTGCCTTGGACACTCACTAGCTGTGCTGCCTTGGATGAATTACTGGACCTCTCTGAGCCTCAGTTTCCTCACATGTAGAATGGAGACCACTAGTAGCACCTGCCTCACAAGGTTGTTGTGAATTAAATGGTGGTGCATAGTGGTCACCACACAAGCGCTCAACAAACATTAGTCTTATTATTAATATTATTTTATCACTACTATCTTTGAAGAAAACAAGGTGCTGGCAACTTGAACGTCGGTTCACTCAGGCATACTGAGGAGGAAAGATGGCGGCAAAGGAAATGGAAGCAGGCTGGACAAATGCTCCGGTCCCACGGGCTGTGTATCCCGCTAAGCAAATCCCCATAGCTCTCAAACACAATGCCTTCCTAGGCAGCATGCCTCTCAGTGTGTCTTAATTCTGATGCCTAACTTTATTTTACTTCCCTTAAGTTTATACCTTTCTCCCTTCCCCCACCCCCTGCAAGTTGTCTCACACAAAAACATGATGGAGACAGGCACTGTGTCCTGTGAGTGTCCCAGAGTTACTTTCTGCTGCTCTAGACTGAAGGCAGCCCCTGGTGATGGTTATGGGAAATTACGAACACTGGCAGAATCCATGAGGATTCTTACGGATTCAGACAAACCTAAAATTGTTCTTCCTTTTTCCCTTTTTCCAACAAATACTTATGGAATGCTTTCTAGGGGGCAAAATCTTCTAGAACTGTTGTCCTAAACTGGATTCTATTTTTCCCCCAGGCAACATTTGGCAATGTCTGGAAACACTAGGGAGAGCTACTGGCAACTAGTGGTAGAGGCCATGCATACTGCTAACCTACCATGCAAAGACCAGTGTCCCATCACAAGGAATTATGCAGCTTGAAGGTCAAGTGAGCTGAGGATGAGGAAACCTGTTCAAGAGACTTGGGAAAGTCAGATCCCAAGACAAAGATCCCCAGTCTCATAGAATATACAAATGTATACATTTATATTCTACACTGTAAAAATAATAAGCAAATTAGAAAATAATAGGTACTATTGAAAAAGAGACAAAATTGAACAAGGTCAGGGGAATCAAGAACACTGGGCGTGGGGAGTAATGGATCTGACCATCCTTGGTCAGAGGTGAGTGGGTAAGGTTTGAGCAAATATTTAAGGGAATGGAAGAAGCTGGACAAACAGTTGTCTGTGGGGAAAGCATCCCAAGCAGAGGAAACAGCTAAAGTAAAGACCCCATGGCAGAGTGGCCTGGAATGTTCATGTGACAGCAAGGAGGCCAGCAGGAGCCAGGGTTGAACGGTAGAGGATGAGGTTAGAGAGGGACCAGAAATCTAGGTCAAGCATTGCCTTGTGAGCCACTGAAAGACTTTGAAATCTACCCTCAGGAAATGGTTTTGGGCATAGACATGACATGTTCTGACTTATATTATCCTCATGACATGTTCTGACTTATCCTCTTTGTTGAGAATTAGACAAATGAGGGGCAAGAGTGAAAGCAGGAGGAACCCATTTGTCAGGAGGCCATTGTCAGAGGGGTGACAGCCTGGGTTAGGGAGGTGGCCATGAAGACAGTGAGAACTGAGCAGATAAGCACTGGAGGAAGAGCTAACAGGATTTGCTAATGAATTGAAATGAAGAATGAGTCTGAGGTTTTTGGCCTGAGCTACTGGAACAATGGAATCACAATATACTGAGATGAGGAAGGCTAGGGCTAAAGAAGATTTAGTGAGGATGGTCAGGAGACCAGCCTTGGATATATTAAGTTTCAGGCAACTGAAGGTGTCAAATCAGTAGCTGCGTATACAAGTCCTAAATTCAGGAGAGAGGTGAAGGCTGGAAATGGACACTTGTAACCAACAGAACTGAGATGGGGCTTGATGAGATGGTCAGTAGAGTGCGTGGAGATGGAGCAGGGGTCCGAGCACTGAGCCTGTAGCACTGCAGTTAAGAGCTGGAGAAAAAAAAGGAGGAACTTGCAAAGGAGAATGTGAAGGATTACCAATAGGTAGGAGAAATGCTAAATGGTGTGTCATCCTGAAAGCAAAGTGAAAAAGTGTATCAAAGAGAAGGGAGTGATCAAAAGGTCAAATACCTCTCACAGGTTTAGGACTCTGAGGACCATGATTAACCATGGATTTGGCCGAGTGGAGGTCCTTGATGAACACGACAGAGCAGTTGGGGTGGAACTGGACTGAGCTGGGTTTGAGAAAAAGTAAGAGAAGAGGCATTGAAGACAGGAAGCTTCATCAACTCGAGAAGTTTTGATGACAAGGGGAGCAAAGACATGGGTTGCAGTCACTGATGAGGGGAATAGGGTCAGGGGAAAACTTTTGTAAGGTGAAAACAATCTGCTGTAGAGAGCAAAAAATAATACGTACAGAGAGAACAGATTTGCAGGAGTCAAGTCTTGAAGTAAGTGAGATGAGAAATGATTTAGTACAGAATCAAAGGCATTGGCTTAATGAAAGTATAGAAAGTTCATGTACGGTAACAAGAAGGAAGGGAGGAAGAGTAGGTGGGTAAGGGTGTTCGGAGGCCCTGGCCGAGTAACTCAGTTCGTTGGAGCACATTCTGTGCACCAAAAGTTTGCAGGTTTGATTCTTGGTCGAGGCATCTACCAGAAGCAACCAATAGATGTTTCTCTTTCACATCTATGTTTCTCTCTGTCTCCCTAAAATCAATAAACATACCCTCAGGTGAGGATTTAAACAGGGGGAGGGAATTGTTCCTTTAAAAAAAGTGTTGGGAGGTTTGGGTTTGGTTGCTGAGTAGTGCTTCAGTTTTCTCATTGGTAAAACTGATTTACCAATTGAAAATGAGGATGGTGGAGGAGGTATTAGAGACTTGGAGAAGAAATGTGTGACATAATTGTCTAGGATGTAAGAGGACAAATGAACTGAAGACAAGTCATATGATTGCCTGGCAGGGGCCACTTGAGTTTCAAAAACATCCTTTTAAGGTGATGTGGTTATGGAATTTCTCCAGGACACTCTGCTGCATGGACACAGGTTTGGCTGAACCAAGGTATGGTTTTCACTGAGTATGAAGTGAAAGAAGAACAAAGAAGTTGAGAACATATGAAAAGGAATAATTATAAAAATTTCTCTCAGAAGTTAAGCTAATTATCTTTAATAATGTACATTTTCATAATGTAAGTATAATCTTGTAGCACAAATGGGTAAAAAACACTTTATTGAATCAGCCAGATCCCAAATTTGGCAAGCTTTACAGGAATTCCTGGGACCAAGATAGGTCTGACGGAATCACCCTGTCCCTTCTCCTGTCTGCTTTCCTAAACAGGTGAGACACTCTTGCATTTTCTGTCACCCAAGGAGATGCCACCATTCCCACAGCAAAAGCAAGATTAATGTTTAATAACCCAAGCCTACAGAAGTATTTCCCTAATAGCTTGATCATACTTCCCTTCTCCCACTTAAATACTTTCTCTTCTTGCATTCTTGGTAGTAATAAGAATGACTTGCCAACTTTTTTTACATTCTTTTATTAATTAATTCATTCAAGCAATACATAATGTGTACTAACTATGAGCCAGGTACTGGGTATAGAATAGTGGGCAACCATAGTTCTTTATCTCCCAACTATACAGCCAAGGGCTAAGTACATGTGATTTCAACACCCTGTGATACGGGATATGACGGGAGAGGAGCAGAACATTGTATGAACACATAACACTGAGTTAGAGGCACAAACTCAGTTGATGGGAAGAAGGAAGGGAGGGGAAGCTGGTAAAAGGCTTTAGGAAGAAGAGATGTGGAAGTTGAGCAGGAGCTGGGTGACAGCAGGAGGGACAAAAAACATTCTGGGCTCTGAGAATATGTGTAAAAGGCTGGTGCAGAGAGGCAGCAGGATGTGAGAGGTTCCATGTGCCCGGAGCATAGGGAGGCAGGAGAAAACACATCAAGATGAGCCTGGAGAGGCTGGCAAGAGAATGTTAGGAAGGACTGGCTGTTTATACCAAGAATGTGGGCTTTATTTAAGGGCAGTGGGAGCGTCAATGGGATTTAAGCAAAGCAGTAAGATCATTCATTTGTACTCACTGGGACTGCCTGGTGTGAGTAAAAGAGATGGAGGAAAGCAGAATCAGAGGGAAGGCTGTGGTGATGGAGCTAGAGAGAAACAATGAACTTAGGAGATGTTTTAGTGGGTTGAATTGATAGGTCTTGGTGATTGATTGGTTTTGGAGAATCAAGGAAAAGGAAGATGCAAAGAGGATGCTCCAGTTTCTGATTTTGAAAACTGGTGTCTGGTGATGCCATTTGCTGAAATACAACACACAAGGGAATAAATTCGTTTTGGAAATGTTGAGTTTGAAGTGCTGGTGACATAGCCAAAAGAATATTCTTGTGGGCTATTGTACGTAGGATCTGGCACTCAGGGAGTTGAGATAGAGAGAGAGAAAGAGATGCACACGTTTAAGAGTTATCTGCATATAGATAGTAGTTGAAGCCTTGGGAGTGGATAAGATGACTTGTCCTCTATGTGGCGTATGAACACAGGAAGACCTAAGTCAACCCCCTGCAGAATGCTAGTGTTTAAAAGGATGAGCAGAGGAAGGAGCCTCCAAACAAGGCTGATAATAATCAGCCAGAGAGGTAGGAGGGAAAAAATCAGGAGAATGTGAAATCATGCAAGCCAAAGCAAGACAGTGCTTTAAAAGAGAAGGTGTGGTCAACAGTGTCAAAATCAGCCAAGGAGCCAAATGAAATGAGATCGCAGGAGGCCCCAGGAACTTGACTATGGCAGCCATGAGGGCAGGAACCAGACTGCAGCGAACTGAAGAATGACTACGAGATGAGAAACTGTAGACCACGGATGTAAACAATTCTTTGAAAAAGTTTATGTCTACATGTAAAAAATAAGTGGGGAACTGGGTGCAAATCTTCACACAATTACCTCTTAAAAGACACACCGCCTTAGGTGGCAATGTGTCTCAGGGAAGTCATTTTCACATGAGTTTCCAAGATAATTTCCTCAATCATGCATCTCGTGTGAGAGCACAAACTCAGTCAAAGACAGTTATTCTAACTCAGCTCCAATTTCCTCTCTTGGGACAAAATTCTGTTTCTTTGGGTGGGCACCACAAATCTATCACCTGCTAATCATTTTTGTGACTATCCTTAGAATGCTCTCCAAATTCTTTACATTGCTTTTTAACCACTGAAGCATCATGAAGTGGAAAGTTTACATAGCAGGGACTCATCATCGAGGTGAAAGAAACTGATTAACTTAAGGGAAAACAGAGAGGGGTTCATTAGAATGCTATGAAGTTGCTCACACAAACACATAACACTAAAGAGCCAGCAAGGACAGAAACCCATGCATGTTTTGGTATCTGTGTGGAAGTAATAAGAACTATCTCTTGAGGGTGACACTCTTGGGGTACAATGTGCCCTTCCTGGGTCACGAACCTACCTTTGGCCAGGAGAGAAGACACCTTGATTGACAGTCCCGTCAAGAGATGGAGTGGTTGACCCCCAAGGAAAACTGAGGTGCCAGAACAGGGAATGGAGGCTGGGCATTTACCAGAGCCCCTAAGAGATTCCAGTTCTGGACCACCTAGCTGCATGCAAGACCTCACATGGTTGAGCCTTGAGTAATAGTCAGACCAAGATTCCCTGCAGTGTGGCTTTCCCACCAACAGCACTTCTTCTTCAGTTCAGTTTCTACCGGCCTCTTCATTCTCTGTCCCCTTGCTAGGTTTAAACATATAGACAAATCTTCATGTACTATAGCAGAACACGCTGTTGCCATATTTCTGGCCAATCTTCCTCCTGCCTCCAAATTAGAGTGTCCAATCCCCAAATTCAGCCTGGGACATTGATGGATGGAGAATCTGAGCCCCACACCTCCCTTACCTGGCTCATTTGATTACTGGAGACAGTGGAAATCGAAAACCCAAACCCCAAAGTATGTTTTGAGTTTGGATGATTCCATTTGGCTGAATCCCCAGACAGAGGAACTGGAGAGTTATCAAATACCCACTTTCCTTCGCACATGCAGCAAGCTGAGAATCCTAATGCTTTTGTAGGAAATAACCTCACACATCCACTGTTATCCTAGACTACAACTGTCCTTCATGCATCCCAGTCATTACTTAATTGTGTGCAAAAACCAAAAATGTCAAGATCTTTCTTATATTAACTCAGTCATGGAGAAACATTTGCTGAGTGACAAGGTTTTAGACCGACATGACTTTTCTTAAACTGGAGGCTTATTTTGCAAAACAGACGGGTTTATGATATGCAAAACAGACGGGAAGTTGTTTTGTTGTTAGAGTAACTAATACCCATTTTCCTATTGGCTAATGAGTTCAGAATGACATTATTTCTGCCTAAACTTCTAAGTTTCTAGATTCTAGAGTCTAGAAGCATGACACTGTGACAATTAAATGTTCTGACTTTGGAAGTGGCTACTGTGAGTTTGAATTCAACTCCATTTTTTACTAGTTATATTCCCTTGAGCATGTTATTTAATGGGTTTGAATCCCATTTTTTACACTCGTAAAACAGTGTGTCCTTGTCTTCGTGAGGGATACACAACAATGTACGGTGCTTAGCACAAGGTAAACAGCCAATGAATTTCAGCAGTTACATCACTTTTAGTTCTTGTTTAACTTTTTGTGCTCTCCAGCTATGTTAAACACCACTTGAAAACAATTCTTTTAAAAAAATATGGAGATGATTTTTAAAGAATTTATTTATTTATTTTTAGAGAGAGGGGAAAGGAGGGAGAAAGAGCACAAGAGAAACATTAATCAGTTGCCTTTCTCACACCCCCAGCATATACCCTGACCGGGAATCAAACTGGCATTCCTTGGTCCACAGGCCGGCACTCAACCCACTGAGCCACACCAGCCAAGGCTGAAAACAATTCTTTGAAAATGGAACATTTTTATTGTACAATTAGAAAATGTTTAGTGTAGAAAATTTTGAAAACAAATAAAGGAGCCCTGGCTGGTGTGGCTGAGTGGATTGAGCACTGGCCTGTAAATCAATGGGTCACTGGTTCGATTCCCAGTCAAGGCACATACATAGATTGTGGGCTAGGTCCCCAGTAGGGGGCATATGAGATGCAACCACATATTAATGTTTCTCTCCCTCTCTTTCTACTGTCCTTCCCCTCTCTCTAAAAATAAATAAATAAAATTTTAAAAAAGAATAAAAGAAAACAAAAAAAATGGCCCCTCATCTCACCTCTGAGAGACAGACATCCTTCACATTCTAATGTTATGGATAGTGTGCCTTTTTTGCACACACTTATTCAAAGTGCTAAAGAAAAACTTAATTAAAGGAACCCTGCTCATGCAGGTTAATCCTTTTTAAAGAAATTTTTAATTGAGATATAAATCATAAAATACATGCTTTTAAATTGTACTACTTAGTGGCTTTTAGCAGGTTTGCAGAGTTGTGCAACAATCACCACTAATTTCAGAATATTTTCATCATCCCGAAAAGAAACCCCACATTGATTAGTCATCAGTCCCTATTCCTCACTCCCCCCAGCCCTTGGCCACCACGGATCCACTTTCTATCTGTAAGGACTATTCCAGACAGTTCATATAAATGGAATGATACACTACATGGCCTTCTGTGTCTGGCTTCTCCCACTTAACGATGTTTTCAAGGTTTATCCATGTTGTAGCATGTATCAGTATTCCATTCCTTTTCACGCTGAATAATATTCCATTTATGGGTATAACACAATTTGTTTATCCATTTATTACTTGATGGACTTTTATTAGTTGAATTTTCTTTTTGGCTGTTATGAATAATTCTGTTATGAACAATCATGTACAATTTTTTGTGGACATATGTGGTGAATCTTTGGAAAAGCAAAAACTTTTTAAAAAATTTAATAGATCTCTAAAATGCTTTCCTTAAAACCATAAACGACCTCAAATAGCTGCAGCAATTTTGAGAAAGAAGAGCAAAGTGGGAGGGATCACAATACCTGATATCAAACTGTATTACAAGGCCACTGTAATCAAAACAGCCTGGTACTGGCACAGGAACAGACACATAGACCAATGGAACAGAATAGAGAGCCCAGAAATAAACCCAAGTGTCTATGGCCAATTAATATTTGACAAAGGGGGAAGCAGCATAAAATGGAAAAAAATAGCCTCTTCAACAAATGGTGTTGGGAGAACTGGACAGCTACCTGCAAAAAAATGAGACTCGACCACCAACTTACACTATACACAAAAATAAATTCAAGGAGGATAAAAGACTTAAATATAAGTTGTGACACCATTGAAGTCCTAGAGGAGAACATAGGCAGGAAAGTCTCAAATATTCCATGTAGCAATATTTTCACCAATATGTCCCCTAGAGGAGGGACATAAAGGAAAGAATACACAAATGGGATCTCATCAAAATAAAAAGCTTCTGCATGGCTAAAGAAAACAGCATTAAAATGAAAAGAGAACTAACTGTCTGGGAAAACATATTTGCCAATGATACCTCAGACAAGACTTTGATCTCCAAAATATATAAAGAACTCACACAACTCTATTCTAAGAAGATAAGCAACCCAATTAAAAAATGGGCAAAGGACTTCAACAGACACTTCTCCAAGGAGGACACACAGAGGGTCCAGAAACACATGAAAAAATGCTCAGTATTGCTAGCCATCAGAGAGATGCAAATTAAAACCACAATGAGATAGCACTTCACACCAGTCAGAATGGCCATCATAAACAAAGCAACAAACAACAAGTGTTGGAGAGGTTGTGGAGAAAAGGGAACCCTAGTGCACTGTTGGTGGGATTGCAGACTGGTACAACCACTATGGAAAACAGTATGGAACTTCCTCAGAAAACTAAAATGGATCTGCCTTTTGACCCAGCAATTCCACTGCTAGAATTATATCCTAACCCTAAAACACCAATCCAAAAGAACCTATGCACCCCAATGTTCACAGCAGCACAATT